>CM070628.1:12450414-13102320 GCA_036346255.1 Ampelocalamus luodianensis
AAAGGCAGAAGAGCTGACTGTTATATTAATAAAGAAGGGGCGAACGAGCCGCGAAGTACAAAAGCGTTAATTACTCATAAATAAAAAAAACTCCAAACACTTGGCTCCGCAAGGAACCAAGTTCGACCCTCCTCTTTAATCGTCACGAGGAGATCTAAGGGCGCTGCGGCTCTGTTGTTGAAGATTCTTGCGTTACGTTCCTTCCAAATTACCCATAAGGTAAGGATCATGATCGTTCTCCTGGCTTGCGTGGGGGAGCCATTTTTCGCCGCTATGGTTGACCACCAGTCCAAAATATTTGTGCTAGGGGGCCAGAGTCAAGGCTGTAGACTGTCCGAACCCAGTCAGTCCGCCAGAAGCCTCCATATTCTCTCGGAGAAGCGACACTGGGCAAAAAGATGTAAAGCCGTTTCCGAGGTGTGTCTGCAAAGGGGGCAAACTCGTTGGTTGGGCCACCCCCTTGTTTCCAATCTGTCAGAGGTCCAAAGTTTGTTTTGAATGGTCAGCCAAGCGAAGATTTTGCACTTTGGAGGGGCTTTTGTTTTCCAAATTAAATTGTACTATATTAGTTCACCAACATCATTCATATTTGTGCAAGATAAGGGTAATGAACCGGCCGAAGCCCCCTGAACCTCAAATTAAATTGTACTATATTAGTTCACCAACATCTCCCACTCTTTGCAAACTAATTAATCAAGAATATCCTTCCAAGCAAGAAATTTTTGTTAATTAAGTAGATAGGGATGGAACACTGAAGATTGTGTTATCTGCTCATCCAGAATCGGCAGTTGTTTGTGTCATCTGCACTACGCTTTCCCTTCTTTTGTTTTCTTTCTTTCTCCCTTCTTATGGCTGAGCTAATCCTATTGTGCATGGTGCAATGTAGGATCAAATGGATGGCGTAGAGCTCTTTGATGGATCACATCATGGTTAGCATGATATGTTTGGACCGATTAATCATATCAGTCATCTTCAAAAAAAAAAAAAAAATCACTCATCAGCCTTCCTTCCAATGGACCAAGAACAAATAAACAAGCTAGCTTGGTTTTCTTCTTCTAGATAGTAGGCTAGCATCCTGACAGATTTCTTAAGCAACAAGAACTCAACCAATTCAGTCCGATGCAGTACAAATACAACTGCTTGCAATGGAAGCAATCACTCTATACACAAATTGATTTGCGTTAATCAAGCCTCGTACATGTTATATGGAACTTTTTTTATTATTTAATCTATTTTTTAAAAATATTTTCAAGATAACATCTCCATAATTTTATTTCCAATTCTGACTTTTTTGGCCACACAACGTATGACATAGCAAAAGCACGTTGTCACGTTACGGACATCGACGTGGCAAACGAGTGATGTCACATCACTCCTCTTAGCGTGACAAGACTTAGCAAAAAAACAAACACGTGTTAGCTCGGAGGGCTATGGTGACAGGTTTGATTACGCCGCGATCGGTGATGTGACAACACAGCTTGGCCACGTCATAGGTCATCATGGCATGATCAAATGAGTCAAAATCGGAAATAAAGTTAGAGAGAGGTTATCGTTAAAATATTTTTTTTAAATAGATTAAAAAATTAAAAAAAGCTCAGATGTGTACTTGTAAGGAAATGGTGAGTCCGAAAGTGCTCCCTTTGTTTTGAGATTTTTTAAAACAATACATTTTAAAAATAGAATTACATAAATAAATGCATGTTTAATAAAATTGCAAAAAATGGGTTTCTATCATCATTTTATCATCAGCAAAACATCGTGAAATGTCTCTGTAACCATTTGAAATGGCGACAGAGATCAAATTGCTAGTTGAAATGGCAAGCAGTTCCTATCACCAATTGAAATGGCGACATAGACTTGATTTTGAATATTTTTTTATAGAATTTCACTCGTTTTTTTTTGGTAACATCATTAAGTGTCTATCGAATCGATTATTTTCGAAAAAGAGAACAAAATATTGAATAAAGAACAATTTAGGAGTTAAATTTAGAAGATGATAGTTCAACTGTGGCAATAAGACTTTGTAATGTACTTGCGAATTACATGACGCACACGGTTTGGTTATGTGTATTACAAACAACAATATGTACGAATCAACAACCCGATCTATATGTAGGACACATGTGCGCCTTTTGAAATCGAAAAAACTGGTGGATGGAACGAAGTCAGTCTTGATGGCCTTTCGGCGCCTTCCCCTTATTTTTCTGCAGACCCTCGAGCGTGGCCAGTTCCAAAGGCAGCTCACCACTGAGCTTTGAAAATCTCCCACCCCACAGTAGCATCGGGAGCTCAGCCAGCCTCCGATGGGACAATAGGTGCCTTCCCCTTGTCTCTTACAGACCCACATGCATGGCTAGTTCTAAAGGCAGTCCTGTATTGCGAGACGGACTGAAAGATAGAATTATGTTAGTAGAACATAAGATCAAATCAATAATAAGGATGCAAATTGAACATAACTTATGCGCCTAGGCGATAGGGAGCGCTAGGATGGCCGTCAATCTCACTAGCAGAAACTTTCCCCTTATCCAAAGAGAAGAGCATAGAGTTCAGTTGGTTGGATGGGCTTTTATAGAGTTGGTCTGCTTGTTTGTTTGGTATACACAATGTGTCAGGTATTGCGATGCTAACTCCCGCACAAGGATAGTCGTTGGCACAACAACAGCCTGTCAAACCGGAGTCAATGCCCCTACAACTAGGGGGCCTATCACTCCCGGTTTGACTGGCGAAAGGGCTCCTATCGCTAGTCCAAATGGCGATAGGGATATGTCGCCAATTGAAACGGCGACAGAAACATATTTTTGTAATTTTATTAAATAGACATTTATTTTCTGTAATTCTATTTTAAAAATGTGTTATTAAAAAAACTTCATTTTGAGGACTAGAAATTCCACAATAATTAATTTCTAAAACTTCTCTCATTATTCAACAGAAAAAAAACATGTGTACACCATTTATTTCATCCGGCCGGTTAAGATTATAGGTTTAATTAGAGTTGTACAAGAATAAAACCAATATAAAGATGGGGGATTGGCATATTTTTCACACTACTTCTGGCAATTACATGTAAATTTAATAGCAAAACTTCAATAATCCTTATAAAGATATACCAGTTCTTCGATCGAATAAAAAATGATATGGTCAATGGAACCTACAGTCGTGAGGAGCGCTAAGCGACGACAAGAGCACGAGAACTGCGGCGCGTGCGAGTTGCAGCTGCGTGAGTGAGAGAAAAGAAGGGCGAAAAAGATATGGGAAAGGAATGATTGGGTTCGGATACGGGTTGAATTATACGGCCCACGGGACCAAGAACAGCGAATGCCGCGCTCCTCCAGTTTCTCCTCCCCCACTTACCACCGGCAAATGATTCCTTCTTCTCTCCGTCAGTGCATCCATCCAATTTCTCGACAATATCTGACATAATCCCGCATAGTCCGTGCTATTAATCTCTTACTAACAAAGTGGAGTTCTTTAAACGACAGTAATTAAGCTTTTACCATTATTGCAAGATAGTGGAGTATTACATAAATTATTTTTATTGTCGTTTTGGACTTACACCATTTGACCATTTTTCTAATTATATGTTTGGAAAATTGTTACAATACGGAAGTGCTTTTAATAACAAATCTACTGGTAGTATAATTTTTATGTGACGACTCTAAATAATTTTGCGTATTGCTCAAAATTTGAAAAGGCTGACTTCGCTCGTTCCGAAAGGACGAATAAAAAATAACGGATGGAGTATTCAATATTGGCAATGAACAACCGACGCCTTAAGCCTGGTAGAGCTCTGATTAAGTGGTAAGTCAACTCATGGTCAAGACTCAAGAGTCATCGCCAACTAATAGAAACAAGATGCAACTAGACATCAGATGTCCGATCATCGGATACCTGTTGTGTTAGTTCATACAGACTGTAACGGTACTAATAAAAAAGTTTAACATAAATTATTTTCAAAAAATCACATGAACATTTTGATTGAACTATTGTGACATTTAAATTGAACTGTTGCAACAAAAGTGTTAAAAAAAATCACACGATTGTTTTTTAGCATACCGTTGAATTTGAGGGCATGCCGTGTGGATAGTCACTAGCAAATATTTATTCGTGTTCACAGTAAACCCAAGGTCGTATGGAAGATTTAGGATAGTCTGCGTGGTTGCTATGATGTGTTGCGCTGCAAAATCTTGTTAGTTGCGTAAATCTTTATTAATTCCAGCAAAATTTTGGCTCACAAATAAAATGCTTCAAATAGTTATGGTATCCATAGTTTTTAAAAAAGCGTCTTTTGGAAAAACTACAACAACACGGAACTCAACAAGACACCTTATGCTAGCGTTTGTTTTCACACGAACTAGCCTCTCTTTTTTCCCTCTCTTGCTTTGTGTTCTTTAGAGGCTTGTCTATTTGACACCTCTCTTGTAAATATTTCTCACATTCTTCACTGATAAATAAAAGGCACGCCGATGCTATTTCGTCAAAAGAAAAAAACTCAACACACCACACCGGTTAAACTACCAACCAGCTGTTTCATCGTCTTACCGTGCATATGGCTTAACGCTGCACCGGACCTCTTAATAGCACGTGTTCATGCTGATTGTAATCCTGCCATTGGTTAATAAAACCTAAAGCTCCTTGAGTTCTAACACACCGGTTAAACTACCCACCAGCCGGCATGCTACTGGAAGCCCAAATTGCGTACAAACCGGCGGATAAGCATCTTTGGACTTCTTGTCTCCGAGATCTGAGTTCTGCAACGTGGTTTCTTTACTAGTGCGTGCAGGAGCATGAACATGAGTGTTGGAGATGAAGTAACATGCATGCATGCTCTCCTAAGTAATGCGCGCGCAGCCGCACCAACTAACTTGCCGTTGAACAAAGGCACTTCGTACTGTCCGTGACGCAATAGTAAAACTAGATTTATTATGAATAAATGGACAAAAATAGTACCGTGGAACATTTGTCAGGTAACACGTGTCTCCTACCGTGCTCCTGATGCGCAGACTGCAAAAAAAAAGTTCGTGCACAGCGATTTCCCACCGTAGCTACATCCCTGCGCTGTTCAGGTCAGTGTCCGGCGGTGGTGTACTGTGTCAACAGTGAACACGTTTTTTACGCTGGGCCACAGTAGCAGAGAGGAAACCCACTGTGCACGCGCGGGAAGTTCACTGTACATGTGTTAGGCGCCCTGCACGCTAGCTCGCATTGAGAGCGCGGTAAGAGGTATGTATCGTCTGCCGAACATTCTGTAGTATCATTTTTACTAATTTATTCACAAAAGGGCGAGATTTGTTATCGTTACAGAATAGTGCGCTCATCTCAGCCGCACCCATGCATGCACCCTATCGTCTCAGCGTCTCCATTATCTCGAGTCTTCTTTTTCTCTTTTCTGTATCCTCTATCTCGAAACATAGTAAAATGTAAAATAAACTGCACTTTGGAGTTTGATCTTCAGAAGGCTACTGCATCGCGTGCTGCCATGTGCATCTGCTTGTCTAGCGCCGTAATCTGATGTGTAATGGACAGAGGCTCTGATACACAGGCTGACAGGCACTAAACAAACGGTTTGGGCAGAAACAAATCGAGATACATCGTGCAAAGTGCGATGGTCATCTAGTATCTTATTACCGCTGTGCACGAGTCCAGAATCATGAACAGATTGGGAAGCCTTATTGTAGCTGTGCACTGATCATGTGGTGGACTATTTAATCGTAGGATGTGGTACGACCAATGGTTTAATCAGAAGGAAGTGGCTCTGGAATCTCAAGTCAGAGCTGAGGTAGAGCCGTAAAGGTACTGTTTCAGTTCTGACTTCGCCATATTTTAGAACTAATGTTGGGTGGCATGCATATGCAGTTAGCTGCATGAAGACAGTTAGATCAATCATTTTGAAGATTCGTCTGTTCATCCTCTGCATCTGTGTGAACAGTGTTTTGTGAGTGTGCACACCCTGCTGTAGCAATACTACAACAATAGGAAAATATTTATTGTAACAACTTTGTTATAACGCAAAAACACTGTAGGTATTGATATCGGCCTTTACTTTTTAATCAAACGGTTGAAATCGTTTTCTAATGTCATGCACTGTAGATCATCTGCATTTAATCCTTGATACAGAGGATCCATTTCCCAAATTGTAGCATTGAGATCAGATAACCCATTTGCCAGGTCGGATTGACATCAGATCAGGACGAGACGAAATACTGCAAGATTCCGGCTGCTTCCTTCAAGTTGAAAAACTCCATCTTTGATCTAAAAAAACTTCATCTTTGGAATATTTTTTTTCAGCTTTTTGATGAAAATTTACTGACGCTGCGCACGAGTTTGCACCGTAATTCTACTTTGACGCTGTGCATGGAAATACCAAGTCGTAACGGTTGCAATGATATTTGTCTCTCTTAGGTTTGGTCTTTGACAAAGAAAACCACTGTTTTGTGGGGCATATTATATAGTCAATTAGCAGTAAAAGATGATTCTTTTTTTTTTTTTGGAAATATATATAGCCTTGTCTTGATCAAACGACATTTGAACTTGGCAAGTAATGGATCCTGATAAGCAGGCAACTCTAGAATGGAAGAGAGAAGCTACCGATCGACCACGGAAGGTCTATTACGTCAAGGTAATTAATCACATCTTTGCAACGAAAGTCTCCTCCCTTATTTGCAAGGATTCTTCTTCTAGCAAACAAAACAAAGAACCCTTGACCAAACGGCACAAAGGAGTTGTATACATTGACAACTATTGGTCTTGTCACCGTCAGATGACACTGTTAAATGACCATGTGAGCATGGTACCCTGGAGCTAATGTAAAGGGCCTCTTCGATCCGCCTCCTTAATTTGTTCGGACAGAAGCAGAGGATTCCCTGCAAATCAGATACAATTTAGGTGGCACGATGTCTAATCATGACAGCTAGCCAACTAACTAGTTCTTATAATTTGTCCATGATGCAACATGGCAGATTAAATGAAGCCCCCTTTTCCCTCCGATTTAGACATTTCCCAGTGAAATCATCAATAACCATCAGTTACTTCAGAAGAGTCGCAGTTCACAACCAGAACTGGGCGAGGGCCAATTGAAATGTGCCGTATCTGGTTGGCTCTGCAGTTGTGTTTCCTTTGCCCTGTTACGTAGGTGTCCAGTCATTTTTCTAGCGTCAAAACATGGCCAAGCAGGGCCCAAAGGCTGTGAAAGTGTGAATAGTTTGGTAGTCCAAAAGACTAAAACGAGACGAATTGGCGAAATGGTGTGGCACTGGCAGTGTGCTGTTTGTGTGGTGCTTGGCGGCTCCGCTCTTTGTCGGCTATCCATGTGGGTAAATAGTGTATTAGTGTGTGGAGTAACTGCGGTTTTACTTGTCGTAGCGCCTTGTCACTTTACCGTTGATCCGATGACAATGTCACGAAATGGGCAAGGTCGACCATACGTACATGAAAGCAAAGTAAAACCACAATATCAACTGTTCGGAGTTCATATCGACCTATCGTTGCATCCCTTTCTCTCACACACACACGCACAGTATGGTTGACAATTCTTGTGACAACTGACAAGTCGGCATGAGTACGGGTTGCCGAGTTTTCTTTTTCTTTGAGAGGAGCAGGGGTTGACCAGTGAGTAATGACGACGGCTAGCCCAAGCCTCTCGTAGAAGAACATGGGCAGTAGGGGCGGAGCCAGCGTCCCTATTAGCCGGGCACTTGTTCGGGTTTCACGGCCTGCCTTTTGATGCTTTTAAGTCATATCACAATGGCTGTTCACATATGAAACAATAGAACGTGGAGTTCACGCAAGAGCTTGCCCAGACTTTGAAGGGCCGCTGGCTCCGCTACTGATGGGCAGCCAGCCTGCTGAAGATGTTCACGCTTCTTCCGTTCCGGTCCTGTGAGACGTGTCAACGGTCCACCAAACCGACCCACCCGCCGCGCACCAGCAGCGTAACGCGGATCCGCCGAAATTACCATACGTAGGCGGTAGGCCGTCAGACCCTCGCTCGGTTATTGTCAGGGCCATCAATCATAGGCACCACTTTTGTGGATTGATGAATGACGCTACAGATAAGAAAAAAAATGCACAGTTATGTTTGCTATATAGTCTGTTATCTAGACATCACAAACTGGCTGAACTCTGAAGAACATGGTCGTCCAAAATAAGAACACCATCATTTTCTATCAGACTCGGAGGACTCTGAACTCTGAAGTCAGAAGAACATGGCTCACTTTCTAGGCACCAAACACCAACATTATCATTTTCTTTCAGACTCCGAGGATAAAGATTCAAGTATGCTGTGGTTTTCTTATTAGGCAATACAAGGTAACTGACTCCCTCGCAGGAAGGATCGCCCAAGAGCTTGAGCTTCTGCAGCATACTCTAAGCACTTCACTGCATACTGGAGAATTGGAAGGGAAACCTATACACGTCCTCAATGCTAAGCTGAGCAGCATCGGAGATGCAAGTCCGGAGTTGCCTGGTTAAATAATGGTTTTGTTAGTTGTTTGGCACACGGTTTGAATGTAACTGTTCAGATAATACCTCAACATTTAGATGATACTTACTCGCTGACTTCACATCAGAAGCTGCATTGAAGATGGACAGTGAAATGGCATCATACGCTTGCACAACCACATCAATGGTGTCGAAGATCAGGGGGCATAAGAGGTGGAGACGTGGAGAACCTGGTGCTTCCAGAAATGCAGCAGAGCCTCATTCTAGCATTACAGATGCAACAATAAGCCACTGCTTGTGGTGCTTGCTGCTAGGGGTGAAAATGGGCTGGATACGAGCGGATATTGCTCTTCTCATATCCTAACCCATATTTTTTTCTCGGATTCAGAGCCGGATACGAGTAAGCCGGATAAGGATACGAATTTAGGTTATTCAGGGTACGGGCACATGATGGATACATGCCGGATTCTGGTCGGAAACGGATAAAAATAGACGGATAATAAGAGCATACATAGACTAACATATGTTCGACCAAACCACCACATGAGTACATGACCATAATATAAGTTATCAACCAAAGTTACCATACCGTATAAGTACTGACCAAACCATACATAACAATATAACATAAGCATGTGAAATACAACGACAAGTGTGACGGCCAAACGAGCTTCCCTTGTAGCAAGGAAACTCAAATTCCAATAATAATAATAATAATAAAGGAAATTCAAATTCATAGTTGGCCAAATCTGCTACCCCAATGTGCATCAAGTAGCCAAAAAGCTGAAAGAGAAGTGACTTATGATAAAGCCCGTCTATGAAAGTTTGCCTACTGTCAGTGGCGGAGCCAGGAATTTATCACTGGGGGTGCACACTTCAAGGATGAAAAAAATTCTTGTACAACATATATATAACTTCATAAGTTCAACACAATTAAACGAAAGAGTTCGAAATTAGTTAATAATACAATACAAATAGTTCAAATAAAATATTACATGAATAAAAGAGTTCTAAATAGCTAATGAAAATCACAATACCACACGACGCGATCTTATTCCTTGGAAACATTTGATTATATCATCATCACTAATCTTCGAGAAGATATCTCGCTCTATAAAGGTCACTAAATAATCATTCAATACTTGATCAATGATGCTAAGATACGATCATCATTTGTTTGTTTTGGGTAAAAACGTGACGATCTTCCATAAGGCACATATCTACCATCTGGCTTAGGAACTTTGATGCCATATTTAGTGCAAAAGGATGTTACCTTTTCTTGAAGGAATTCATCATGTTGAAGCGACGCCTTTTACCAATGTTGAATTATACTTGCTTCAGTTCCTCCTCCTTCTTGAGTTTGAGTAGTTTCCGTTTTAATAGATTTTAGCTTGACTATCTTGCAATCTCGAAAGAAATAAATGATATTTCTATTCCTTTTCATTTCAAAGATTCAACTTGCCCTACATATACAGATCACAAGAGTCAGGAGACATTCAAGAACAGACAAATTGATGGCACAATGGCATTTAGATAATTAGATTGGTTGTGTATCTAGTAAACTACAAAAGTTGTTCTAAACTTCTGATCAAATGCAATCCTAAAGCAGCGTATAAAACCAGGCTTACTTCTCTAATTGAACTAATTCTCTTCATAACTTCATGTCTTCATCTCTTCATCTCTTGCCTGGCTCCCTCCTGCCTCCGGCCTGGGCACCTGGCTCCCTCCTGCGCCGCACCCGGCCAGCTCGGTCTCCGGCTGTTGGCCGCCTCGCCTGGCCCAGTGCCTATCCGGCCTCTGGCGCTCCTCCCTCTGCGGCCTAGCGCCCTAGCCCACCTGCGCCGCCCCCCTCGGCCCCTCCCCAAAATCCAAATATGAAATATCCAATCCCCGAATCCCGGATCCCAGCACAGAGAAGAGCGTCCACATGCCACGGCGGCAGCGGACTGGCGGAGGAGGAGCCGAGGAGGTCAGGAGGAGATCAGGAGAAGCAAGGAGCCGCTGCCGGCTGCCCTACCTCGGACCTCGGTGACGGTCTCGTCGTCCTCAGCCTCTCGACGACTCGACGCCGGACGCTCTCGTTGTCCTCGGCGGTGGGCGGAGGAGGAGGAGAAGCAAGGAGGCAGCATCCTCGGCGGCGGCGGACTGGCGGAGGAGCCGAGGAGGAGCCAGGGGCAGGAGGAGAAGCAAGAGGGGAGGCGGGCGGCGTTAGGAGGAGAAGCAAGCTCCAAGGACCCCTGACCTAGAGATGGATTGGGGATTGGGCTGAAATTGGTGCCAACTGTTGATACGTATATATAATCAAAGAAGTTTTGCTCATGTTTTTGGGGGTGCCCGTGCACCAGGGGCACCCCCCTGGCGCCGCCCCTACCTACTGTAGTAACTAGTAAACTTGTGATTGCCCATAACTAAAAACAAGCGACCACAACGGCATTTCGTCGAACAGATTAGTGGCATGGTAGATACGGCCAGCATACCAGCATCGGAAAGGAGGGGCTCGCCGGCCGTGCAAGCGCAACGGCCTCAGGAGCGGCCGCAGGTACCGCGGCCCTAACACATTGCGGCGCGGCGACTCCATCCAGGCGGCCCCGTCTCTGCCACGGTGGGGGCTGGATAGTATGGCGCGGCCGCAACGAGAACATCCTCTTGCCCTGGTGGCTGGTTACGTGTGTGGTGAGCATGGCGACAGCCTAGTCAAGGTCGCACACCTGGACAGCCTTGTTCCACACGAAGGTGTCCGGGCGTGTGCCCCAGCAGCGGGCGAGAAGCTCGAACGCACGACGCGCAACGGCGTGGCAGCCAAGGGAGACTAGGGATTCGAGGAGGTTGCAGGTGGATGGGGATGGTAGCGGCGCACGAGCGTCGGCGAGGAGAAGCAGCCGGAGTGCTCCGTCGGGGAGGCGGAGCCGCGCAGAGGCGACAAGCATGGAGGCTGCATCGTAGAGGAAGGAGGTGGGCTGTGGGTCACCCGGGGAGGCGGCCGTGGTGGCGAGGGCGTGGTAGAGGTCGGGAACGGTGGCGGTAGGGGGGCTAGGAGGAGGGATTTCGCGAGGCCCATGGAGGCGTGGAAGCGGCCGGCGGTGAGGAGGGAGGTGAGCTCGGCGAGGGAATATGCGGCGGCGGTGGCGAAGGAGGATACAGAGGTGGAGCAGAGGAAGCGGATATCCGGCAAGGAAACATCCCGATATCCGGTTCCCACCCTGAATTTGCCGGATATTGTCTGCTCTGTATCTTATTCTGAATCCGGATTCAACTATCCGGATCCTGTGCCGGATCCGGCCAGACAGTGAAATGCATTCCCGAATCCGGTCCTGCTCAGATCTGGCTCTGGATCGGGCGGAAAATATTTGTCCCGTTTTCACCCCTAGGCACTATGGACCACCATGCAGTAGCACCGATGCATAGCATAGCAAAAGGCAGTGATCTATGGGCTTATTCCCCATATCGAGCTGGCAGGCTTGCCATTAAGTCCTCAGAGGGCGAACCTGGTGAGATTGTATATTCCTTGTCAATAATTCTCGTAGAACAGAACCAAACCTGATAAATTCCCATCATCCAGTAACTATCCTACAAATCCATACAAGCCAGTAAATCAATCTTGAGCTGATACAATAACACCAAGCAGCTTAAATAGATCTAGTTTGAGATAGTGGAATGCTATAGTGTGTCTGTTGAGAAATTGAGGTATGATACTATGGAGATCTCACAACAAACTCATCGACTCCTTAATAATTTTTATTGACAAGCAAGACGTGCTAATGCATTATGGCTACGCCATATGGCATAGGTTATCTGGCTGCACGTAGCGATTTTATTTTATCAAAGGCAGGATTTTTAAAAAGCTTGGTAATGGTATTAGCTACTGCATACAAGAAGTATAAGGAGTAGGAAGCGACCCCACATGAACTACACAGACAGTACTAAAAGGCAGCGATAGGCGCTGCAAGCCATGACATGGAAGAGGTCGGCACTTAAGCATGTGACAAAACCTCAATCTACCTATTGTTATCAGTACAGCAAAACCATGATCCCATGGCCAACAAGCACCCAGCCTTGCTCTTATACTAGCTAGACGCAAAGAGAAATAAAGGCCAATAAACGAATCAATAAGCTTCTAGCTCTAGAGTCAAGTGTATCAAGGAACATAAAAAAGATCATGTGGAGTTTGAGGTAAGCCCCTGCAATCACGTCAGCTGAACAACAGAAGATGTTCTAAAGCTGATAGATAAAGGGTCCCTGTTGTGGCATAGCAGCAGCAGCGCGTAGCAGCATCCAGAGAGAAATTATGTAAAACACATTAAAAGTGAGATAAAACACCAATCATACCTTTAAATAATTTTTAGCCTTTCACTTCACATCCAATGTGACCATCTTACTGCAAGAGCTGCCAGGAACAAAAATGATGAATATCCTGTCATTACGTACCATTCCTGAGCTAGCCAACAGCACCTCACAGTCACAGCCCCTTTCTGTCCAAATGTAGCAATGACAAAACCAGGCACTCCTATTGTCTTCCATGTCATAGCTGGCACTGTTACTTCTCGTGTCCCATCATCATGGGTGTAATCTGAGAAGCTATCAGCATGAGCACTAAAAATAATCCTGTTGAAAGAGAAACGGGTTTATGACTTCAAGTGCCTTCCTATGAGGAGCAAATTCAATAAGAAATTTTATGAACAAGCACATCAAATTAAATAGTTTGAAAACAATAACCACACATAATAGCAAAATGCAGCAGCTAAACAACGTAACAAAAAATTCATGGCAGCTGTTAAAAGTAATTCAATTCACAGCTATAGATTTTCCCTGTGCAATCACCAAGTGCTGCTGTATATGGAGGGCTAACCTTGGTTTAAGCGCTTGAAGAATATATTGAATTGAATTTGCAGGAAGGGTATGCAATCGATCATATAGCCTCCTGCCACCTGCTTCACTGCAGGGACAAATGGCATGTCAGAATATAATAATCACCCAGTAATTAGGGCCACGCAGACAACAATTGCATATTATTGGACATTTAACGTCAATTATTGTTCTAAAATTCAAGGGAAGCGGTCTAACAACACCTCAATAAACAGACAGGTAAAGCTCATGTATTTGTTAAATATCCATACTTTACAAACCACCAATCTTACAGAATGATGGTGTTATGGGGGCTTGCTTAGACCATGACGGGTAAACACCGTTGAGAGGATGGCCGGGCAGCGGCAGCATTGTTGGGGAAGAGAGGAGATTAAGACTGGGATGAATCTTGTTATTTCTTCCTTGCTTGAGAATCACGATTACATGCAATAGGCCTCTTTATATAAAAGGTTCTCCTAACAAGTATCAATAAGATCATTCTAATAATAACATACCTAACTAATAGATAAGATACCTACAAATAGATAAGATGCCAACTAATGCAAGATAAGTTGGTAACCAAGTTGCGGTTGCAACCGGCCCTAGTAGCTGCAGCTGCAGTCCCCTTGGTGCACGGCCCCCTTGAGCTGGGTTGGGCTGCACATGTATGGCCTCCACGCCATAACATTACACCCCTCCCGGTGAGACAACTTATCCTCGAGCTGTCCGGTGGTGGCCATGGATGAAGACATTGATAACCCCACGTTGAAGAGAGAGCGCTACGACGATGTCATGTTGTGAGGAAGAGGATCAGCGAAGTCCTGATGGACAGCAGTGAGAACAGTAGCCCTCTAGCGTGGCTTGATGTCAGATGAGTCGCCAGCGGCGTGGGCAACCCATGCGGAGCAGCAGCGACGCCCTTCCTGCCACAGAGCGTGACAGTGGTGAGAGAGAAACGATGATGTCGCAACTCCCTACAAGGCAACCATCGCGTTCTGCACCACCAAAGGCAGGGGGTCGGCCAGCAGCGAGGAAGATGTCGTGGCATCACCGGCACCAACGAGGCCACCTCCAGAGGAGATGGCGGTAGGGGCGCTGACAAAACCTCCAGAGGCGGTGGTGATGATGCTGACGATGGCGCCTTCATCAGGGGCAGCGTCGGTGGCTTGACCAGCACACCTTTCGACGTTGGTCGTCGTTGCGCTGACGACCTCCACTCCAGTTTTCCCACCAAACAACGCATCTTCTAGGTGTGCGATTCGCGCGTCGTGGTTGTCGAGGCGGCTGTTCATAGTAGTCAATTGCGCTAGGATGTGATCTAGCTTGGCGCTAATCGTCTTGGAATCGAAACCCTTGTCGCCCATCATGGTGGAAGGGGCAACAATTAGCTCTGGTACCAAGTTGTTACGGGCATGCTTAGACCATAACAGGTAAACACCGCCGAGAGGATGGCCGGGCGGCGGCAGCGTGGTTGGGGAAGAGAGGAGATTAAGATTGGGATGAATCTTGTTATTTCTTTCTTGCTTGAGAATCATGATTACATGCAACAGGCCTCCTTATATAGAGGGCTCTCCTAACAAATATCGATAAGATCATTCTAATAATAACTTGCCTAACTAATAGATAAGATACCCACTAATGAGATAAGATGCCAACTAATGCAAGATAGGTTGGTAACCAAGTTGCTGTTGCAACTGGCCCTAGTAGCTGCAGTCCCCTTGGTGCGCGGCCCCCTTGGGCTGGGTTGGGCTGTACATGTATGGCCTCCACGCCATAACAGATGGAAACACAGGAGCATTGGAATGGAATAGGAGTTACGAAATCTCCCAAAAAAAAAAAAGGAAATGGAACTAAGCATCTATTTCATAATACATACAATCCAAAATTTACCTTTGTTTTGAACTCGGGTAAACCAAAGGATGATCTGAGACAGTTCCCTCTGAAAACATGGGGACACCAATGACTCCTCCATCAGACTTATGTGACTTATGTAGTGGAATATGGAGCAAAACGACAGGGCCAGACCCGACTTCATGCTGTTTTGCCTCCAAATATGGTCACCGAAACCTTCTCTTTTTTCACTTCCCAAAGGACCATGCTTTTCTTCATTAAACCTTTCCATTTGAAAATGATGGTTTTTCCTCTCCATAACCTTCTCAACGCTGAACCGCAAAGCGTTGTCACCACAGAGCAATGCAACCGCATTTAACGATGCAAAACTGACATTACTAATCTCAAAAGCACCACAACCACTTGAATCCAATCCTAGCAAATACTTGGCCATACGGTGCACAAATTGACCATCCAAATTCGCACATCCACCAACATCTTTATCACCTAACGTGATATGAAGAGGAAGGGCAGAGTAACGCCCCAATATCCCTTCGAACTGCTCAAAAACAGCTATCCATTTGCTCTCGGTCTGCTCTGAACATTTTGCCGAGATGTCCCCAAGGAATTTCGGATTTGATGTTTGAATAGATTTATGGCAAAAACATAACATAGCACATGAAGCTTTTGCACAAAGTAATAACTAAAAGCATGTATAGTACTAGTGTTGGCCAAATGGGCGGCCCAGCCTGGCACGGCATGGGCACGAGCCGGCCCGGCCCATCCTGTCCTGACTATTAGATGGGTCATGCCGTGCCGGCCCATGTGCCGGGGACGTGGCCTAAGCACGGCCCGTCGGCCGTTCGTGCCGTGCCGGACCAACACGAGCCTGTTTGGCCCGCTGGGCCAAGGCCAGCCCATTTAGCCCGTTAGGCCTGAGGCCACTGCCCGGCCTACCCTCGCCCCTGCCCACCGCTGCCCGGCTTGCCCCCGCAGCTGCCTGTCCTGCCCCCGCACCTGCCCGGCTCCTCTTTTCCCCCGACCCGCTGCCTTCCCCCTTCGTCTCCGGCTCTCCCTCTCCCTCCGCGTCCCTTCGCCCACGCCGCCTCCCCCCCCCCTCCTCTCTGGACTCCGGCTCTCCCTATCTCTCCGCGTCGCCTCCCCTCCCCCTCTTCCTCTTCGGTTCTTGATTGATTGATGATTGCATATTTTGTGCTGTAAACGAATGGTATGATACTGTGAATGAATGGTGTAAATGAATGATGTGAACTGTGAATCTGTGATCGATTATGATGATTGCATGTTTATTATCTTAGATATCAATTTTTGGTTTGTTTGCTTTGATACTTTGATTTCTGATGACATGATTTTGTGCTTGTTAGTTGTTTCTGATTTGTTCATGCATAGCGGGCTAGATGGGCAGCGCTGGGCTGGTAGGGTTCATGCCCTGCCTAACACGACCCGACATTGTTCGTGCTGTGCTGGGCTGTCCGGTAAATGCACCTGAATCAAGTGAATAAGTATGAAAAGATCCAATTTCCCCAGTTTAGCCCGTATAACCCCTACAAAGGGAACCTACTTCCAGATACTTTGCGAAAATTTAACATCTAGACACCTAAAAAGGCGAAAATTCGCAGAAATTTGGGGCGCTCGCATCTGAATCTGATCACTCACAGCGATGAACTTGGACATGACGTGGTCCCGGAAGAAGCGGACGACGTAGGTGGCGTCCGACCCAAGGAGCATCAGGTCGGCGATCACCATGGCCCTCTGGTCGCCAGAGGCGGGTGAGCCGCCGGAGCAGGAGGGCTTGTGGAGCCAATCCTCGAAGGCGAGCAGGGCGGCGACGAGGAGGAGAGGCAGCCACGGATTAGGCCACGCCATCATCGCCGGGCAGCTCGAGCGGTCGAGATTGGAGAATACGAGGAGGGGAGCGAGCCAAAGGTGTTGGGTTTGGATTTGGGCGATGCCGGCCATCAGATCATGAACTTTTTTAAAAAAAATAACCCATTTTTTAAGAGATAATTCATTATTTGCTACTGCAATCGAGTGAATTTCAAGATTTACCACTTTATATGAGTATAACGTACTCACAATAGTGGCAAATTCTGAATTACGCACGAAAGTACAGTGGCAAATAATTGAACCTCCAAAAAATAGGAGGTTCAATTATTTGTCACTGTCTAAACATGTGTAATTTAGGATTTACCACTGATTCACATGTCATACTCATATGCAGTGGTAAATTCTAAAATTCACCCTTAGGCAGTGGCAAATAATTAATTATCTCTTTTTAATTTATTTTTATTACTAACAGTCGTCAACTTTATTTTCAAATATAATCTTTTGGCTACGCCACCTTCCGTAACGTGACAACACAACACTGCTATACCATAGGATAAATCTAACTAAATAACACTTCTTATCACGCCAACAACGCTGATCACGCCACTAGTGGTGGAGTGCCAAAATTTGGTCATGTTATGGTGCTAACATGACAATTTTATTTTGCTACGCCATAAGTGGTGGCATGGCTAAAAAGGTTAAAATTAGAAATAAAGTTGACAAAAGATTAATAAAAAAAGTTAATTAATAAAAAAAAGTTCTTGGACCAAGTCAATAGAGCTAACTATTAAGAAATATAAAGAAAATCAGAAAAAGAGAAAATCATAGGAAAATAAAAAAATCAAGAATATAGCAAAAGAATATGGAATAATATGAGGATATCTTTTGAAATTTTTGTTTATTTTTTTTTCAAAAAAATACACTAGTAAAAATTTCTCGAAAAATACACTAAGTAAAATTGTTTAGTCTTCCTCAACTTTTATGAAATATTGCTAAAGTTTTCCTAATGTAAAACTTTTGTATATGTATATTTTAAAAAAATCCAGAAGTGGTCCCTTATTTTTTCTGCATTTTCTGATATTTTTGCATATTTCTTAATAGTCAATCCCTATTGACTTGACGGAAAATTAGACGGAGCGGTAAAAATGAAATGCTCACTCACGGAAGGATGGCAAAAACGAAATGAACATATTTCCGATGGCAGAAATGATATTGCATAAATTTTGAGTGACAAGAACAAATTTTCCCTTCTTCTTTTGCTCGCGATGAGTTTTGACGGTTTTTTTAATAATACATTTTTAGTAATATTACATAAATAAATGCTCGAATAAAAAAATTACAAAAATAACCCACTGTCGTTTGAAATGGTGATTGGCTCTTGTCGTAAATTGACTCAACGACATGCTGATGTGGATCTTGCATAGCAGTGGGCAGGTTTTTGTTGCTATTTAAAATGACGACAAAGATCATGTCGCTAATTGGAAGGGCATAAGTCTTGTCGTTGATTGACACCGTGATAGGGTCTCCATCGCCAATCGAAAGGGTGACAAAAGGTTGCTGCCGATTGAAAGGGCAACAAAGCCTCCGTCCTTATTTTTAGACGGCTACAGATTGTCATTTTTTTAGTGAACTTTATTTGCAAATTTTATTTTACGTTCTTACAAGGATTTTACAATATTTATGATTAAAATAAGGCGATGCATATTTCTTTTACAGATTGTCAATTGTCAGTGCAATTCAATCATAGAGGTAGATTGATGAAAACTCCAAATATGCACAGTAACCGGTTGCAATGAAGATAAAATTTCAAGCCCAACATAACACTTGATAATGAAGGTGGGAATTACATAACACGCAGGATTTGGTCAGCTGCATATGTTTGCCTGGCTATTTCTATGGTATAAATGGAAACATGCACGAACCATCGACTGGAACTACAACTACAATACAAACACGCCTTTTGGAAAGAAAAAAATATTTGACAGATGGAGATAAAGTCAGGCTTGCGGATATACATCCTACTCCCCCTACAACCTCTCCTCTTGGCACCAAGGTAATCGATCCACTGGCCTTCAATGTCCTTCTTTGGTACATTGTTTTGCTCATCTTGCATAGTTTGTTAGCGTTCCCTCAGTAGCTTCTGGATGTAATATTCCTTTCTCTTCTTCTCCCATTCAGCTTCTCGCGTCTTGTCCCTAGCAACAGCATGGGCCCATAGCTGATAAGGTCCAATTGCTCTTTAGTGGGCCATATTTTCTTTCTGTCGTAGACGAACAAGTTACAGGTATTTCAAAGTTGTAGGATGAATATATCGCTAGAAGACTAACCCCTGGGAACGTTGTGGTATATCCGCACACAAAGCCATCCTAGTTGCCTACGCCGACTGGTGCATATTTAGCTTTCACACCGCAACGACAACATATGACCTCCTCTACATAGCCATCAAGGTTCATCGGTGGAACATTAGCTTCAGGGTTGTTCGGTGCATCATGGGCATCAGGGACCATCGGTGCATTTCCCTTCCCTTCGCCGCTCCCGGTTGAGGGAGATTCCCAATGGGTGAACACCTCGGGCGCAACTGCATAGCTCAGCATGCATTTGTGCTCAATAAATGCGTTGTTGTATTTCTCCAGGTCGTTGATTCATTGGAAGAAGTAGCAATGCTCCTCCTCCTTCCATACACGGATAAAATTACCGACAGTAAAAATGCAACATACAATGTGAAATATCGAGAGACATGACTTACGCGGTAATCCGCGCACAAGTAGAAAGCCCACACGGCGGTACTAGGATGTGTGGAGTGCTTGATCCATGCCAGATTATCGTAGTTACATTGTGGGCGTTGAAATACTGATGGTACATGAACATCCTTGCAAAAACTATTAGGGTATGTTCCTACCTCGCTGGCAATCCATTTTCACTTCCTGAGCATCTGCTGTCAGTTCGACATCGCCAAACCGGGCAGAGTGACCTCCTGCACCTCTCTTCTCTCTCTGTTTTTGAGATTAGCTCGAATAGAGTGTTGCCTGTAGTAGTGTAGTGTGCCCCAATTTTATAGGCGATTAGGGTGTTGTGTGGAGGGAGTAAATTATGGTGAATGGAGATGCACTCATGTCCACGAGAATGAATCTTTGGGCACAAAATTGCTCAGGGAGTTGTCAATTCACTGATAAAGCTGGCATGGTGTGGTCAATTCAGTTTGAAAAGGTGGCATGACATGGTCATGTCAGTCTGAACAACTCTTGTCATAGTGCAGCCACTTTGGGCTAAAAAGTTGTAGGCACAGTGTTGTCACTAAGAAGGCTACAAGTTTGCTTAGAGCAGATGAAGTTAGTATGTCTGCATTATGGTGTATTCAAGGCATAAATTTATGAGTAAGCGTGAAAAAAAATATGGGGCACACATGTAAGCCCGTGCAATGCTTGGAGGGAATTCATGAACTTAATAGGGAGTTACATGACATGTTGGGTGCGGTGGAATGCATCTCTTGCCCCGCTATAACTATGGTACAAACGGTAAGATGCACGGACCAACCAACCGTACTACAACTATGGTATAGAAGTGGTTTTTTGGAATGAAAAGAGATTGGTTGACGTAGATCGAGGCAGGCCTGTCGACATCCGTCCCTAAGGTGAATAGCGAACATCGTAAGGCACCCACATGGAGTGTTGGTTGTGAGGGCAGCTTGGATGCGGCTGGTTGTCACGGTAGTGACAGGCACATGGGCAGCTCGCGTCAACGCAGCAATAGAATGGGTGATAGTCACTACCGATGTTGACTACATCCTCTTGTACCTCTCCTTAAGCCTCTGCCTCTACAGCTCCTCATTGTTCTCCCTCTAGGTGTTGAGCTAAGCCTCCAACTCCTCGATTCTCTCTCGAGGAAGGCCATGTATGTTCAGGCAGGTATGGGATACCCGGGATCAACCCAAGTAGTGTAGCTGCAATCTTGTATCTATAGGAAATAGGAGGTAAGTATGGTCACCACATGATTACATGGAAGGAAGTACGTAATGGAACGAAGGACTTGCCTTGAACTAAGGGTGGTGAAAGAATCGATGTCTTGGGTTCACCTAATCATGTCAAACCTGGACTATCGCATCGACTCCATGCTGGCATTTCGGTCGAGTCTTGGGGTTTTGTGCATGGTCGCAGAGAGGGTTGTTATAGCCATAATCTTCCCTGGTTTGGATAGGAAGATCAGGGTGTGAAAGGGCAGAGGTTCTTGCACCGTAGTAGTCCATTCCATCAAATAGATCGGTGCCTCGTCCCCTCCGCCCCATCCCCTCCCTCTATTTGCCATGTTGTGGTTGGAGGAGTGTCTTGGTGTTAAGAATATGTTGGCTGCCTTGGTGGGACATTTTATAGGCATTCTTGGACATGAGTGATGGACTTCAGGCACACACACTATGCTCAAACAGAGGTGTGGTCACATCAATTTGAAAAAGTGTGTTGGAGTGGTGTCACTTCAGCCTGAGAAGGAGGCATGCTATCACTTGTCACTGAAAAGGCTAGAGATCCCCCCTATGCCACAATGCTGAATAGAGGAGGAAGTCCAGTGGTAGTAGCGGGATTAACATAGCATGGCCCTTGTATCGCTTTGCTGACCAAGGGATGTAACAAAAGAACTAGATATAAACAATAACAATTTGAAACATAACAGTGGGAATGTCATTAGCATGTAGCAATGAATACACACAGAAACAACATAGAAATAACATAAGTGCAACAAAAGATATAGCAAAAGCACTAGAAAACACAACATAAAACACTAAAACAAGCCATTCCTAGGGGCTACCCCATGAGTGACCCCTGCCCTCGTCTGACGATGTGCCTGACGTGCCTGGTGCAAGTAGGTCAAGTGGTTCGGTGCATGGTGTGTCCTGGCAGGCCGAGCAATAGCTACGGGCGTCACAAAACTCGGCTGGGTTGGCTGGGTCGGTTCTGGTGCACCTACGAGTTATGAATCCCCAAGGACGGTAGCCTCATCATCTCGTGTGGGATCAGCCAACTAGGAGTCCTTGTGGGATTACTTGGAGTCCTCCACGACACATCTATCTGGAATCACAATGGAGCATTTTTAGTGGGTGCCCCACATAGGCAGGTGTGCATGCACTCGCCAAGGGCATCCCGCTATCTCTCACTTCACGTTGTAGAACCGCATGTTTGAGTTGGTCGTCCTAAATGTCTTGCAATCCGACAAGGCCCATAACTTCATAGCTTCCTACACTGCCTCCTTGCTTTTATACAACGCTCCTTGTCGTACCTCGTTCTTTGGGTACTCCCATGGAACATGGTCACCTTCATTCACGACAAAGGTTTCCAAATTGGTATGTGTTTAACTCCGCTGAAATGGTTTGATCACCACCACATTCCTCGTCATCTGAACCTAAACCATTTGACATTGCCTCGTAATCATGATCTTCCATGTGCACCTGTTACACTAAGGCTTCCATATGTTCACCTTCGTTCGCAATGCCAATAGCTTCCTAGGCCTTGGCCATGGTAATGTCTATGGGATCAACTTCAATTGCATCGACACCAACTACCCCGCCTTGGATCATATAGGCCCTATCACCACCGTTGGATTGCCCAACTTATTCACCATCACCACCGGTAGATCTTCTAGCGTCTTAGGTCCTAGGGGAAACTTTCTCATAAGCTTGGGCTAGCAATAGTAGCTCCCATCCACGCTCGATCACCAATCTCACGTATGACCCCCATGATTTTGGCCCCTTAAGTTCCACTAACTCCCAATATGTGCGTTGTTGTGCCCGGGTGGCAACGCCATGCAACTTCAAATCATGCAACACATGGTCCAGCAAGAATATATGATACAACCATCGCATAACAGTTGACTATGGATGCTCCTCTGATCTTGACACAATTGCCGTCACAGATGGGAAATCACACAAATCAACTTCAGTTGCACCATCTGTGGAACCCCTTCTCCATAGTATATTCTAAAATGTACTCGTTCAGACATACCTGTTGAATTTTGACAAATAAGCCGTTGTTAATGTCAGGTGTCTAATCGATTAAGTATCACGAAATATACCTAATAAAAAACCCTCTACATAATAAAAAACCTAAATACGACGGGATTACCATCGCATGCAAAACACTAAAACCGTACATAGTTTGTACAAATGGTATGTACAGATAAATATAACTAATTGGTCTGTTGAAACTACACACTACATGAAAAGATATATCTACATTAAAAAAATCATTTTACAACAAAATAATCTACAAAAATACTATTCTAAATTGACCTACTAGCCGAACTACTAATCCTAAATTAAGAGGTGCACTACATGTAACTACTATGAGAAATAAATGGATCTACAATATTACATACCGACAGACTACTAACATACCACATATCTCAAATTAAATTATCTACTCATATACATGCTACACTAAAATACCACGGGTGTACAATAAACTATCTAAGTACAAACTACATGTCATTTGTTAACCTACCATGGCATTAAAGAATATAGGTATGGAGAAAAGAAAAACTAACATCGGGATGGAGGGATCCATATTTTTTTAAAATAATATTATTTTTAAAGATAATTACAAAAATAAATAGTCGCCCCCAAAAATTACAAAACTAGGTCTCTATCGCCATTTCAACTAGCGACAGCTCCCTGTCGCCAGTCCAGCTCCCTGTCGCTATTTCAACTGACGATAGGAAGTGAACAGTGTTCCTATCGCCAGTTGAACTAGCAACAGGGAGACAGGAACGCCCTAAACCCTAAACTGGTTGGTCTTTTTGTGATTTTTGTAGATTCTCAACGGTACAAAATCTGTCAGACTCGCAATAACATTTTGTGATCGTCGTATATTGTTGTAGTGCGGTGAATTTATGAAGAATTTTGTGAGGACGATTGAGGTATCAATGATTCGTTAGTAGGAAGGTAAGTGATATTGCGATATGCCAGGGAATTCATACACGGTGGAGAATTCTAGAGAAAGGGCGTAACGATAACAACACGACAATTGATCCGACAAGGGGGTTACATGGCACGCAGGCTAACAAAGCAAGGACGCTACATGCATGCTTTTAGGGAATTAGAAATACATTAAGCAAAACATCTTAACACTTAGTTTTTTACAAATCAAAGTGATATTTCATAACATTGGCAATCGCATATTACAACTATCCATGGTTTCCCGTGGCCGCGACCTCAACGTCCCCCATGTGGACTGCCTTGAGTCGGGCGGCCGAATGAAGTCCCCGCGGCGACGTTTGGAGTGCCGATGTCTCCTTCGTCATGAGGATTTCTCGTGGGGCATTTCTTGAAGGTGTGCCCAGACTCTCTGCAAATTGAGCACTTCTTCGTACGACATCTAGCTTATGCTTCGTCCATGTCATTCCTGATACGCCATACTTCTTCCTACTCAAACCAGTCTGAGAAGCATTTCACCTGTGCCCCTGTCTTCCTCGTCACACTAGGACTATCTATCGGTAGCTGTGATAATGCTTTAGGGGCCTGATCAGCGCTTGGAGTGGCCATTTTCGCTGCATCCCTTCTGTGCGTCTGGGTTCACTCATCCAGAATCTTCTAGAGTTCTTCAAACTTTCATTGCTGCTTCTGGTTGCACAGTCGCTTAAACAGGTTTATCAAATTCTTGTTGCAGAACTGCTTGTAGAAGTTTACACCCAAGTGTCTCATGCACCACCTGCTCTGCAGATCTGGCCATGGAAGTGTTTCATTCTCTCCTTGTTGTAGCTTAGTTATTACACGCAGCAGACCCGCATGCCGATTATGTACGACGCATACGTTGGAACAGCCCTAGACAACATAAATCTAGATTATCTGTGATCTCACCTTACATGAGGTTGGCGATGTGCCTGATGACAGGTTCTGGTGAGACTGCACTGACTCAACGATGACACATGTGTGATGGACCACTATAGAGCACTTCCAATAGGTGTCCCACTTAGGTTGAAATGCTTGAACTCGCCAAGGGCATCCTTTTATGCCGCACTTCACGTCATAGAATCTTGGGTTAGACTTGACGGCTGTGAATGTGCGCCGCACCGATAAGGCCTAGAATTTGACTGCCTCCAGCACGACCTCCTTGCATTTGTACGTAGCTCCTTGCCTGACCTCGCTCTAGTCATACTCCCACGGCACACAGGAGCCTTCGTTGACTATGAGCTTGTCATACTGGTATGTGTTCTACTCGGATGGAACCGCCTACTGGTCCACATCATCCTCGTCGTCGGATCCTTCATCTTCTGACAATGCCATGTAGTCTCAGTCTTCGAGATCCATCCTTTGCACTACGGTTCCATCTCCTCACCCTCATTAGCAAGCCCAATAGCTTGCCTGACTGAAGGAGCTCCTTCCGTAGGGTCTTCATCGACAGCATCAGCAACTCCGGGAGCTTCGGCCGTTGTGTGCGCCGCGCTGTGGTTGGGGTCCCCGACTTCTTCGGTATCACCACCCCCTTCTTGTTCAGCAGCCGTGGATGCAAGAGTGGGCTTGGCATATGCCTAGGCTAGAATGACCAAATCCCACCCTCCCTCCCTCCCTCCCTCGCCATGCGTACATATGACTACCATGACATTGTTCCCTTGAGCTAAATTAACTCCCAATATGTGGGTTGTGCTGCTTAGAGGGCAATGCAACTCAATTTCAGGTCGTATACATCATGATTCACTTGGAATGTGTGAAACAACCACAACATCACAGCGCCCCATGTACGCCCCTCTGCTCTTGGCAGGGGCACAGTCGCTGATTGGAAATAACGCAAATCAATCCCCTCGGGACCCTTCAGAATAGTCCCCGGACTGTAGTAAATTTTAAAATTGGTGATGTCCGACATATTTGACGTACTGCACCATAAAGAATATTTCTACGATTAACCATATATCTAAAACTAGACTACCCACCAAAAAGTATTATGTACAACATACTACACTACGTAACCGTACGTCTAAAACTATGTAATCCATTCGGTTAAAAAATTTACCTGACAGGTGGGCGACCGGACGAGCAGCGCTTCGCAAGCTTCTCTCCTCCTCTCCCTTCCCTCCTCTTTTTTTTTCTGAATAAAAGTGAGTTATGTGACGAATTTTAGGGTTTCAACGGTCTTTTATAGCGGTAATTGAATTGGCGACAGGAATACTATTCACTCCATGTCGCCAGTTGAGAGCTGGACCGGCTACAAGAAACGAACAGGGTCCCTGTTGCCAGTTCAACTGGCAACAGCTCCTGTCGCCAGTTTTGTAATTTTTTGGAACAACTATTTATCTTTCTAATTATCTTTTAAAATAATATTATTTAAAAAAAATTCAAGGGATCCACTCCTTCTCCCCCTCCTCTCTTCTCCTCTCCCCCCTCCCTTCTAATTTTCTGGGCAATTTTGTGGCTTTAAATATGCCAAGGCCTATCACCACTTCAAACGGCAACACAGGGGGTAGGGAGTTCTATCACTATTTCAAACGACGATTTTGGGATCTGTCACCATTTGAAATGATGGCAATGACCTACTCGTCCAATCAATTGGTGACAGGTGGCCTGGCACGCTGGAGGGGGCAACGTGGCTTCATGTTGTCTTTTCATTTGGCAACATAGCTCTTGTCACTATTTGAAATGGCGACAGTGCCTCCGCCGCGATTTCAAACGGCACAGGAGTAGTGTCGTCGTTTCAAACGACAAGAGTAGGTTATTTTTGTAATATTTTTATTTAACCATTTATTTTTATAATATTAATAAAAATTATATTAT
The DNA here is from genome assembly GCA_036346255.1 of Ampelocalamus luodianensis. NCBI lineage: Eukaryota > Viridiplantae > Streptophyta > Magnoliopsida > Poales > Poaceae > Ampelocalamus > Ampelocalamus luodianensis. The sequence continues at coordinate 12,477,116 of CM070628.1, forward strand.
TTTTAAAAAATCTGAGTTTTGACCGGGACGTGGTGATCGGTAAATGGCAGTCATTGGTAATTGTCGTAGCACTAACCATCACATCAAGGATTCACCACTGAGATAAAAAGGTACAATAAAATGCCATTTTTTAGGGAGAGCACAAGGAGGATACCCACACCAAGCATATCTCACTCACGACCACACATATAGACATATGTATGCCTATCCATTACACTTTTATAATTTTGCGGAGTTTACATGGCCTTACGGAGCGCAGACACGCAATTTTCTACTGAACACACGTGTGCTCAGATATCACCGTATGCTCAGATATCACACCGTACCGATTCTTGTATTCGAACTGGGTGGGTAGGAACGAACACGCTGACTCCCACCACCAAGACACTGGCCTGTCACAATGAAATGTCGTTGTAGCAACAAGCAAGCGAAAATCACTTTAGCACTGTGCCTTTACTTCACAATGTTACAGATGTGAATCCATGTTGTCGTTAGTCGTGACTGAGGCAACTTCCTCCCCGTTATATCATACTCAAGTTTAAAGTACCATACTACCATTTCAATTATTTTTTTTTTTTTTGCTGAAGTTCCTTTTCTATACCATACTTGATATAATCTATCAAATTATTAATCCTATGATTGTTTACTGTTGTGCAATTATGGCAAGATAAGATATGTTCTGTCTACTTGGAAAAGAAAAACATTATAACTTGGATTTGGAACTGAATCCATATAGGAGGAACCAAGTTGTTGCCCAATCGGTCAAGCACTTCGTTGTCTGGTTAAGAGACAAGGAGATCTCATACTTCTGTATTAAATTAGTTTCAATCTCAAGAGTGTCAGTCAGTGGTCTCCTTTATTGTTTCAGTCAGTAACATCAGTGAGACGGTGAAACTGCTGTCAATGGTCTCTACAGTCTTCTCTGCTCTTAGTTAGCTACCTATACAGAATTACAGAGTACAGTCAATACTGAGAACTCTACTATGTTGACTCACTGAAGCCGCCGGGCCTTTGAGGCAACGCCGGTTTGTCATGGCCGATCCGCGCGCTGAGGGAGTAACCCTTCCTGATCTTGCTGCCGTCGTCCGCGTCCACCTCGACGGTGAACACGCCGCAGACCGGCCGGTGGTCGGAGAACCTCGACTCGCCCCGCAGGTACTGCAGCTGTTCTATTCCGTCGCCGTGCCACAGTATCCGGTCGCACCTACATTGACATGCAATCGTCAGTAATTAACAATTTACATGCATTCATGACACTCTTTTGTTGCCTCTGGTTGATCAAGAACTGTCAGAATTGGAATGTTTTGAATATGGGTATCAATGGCAACTGTAATTAATTGGTGTGCTTGTACCATGCTGGTGTTCTGCGTTTCTTCTTGGATTTCACCGTCTCCCCGGCGTACGCGTCGGAGTTGTGCGTGTACTTGTAGGTCGGCGCGAAGCAGATCTTGCCTTCCTTCCAGCCTCTGAACACTCTTCCTTCATCTCTCTCGATCCTCAACTGCAATGAAAATCATTGTAGTACTATTACAAGTGTACGGTACCTGAAGAAATTCAGTAGTTCAGTATCTGAAAATAATTGTTCGTTCATACCTGATCTTTCTCCAGTAGAGCGTCCCAATCGTTCTCCTCGAGCAACGTTCTTGTCTCTTCATAGCTCAACGCGACTCGGTAATTCAGGTCGCCAAGCCATATCATACGGCTGCTTGCATTGCGCATCAATCCAAGATTTACTTGTCAGTGCGACTCCTCGTTTATACAAGATTGCAATAGTTCAGAGCCAGCCAAGCTTACTCGTGCTCAAGAATCCTCTCCGGGACTCGCTGGCCTGCCGGGACCTTGCAGGCGCGCGGGAACTGCGTGCTCTTGAGGATCTCGGCGACGTCGGCGTTCCTCCTGACCTCGTCGCCCTCCTTCTCGCCGGAGGCAAGGTGGCTGCAGACGAAGCAGAGGCTGGTGTGGTGCAGCGTCATGCTCATGGCGATGCACCCCTTGTTGCCGAGCCAGCCCATGATGCCTCGGCCGACGCAGTCCACCCGGAGGTGGCCGATGTGCTCGACCACCTCCTTCTTTACCCACACCGACAGGAAGAGCCCAACCATCTGCTTGCTCGCGATCAGGCAGTAGCTCATGCCGCCGCCGTCGCCTAACTCGCAATGCGCCGCCGTGGCGGTGGCGTCTTCGTCCCCGCTGCCCGACGTCTCGCCGCCGGTGCTCGTGGAAGGCGCCTCGGCGCGGTACACGGACTCGCGTATCTCCGTCGCCCGCCGGCGTATGGAGGACGGCTCGTGGGAGCAGTTGCACGTCTTGACTAGCGCGCTGTCGACGCGGTAGCTGTTGCTGAGGACCTTGAGCGACGGCGTCTGGAAGAAGAGGTTGACGCTGGCGGACCTGGCCATGGAGTCGCGGCGGCGGTACCGGGCGTCGGTCAAAGGGTCCGAAGGCGCAGGCGTCCTCTCGTCGCCGTCGGGCTGTTCTTGGGGCATGTTCAGCGCATGGTGTATGAGGGCCAACCACCTCGCCGCCGGCTCGTTGTCCTCCAGGACGAGCACGTTGCTGGCGGTCAGGGGAACTATCTCCTGAAACCTACTCATATATAGTTTCAGAATCAGACACGGATTAAATTACAGGCCATGCCCAAAGTATGATAGTTTTCCCATCATACACTTCTCTCCATTGTCAGATCTAACTTGAAATATTCGATCTCAGCCATCCAACCAGACGCAATAAAAATCGGTAAGACGCAACAATTATTTATTAAGTCCGCAACAAAATCCCTATCCGATGCAACAATACAAAAAATTCTCAACTCGGTGCAACAAATAGACATCCATATCGCAATAAAAGTTTACTGTTGTGCAACAAAATAAAAAACATGACCTCTTGCTGCAATATTTGAGAAGAGACGTTGCGACAAAAATTTACTCTTGCGCAACAAATCAACAGCACAATTGCAACAAATACATCTTGAGGCAACATTTAAGAAACCACATTGTAACAAAGTACAATAGTTCATATAACAATCGATAAACAACTTTGCAACAATTCGAAAAAAATATCTGCAACAAAAGCATACTGGAGGCAGAGGCCATGCCTATAGATTTGATGACTGATATTGCAGGAGAAGGAGAAGACGGCTAGCTCAGTGCTCGGATCCTCGTTGCCAATAAGCCCATATCTTGGTGGGGCCAAGGATAGCTCGATGGCTCATCGCCGGCCCTCCGCTGGATCACTCCGATTTGTATAGATTCGACACCCCATCTCCTCTAACGAATCACCTGGACGGCCCCTCAGGAAATGAGTTCAAATGTCCGACTCACTGGACTTGGCCAGTTGGACTCGACAGCGGCATGGCATGCTTGACCTCAAGTTTCATAATGGTGCCAGAACTCTTGGAGAGAATGCTAGACACTGATGAAGACATGTTGCCAGCATGCTTGGGACTGGTTGTGGCATGACAAGTTTGGTGATTCGGTGAAGGTTGGCTAGCCACGATGATGCTTTCCGAGCATGAGCGACGGTGGCGTCGTGCTAGCACGAGTGAGGGCAACCCTATCGTGGGTGGGGAAGAGGGTGGGAGATGCGTGTGCAGGCGCGAGCTCCAAACCGTCTTTGACGAGGGACAGCAATGGTGGAGGTCAGGAAAAGATTTTTTTTTTTTTTTTTTGGGAGGATAAGAACTAGAGATGTGGGATTGGGAGGATGAGGTTTGTGTGGCAGTAGTTGGGACGTGTGGGATGGAGGCGTCCGATTGTTTTGTGTCGTATCGGAACGCATGGAGGGTAGTGTTCTACACAAAGGGATCACACTATCGGAATCTTCAACTATCATAACTATTTTTTCTTTAGATTGCACCAAGCCGATCACCCAAAAGCTTAAATTGTTGAGAAAATAGACAATCAACTCATACTTCAGCACTGGAAATACATAGGAGAAAGTGTCAAAATGTCGGAATTCGGCGTACCCTAGGACGTATATGTCAGGAGATTCTTCAACTTGCAGAAAGTCTTGTAGGTTAAGTCGATCGTTAGGAGGCTTCCCTCCCACATTCCATGTGGCAACAAACATCCTGCGTGCAGTTCTAGTCACCCACCATGCATATTGCCTTTCGTCGTCAGGATTCAGATAATAATAAAATGAGCATTGTTAATTACCGGTATTGGCAGGTATCATCGTTTTGCCTTTTGGGCGAATCCATGCAGTTTAGGCTCGCACTCTTCAACCGTGCCCTTGCTGTACTGCAATCTTGTGGATCTGAAACCACAAATGGGTTTTTAGAGAAAAAAACACACAGAAAACAACTCGATTCCATCTCCATTTGGTACTCTCTAAGATGATCACGACATGAGTTTTCGTTGCATTGATATGTATAAAATTACCTGGAAAGCTTTTGTGGACGGCATCAGATGTATCCGTACCTATCATGAGAAGAGTGCGAATGATACAGAACTACAAAATTGAAAACTGCAGATCGATACAACTCAACGAGTAATGGTACTAACCATTCAGGCTCCTCCCTTTTTTGCCGAAGATGTTGGACATGATGCGCTACAAACACAATCCATATCAGCCACCTACATTTTGCAATCTAATTTACGGTACACCAAGTTCATCTTACCTTACTGTCGTTGCAGTTTTATGTAATCCGCTGTCTGACAACAGGAAACATCTCGATCGATCGGGCGTTGTGACCTACGGCGTAGCTGCCGCTCCGAAGTTGTCGTCAAGAAAATTTGTGTTCTTCCAAGCAAGCGCGCGTGAGAGAGAGAGAGAAACGCGGGGAGTAGCTAGATGGGGGATGGAAAAGGAACAGGGAAATAGGGGTAATTGGGTGGTAGGGAGGGATATGTGTGAGGGGCAGCTCGAAATGCATGCCAGGCATGCAGGGACGCTGGTGTTCGTTGTTTCCAAGCCGCCAAGGGTCCGTTTGGCAGTTGGGCAATGTCTACCTGGCTACATTTTGGATGATTGGATTGCATCATGATTTGTGTTTAATTCTCCATCTTCTTCGTCCCTCCCTCTTCCTTTGTCTCCCGCATCATCAATGTCACGGCCGGCACCTGCCTGTCAGTCGTATCCTCCTACGACTACGTTGTGTAATCATATTCCTCTTGAATCTTCCCTACGATCACGTTGAGTAGTTGTATCCTCCCTACGATCATGTTGAGTAGCCGTATCCTTCCTGCGACCACGTCGAGTAGTGGTCGAATCTCCTCCCGACCAGTAGTCGAAACCTCCCCCTTCCGATCACGCGTAGTCGATTGAGCAGTACTCGAAACCAGAGCTTCGAGGACTCCGTTCTCCTCTGTTATAACTCCGATTACGTTGTTTCTTGTTTCTAGTTTTGCCTAAATTCTAGATCTTGCTTTTAGCTCTAGTCTTATTTAATTTGGAGTTTATTTATTATTTCTTGTATATTTATTTGTTCTCTCTACTTGTTTGTTCCTCTTTCTGGTACGCTCGTGCGAGTAGAATTCGAAGAAGCAGGAGATCTACACTTCGATCAAGCACAAGACCTCTAAGACCCTCCTGCCTTTAACTAAGGTGAGTCAATACTTTGATCATATTGCGCCTACATTTTTCTGCAAATTATATTCTTTTAAATTACCGAAACTGGATGCTTTAATTCTTTAAGCAAATGTATGTTAACTCTTAAGATAGTTAAATACTCATTTGATGATTAATTACGTATTATATCATCCTTTGACATTTGAATCCATTACTCCATGTCACCCTAATAATTATGTGGTAACTTACTAGTTATAGGTTGTACTTAAGTGACATGCTAGTCTTGCTTAAGTACCAGGGCACCAAGTGTCCTGATCATCACCCCTTAAAATCATGAAATTATTTTGAGGCAGTCGTGGGAGGTACATGACTGTAGTATTTGTGATAAATTGGTTTTCTCCTCAAAACCCCAAACTTCTAACACCACATCTGGGCGGATAATATGATGGTGGGTGCGGATGTAGCACGGGAATGGTGGGTGTGTGGTTTGAACCGCCCAGATGACCTTAAGGATTTAATCCGATGTTGGCATTCCTTGTAAAACATGTGCAACCACAAGTTTGCAAAGTGCAACTTGGCTTAGTAAAGTTATCAAACTCTGAAAGTCATCTCGCTGGAGAGGATTGGAGCAATATAAGTGGCGGATGCGTTCCGACTTGAAAGGGATACCGTGGTACGGTGAAATTGCCAGCTGCGCTAGTCGTTGTGGCCGGGGTCAACTGCGCTAGTCGTTGTGGTGAACATCCCGCACAACATATGGGTGTAACCCCATATAAGTGAGATGACGGAAGGGACGAGATAATTCAAAAAGTTACTGTGATGGTCTCTCGACCACATGACTAAGGAATCGTGTGGAGCTATGAGTTGACTATCTCTTGTGGGTAAAGTGTACAAATCTCTACAGAGTGTAAACTGTTTAAACAGGCGTGCCTACGGTCAAAGGTAGACATGAGAACTTTACTAGAGTTAGTTCTTTTTCAAAAACCTTTGTGGGTGGGTTGAAAACTGGTCGGACGGATGTAACCCGTACCTGGTATTGTTCCTGGTTGGTCGTACCCGGTGTTTGTTAAGTGGCGGATGTAACCACAATCAAAATAAGCATATGTGGAGGTAGCCTCTGCTGTTATTTACTTATTGCACAACTACTCTAATAAAATGCTAAGTGATAGGACTTTCTATTTATGCTATTGAAAACATTGCTTTAGCAAATAAAAGAACCCAAACCTCCTTTGTTAAACCATGCATGCATACTACTGCATTCAGTGTGTTGGCCGGTATTGTCTAGGTCCTTGGTTAATACCAGTCGTACACGAGCTACCCCAGTCGCTGCCTGTAGAGAGTTGTGTCCTACCTCACTCTTTTGCTTCCGCTGTAGCTCTTGACCATATAGTCGAATCCTCCTTTCGACTGGGTGGTCGAAACCTACGAGTTCCACTGCTCTTTTGTAATGTAATCGTTTGGTCTGTTCGACCTTTATGTAAAAACTTGATCCGACACGGTTTATGTCACTCTGATGTATGTAATATATTGAATGGTTTGATCTTACGACTTGTATGAATTGATCTAGTGATGTATCTGTGCATGGTATCTACTGATTCAGAAAATAACACAGTGTTTTCACATAGAACTCAGTTTTAGGTCCGACAATGCCCCGTTTCTTCTGGGAATCTTCATATCACCTCTGCCACTGGTTGCTATCGACGCGTGCATCCAGCAATACATGTGCTAGTGGCGGAACAGGATTCCTGATACGAGGATACGCTTAACATTAGCTGGGCCTGCATCAGGCTGTTGGTGGGCTGCGCGCAGGATGCAAGCAGAGTGCGACGCAGAGAGCTAGAGAGATGTTTTTGGCCTGATAATTAGGCGTGAAAATGAGTCGGATATTGCTTTTCCTATCTTAATCCATATTTTTAATCCAGATTTGGGGTCAGATATGGATATAAATTTATCAGGATACGGACACGGGGCAGATTGGATTCAAATCGGTTACGGATGACTTAACGGATTGTGTACCCATAAAGAAATGAAAGTGTCAAATTATACTATCTATCAGAGAATTATTTATCATACTTAACAATATAAACATAATCAAATATAAATTCATATTATATATTAGTAAATGACTAAAAAACCATAGATGTTATTAAGGAATATTGATGTTTATTGGATATCCAGATACAAATAGTATTGGATACGGATCAGGATTAAAAAAACAGTACATCGAATGGATTTTTTTCGGATACGGTATCGAATAGGGGGAATTACTCACCCGTTTTCACCCCTACTGATAATGGAGAGTTGGGTAGCTCGGTAAGCTTGGATGGGCCCACCCTGCTTGTCACTGATGCGAGTTTCTTTCCACACAGTTCGTGGCTCATGCATGCAGATGCAGCTTCCGATTTCCCCTCATAGCTCCCCATTTAGGTTGTGTATTCATGATTTCGGTTTGTTTTAAGGAATGAAAAAACTTTCCACGAGAAAAAAAATCCGAAGTTTAAACTTCACACTACGTGTATCTCACTTCCCCGGGGTCAGCCACGTCATCTTGTAACTCACTTTGAGGAATCGATTTAATTTCTAAAAAAACACTATGTGTATCGAAAAAGAAAATTTTAACTTTTTGTTGAAATTGACGAGGATATAATATCCTATAATTTTATACCAATTAGTTTTTGAATATACCTTATCCGGTAAGAGCCAACTAAGCACCATGTATCCTAATCAACAACCTGTAGTATGAAGACTGTCATAAACTATACCGGTCGAGAGTTGTCGATGCACAAGACACAACTCACACAAGGTCCTACTATCAACTTTTATGAGAAGTAGAAAACACGAAAGGACACCAAAAGACTTTATTGCCGTGGACAGGCAGTTTACAAAAGTATACTGCTATGAATGCGAATGATAGTATTTTGATGGCACGCAGCCCTCTAATTTATATCTATCTAAAGGGTGATAGTTAATGCTTTAATAGACGCCTTTTTGTCTTGAACCGTTGTGTCCCTAACAAGCTGTCGTAGGTTGCTTATCCGGCATTAACTGCTACATGTTAAATATTCATGTGGTAAACTACCTTGTCTTCGACCAGTTATACTTTATAAGCGAGTGGTTACTAGTCGGAGAATGTTTATTGTTCATAGCTAGTCGACGACAATGGGTGTTAACTGGTCGTTGCTGACCATGCATGTAGAGAAATAAGGCAATCTCTACTCCATAGCCCTAGGCGTGACTGGGCATTATATGGGCCCATTAAGTACTTAAATGGGCCTTAGATAAGTGAGCTTTTATCTATATTGACCGAATACATTGATCTGGTCAAGATTTCTCGTCAGGAGTATGTAAGTCTACTGTGGGCTGTCCTTCCGACTGGTATAAGGCTCTATCATAAATCCACACGTGAGAGAGACACGGGATAACAACCGTGGCTATGTTTCTAATAAGGAGTCTTGACTAGGTCAACATATTTGATCAATATAAGTCAAGATAGAAATTCTTTTTGTCTTGGGCCCACCTAGCTTAGCAAGAGTCCACTTAGTTAGGGCCCACTAACATCCTAGAAGGAGCCCACTTACTACCCTAGTCATGCCTACGACCAGGAAGTAAAGGAAACCTTACTCCTTCAATAGATGTAACTGGTTGACAGACCAGTCTCACCCACTAACGACAAGCCCGTGGTCATTGGACCTGTTCCCTATCATCACTTAACCATTCACTTGAATAGAGTATAATTGGTCAGAGACAAGGCGGTTTTCCACGTGAGTAATCAGACACGTGAGAACGGTTTTAAGGGAGTCACGACGGTTGGCGAAACAACACGATGGTCCAACACACAATCAGGACACATGCATGAAGACAGGAGACATCTATTATGACAATAACTACTGTAACATCCCAATTTTTGCCCTTTTGAAATCTCTTTGTGTAGTTTAGGCCCCCCTAAAAACTTTCACCAATTTTCCTCGCTTAATTAAAGCTTAACCGAGACTTTCCAAATATAAAATGATTTAATGTGATTAACCAAAATTTCAATTCAATCCAAAACTATTTTATTTGGGTTCTTTGTGCTTTGAAGTATTTTTCCAAATTTTCTGGAAATTTTTCAAGTGCATTTGCTATTTTATTCGACCTTTTTCCTTTTTTGATATTTTCTAAAATAGAAAATCTAATTTAAATATGGAAGTCAAGTGGGCTGAATTCCTTTCGCCGGCCCACCCCTCGCCCCCTCTTCTAGCCTAGCCAGCAAGTCGCCCCACCGCTCTCTCCTCCTTCGCGTGGCCCAGCCAGCCCTGCTCGCGCTCGCTGCTGCGCTGTGCCCGCGTGCGATGTGTCCGCCCGTGCCTACAGTAGCTGCCATGTGGACAAGGTCACCACTGTTCGTCGTCTCTGAGCCAAACTCGAGTTCGAGTATGCTACCGTGCTGGATTATTCGGCGTCCACACTGCGCCGCCAACCCTAGTCGCCCCTATAAATACCCAAGCCCTTCGTGTGCGTCGCTTCTCGTTTCACAACCCTGTGCCGCTATCTCCGCCAAAGGAAGTCCTGTCGCCATTGTCTTCTTCGTCTATGTCCGAGCACTGCCGTCGCTAAAATGAGCTCGTCGTGTTCCTTATCGCATCAGTGAGCCAATTGCAAGTACACTGGTGTCATCTTATGCCTATCATCCCGATCTATCCATCTCAACCTTCAATTTCATCTTTCGTCCCTCGTGCGCAGAGATCTAGCCAATCCAATCTCTTCCACCAACGCCCCTTTGTCGTTTGATTCTGCCGATGCCAGTGAGTTTCCATCGACACCATCCACACTGTTGGGTTCGTGGTTCGACAGTCTACCCCATGCGCACATTTCTGTCACTAGTGCACCGTCCCTCGTCGTCGCCACCATGTAGCCCGTCGTTGCCACCGCTTCTGTCGCACCGCTGCTCGCCATTGGTCGACGTCGGCCTCGACATCCATGTCACCGAGATTGACTCATTGTGTTCTCTCGGATGCACCCCTCACCTAGCCATGCCCCGCTAATGTCATCGTCGTCGTCGTTCACTGCAGCACCATCGCCGTTGCCGTTGACCCTCGGTCTCCATGCGCCCTTGCCGACGTGATTGCCACCACAGCGCCACACACACACACCACGCAAGCCCCCCACAACCTAATCTGCCGCCTCACCCAAACCCTAGATTGGTTCACCGTAGACTCGATCCATCATGAGCCAAGCCTATGCCATGTGGGTCCCACATATTAGTATTGTTTCGTAGACCCAGTTCATCATAGACCTGCGATCCAGACCTGTGAATCTGGTCTATAGATCGTGGACCCTACCTGTCAGTTCCTCAGTCTTTTTCTGAAATTCCAAAAAATAAATATTCCCAAAATATTCCCTTGGTCCCACTTGTCGGCATATGTTCTCTCTCTCTCCTTTGTTATTTTCTCGAATTATTTCACCCAAGCCACTTTCAGAAGCCCGTTCTCCCTCATACGAACTCTGATTAAGCTTGTTCAAGTTTCTAAATTAATCTAAAATCAAACCCTACTTCCAATAGTTATATTATAATTTTTTGAGCTTGTTTTTTTACTGTTTATTTATTTATTTGCCTTTTGTTGCCTTTTATGAGTGGACGTTGAGACACCGGGAGTGTAGGAAGGAGTTGAAGTTGCTCATGACCAGGACCAGAATCTTTTCCCATGCAAGTTGAATGTTGATCATATTAAACCCAGTTGACAAAAACTACTTTGGTTCAAACTATTGTATGTTAATTAAATTATCAAAAAATTAGTTATTCTGGGGATAGCTATGAAACATATTTGTCATTTATTCCACATTGATGATTGTATGCCGTGATCATTTGTCACCCTAGGTTGGATAATACTAGTTGGTAACTAATGTAGAACCAATGTGGGTTGGTTAGTGTAGTTTAATGCTTAACCATGTTGGGTTATCACATGAATGTCAACGTTACACCGAATTAACAATTATGCAATGACTATGTGTTTAATTGTGGGCTATGTGTATACAACTTGGGTGGATAAATGATTTAGACAGGGTGAGTGGATTGACTTAGTGTTATACTATGTGTGATGGACTGTGTGTAGGATTATATGATTCTATGTGTAGGCTTAGTGTATTGGTTAGTCTTTCCTTGGACAATTAAGAATTTAACTTTGTGCATCATTGAACTGAGCCCACAATCGTACAACCACCAGCTCTAATGGGAAGATCCTGGCGAAGTACGTTACCGAGTTTTAATGCTGGCTTCCTTGAGAAGTAGGTTAGACTATGTGTAAGGGGGAGAGTGTGGTATGCTATGTATGAGCCACATCATGGACAATTCCTGTTTTGTAATCCAATGGTGTACCCCTGTGCCTGTTTAATTTGTTGGGATATTCTCTGTGTATGGAATAAGGGTGTAGGTAGGTTATTCGGAGGGCCATTTGTTTGGACGAAGTCTCTAAAATGCTTTATTATGATCCTCCGGGTCGCACGTCCATGGAGACATGTCAGAACCATGTCGTTCATCATATCTTGTGAGAAAAGTTGTACAAACTCTGCAAAGTGTTAAATCAAATCTATCCGAAGAGCCGTGTCCGTGGTCATAGACATGCTCGGGATTTCACACAAGGGGTAGCGTCCAAAAATAAAACCTAGGAATGTTGGCTATGTGAATGTAATGGTTTACGCTATGTGCAGCTTTGTGTCCAAATTCTTGTTTACTTATTATTGTCGTTTTACCCTATGCTTTTCAACCTATTATTCTATTCAATTGCAAACATCGCTTTATGCAAAACAACATTACTAGCCATGTCCTTTAGAATAAGCCATCATGTATGTTAAGAGTCTTGTACACAATCTCTCTCTCTCTCTCTCTCGGCCCATGTGGCCCATATAACCCACAAGGCTCATGTAACCTTATGTCTATATATACTCTCTTAATAATGAATAAGATGAATAGTTGTGAATAGCAAAATTCTTCTCTCCAAATTCTAATATGGTATCAAAGTCTAGAGTTAGGGTTAAGGACTAGACTCGGTCCGGCCACTGCCATCCTCGCCATCACCGATGAGACTCTGGCAAGGCACCACCAGTGTGCTACCTCCTTCTCCTCTCCCTCTCTCATGGTTCCTGTCAATCCGGAGTCACCGTCGCGCGCCTCGGGTCCTATGCTTCACCTCACGCCTCGAGCAGCTGTCGCCCCCAACCGTCACTCGACGCTGCCCCTGTCACATCTTCATGGCGTTTTACCCCACTGCCATATCTCCTTTGCCTCAACGAATCTCCTTTGCCTATGACATCTACCTCGGGCTGCAGTCACCCCCGCCCGGATCCGGCGTTGTCTCCTCTGCCTTCGCATCTGCCTCGGGCCGTCGCTACACCCATTCAGATCCGGCGTCGTCTACCATCACTGCCGCATTGCCCGCCGTCACTGCTTCGGGCCACCCCCGCCTCCGCTTGGATTCGGCGTCGCCCGATGACACGGTCGTCATTGCTAGCACTTGCTCTGCTCCACGTTGGAGAGTTGCACAGAGTCCTCTGCTTTGCGCCAGATCAGCCGGATCCTCTACTCTGTAGAGCTTCCTCAATGACTACTTTGGCTGCTGCTATTAGTGCTGGAGCTACTGTAGTGGGATTCTTGAGGACCTCCTGCTAATTCAATCTGCTAAAGGTCCTTCAGCAGTTCTTCACAGTGCATCTTCACCTCGTCGGTTGACTTTCCACCACCGACTGCTCATGCCACATTCTACCAGTGGCCTGGTCCTCTGCTCTGCACCGAATCAACTTCGAGCTTCCTCACCATCTGCTTCTGCTACGTTGTCGCTAGATCACGGCGTTCAAAGGTGATCCTGCTATTGCTTCTTGTCATTGCCAATGCTTTGGAGCCTTGTGCAACTCAGTTTGGTCAGATATAGACAGAGATGAGCAAACTTCAGGCCTAGTTGTGCTAGCTACAGGCACCTTCCGGTGGATCCACTGGTTTTACTGCACCATCATGTTGTGTGTTTCACTCCCATGGCTGTTGGATTCAGGGACTCCTTTTCATGTGAAATCTGATGTATCTCAGCTCATATCATGTCGTCCTACTGAAAAATATATCAAGATTCAGACACCTAATGGAATGCCAAGCATGGACACTCATTAGGTGTCTCACTTTGTAGTTTTAGCTGTCTCACTTGCCATATGAATCTCATCTTTGTCGGGCAGCTCATAGATACGAAATATTTTGTTGGGTTTGATGATAGCTCCAACTTTGTGCAAGATCGTCAAACAAGAATTGTCATCGGTTCATGTCATCGTTAGAGGGGTTCTGCAGCGCTCTATGTTCTTGATCGTTTGAGTCTCCCTTTATCCTCCATTTATGTGGAGATCATGTGGATATGTGCAACATCCCAAAGTTCAATTATAAAAAATAAAATTAGTAAAATTATTATCTTATTGGATTTTTTGAGTTTTTAAAAGAGTTTTCTTGGTTTTCTTGAATTTCCTAGATTTTAAAGTAAAAAAAGTGTTGATTGTTCTAGGATTTTCATGGATTTAAAGTTAAAAAAAGAAAATTTTAATTAATTTCTTAAATTTTTAGGAATTTAAAAAGGTTTATCCTATTTTCCAGAAATTATAAATAACTTATTTGCAAAAATAAAAACCAACTTTAAGCTGAAAATATTTTTTTAAGTGCAAAATAATTCAAGGAATTTCTGTGAATTTTTCGAGAGTGTTTCTTAACTCTATTTGCTATTTTCCAAAAGTCATTTATGATTTCTTGTAATTTCTAGCAATTAAAAATGAATTGATGATTGAAATAAAAACAAAATTTGTGTCAAAAATATTTTATTTAGCTTAAAATACCCTATTTAACTACTATGAAAATTTATAGAATTTTTAGAGCTATATTACTATTTTTCAAGTTTGAAATGAATTTTTAGCATTTTAAAATAATTAATGTGTAAAAACAAAATTATTATTTTTATTATTTTATTTGAACTCAAAATGTTGTATTTAGTATTTGGGATTTTTCTCAGATTTTGCGGAGTTGAATTGTTATTTTTCCTGAATTAATTAATTCTCTTTTGGAATTTTGAGAAGAAAAATAACTATTTTTTTATTTATTAAAGATTTTCCGTTACCGGATCCGAACCGTTTCGGCCGGGCCCACCCGTCAGCCACCCGCACTTATAACGGGCGCAATAACTCTGCTACTGGCTATTTCAACCCGCTCCGCTTCCAAAACGGTTGGTTAACTCCTGCCATAACTTCGGCAATGAATTCCGGCCACACTGTTGCTCCTTTGCCCCTATAAATTGGACTATAGTCTCTCCATCCCATTCCCGACAACACCCTCGCTTATTTTTGGCTCAAGCCTCGCGGAGCTCCCTCTACTTGCCCTTCTTCTCCATGTCCAACGAGTACTCCGACGAGCCTGATCTTGTCGTCAATTGCTTCGTTGCGCACCAAATTTTACTAGTGAGTACCACTTGAGATTCCCCACATTTCTATTCAAGTGGAATTTTGATTTCCTTATTGGTTCATCGTGGCCACAAAAGCCACCAACAGCCACCTCTTCTTCTCCAACTCCAATGACAACTTCGGTGAGCTCTCCCGGCCTATCCTGTCAACCATTAATCATCAAATTTTACTGGAGTATCCTCAAGATATCCTCTACAACATCCCAGTTCAGTTTTGCCCAGAGTTCACTAGAGCACCACCAACCACCTCTTGTTCCGTAAGTCCGGTGAGAACTCCATCGAGCTCATTCTCTTCATCCGTTGGGTATTTTCATGAGCCCTTTTACCTACATGTCTCTTTCAACATTTTCTACCTTTATATTCAAATTGAATTTTGAATTTTACAATAATTCGCCACCGGCCATGTCGAATTCTTCCTTTGTTAATTTTCCAAATTTCCATCATTTCATGTAAAATTGAAACTTTCGAGGACTCGTTCTCCTTCATACAAGCGCCAATTTGAGTGATTCAAATTTCTAAATGAATCTAATATCCTAATCTAGCTAAATATACTAAAATTAGTTATATTGGAATTTATTTGGATTTTATTTGAATTTGGCTTGTTTTCGCGTATAGATTTCGACGACCCTAGAGAACCAGATTTCTATGCCATTTCAGAACAACAATTAATTGAGCAAGGCATGTTACATCTGTTGATTATATTTGAATCCGAGTCATTTAAATTATTTAATTTTCGTTTTAAATTTGAATTCTTGATTTAAAATTATTGTTATTCCTAATTCCTTTGTATGGCCAAATTTTGACATTGAACTAATTATATACTTTGTCATCTTAGATGAAAACCTAATTGATGCAATAACATGAACTAGGAACCTTTGGGAAAATTATACGCATAGTCATGCATAGACCAAAAAAATTTAATTTGGAAATTTTAGCCAAATATTCAACTATTGTTTAAAAATGAGTCTATGGCATCGGTA
This sequence comes from Ampelocalamus luodianensis, assembly GCA_036346255.1. NCBI lineage: Eukaryota > Viridiplantae > Streptophyta > Magnoliopsida > Poales > Poaceae > Ampelocalamus > Ampelocalamus luodianensis. Next base: position 12,493,056 of record CM070628.1, read on the forward strand.
TGCCATGGAAATTTTGCAAAATAATTTGAAAAGCAAAATAAAATAAAAACAGGTTTGGACTTGGGCAAAATGGATGTTAGGATGCTACAAGTTGATGCATGGGATCGATCCATTTCAATGATCGAGACTAGGGTTTTATTGAACGTCGCCCAAGTCAGTTAAGAACCAGTCTACGAGCTACAACTTGTAAAGCCCCTTCGTGCCACGACAAGTCTGGTATGGGACAGACCTAGCTTAATAATTTGTAACATCCCTATGCTAGTTGTGTCATTTGGATGTGCGGGTGTTGGGTAGACAGAAACTCCCACTTGACGCAAGAGGGCGACTTCTCGCGGGTTGGTGGCCCAATGGAGGTAAAAACTTAGTGGGTATAATTGCTTTGGGATAGAGCATTGTAATAGTATTGTGATAATCACTTGGTTGCACACCTTCGGAAGCATGTCATGGCCGATAGTTTAACTTGATTATCTCTTGTGGATAAAGTTGTACAACCTCTGTAGAGTGTAAAACTATTCGAATAGGCATGTCCACGGTCATGGATATGCCGAACAGAGCTTTTTGTGGATTAGACTTTCGTTTTATTGTCAAAATGTTTTACAAAATGGTTTTTTGACATGGATGGGTTTCCATGAGAAAAATTATGGGTCGAAGCCCTGGGTTGGTGTCCGTGTTTAAGTTAGTGTTAGGTAGGTGCCTACACTAGCTTTATTAATTCATTTAAAACTAAATTTTACATATTGTAAAACTTGAGCTTTTGAACTTAGCCATTATATTCAAAATGTCAAATGTTTCTTTTGCACAAATAATCGTATAAGCCTTCCTTTGATAATACCCCTACATGCATTATAATCTGTTATTGGGTGTAACTTACGGAGTATATTTTTGTATTCACCCTTGCTTAATAAAATATTGTTTAGAAGAGAAGGACTTCACTACTGGTGTGGATCTCGAGAACTAGGCCGTTACCCTAGTTGATTGCTTGTGGCAAATTTACTGGGCTCTACTACTTCTTCTTTGTCTTCTGCTGAATTCTTTATTGTTAGCTTGTAAGCTATTCTTATAAAACTCTAATGTTTATTAATAAAGTTATGAGAATTATGGATGTTACCATATTTGTTTATTGTATACACTAGCTACTGTTCCAGGGACTAGTGTAGAATACACAGAGGATTTGGGGGTGTTACTCCTATGTCCGACAATATGATCCTAATCTTAGTGTGTTTAATGATTAGCAATAGCGTCGAGATGTTTGGAGAAACCCTCGCTTTCAACAAAGTCCTGCAGCTTGTCAGGCATAGGCGGTTTGATCGGCCTTAGTGGCGGTCTGACTGGCCATGGGTGGCAATCAGACCGGTCGGGGGTTTGCCGGTCAGACCGGCCAAATGCGGTGTTGTGACCGGCCAAAAGGTGAAAATGTGAATTTTGACGATCGGCCAAAAATCACATGTGAAGGTTTGCTTGAGGTTGTGTTTGCACTTGATCTCATTGGAATTGGAGTTACAAGCTGAAACTAGATAGAGTTTGATAATTCCAAAGAGGGTGCAGATTCCCAGGGCTAGAAATTTTGCTAAGTGTTGGGGCTTGTTAGACCGACGGGCGGTTAGATTGATTGGCTGGCGGTCTGACTGGCCGAGGGTGGTAGTCTGACCGGCTAGTGGTTGGTTCACGCATTAGGACGGCGGTGAACTTTGTAGGTTAGGTCAAATTCATGAGTTTCCTTGCATAAATGTTGCATGATATATGTTTTGGACTAATGTGGGTCAAGTTGCGAAGAACTTGTGCCTAAAAATGGTTGCTTGGTCTATTATTATGCAGGTGGCTTGGAGACAACTATGGTCAATGGCGAGGAGGACCGAGACTTGGTTAAGAGAACCAAGGTCCCAAATGGTCATGGATGCCAAGTGAGATGAATGGACTCAAGCAAGACACAAGATGGACAAGAATCGTAGAAGGCGAAGTTCGAGCAAAGGCTTTTGTGATGGTATGTGCTCATGCCTCATCGATTATGTGTATCGTGCGGTGTTACGTGACAGTTTGCTTGTTTGTGACGGTTGTAGGACACCGGAGCTAGGTCATGGTGAGGCGGACTAGATCGAGACTAGGTTAGGAGAACCAAGGTAAAAAATGATTGAGGTGGTGCTGAAAGATGACTGAGGCTAGCGAGGTATCCGAGTCGACTTGCAGGCATACTACAAAAAGTCGGACTGGACCATCGATTAAATCAAAAAAGTTAGAACCAGCGGCCTAGCTGGCTCAGTTCATCTCAAAGATTGTCTGTGGATTCGAACCCAGAAAAACCAACCGAACCAACCGAGTTTTTAGTAAACTGATGAACCGGTGCCGGTTTCACTGAACCGGGCGGTTTTTGTTTAAGACATAAATACCCTCGTTCTTATTATTTTATTACTGTGAATTCAGGGGTAAGATTGGAAAGATATGAATATGAGTGCGCTATTGTTGTACGCTAGTTTTTTCATTGAGAATTATAATGTAGTTCCCACCCATTGCTGTCGGGCCCCAAGCGTCGAATATCCAAAATCCTCGTGTGTGTACCATACTAGTCCCATGATCAGTGCTTAGTACACACATCCACAACATTGATAATCACATCTATACAATATACATATAACATTAAACAAATATAGGATATTAACTTAAGCGTTTACGTAACAAGTATATATTACACGACCGACTGGCCAAATTAAAACTTAAGTATCAAGAGTAATAGCAGAAGCATAGCCAATAAAGCCCAAAAGTCCAGCGGTAAACCCATCCATACCCTTAGGCAACCGACAAGGATAAGACCCTAGCAAGACTCGTCACCGTACCCTCTAGTACCGGGTGCAAAGAAGGCGTCGCCTGGCATGGGCTCATCCTCATACTCTGATAAACAATTTAAGAAAGATTTAGTACATTGCGTACTCAGCAAGACTTGTAGTATATCGCAATATAATTACAAATACAAGGCTATCAACGAATAAGGCTCTACACTACAAGTTATTTTCAGCAATAAGTAAGTTTAATTTGCAATATCCATATGTAATAGTTTGCAACGGAAATTTCAAAGAGTAGTTCACATGTAATGAAATAACAAGTATGTAACTTAAAAATAGTAAATTCACAACCCACGGTTTTGATCATCATTTTATTCTCAACCATAAACATGACACTCAAATTAACAAAAACAAAACCATCCCAACATTTTCCAACAAAACCGTTATTGCAAAAGTCAAAAATATACCCGACGAAACGACACTTAGCACGCTCAGACCAAGAGCACAGATATTTAAATATATTTACACTCTACGGTGTACACTTTACCCACACAATATGATCTCTCTAGATTGTTTGGCATCCATCGACACCACCGCTCACAACAAGTTAGTAAGCAATCTAGAGTTCGTAACAAAGTATTTACATCACCTAGTCCTAACCTTGCACTAGCCCGCGAATGGTACACCCTCACATCACTCAGGTTCCTCCTATTTCAATGAGGAATTCACCGTTGTATCGGAAGGCTTTGGTCTCAACACCTCAGTGAAGGGAGCCCCTTCGAGCAAACCTTTCTGGATTGCCCGTATTACTATGGCCTATCAACAAGCAAGAGTGGACCTAGACAACTTAATTAGCTAAGACCGTCCCAGTTCATCCATGTGGTTATATGCTTATGTTTAGGTTGGATACACTGGCGTTCAATCTTTAATCGACCCGGGCGAGGATCTCCCCCTATAACTCGCATTCATCTATTCATATTATAACTCGCCGCATCAAAGACAAAGTTTTTTATTTTTATTTTTATACAAAATAACAGAGGTAACCCCTCTGGGCCATATTTCACATTCTCCCAATTCCATCATCACATTTTCATCAATTATTCAACTTTAGCGAAACTAGAGCCCGTCTAAGTATCTATTCGACACTCCTAATCGAAATCCCCAAATTGACATTATTTATTGCCCAAACCATATCCTAATGGTTACAACAGCAATAATATCAACTTGACAAGGAGGATCACGCATACAATAGGAATTTAACTACCGTTATCCACAAATATAGCAATCTTAGAAAAAACATACACGTATGCAAAATAGATTTTTGAAAATAAAATACACTAATTGAAATAATGGGATCAACATGGTCAAAGGTGATGCTTTCCTTCCTTTGGTTCATTAGAGATTGAAGTCGCTTGATCATCAAATATTTCATTCGCGTTTTCGACGTCTATTCAAAAGAGCCGATAACAAATCACAAACAGTAAAATAAATTTAATAGCAACAAAATCCAAATATTTTTGCATATTCAGACAGAGCATGAATTTATATGAATTTAGAAAAAAGATTTATTCAATTTGGAGTTCACATGCAAAAGTTATTAGCATTTCAATTTTGCTGGGTTTGAAAAATCCTGAAAGTAATAAAAGGGTGACGTCAAAAGCGTATTCTCTAGAATTTACGCTTTCCAATAGAGAAAGAGTATTTCCCTTATACTGAAGATGGGTTTTACATTTTTACATTTTTCTTAAAAATATTTTCTTACATGTGGGCCCTACATGTTATTTACGAAAACAGCGGTGGTCCCACATGTCATAGACACATTAATTATTAACAAAATAATTAAACCTAGTTTGATTTTAATCCTGAGTTAATCCTCTAACCTGTGGGGTCCACTTGTTACACTACTATAAAAAGGCTAATACTGGACACCTCATCATAGACGGTTCACCAAAACCGCATGTATTACATGCAATCATAGACGATTTTGGTTTAGAGACCATCTGTGTTACTGACTGCGCTAAAAATCGTCTTTGAAGAGGTAATATCACAGACGGTTTATATTGAAAACCGTCTGTGCAGTATCGTAGACGGTTCTAAACACGAACCGTCTGTGATAATTGTAGACTTCACAGACGGTTCATATTAAAAACCATCTGTGATATTTGTTCGCCGCCCGATGAGTTTCTTCGTCGCTTCAATGCCGCTTCGGCCCTCCGATGCGTCTTTTCGTCTCACGCGCCAAACTTATTCAATGTTTTATAAAAAGGATCATCCACCATTGAAGATAATCATCATCCCCACATATAACTCTATTGTATATACTTCTAAAACAGAAATATATGGCTCCCTCTTCTGTTTCCTTGTCGCTAGCATTGATGGTCTACCTGGCCATACTGTACGAGCACCTCGCCGACCGTACATTGGCAGATGCAGCGGAAGGATACTATTCCAACACTGTCCTCCCTCCTTCGTCCGAGGATTTGCCAGAGTAGGTGGTGGCCACCTTCCGCCGTCTTGACATCCTCCTCCGCCGTGTCTTCCGAGTGATCTCCCACTTCCGACGAGTTTACTTCGTCATCGACATGGTCCTCCACAACGACGTTGCACGTCTCTAGGAGGCTCACCATCACTTGGACTGCTTAATCGAGGCGGCAGGCGACCGAGTCGAACATACCGAGACCCCTCAAGCAAGGGAAGAGCGCATATGGGCTCAATTCTTCTTGATTCAACAGTCCGAGGGTCTTTAGGAGACACTCGAACGAGCGCGTCTGCGGGTGGACGTATTTCGGGCTGATGGTCATGAACCGTCCGATGCCGACGCCGCGTTGTTTGGCCATATATATGTAAATTCCAAAAACGGAAAAAAATCTAGTTTGGAAGTGATCAAATTACTATATTATATGTTGAACTGTCTGTGATATTCCTTTATTAATAACAGCTCGCGTGCTAGGGTTTGTGACCAAAACTGTCTGTATTATATACAATCATAGGTGGTTTTGGTTTAGAGACCGTCTGTGTTACTGGCTGAGCTAAAAACCGTCTGTGAAGAGGTAATATCATAGACGATTCTGAACACGAACCGTCTGTGATATTTAGCACTATCACAAACAGTTTTCAACAAACAACCGTCTGTGATAATCGTTTCAGCTCCCGCGCGATGCGTCTCTTCGTCTCCTACGCCGACGGGCGATATGATACGTCTCTTCATCTCGCGTGCCGACGTTACATACGGTGCGTCTCTTCGACATTTTATAAGAATGATCATCGCGCGCCATGGTGATTAGCACGCATATGGTACGTATTGAATATATTATACGTACATACGTCATACATACACGATGCATGGTGAGCACGCGGAGACTGCTAGGACCAAGTTGGCGAGGAGGTCGGCGATCGCCGTCCTAGCTCTTCCTGACGATGTCATCGTCCACATCGTCGGCCTCGTGGCCGCGAGCTCTTCTCAGCCCATGGTTGACCTCTGCAACCTACGAGGCACGTACGATCTGAACTAAATTTGACTAGCAACAACGACCTTAATTTGGCCTTTTAATTTTTTTCGTATAGAGTAATTAATTCTTTTATTAAGATTTTGTCATGCATCTTGAATTTTAGTTGCAAGGCTATGTACAAGGCATCCAAGAAGCGTGTCGTGGGGAGGTACGTGGCGTTTGAGCAGGAGGAGGCGATGAAGTGGCGGACAACGAGCGCTATCTCACCATTGTCAACCACTTGGCCGACGCCGGCAACTCGGAGGCCTGCTTCATCGTCGACCTCGTGCTGGTCTTCGCGCCCTAAGACATGCAGCGTGGCCTCGTGTTCCTTGAATAGGGAGCCGTCGCTGGCCACAAGGCCGCGGCCTACGTGCTCGCGCTCCTCCTCTACATGGTCGGTGAGACACGCGATGTTGGGAAGCACTACATCAGACAGGTCGATGGTGAGCCGGGTGACGGCGGGTGCGAGACGGACAAGAGGACCAACCGGGAGTGCAGGTGGTGCCAGAGGCTCGCCGCGGACATGATCCAGGCGGCAACGTGGGGGAAGATGGTCGGGCTGCTGGGCCGGGTGTGGGCGCTGTCGGAGGAGGATCACCGGTGCACGAGCACCGGCTGCGGCGTGGAAGGGTGGGACGACTACACTGTCTTCTACAGCGATGACTGCAGGATTAGGTATGACTATGCCAATTTGTTTGCAGAGGTGTTAAACTACTTGCCATAAAATTTCTTTATCCTTCAGGTGACTGAAATTTCTTTATCCATCATTCACATTTTCTCACTGTTAGATCAATATTCTATGACCCAGATTGTCTCTTTCTAAAATAGACAAAAGTATTACAAGAAAAATACAAAAAAAAATTCACAGACGATTCAATAATAGAACCGTCTGTGATATTGTACATATCACGGACAGTTCTTTTATGGAACCGTCTATGGCAAGTATCACCGACGGTTCCATAATAGAACTATCTGTGATATTCGTTTATTAATAACAGATCGCGCGCTAGGGTTTGTGCCCTTACTCTCGCCCGTTCCCCTCTCCATCGGCCACCGATTCGACCTCGCCGTGGCCAAATCGAGATCGCCCCACCATCTCCCCCACAGAATCAAACTCGCCCCGCCATCTACACCGCCAAATCGAGGTACGTCGCTCCCCTCTGCTCCCCTCCTGCGTGATCGCCCTTCCCTCTTTGCTCCCCCTCCCGCACCATAGCTCCCCCTCTTCTTACTAATTTGTGATTTTTAAACTGATGAACTGAATACTGTGGTGGCTTGCTGATCTGCTTTGTGCTTTGTGATTTGTGATCAATTGATGAACTGAACTGATTTACTTGTTGATTTGTTGTGCCTAATGCCTACATTTGTTGATGAATTGAATACTTGTTGACGAATTGAATACTGAATAAGTGAATATTGAACTATTGAACTGAACTAAATATACTGCTTGCTGAATACTGAATATACTCCCTCGACGATATGGATGAGCCCTTTCCCTTCCCCTTGTTCAGTGATAAATCTTGAGAGCTATCGACTATGCTTCTATGATGTGCCCTGATGGCTAATGTTTTGTGATTTTGGGGGATGATGATATGGTTGTGAGTTATGGGATGAGCTGAGCTGAGCTCTCTGTGAAATATCTAGTTCATGTGGGCGGTCCATTTTGAACCAGAAAAAAATGGAGGAAAAGGCATGAGTAGGGTTAATCTTGTGCGGTCCACCTTTGCCAGGTACGTCCTACCATTTCATTCCTGATCTCTTCTCTATAAAGTCTCTAAGCAGTGGCTGCTTGTGCTTTTAAAACCGGCATCACTCACTCAGACGACTCACGAAACAGTCTGTGATGATGTATTTGAACCGTCTATGAAGACCTTTTCTGTAGTAGTGTTAGCCTCTCGGTTTTAAAATGTGTTTTAATACCAAAAATAATATATGGGTCCTGCATGTCAGTAACTCATTTACTAAACACGTTTCGAATTAGATTCTCGATTATCTTTTAAACTAGCCCCACCCGTCAGTGACTTAGTAACTTTAATCTCTGTCATTGGGTGCTAATCTAATCCTAATCACATGGGCCCACAAGTCAGAGAGAGAGAGAGAGGAGGAGGAGGAGAGCAACGCATAGTGCATCGTGCTAGCTCGACAAGCTCGTCGGCAGCGAATGGCATAGTGGCTTGGCTCAGGGATGGCCAAAATGAGTTCGTGGTGTGATGATGGTTCTACCGGGTGGTGGCGGCGAGGCAGGGGATGGTCGGAGCGTCGCCGACGATGACCTCCAAGGACAACACAAAGCAGGGCCGCGAACGTTTTGGCGAACGGGACAAATTCAAGAAGGATGGTGGTGCACGTGAGCTCTAGGCGGTTATTGCGATGCTATCAGCGGTGACACGGGGACCAATGGTCATTGAGGCGGTAGCAACAATGCTTTCTGCGGCGGCGCCATGATCGGCTACGGCGACTTCTATGCTACAGTCTTTAATCATGCAATCTAACTAGCGCAATATCTCTAGGGGACTACTAGAAGCTTACAAAGGGTGTTGATGGTGTCGGGGAATGGATGGAGATCTTGGAGCGGCGACGGCGAAAGCTTCACGGTGACATGGCTCCTCGGTGATGGATGGCTGAAATGGAGCTGTGCATAAGCTCACGGTCATGCTAAGGAAGTTGAAGGTAGAAGGAATTAGCCAGGGACTCACCGGGGTGGCGGTGAACAGCAAAAGTGCCTACGGCGGCCAGAAGTGAATAAGAAGGGTGATTCTGGTGATTCCATGCTCGTGGGTCAACATCAAGCGAGGGAAAGATATTAGTAGAGTATAGGACGCGTTATGATGCGGTTGGGTGACGTTCAAACTCACCAGGGCGCTGGGAACACGAAGGCCAGGATCAGGGTGCGCACCGTAGGTGAAGAAGATGATAGTGCGATCACGCTACAGAGCTTCAGGGGCTACATTAAGGAGAGGAATAGAGTGAGCGAGTTACAAGGAGCATGGTGATGCGGTTGTCGAGGCCAAGGAAGCTCATTAGAGGCAATGGCGGTTTGGAGCTCGCTAACTAGCGTCGAGGACAACGCACTCGTTCTCGGTGATTCAGAGAGCTAGAAGCTCAAAGATTGCATGAGATGGAATGAGGGGCGAGCTAGAGAGAAGGTGACGCACATGGACGCTTAAGTAGCAATCAGTAGAGCGCGAGATAAACAGCGAGATAGCGATGGGCGCGGCGAGAAAACACGCGCGCACTCTAGCGTCTCTGCCCGTTCGAAAAAAGGCAGCGACAGAGGGAATTGGTGGATGTTGTAGCGCGGGATGGAGTGTGAAGGAGTTGGTGGCGTGTTATTCCGATGAAAATAGTGGGCGGCATCACAAACCGGGGTGGGTGAGCTGGTGTGGGCGTGTTGCGCTGGCGAGCGAGCGCAGTGAGAGGTGGAAGAAGGCTCCTGACACACGGGCCCAACGTATCAGCGAGGGGGAAACGGGGGCACGAGGTAGGCTGCACTGGGCTGAGGCGAGGCGTAGAGGAATGGGCCACGGTAGATTCGGCCCAAAGGCGAACGGGAAAATTGAACTGGGTTTGAAAGTTTTCATAAAAGGCTGAGAGTTTGATAAATTTCCAAGCATAGCAAATGAGCTCCAAAAATTATGAAAATTATTGTGGAGGCTCCTAACACAGTGTACTTTATTGTGTATTTTTTCTAGAATTTTGGTTGTTCTGTATTTTTCTTGCAAATTCTTTCAAGCTATTGTTGGCATGCAAATGCAATAATTAATTGTGAAAAATTTCAAAAACATGCTCAATATTTATTCCCACATTTATCCTTAGTACAAATATCCTAAGTTGGATTTTTGGGATGTTACAATTGCACTGAATAAATACTATGATAGACAATTACAGTACAACTATGTTGTTGCTATAGCTAGCTATACATGTTTAATTCTAATGATAAATCTCTTGTTCTAAATATTCATAATCTAGATATACAGATTGATTGCAGTATTTAATAGAAAATCTCTATATTTTACAAAAAATAATGATAAATAAATATAATATTCATATATAAAAAACCGGTGGTTGGACCGGTGAACCGACTGCTTAACTTGTTGGATTGTCGGTCCGACATTTTGCACTATGCTTGCGGGGCTTTGCCTTTACCTCATCGGACACTCTTTACCGTAAGCACTACGCACGTATGTAGAGGTGGGAGTCGTGTCGTGCCATTCCAACATGGCACGGGCATGACGGGCCGCAGGCCACAACGGCCAGCACGACAAGCTCCTCGGGTCATGCCGTGCCAGCACGGACACCCACCGGTGAGGCCTAGCACGGCACGTTGGCCCGCCGTGCCACCGTCAGGATGTGCCTGCACAGGCACGGCACAAGGCAGCAATAGCGCGGGCGCGGAGGAAGTGGCGCGACGTGAAGGAGGCAACGCGCGGGCTGAGGGTGCCTCGGGGCTCGGGCGAGAGGGCGGCAAGGTGGCAGCGCGACGAGGAGGAGACTGCCGTGATCCTTCTCCTCCTCACCACCACCTTCTTGTCGCCAGGACTAGGGATTGGAGTCTTGGAGATGCCCGAAGGCTAAAGCCGGTTGGGGTTGGAGGCGGGAGGCAGCGGCTTGGGGCCTTGCCGCCTTTGGGCGGCTGGGCTGAGCCATCGAGGAGAAGAGGAATGGAGAGCCATGGAGGAGGAATGGAGATTCGGCCTTCGGGGAAGAAGAAGAGCCATGGAGGAGGAATGGAGATTCGGCCTTCGGGGAAGAAGAAGAACCCAAGAAAGAATGGAAGAAGAAAAGAGAGAGAGAAGCCTACGCGGTGCACTATACAACTGGGCGTTTGCTTGGCTGTGTGCTTTTAAATTGGATCTGGTCAGAGTCATGGGAGCCTTCCTAGTGCACGAAGGCATTGCTAGTACTGCGCACCAAGCTGTGGGGCATGCGAGACTCTGTTGAGTCATGGGCGCCTTGCTGGTGCACGAAGGCATTGCTAGTACTGCGCACCAAGCACCAAGCAGTCCCAATTTAGAGCAAAGTGACCGCCATGGCTAGTGTTTTTGACTTGCCACAACCAGCTCCGTCGCAGTTTGTCGATGTGCTTCAACACCGCCTTAGGTACTTGGACAGCGGAGAGCAAGTAGGTCGGCATTGAAGATAGGACCAATTTGAGGAGAGTTAGGTGACCTCCTCTTGACATGAGAGGTCCTTTCCAGCCGCCTAGCTGACTGCCAATCTTATCGATTAGAGGTTGGAAGTGGACTCGCCGAAGTTGCCGTAGGGACAGTGGCAAACCCAAATATTTCATCGGGAACTCTGATCTTTGGGCAGGGAGACCTTGTAGGATATCATCGATGTTTAGACTGTGACAGCGGATCAGAATGACGAAGCTCTTTCGGAGATTGGTATTCAAGCTGTTGGCCTGCCTGAACCAATGTAGGAGTTGAACCTGTAGTCTTTTGGAGTTACCAAAAGAAGCTTCGCATGTTCATCTTCTTCCTTTGTTTCTTGTGTGTTGTGTGTGTTTACGAGGAACGAGAGATAGATAGGAGCTAGGCCAACAATTGATATCAGAGCGAGGTTCAATGTAAGGAGAGTGTTCACCCGGTGGCGCCAGCGGTGTCGGCGAGCGCGACGAAGGTCCGCGTAGCCAGCGCGGTGTGCCGGAATCGCATGTGACATGTGCACCGGCGGCGGCGGACGTGGATGACAAGATCTTGTTCTCTATGTATGCATCAAGGTTTGCGAGGCCTCCGTGATGCAGCTGTACGAGACGTTCGACAACCTCGTCGCCCTGGTGCATATGGAGCGCGGCAATGACGATATGAGATGATAAGAGAAGAAAACAGTTGCAATGTAGTCTTTTGGAGTTACCAAAAGAAGCTTCGCATGTTTATCTTCTTCCTTTGTTTTTTGTGTGTTGTGTGTGTTTATGAGGAACGAGAGATAGATAGGAGTTGGGCCAGCAGAACCACTGTGTTGACCTCTTCCTTTTGTGGCACGAGGAAAATGGCAGTGTCGTCAGTGTAAAGGGAGGTGCGCAATTGTGCAGCTCGGCCACCCAGTGGTGAAAGGATGTCGGCTTCGGTGGCGAGGTTGAGCAGTCGTTGCAGTGGGTCGATTGCCATTATAAATAGGTACGGGAAGAGGGGGTCGCCTTGAAGAAATCCACTACGGTGTTTTAGGCTTGGACCCAGTGTGTCGTTGAGGAGAATTCTGGAGGAGGTTGCCAGAGAGATGACAATCCATTCCGTCCAACGAGGACCGAACCCCCTAGCTTGTAGGACGACGAGTAGGTAGCTCCAGGAGATTGAGTCAAAAGCTTTTGCAATATCTAGTTTTAGCAGGAGCATTGGGATGTTGCAGCGGTGATAGTATCTAGCTTTGTTCTAGACGTAGAGAAAGTTGTCTTGGATATGTCTCCTTTTGATGAAGGCACTCTGACTTGGGGAGACGAGATCTTGTATGCGCCCAGCGAGGCGAGTAGCAAGCAATTTTGATAAGATCTTTGCCACGCTATTAAGGAGGCTGATGGGTCTAAAGTCACCGGGGCCCAACGTGTCTTCTATTTTAGGGATCAAGGTAATGTGTGCGGTGTTGAGCGGCGACATTCTTTGGCCATTGAGGCGATAGAGCTGTTGCATGGCACTCAGAAGATCTGCCTTGATTATGTCCCAACAAGATCTGTAGAAGGCGCCAGTGAACCCATCTGGCCCAGGGGCACGGTCACTAGGTAATAGCTTAACCGTGTGGTGCAGCTCGTTGATGGTGAAAGGGGCTTCCATATCCGCGAGGTCTAGATGAGGTAATTGCAGGAAGTCCCAGTTTGGTCGCACCGTCCGTGGCGTGGACACACCCAAAATGTTGAAAAAATGTGAATAGAGTGCCTATTCCTTTTCCTCGTGGGTGGTTTTGGTTCCTTGTGCCGTGAACAGTGAGAGGATGAAGTTCTTCCTGCACCTGACATTTGCTCGCAGGTGGAAGAATTTATTGTTCGCGTCCCCGAGTTGAAGCCAGCTTAGACACAACCGTTGTTTCCACCTCATTTTCTGAATTGCTGCTAGGCCAAGAGAGTGCAGCTTCAGGAGTTTGCACAGCAGCCTTTCCTCAATTGATAATTGGCGGTACTCCATAGCTATATCCAACTGGAGGATGATTTCGGTTGCCACGGCTAGCTGCATGCGAGTGTCACCGATGTGGGTTTTTCTCCAAGATTTGAGGGCTGTAGCTGTTTGTTGTAGCTTCAGCCTAAGCCGCTTGAGAGGTTGGTGGGCATCGCAATCTGAATTCCACATGTGTTGGACAACCTCTTTGAACCCTGGACATGTGAATCCACAAGCTTTCGAATCGGAAGCGCGGCGACGACTTCGGCGGTTGTTCAACAGAGAGCAGGATGAGGCAGTGATCCGAGACTGAGGACAATGGTAACAGCAGCGACTGTGGGTGAAGGAGTTCCCAATCTCAAGTGCAGAACATACGGTCAAGTCGAACAAGCGTTGGGTTGGCCTGTTCGTTGCTCCATGTGAAACACCGGCCGGTTAACCGCAACTCTTCGCTTGAGTTTGCATTGAGTCGAGAATGTTATGTAATCCTGGAATTTATGGTTGTGGTTATGTATGATCAACGATATGTGAACTTTTTTTTATTAATTAACATATTTTTTAGTTTATTATTATTATTAACCTATCGCCAACTTTATTTTCGATTCTGACCCTTTTGATCACGTCACTACTCGTGATGTGACAAAATAATATTGTCACGCCAGCACTATAGCATGACCAAATCTTGTCACTCCACCACCAGTAGCGTGATAGTGTTATTTGGTCATGCCACTACCAGTGGTGTGACAAAAAGTGCTATTTAGCTAGGCTTATCCTACGGTGTGGCAGTGTTGTGTTGCCACGTCACGAGTGGTGATGTGATCAAAAGAGTTAGATTTCAAAATAAAGTTGACGAGGGACTAGTAATAAAAATAAATTAAAAATAGGTTAATTAATAAAAAAAAGATATATGCCAGTGCGTAAAAGAAATAAAAAAAGTTTCCCCTTTTTTCGTGCAAAATAAAGATAAATTAATGTTTACGTTGAGTAAAACTTCGTGCTAACATTGTGCGAAACAAGAATGTATATCAGACAATATGAATGCGATGCAGCATTTTTATTTTGCGAAGGAATGCAATGCAGCATTGATATAGGAAAAGGCGGAAATTATAATTTTCACCAAAAGAAATCTATAAAAATGCACCTGGTTCGAGTCTGCACGTTAATTTATCGGAATTGCTAAATGACACTCAACTAAAAAATTATAGACTAGAAATTCCAAAGGCACAAGGAGAGCCATATTCTACGGTCTGGGACTAGCTATTGACCACTATACACTACTAAGTACTAACCAGTAACCACTATATTCACCAAGTGTCGCTGGCGTGCCCAAGTTGCCAACAAACCACGACGAGCTCATCTTGCGATTTTTTTTTATTTAATCTTTTTTTATTAATATTTTAAAGTTAATCTCTCGCAAACTTTATTTCCAAATTTGACCCCTTTAGCTACGCCAAAGCGTACTGTCACGCCACCATAAGCGACGTGACAAAACATGCCACGCAAGCCCTCGGTCGCGCGCCGTGCCAGCGTGGAGGGCATGCGTAGCATCTGTCACGCCTCTTATGGTGGCGTGATAATGTCGAATTGTCACGTCATGGGATATGGCGTGACAGTAATGTCATATCGCGAGACAATAATATATGGCGTGATAATTGAAGTTGGTTTGTAAATTGTAAATTCGTGCTCATGGTTAAATTTAGTTCGGACTTAATTTATGGATTTAGAACCTTAAGATTTGGTGGTAAGATAAAACAAAGGGACTTGATTTATGGATTTGAAACCTTTTGAAACATAAAAAACGATTGAAGTTACGGTGATACATAACACCATGTACATGTAACATTTAATAATCCATAACTTGAAAATAGAGAATGTATCTGTGAACCAAAGATAACACCATCATTTTAACTGAAAGTAAATACCTATATGAACCGATAATTTTTGTACACGGAGGTTTGTAAATTACGGTTTCCTTTTCTCGGAAATCAGGGTTTAAATGTGATTTATTATTTGTTTGTAGTAATTTGAAAATATAGCAAATGAGTTTAGGAAAATTATAAAACTTTTTGTAGAGCCTCCCGTCATAGTGTTGATGCTTCTATAATTTTTCTATAATTTTATTCGTTTAGAGAAAGGATGGTTGATAAGAATATCAGACGATGTATAACCTTGAGGATATCGTCCAAGCAAACTGTCTGCTGAAACACTTGTTGTCCAAACTATTGGAGTCTCTCCTCGGTAAAGTCGTCTGAATGTATATAGGGAGGCAGTCATAGAAGTACTTTATGAAGCTTATAGAGAAAATGATTGAAGGGGTTGAGAACGCTCGTTGTGATTATGAAGATGCCCTAAAACATGGAGAATTCGATGTCGGTGCGAATGGTTCTTTCCGAGATTCCACTAGAAGAGTCATACTTGTAATATAGGCTTGCTTTGATGGCTTAGCGGAGAAACGGAACCAGAACTACATTAGAGTCCGCGAACAGAAGCATGTTCCACGTAGTGACATAGCATGATGGTTCGGCTAATGGCTTAAGTCATCCTCGCTACTACTACGGTACATTGCGACACAAGCATCCGGACCATATAACTATACATGTCTTTAGGGGATAGTAAAAACATGCGGGGTAGGACGGGGGAGTACTACGTAATGACCTGACCTACTGCGTGGACCGATATCATTTTCCCTTCCTTACTAGCACGGCGTTGAACTCCTGACCAGCCTTCCCCTTCCCTTTCCCCTTCCCCTTGTCGCGGGATTGTCCATGTCGGGCTGGTATG
Source organism: Ampelocalamus luodianensis (assembly GCA_036346255.1). NCBI lineage: Eukaryota > Viridiplantae > Streptophyta > Magnoliopsida > Poales > Poaceae > Ampelocalamus > Ampelocalamus luodianensis. Next base: position 12,509,187 of record CM070628.1, read on the forward strand.
TCGAAGTCGTCCATGTCCTACGATTCTATGATGTAAGTGCACTATATAGTGAAAATCGTAAGAAGGATGTTAATTCTTCATATCTCTCGTCGTCGATACGGATTAGGCTCGGGCGACCTGAGATACTGTGGCTGGTAGGCTCAGCCGGACGAGCCTTTCCCTTGCCCTTGTCGCGGGACTGTCCACCTCGGGGTGGAATATCGAAGTCGTCCATGTCCTGTGATTCCATGATATAAGTGCACCGTATAGTGAAAAACGTAAGAAGGATGCAAATTCTTCATAACTCACGTCGTGGATACGGATTCCGCCTGAGTGACCGGATAAGCTGTGACGGCCGGGCTCAGCTTCATGAGCCTTTCCTTTTCCCTTGTCGCGGGACTGTCCACCTCGGGCTGGTATGTCGAAGTCGTCCATGTCCTGCGATTGTATGATGTGAGTACACCGTACAGTGAAAAACGTAATAAGGATGTAAATTCTTCATAACTCACGTCGTCGTTATGGATTACGCCGGCGGCGTCATCGGGCTCTTTGAACCTCCTAAGCGAGTGCAGTGCGTAAGGTTTCCACCACACGAAGTTCTCGGCCCGTACCGAGTAGTTCAGCATGTACTTCTGCTGGATGAATGCCCTGTCGTACATCTCCGGGCCGTCGATCCATTGGAAGAAGTGGTTGCGCATCTCGGGCTGCCATTACGTAGGGATGATGTCAAAAATTTAAGGTATTGAACGTTGAGGAAAATCGATGTGCGCGAAAGAAACGCTTACGAGGTGGTACCTGCACGTGTAGTACGCCCGGGCGACGGTGTCTGGGTGTGTGGATTGAATGATCTCTGCCTGTTCGCCACACACACACTGCGGGATAGGAAAACGTGGTGGTACTTGAGCATCTTTCATTGTTCGATCTGGGTATTGTAGATGTTTCCTCTTCTGCGCAAGCCACTTGCGCTTCTGCAACATCTTCGCGTAGAAGTTTACCGAAGAGTCCATAGCTGGGTATCTGTTGTGTAGTGTTGGGTTTGGTTGAACTCCGTTTTATAAGCCCCATGATTGGCATGGTGTTGTTAATTTCATGCAGAGTTGTGTCTTTTAGATCTGAAAAGGTGGCGAGGCGGTCAGTGTTGTCTAGTCGATCTGAAAAGCATAACCTACCTAAACCCTAAACTGTGCAAAGCTATCTCCTTTGGTCTTATCACTGCGCAAGGCTGACTCTTTTGGTCTTATCACTGCGCAAAGCTGCCCCGTGTGGTCTTGTCACTGCGCAAGGCTGTCACCTTTGGTCTTATCACTGCGTAAAGCTGCCCCGTGTGGTCTTGTCACTGCGCAAAGCTGTCTCCTTTGGTCTTATCACTGCGCAACGTTGCCCCGTGTGGTCTTGTCACTGCGCAAAGCTGTCTCCTTTAGTCTTATCACTGTGTAAAACTGCCTTATGTGGTCTTGTCACTGCGCAAAGCTGGCCCGTGTGGTCATGTCACTACGCAAGGCTGTCTGCTTTGGTCTTGTCACTGCGCAAAGCTGTCCTGTTTGGTCCTGTCACTGCTCAAAGCTGCTCTATCTAATCTTGTCAGTGCGCAAGGTTGTCTCTTTCGGTGTTGTCACTGCGCAAAGCTGGCACACGGGCTATTTAATGCACACCCCACGCTCGAAAAGTAGGACCACTTGACCCTCCAAACCGTAGGAAGAAAAACCTTCTCCGTCGTACAGTTACATAGCATGGCAGACGAAGCAATGTGACCATTCCAACCGGGGTCGCCAAAGCAAGACCTTCCCCTCCAAAGGAGGGAGGACTTCGGGCCTTCTACCATGTGGGTAGCGCGAGGCACCTTCTACCATTAGGCACGGCCGGAGAAACTGGTATCTCGGTACTTTCCCCTTCTGTACGCAATTATTTTCAATCTCCTAAAGCATGTAATTGAATGATCGACGCGTCATCTACTGAATTGTTTCATCGATGCGTCGTGTGCATTAAGCTGTATGTGTCGACATGCATTGATCAAACATACATTGTACGAACGAGCCAAGGTTGTCAAGTCGATCTTAAAAGCCTAAACCCTGAAACCTAAAACCCTAAAACCTAAACCTAAAAATCTACGACCTAAAACCTAAAAACCTAAACCTAAACCCTGAAACCCTACGACCTGAGACCTAAAAACCCAAACCTAAACCCTGAGACGTAAACCTAAAAACGTAAAACCTAAACCTCAACCCTGAAACCCTACGACCTGAAACCTAAACCTAAACCCTGAGACGTAAACCTAAAAACCTACGACCTGAAACCTAAAAACCTAAACCTAAACCTAAAAACCCTAAGTCCTGTAACCTAAAAACCTAAACCCTGAGACGTAAACCTAAAACCTAAAAGCCCTAAGACCTAAACCTAAAAATTCAAAACCCTGAGACCTAAACCTAACCACCTAAAAACCTAACCTACCTAAGTCCTGTCACGCCATGAATCCAGGCGTGACAGACCCATACTGCCACGCCATTACTCTCGGTGTGACACTATTGTTGTCATGCCAAATTTCTGAACACTCCAGAGGTGATGCGGGGAAGGTCCTTCGATCTGGTGCTAAGTCCTATCACGCCATGCATCCCGGCGTGACAGGACCATACTGCCACGCCAGTACGCTTGGCGTGACACTATTGTTGTCACGCCAAATTCCTGAACACTCCAGAGGCAGTGCGGGGAAGGTCCTCCGATCTGGTGCTAAGTCCTGTCACGCCATGCAGTCCGGCGTGATAGGACTATACTGCCATGCCAGTACGCTTGGCGTGACACTATTGTTGTCACGCCAAATTCCTGAACACTCCAGAGGCGATGCGGGGAAGGTCCTCCGATCTGGTGCTAAGTCCTGTCACGCCGGGATTCATGGCGTGACAGGACCATACTGCCACGCCAGTATAAGTGACGTGGCAGTAGCAACTAATGCTCAAAGAATGATTTGAGTTCATTCAATCAACATTCCAACAATCATTCAAACATGTAAAGCAAGAATCATCCATCAAGCATGTAAGCATGTAATTTAATAAAACATTCAACATCCGTCAACTCAGAAATTTCATTCGAACAAAGCCATACAAAGTTTCCTTCCAGAAGTCATTTGGATTCATTCAAAATGAACTCTACAGATATGCATACACACATTCATTTCATCACTTGCGCTTTCGGCGCGCATCCGACCCCGGTGTGAACCTCGCTGGTGGGTGTTGGCCTCGAGTACCCTCGACAACGTTTGCAGAACTAATGTCCGTGCGATCACACCATTTACGGCGTCGTGGCATGGCCTGAGTCGGCTGCGTAGGGGACGGTGCACCATCCAGATCCGCGAGGTCCATCTCGTCATGCAACGTAGCATCGACGTCATCCTCGTCTGCACCACCCTCCTCGTCCTCGCCGGCCTCGTCGTCATCCTCCGAGTCGGCCGAAGCGGATGTGGTCGCTCGCGATGTTGTAGCGCGCGAGGAGCCACTCCGAGCCGGAGCAGGCTGAACGACTTCTCCCGCCGCCACCGCGCAATTCATTTTTGCGGCCAATCGCCGGCATCGACGGCGAACCATCTACAAGGTTAACCAGCAAAATATATTGAAGTTTAATAGGTCAGCATGAAAAATCCTATCCATAAAATCCTAACCAGCAGTTTGAGTGCATGTTACTGTTATGTCATGGTTTTCTTTTTATTCTCTAGATGATGGCATACAGGAGGTATGAAAATGTTACCTCCGCAAAATCCCTCAAGCGCTGGAAGCTCCCCTCTGAACCCTCGGGTAGCTTGAGGGCCTCGCCGGCCTCGTTGCATATGCGTGTGAGCTGCGTTCCCTACAAAATGGCCATACAAACTAAATTAGTTTGTTGTGAGTGACTTTGCAAAATAGTAACGGGCTGAAATGTACTCACGTAATAGGCGTTGATGGGGGCCCTCTCCGGCTGCGTGCCCGTCCATGTGAACTCGTCATAGTCGTCCACGAACCACTCCTCGGAAGAGTCCCCCTCCGCTATGTCAACATCGGTCATGGCCGATTGCAGCCGGAGGCGCGTGACGCCGTGGAGCCACTGGAGGTATCGAACTAACTGAGCCTTCTGATGGATCGGCGGCGCGTCCTGGCTCCGATTCGCCCAGTCTGCCCACTCCGACAAAAAGGTATGGTGATAGGCGGCCCAGTCGGTGTGGCGATACCTCCGCCTTAGGTTCATCCTGCCACATTCATAATGTAATAGTTAGCTTTTAAAGCACTACGGAAGCGACAAAGGAATCGTGGTAGGTACCCTTACCCGTGAAGATTCATATCAGTCGAGAACACCATTGGTGGGGTGGCCTACAGCTTCCCAAACTACCTCATGACCCGATGGGGCAAGTGGTACTCTACCGCATGGAAGAAGACCAGCGGTGAGAGCGTCATCCACAAGGTGTTGTCCCGCTCGTACATCGGGTTTAGCTCCATTTCGACGACCTCGCCGCGCGTGTATGGCAACCACGTGACCTGCAGCAGATGTATAAAATTGTAGCGATAAAATCATAGTTCGAATAGCTACGAAGTATGTATCTGGTCTTGCGTGATCACGTCGAACTCGTTTGTATACGCGATGTACCGCGACCTCGGACGCCCAGTAGGTGCAACGATGGAGCTCCAAAGGTATGCTACCGTCGGTCCAGACGCAGGGTCCTGAAGGGGCCATGCCTGCAAGGACATACATTTCAATTGCATTTATGGTGGAAGGCAGCAGCTATGACGAATGGAATGAGTACTTATCTATGAGGGAGCACGAGTGGGCCGACCTACGGGGAAACGCTCCCACATCCATACCTGCAGAAGGTATGTGCATCCGCCCAAGTTGTCATCCGCCCTCCTAGATCGACACGCGTCGCACAAATGCCGGTACAGACATGCCGGTGTTGCGGAACCCCAACTGTAGGTCCCTGCCGTCGCAAAATCTGCCAAAATCGGCAAGTAAATCCAGGAGACGGCGTTCCCTGTACCGTCTGGGAAAAGGAAGGAGCCGAGCAGATGCCAAATCCATGCTCGTACGAAGCGGCGCACCGTGTCGTCATCTGCGTCTGGCGGGCACACGTTGAAGTGCGCGCGCAGCCAGGATGTAAGCACCGCGGATGGCCGGTTGTCCCTCGTGTCGGCAGGCGGGTCCTCCGGTCGAACTCCAAGCCACTCTCCCACCCGGTCTCGCCAACCCACGCTGTTGATGTCCCCAGACACTGCCACCCCGTCTATGGGGAGGTCGAGCAACATGGCGACATCCTGGAGCGTGATGGTCATCTCGCCCGACCGTAGATGGAAGGTGTGGGTCTCCGGGCGCCACCGGTCGACCAGTGCGGTAAGTGCAGCACCGTCCATACGGGGGAGCCCGTTGATCACTGTCCGCGCCAAAGCTAGTAGACCGGCCTGGCGGACATGTGGCTCGTACCGCTCATCCCAACGTAGAGGGGTGTGGACGCGAGGGCGAAGTGGCTGGAGTACCTGCATGAGAGATATGCAAATGAATGAGTAAAACAAGAACATGGTAAACAAATTGGAAGCATGACCGAATAGTCGAGACTCGTCTCACCACACCCTCGTCGGCTGTGAGGTGCGCACGGTGGTCGTCATCGTATTCTGTGAGGAGCAAAGCATACTGTGCATGCTGCGGCATCCTGCATTACAAGATAGGATTTTTGTAAGAAAACATGAGGTACAAAACATTATAGAAAATACAAATGAGCGATCTGTACCAATAAAAAATAATAATTTTCGCATAACAACAATAATGATTACCTCAAGGGGGCGGCACACGCGTGCGGCGCCGCCTTACCCTCTGTGGTGGGAATCGCGGTCACGTGCTGCCACTGGTGTGTCCGTTTGGTGACACTCCGAGCACCTATTGCTTATAGTAGCGTCGTCGAAGTCCCCAAGACAGTACATGTCCTTACCGCCTTGCTGTGAGAGGTCCATGTCATTACGAAGCCTCTTCCTCTTCCTTCGACCGCGTCGTGTACTCATCAGTTTTTTGTCCGGAATGTATTCCTCCCCCACGTAAGGTGGCCAATGCGACGGATCAAGGTAAGGCTCGAATCTTTTCTCCCAAGTCCTCAACATGGCTGCCTTTGAGAATTCTTCCGCAATGAACGTGTCAGAAAGGTAACTTACGCCACGCACACGACAGGCGGTGACGAAGTGAGAGCATGGGACATGTAACAACATCGGGACCATGCAAGTGCAATTCCCCACTGTCAGGTTCACTCTATGGTTTCGGCCACCATAACGCTCGCCCCCTATCGATGTGCCCCCAGCAGCCTTGACGGCGTATATGTGCAAAGTGGGATCGTATTCTTCTGCTTCTTGATTGCATGACTCTGCCTCGACGATAGCAAGGTGCTTGGCAGCTGCTGCACCCCAACGGTGGCCGGTGTTGTACGCATCCCTTGCACGAGTCCACCGATCCACAAAGTATGAGTTGGTCTTCTGAAATGAGTACTCCCAGAAAACCGAAACTTGCATAGCACGGATGCCCTTAATAACGTTGTTGAACACTTCCGAGATGTTCATTGTCATCATGCCATACCGACAACCACCTTCATCGTATGCCTGTGCCCACTTCGTCTTGTGCTGCAAGATCTCGTCCAACCACTTATTACCCCGTTCGTTGGTCAGTCCCCTAAGTTCCGTCAACTTGACCTCGAAGTCCCTCTTCTCTAAACATCCGCACAACAGCTTGAACTTTTTTGTGAGATCTTCCCTACTGCATTGCTTATAGAAATTTGCAGCTAAGTGACGCATGCACCACCTATGCAGCACATTTGGGTGTCCGTCTAGTCTGCTCTTAACGGCGTTCAGAATCCCACGGTGCCTATCCGAGACGATGCAAACAACCCGTCCAGGCCCAACGAGGCGTAGACGAACTAAATCCATGAACCATCCCTAGCTCTTATTGTTCTCACCCTCTGTCAGTGCGAATGCTAATGGAATCAGCTGGTCCTCTGCATCAATACCAACGGCGAGCATCAACGCACCATGGTACTTCCCGGTAAGAAACGTGGCATCAACTGATATGACAGGCCTGCAATGCTTGAAGGCCTCTATGCATTGCCCAAAGGACCAGTACACCCTCACAAGGACATGTTTCATAACCGCTCCATCGTGATCCATTTGGTTGTCGTGCCAAGGATAAAACTCTATACCCGGATTCTTGGCCTGCATAGCCGTTAGGATTCGAGGAAGGAACCTGTAAGCCTCCTTCCAATCACCCCACAATAACTGCATCACTCTCTGCTTGGCCCTCCATGCTTTCCCATACTTCACACGGTACTTAATGAACCCAAATATAACCTCAATGAGGGTGGCGATGGTCACATCAAGATCGACACCCACAACCCCGATAATGCGTCTTGCAATGAAATTAGAAGTCGCCTGAAGGTGCTCCTCCGACACTCGAGCAGTCCCACAGGAGTGAGGCTGCTTCACGTTCGCAATTTTCCATTGCTTGTCCCTAGTTTTGCGGCCCCATACCTTCCATCTGCACCCCCTTTCGCACCTCACGGTGTACCTCTTGTTCACATCGGAGTGTGTCACTACAAACGGACGATGGTGCCGCACTGAGTATTCTTGCAGCCAAATCTTCATGTCCTCCAAGGTTGGAAACAACATGTTCTTCCGTATTATGTCAGTCTCCAGGTCCGCAATGCCATTCCTGCTCTTCAACCCATTAGCACAAACCGCCTTATCAGCCATACTGACATCATCGAATGCATGCACCAACGGAACCTCACCCATAACACTGCGAAGAACCCGCCCTTCCTCAGAGGAGAAAAGCGGTGCGGTAGCCTCATTTTCGGTCGAGCTCCATCCTTCGTCGGAATCCACTTCACGGGTTGTTCCCTCGCGAAACAACTCCTCCTCAAGCTCGTTGTTCATTACAGCGCCATTAAAATCAGTCACAGGGTCAATAACATGTTGCGGGGAAGAAACACGCAGATCCACCGATAATGCGTGGGCAAGGTTGGTAGGACTGACGCAAACGAATTCAGCCGAAGGTTGCTCCTCCATTGGGGGGCCTCCCGAATTATGGACATCAAGGTCTAGTTTCTCCGTGTTGCCATTCACCACATCCAAATTGTCTGGCAAATCCTCAACAACGTTGATTGTTCTCTCTACCGCCACTTTCAACGAACGGACCTGGGAGGCGAGCACAAGATCCTTGTATGTGTCCCAATCATCGTCGGACAAGATTGACACCAAACAGGCGTGCACTTTACAACCCACACCAGCATCATATCGCCCCTGCAGTCCGACAATGACCCCAGGCTCATCCCATTGAAATGTCGACTTTATCCTACTCAGAAGAGTTCGAAAGTCCAGTGATTCGCGAAACAAAAGAACGGTAACTTCCATGCCACTGAAGTCGACATCACTACCCGTTTGAATAATCGGTCCACCGGTAAATACACGTACAGCTTTATCCATCTACATCCAACAAAATATTGCAAAGTCATAACCGCATTCCATATGTATGAAATATCGCAATCAACATTGCATAAAACAAAAGTTCTTGTGATTCGAAGGTACAAACTAATGGTTCATAATGCTTTATTGTAGTTTTGTGATCTATAACTCTCATATTTCTCTAGAAGAGACTAACGTTGTATTGAGATGTGTTAGGCCATACGATGGGACGAATAACACCAAGAAACAATGAGATGCAAAAAGATCAAAATCCTACACTATCCGAGTCTCTCGTGCTCAGTCACGCTCGAGATCCCGTTCTCGAGACCGCCCAAACCACGTGTTTGGGACTGCTCAGAGCTTGCCTCCGAGTGCGACCTACACTACCCTGGATCCACGTGCCCAGGTACGCTCGAGATCCTGTTCTCGAGACCGCCCAAACCACGTGTTTGGGACCGCTCAGGGCTCATTCCTGAGTACGCCCAGGACTTCGCTCCTGGGTACGCCAGAGCTACACGCTCGGAGTGCCACAAACCACTCGTTCGAAAAATCTGATATGCAGAAAGGAGATAAGTCATATTTTTTTCGCCTTCAGCCTATATTTGATTTCTATAGAGGTCATTTCTAACCTCGTTGGCGTGGGGGAGGGGACCGACGTGGGGACGAGGCCGGCGCGGGAACTCACCCCCCCATAAGCCCATAAGCTTTCCCCTCACACGACACCTTCACAAAGCCACAACCCACCATTTCATCTCAAACAAACCACAAATAACAAATAGACTAGGGGAAGACAAAAGGAGCACGAATGACACCAGTGAATGACCACAGCATCCGTGAACCACTACAGCACCTAGCTCTACCATTTCTAGCAAACAACCATACCAACAGAGGTAAACCACCATCCTCATGCCCCACTGCCATTTTGTCCAATTGGGAATTAACCAATATGAACTAAGCATTTCACCGAGAAGAACACTATCAGTAGCATTATCATTACCAACCCACAATAACCTACTCTACCATCCACTGCATTTTTGCTCACTCCAAATCACACCTCATAAATCAACCATCACAGAGCAAGGAGGCACAACACAAGTATTCAATACATGAATATGCATCTGAGACATCAATGACATCAGGGTATTCACCATACAAGTATTCAATACACGAACGCATTCACCACATGAGTATTCATACCTTACGGGTGGTAGGAACTCGTGAGGAGGCGCGGAGGAGGAAACCGGAGTCAAGGAGGGACGCAGGCGCGGAGGGTGTCGGGGTCGGCGCGAGGGGCCAGCGCAACGGGCGGAGGGAGAGGCCGGCGGCGTCAGGGAGGATGCGCCACCACGCCGAGGGCTACCGGCGGAGGAGGGCAGCGGGGAGGGGCGCAGGCGGCGGGAGGTAGAGAGGCGGGGGGGTAAATGGGAATGGGATGAAGATGGCATGCGCCGATAAGTTTAAGTCGTCCACTGTCACGCCATTGGATATGGTGTGACAATTCGACATTGTCATGCCACCATAAGCAGCGTGACAGATGCCACGCAAGCCCTCCACGCTGGCACGGTGCGAGGCCGAGGGCTTGCGTGGCATGTTTTGTCACGCCGCTTATGGTGGCGTGACAGTACGCTTTGGCCACGCCAGGGGTGGTGGCGTGACCAAAGGGGTCAGATTTAGAAATAAAGTTCGCGATGGATTAACTTTAAACTATTAATAAAAAAAGATTAAATAAAAAAATTCTCATCTTGCAGCTCTCCGTCCAGTGGATCCATTGCCCGTGAGGCAGATGTGTTCTCATCCAATATCCCAGCGAAAGCTAAACTAACTTGTAGAACCTTTCTCCAGACATCTTCTCTGCCATATATGTTCCACTTAGTTTAGATGCCCATTAGATTAGCAAGTAAAATGTGTTTTTATACATAGATATAGCTACGGTAGTATTTGATAGGAAGTTGAATCATGCATTATCAATGGCCCAGGAGAGTATGTCATGCACTAGTAGTAGGCCCCCATGTTGTTACGAGCTGTTATGCAAATTCATTCCAGTTAGAGAAAACTGCACTGTATGTTTTTGAACCTGTGAGGTTGTGCAACTTAGCTCTATCAAATATCATTTTACTTTCTCAGCCCTCTGAACTTGCGAGGTTGTGCTACTTAGCCCTCTGAACTTGCATTTTACTTTCTTAACCCCCTGAACTTGCGAGGTTGTCACTTTGCTACCTGAACATACATTGAAGCGAAGTTCGTTGGATGAAATACCAGCGACTTCATTTCCTCCGAGTCTGGTGGACTTGTTGTCTCCCTGTTCAGGTCGTGTTCATCGTTCTCGTCACCTCGTGCCGACAAAAATGGATTCTTAGGGTCTAGGAATGCATCGTGGTCGAGTCTTCGTCGGAGTTCCACCGTCGTAGCTTGTCGTCGCCCTCGCCCTTGCCTCCTCTGAGTCGGCCATGAGAGAGAGAAGTATATTCCAAGTGCTAGAGCAAAAGTTACTCATCCTGCACGAAGTCCATTTGGCCGTTTGCTAATAGAAAATGTCGAGCTAGCAAATCACCGTGAGAGAGAGAAGTATTTTGCCCCTGCTCTGGCACTGAGAATGTATTTCTCTCTCTCACAGTCGACTCAGAGGAGGCGAGGGCGAGGGCGGCGGCAAGCTGCGACAGTAAATCTCCGGCGAAGACGTGAGTATGGTGTGTTCCTGGGCCCGAATAATCTGTTTTGTCGACGTGAGGTGACTGTAACGTCCCAAAATTTGGCTTTTCAAAAATCTTTTGAGTAGTTTAGGTTCTTGGAAAATTTCACCAATTTTATTTGAATTAATAAAGCTTAATTAGGAATTTTATAAATTAAAAATATTTAATTTGACTAATATAAATATTAATTAAATAAAAATTTGTGTTATTTGGCTTCCTTGTGTTTCAAGGATTGTTTGGGTATTTTCTGAGATTTTTTCGGATTTATTTGCTATTTATTTGATCTCCTTGATTTTCGACCTTTTATTTTAATTCTGAAAATTCAGCCTTTCTCTCTCTTGCCTGATGCTACAGTATTTCACGAGTACTGTTCATCTTCCAGAACCGAACGCATCCGAGTCCAGAACGTGTACGTTTCCAACTGAATCCTTCAAAATTCCATATCTTCCTCTACGGTGCATATAAAAGTGAGTATTTTTTGCGCCACGCGCGTCGTATTGATCTCCTCTTCCAATCCCCTGAATTGGTTTCCTCCAAATCGATCTATTTTCGTCGCAATCTCCAAAAAACCGAGCTCCAACCGAAGCTCTTCTCCGGCGAATTGCGCCTTCATCCGACGTCCCCCGGCCGAACCGTCTGCGGTGTTGGCTTCGCATCGTCGTGTTCTACGTCATGGTTCCTTCCTCTTCGCCCGAAGATCACCGGAGCACCGTCGGCCATGTCAAGCCCTTAGAGCCAAACCGTGTTCATCGCGTTGCTCGCTTCCTCGGTGAGTTTTTCCAAAATCCGATCGCACTATCGCGTCCGGCTCGTCGTTTCCTTTCCGTTTTGCCCCTTCGCCGCTGCTGCGTTGCCTCCGGCCGCCGGCCCCCCGCACGCACTGTTCATGCATGTGCACTGTTGTGTTTCATCTCTCTGTAGCTTCTTTTTGGTTCTGGGAAGTGCATGTTGTTGTGTTTATTCAGTTCGGTTGCATCTCTGATCTCTCTTGTCTTTCTTTCTCTTGCTATGTGCCTAGCTAATTGCCATCTCATGCCACAGAGCCACCACCTCCAAGCCTCCATGTGCCAGGGATCAGGCAGCACGAGCTGTTGTTCCTCGTGTTCTGTTGTCTTTACTATCTAGTACTACTTGGCTGCCAATTCTTGTACCATGAACGAGTCTATGCAGCCTCCAGACTCTTTCTCCTTCCTTTGTTTCATGCTATGCCTTCCCAGTTCCTAGCACCAAAATCCTTGCTACCTCCCTGCTCCAGAAGCCATCGTGGAGCTTCTGTTCTTGTTCTTCTCTGGAGTCTGACCAATGCATGCAGCACATCTCTATGTCCTTTGCTGTTAGTTTCTTTGTTCTCTGAACCAAAAAGGCAGTAGCTTCCATGCTTCTAACGCAGATTGCTTTCTTTGTCTCTTTTTCATTCTCTGATAATTTTCTCCGTTCTTTGTTAATCCTTTCTACCTATGACAGTGGGCCCCACATGTCATGCAAGAAAATATTATTCTTTCCACTTCCATGTTGACCCCACATGTCATCCTCCTAATTAAAACCCTAATTATTTATCTCACTTACATGCGGGTCCCGCCTGTCAGTCAACCCTTGGTCAAACCCTAGTTCATGAGCTTGGTCCACCGTGGACTAGCATATCTCTGTGGACCTGGTCCATAGACCAGTGGCCCACATGTCAACCCCTAATCCTATATTCGGGAATTAATTTAATTCTTGAAAAATCCTTTTATCTTATTGGTCCCACATGTCACTCTCTCTACCTTATTTCTGGAATTATTTTAATTCTAGAAATCCATAAATACCAGTCGGTCCCGCCTATCATACACTCATTCTGTTTTTAATATTTTCGGAATAGAATATTTTGAGAATATTCCGTAGAGCTTTTTCATCATTTCATGTGAATTTCAATCTTCCGAGAGCCATATCTTCTTCATCCGAATTCCGATTAAACCCATTCAAGTTTCTAAATTCATCTAAATTCAATATCTACCTTCCAGTACCATTCAATTTCAATTTGGAGTTTATTTGATTTGTCTTTTGAATTTAGTTTGTTTTGTGCTTTCTTTCTCGTTAGACGCCCAAGTCCCGGAATCGTCCGAAGGTGCTGAAGATCAAGCAAGTAGAAGATTGAAGATAAAATAAGATCATCATTGCTATAGCAAGGCAAGTTATACCTTTGATCATATTGAACCCAGTTTTAAAAATTACTTTGATTCAAATTATTGCATTTACTTTAAGTAATTATTTAAATGATTTTGGGTTTAGCTATTAATCCAATTTGTTATATTCACTTTGTCTATTGTATGTCATAATCTTTTGTCACCCTAGATTGGTTCATATATAGTTGGTGCTATGGTATTACCAACGTGGGTTGGTTAGATGCGACTACAATTGCTTAGCCATGCTACGAGTCTCACATATCATGTAAGTTGCAAATATTAAATGTAACTAAGTGACTATGGAACTATGTGTAAAACTGTGTGCTATGTGTTATTACTTCGTGATGGCATGTGTTGCACTAAAAACCACTGGGTGGTAAAGGATTTAGACTGAGCCAAGTGGTGGAAGTTGTGTGATATGGTGGAAGCTGTGTGCTTGGGTTTGATAATCTGTGTGATTTAGTTAGAAATTGGAAGTCTTGCCTTGGTCAATTAAGGACTTAACTTTGTGCGCCATTGAACTGAGCCTTACTGTACGACCACATGCCTGGTATGGGACGGGCCTAACTTAGTAAGTTATGGATTCTCGGCATTGATGTTCAGGTGGATAGGTTAGGCTGTGTGACAGGGTGGAGGTGTGACTACTTGGTGGTTGCATCGCAGGACGGTTCGCCGCTTCCCTGTCCAGCGGTGTGTGTTATACCAATTCTATGTGAGCCGGTATAGCGGGAAAGCACATCGGGAATGTCAATGTTTGAGATGAAGTTTCCGAACTGTTTTGTTATGATCAGTGCGGCCACACTGGTTATATCGTGTGGGTAAAGTGTACAACCTCTGCAGAGTGTTAAATCAATCTATTCGAATAGCCGCGTCCGCGGTCATGGACATGCTCGAGGATTTCACACGAGGGGTAGATTTTCATAAAACCTTTGGGAAGGGACAGCTGTGTGATTTAAGTCATATGGCTGTGTGAAAGAATTTGATTAGGCTATGTGTCTTTGTGAAAACAAATGTTAAATTAATATTATCTATTTGTTTTGAACTGCATTTCAATCTATTATTCATATTCAATTACAAATGTTGTATTTCTGCAAAATAACCACAGAAGCCATTTCCTTTGGAATAAGCCTGCATCTATACATTGCATTCTGTGGTATGACTTGCGAGTACAGTTGTGTACTCACGCTTGTTGTAAAACTTGCGCCCAAACCTACAGAAATAGAGGAATCGTCGGTCAACAAGGTCTACTTCAAGGATCGAGGAGAACTAGGTCGCGCACCCCAGCCGATTGCCTGTGGGCATATGGATGGGCTTCACTGAAGTTATTCCGTTTCGTTCATTGCGACTTCATTGAGCTATTAAGCCTTACGAGGTATTAATTGTAGCTTTGACTTTAAGGTCTTTACTCGATATTTATTGTTATTTGTCTATTTATTAGTCATCTTTGTATATGGAAATGATATTTCATCGATGTTGTCCTTTGTGTGCACTAGCGTGATCTGGACTAGTGCAGTATACACAGAGGGTCCAGAATTGCATTTTTTGGTCCCGACAGAGGTGGTATCAGAGCCATATCGACTGTATGTCGTGACCTTAGTTAGAATGGCCGTTTGTAAGGAAAACTTCAAAACTTATTTTACAAATGAAAAATCTTATTGATGTGCTATTCTCATCTTGTCTAGCTTCTATACTCCTCCATTCTATCCATTCCTCATCTATATGTTTCAACCGCCATTTGGAGTATTAAATCGGACTCTCTCCCCTCATAACTTCTATAGTCATCGTTATCCATGTCAAATGTCTTGGTGGATGCCCAAGAGCAGTTTTGAGAAACTGTTTGAGGACCATGCAACCAACAACAACGTATCGACATCTCCCCAAGTGTTCAAGATAAGTGCGTCGCAAAAATTCAAGACTAAGAAGAAGTTGTACGTCGCCTCCATCTTTCTCCAAGCTTCGCCTGCAAGGATCGCAAGCAGTCAACGTTTGACGAAGATCGTGATCAGATCGAGTTTTCTTCAGACCAGCCATATAGGATAAATCAGCATAGGTTCCTCCCGTGTGTTGAACCAAGTCGCCCTGTTAAGTTAGAGTTTAATCGACTAGACGATTACATCTTTGTTTCCCTTCTCGGTGTAGTTTGGCTGTGAGTTTTATGCTTCTTAATAGCTTTCCGGCTATTTGTGTGTTCCTTGGTGTTCTTTGGGTTAAACCTGCTCCCCTTAGTAGATTGTCTTCCCTTACCTTGTGCTTTTCCCTCGCATCTATGAGCCCTGGTTAGCTTGCCAGTTGGAGAACCAATAAGCTTGACCTTGTTAGTAATCTTGAGACGATGCATGCGGCTCAAGTGTTGTCAACTTGATGGATAGTTGTCGATCGGGAGTAGCAGATCTAGTCATGGAACAATTCTTGGTAGCTCAGACTCAACTCTTGAATGCGATGATGCAGAACATGAACAACAGGATGACCCAGCAAAATCAGACCACCGCTACCTTAGTCAATTTGATGAATCAGAATAATCCGATGAAGTCATCGCACCGTTGCGATTGTCGATGCAGAGCGCACGATGACCAACAACTATCTCGGTGCGGTGAGTGACACATCGAACTCGAGCGGTTCCTGCGGCCGAATCGATCATGCAAGTGACGATGCAACCATTAGACAATATTACTGTTTGCAATGGTGCACAACTCGTTGCCATCCCAACGGCTCGCCCTCAGTTCAAGTTTGCAAAGTTCTTAAGGACCAAGCCACCTATCTTTGAAAGGTCAACCACACTCAATGAAGCAGAATCTTGGATTCGCACCATAGAAGAAAAGCTAACTATTGTGCAGTGCAATGATAATGAGAAAGTTTTCTATGCTGTTCATCAATTAGAAGGAGTTGCATTAGATTGGTGGAAAAAATTTCGTGCCACCCGTCAGGACGAGCACACCATCACTTGGGCAGAGTTCACCACCACTTTGTGCCAATACCATGCGATATCAAGCAAGAGTGATCAAGAGAAACCTGCTATTCTGATATCCTACACCAAGGGTAGCCATTGTCTTTTGAAGTACTGCCAATCAGATAAGTCAGAAGATTATGCATGTACCCGTTGTGGAGAAATAGGCCATAGCGTCGATGAGCACAATATCAGTTGTTCCAGTTGCGAAGGAAACCATTCTGTTGGTGAATGTCCCATGATCAAGATCACATGTTTCTTGTGTGAAAGCGATGATCATTGTCCAAGCCAGTGCCCTATGTATTCCGTGTTGACTTCTGCAATGCAACGTCAGCGAGAAAATTTTCGAGCTACTGTCAGAACATTAGCAAAAGAAGGCAAACCGTTGTCAGCACAAGATATATCAGCTAAAGAATCCCAAAGTCAAGATGTTGACCTTGGCAACCCACCTCAAAAGTGAAGCGAGCCAGTATCATCAAGAGTGTGCTTTGAATGTGGTGAGCAAGGCCACTATGCCAAGAGATGCCCTGCAAAGCGTCAAACTTCAACCTTCAAGAAGATTAGTCGTTCCGGTGCAATATCATCAGGCAAGTCACAAAGTTTGCCACGTGTATGTTACAGTTGTCGCAAGGAAGGTCACTACATCAGCCAGTGTCCTCAGTGGAACCAATCACTCAGTCCAGATGCAAGAATACCATAAGTCAGTTCAGTCAAGATTTTAACTCCCAGAGCAGGTGGTAATGCAGCAGGATCCGTGTGTCCAGCAAAGCAATCAAAGAAGAGACGTTTGTGCGATGATGTTACCAAGAAAGTCAGAGAATCAATGTAACTTTTCCTTTGTTGGAGAGCTAAAAATGTGAACATCTTTGCATGCAAGTTACGGAGAAAAAGGAATTGTTGGATATTAAATCATTGGATACCTTTCCAAGAGTCTGCCTTTGCAAATTGAGTAATCAAGCGTTAAGTCATGATGATTGAAGGCCGTAGAGCCGTAACTATGGAATGTGATGTTGAATTCCAACTCATCATTTTGCATAGCAGTGAGACAATGGTAAATGATTGAAGAATCTAATCATTGGATAATGTCCATATCCGCAAGAGAGTATGCAATTGCCATTGCAAATGATCTATACAGCGTGCAACTGTATTAGAAGTCAAGTTTGTCTTTGACTTGGTGCCCAAGATCAGCCAATTCCAGAAGGAATTACATCAGAGAGGATAATTGGCAAAAGTTGCAAATGAATTTGCGGAAGTGATAGAGCAGATTAGATGATTTTCTCAGAAAAAGGCAGTGTCAAATCAAACCCATCAGCTTAGTAGTGTGAGTTGAATACCAGTGAAATAGTCGTTTCGAGACAGTGTCAGTTGAAGATCATTGAGACAGTGTCAGTTGAAGATCAGTGAGACAGTCGTTTCAAGTTAGCCCAGACCGCTAGAAGTGAACCGAGTTTGTACGAATTTCAGAAGAGATTAATCCCAACCTCAGTGTTCATATTGCCAGATACCAGAAAGAACCTTGATAACTTTTATCACAGAACATCCAAGAATTTGTGTGTTAAGAAGTTTCAGGTAGTGAATTATCTTAGTCATAATTCGAAGTTGCTACCGTGGGGTAACAAAGATGGTTATTGGATTAAGAACTATGAAGTTGAAATCCGTTCCCTCAGGCCAGACCAGTACAGCGGCAGATACTTTGAAACAGAAGAACTACTGTAAGAATCTGTTGATCAGTCAGCTAAAGTTACTTGTGAAAGTCAGAAGTTGAGTCTTGAGTCAGTTTCAAGAGGATATTTGTTGAACCCCAGGGTTCGAACCGATGCTAGAATTCAGTGTTGACCAAACAGTGGAATGACAATTTTGTCAAGGAAATCCGTCCTCACGTAAAGCCAAGGAAAGCATAAGAACCCGCTGAAGGCGAACAGAAATGATGCACAAATCAATTAGCATATCTGCATATCTAATGAGGAGAAACTCAAGTAGTTGATGCTCAAACCAACATTTGAGTGCAAGCATTCCAGTTTCCCTGAAAGTACCAAGGAGTACAAAGATCTTAAAGTTGAATTGTGATGATCCAAAATAAAGCGAAATATCGCCGAATGAGTTACCCTTTGGTATGTCAGAAAGTTAGCCAACATGTCAGAGGCTAGTCAAAGTACTCCTATCACTGAGAATTCAGATAAGGGATCTCCCAGGACCCAATTAGGATATAATTTCTTGAAGGGTGGTTGTTGATCATTTGACAGAAATTTGTTGCTTCATTCCTGTCAATATCACCGAGTTTGGAGACTGCCTAGCAGAGTGGTATACGACAGAGGTTGTATACGACAGATATGGTATTCGTCAGCATGGGTGCAGTGTCAGATCTACAGAGATGGTCAATTTGCACGACGTGTCAGAGAAGTTAGTGTCAGACCAAGGATCCCAGCTTATCTTGTATTAGCGACAGAGTTTGTATGATGCTTGGATGGTCATTTCAGTTCAGTTTTGTGTGTCGCCCAAATCAGCGGACAGATTGAAAAAAAGATTAATGAGTTATGCCTTAACTCATAATACCAAGTCGAGCAAGTGAGTTTTGTGTGCAGAGTCTCCCTACAACCCAGATGTCAGCCAGTCGCAGTTGTCACCCTCTGAAGTTCACAGTGGTTGATCGCGTAAGTCATCGCTCAGCTAGGAGCAGATCAAATTGCAAAGTATGTGGATGTTGCATTAATCATGAAGCAAAAGACCAAGGATCCTTAATCCTAAATGGAATTTAAGTAGTAGTGTTCAAGAAGGAAAGCTACACAGATTATACAGATTATCACCTTCACAGCCATGTCTATCTTTACAATACCTGTTGAAGTTCTGTGCTAAGAATTGTATGACAGAGTTGACAAAAATATGTCAGTTAGTTCAGATTCCGAACCGCGGAAGAAGAGATAGTTTGCCAACCCAAGTTGCCAGTCAGCAACAAGATTTCCTCAACTCCAGAAGTGCTTTCAAGCACCGATCAAGCAGCCCCGGTAGAAGCAATCAAGTTTCAAGATGCCTTCCAGCCAAAGAGCCAGTTTGTCAAGTTTTCAGTGAAGCGAGAAATTTAGCAAGAAGCAAGGTGTTGTTCTATAAGTAGACAAAAGAGCGATTCTGTCAAAGTCAAAGCAATTTGAAAGCAACAGAGTGAACCCGAAGGCTGAGTTTCTTATCCTATTCTATAGCTAGCCTGAATCTCGGGGACGAGATTCCTTTAAGGGGGGAGGTTTGTAACGTCCAAAAAATTTGTCTTTTCAAAAATCTTTTGAGTAGTTTAGGTCCCTGGAAAATTTCACCAATTTTATTTGAATTAATAAAGCTTAATTGGGAATTTTTTAAATTAAAAATATTTAATTTGACTAATATAAACATTAATTAAATAAAATTTTGTGTTATTTGGCTTCCTTGTGTTTCAAGGAATGTTTGGGTATTTTCTGAGATTTTTTCGGATTTATTTGCTATTTATTTGATCTCCTTGATTTTCGACCTTTTATTTTAATTCCGGAAATTCAGCCTTTTCTCTCTCTTGCCTGGTGCTACAGTATTTCACGAGTACTGTTCATCTTCCAGAACCGAACGCATCCGAGTCCAGAACGTGTACGTTTCCAACTGAATCCTTCAAAATTCCATATCTTCCTCTACGGTGCATATAAAAGCGAGCTGTTTGCGCCCACGCGTCCGTATTGATCTCCTCTTCCAATCCCCTGAATTGGTTTCCTCCAAACCGATATATTTTCGTCGCAATCTCCAAAAAACCGAGCTCCAACCGAAGCTCTTCTCCGGCGAACTGCGCCTTCATCCGACGTCCCCCGGCCGAACCGTCTGCGGTGTTGGCTTCGCATCGTCGCGTTCTACGTCATGGTTCCTTCCTCTTCGCCCGAAGATCACCGGAGCACCGTCGGCCATGTCAAGCCCTTAGAGCCAAACCGTGTTCATCGCGTTGCTCGCTTCCTCGGTGAGTTTTTCCAAAATCCGATCGCACCATCGCGTCCGGCTCGTCGTTTCCTTTCCGTTTTGCCCCTTCGCCGCTGCTACGTTGCCTCCGACCGCCGGCCCCCCGCACGCACTGTTCATGCATGTGCACTGTTGTGTTTCATCTCTTTGTAGCTTCTTTTTGGTGCTGGGAAGTGCATGTTGTTGTGTTTATTCAGTTCGGTTGCATCTCTGATCTCTCTTGTCTTTCTTTCTCTTGCTATGTGCCATGCTAATTGCCATCTCATGCCACAGAGCCACCACCTCCAAGCCTCCATGCGCCAGGGATCAGGCAGCACGAGCTGTTGTTCCTCGTGTTCTGTTGTCTTTACTATCTAGTACTACTTGGCTGCCAATTCTTGTACCATGAACGAGTCTATGCAGCCTCCAGGCTCTTTCTCCTTCCTTTGTTTCATGCTATGCCTTCCCAGTTCCTAGCACCAAAACCCTTGCTACCTCCCTGCTCCAGAAGCCATCGTGGAGCTTCTGTTCTTGTTCTTCTCTGGAGTCTGACCAATGCATGCAGCACATCTCTATGTCCTTTGCTGTTAGTTTCTTTGTTCTCTGAACCAAAAAGGTAGTAGCTTCCATGCTTCTAACGCAGATTGCTTTCTTTGTCTCTTTTTCATTCTCTGATAATTTTCTCCGTTCTTTGTTAATCCTTTCTACCTATGACAGTGGGCCCCACATGTCATGCAAGAAAATATTGTTCTTTCCACTTCCATGTTGACCCCACATGTCATCCTCCTAATTAAAACCCTAATTATTTATCTCACTTACATGCGGGTCCCGCCTGTCAGTCAACCCTTGGTCAAACCCTAGTTCATGAGCTTGGTCCACCGTGGACTAGCATATCTCTGTGGACCTGGTCCATAGACCAGTGGCCCACATGTCAACCCCTAATCCTATATTCGGGAATTAATTTAATTCTTGAAAAATCCTTTTATCTTATTGGTCCCACATGTCACTCTCTCTACCTTATTTCTGGAATTATTTTAATTCTAGAAATCCATAAATACCAGTCGGTCCCGCCTATCATACACTCATTCTGTTTTTAATATTTTCGGAATAGAATATTTTGAGAATATTCCGTAGAGCTTTTTCATAATTTCATGTGAATTTCAATCTTCCGAGAACCATATCTTCTTCATCCGAATTCCGATTAAACCCATTCAAGTTTCTAAATTCAATATCTAACTTCCAGTACCATTCAATTTCAATTTGGAGTTTATTTGATTTGTCTTTTGAATTTAGTTTGTTTTGCGCTTTCTTTCTCGTTAGACGCCGAAGTCCCGGAATCGTCCGAAGGTGCTGAAGATCAAGCAAGTAGAAGATTGAAGATAAAATAAGATCATCATTGCTATAGCAAGGCAAGTTATACCTTTGATCATATTGAACCCAGTTTTAAAAATTACTTTGATTCAAATTATTGCATTTACTTTAAGTAATTATTTAAATGATTTTGGGTTTAGCTATTAATCCAAATTGTTATATCCACTTTGTCTATTGTATGTCATAATCTTTTGTCACCCTAGATTGGTTCATATATAGTTGGTGCTATGGTATTACCAACGTGGGTTGGTTAGATGCGAGTACAATTGCTTAGCCATGCTATGAGTCTCACATCTCATGTAAGTTGCAAATATTAAATGTAACTAAGTGACTATGGAACTATGTGTAAAACTATGTGCTATGTGTTATTACTTCGTGATGGCATGTGTTGCACTAAAACCAACTGGGTGGTAAAGGATTTAGACTGAGGCAAGTGGTGGAAGCTGTGTGATATGATGGAAGCTGTGTGCTTGTGTTTGATAATCTGTGTGATTTAGTTAGAAATTGGAAGTCTTGCCTTGGTCAATTAAGGACTTAACTTTGTGCGCCATTGAACTGAGCCTTACTGTACGACCACATGCCTGGTATGGGACGGGCCTAACTTAGTAAGTTATGGATTCTCGGCATTGATGTTCAGGTGGATAGGTTAGGCTGTGTGACAGGGTGGAGGTGTGACTACTTGGTGGTTGCATCGCGGGACGGTTCGCCGCTTCCCTGTCCAGCGGTGTGTGTTATACCAATTCTATGTGAGCCGGTATAGCGGGAAAGCACATCGGGAATGTCAATGTTTGAGATGAAGTTTCCGAACTATTTTGTTATGATCAGTGCGGCCACACTGGTTATATCGTGTGGGTAAAGTGTACAACCTCTGCAGAGTGTTAAATCAATCTATTCGAATAGCCGCGTCCGCGGTCATGGACATGCTCGGGGATTTCACACGAGGGGTAGATTTTCATAAAACCTTTGGGAAGGGACAGCTGTGTGATTTAAGTCATATGGTTGTGTGAAAGAATTTGATTAGGCTATGTGTCTTTGTGAAAACAAATGTTAAATTAATATTATCTATTTGTTTTGAACTGCATTTCAATCTATTATTCATATTCAATTGCAAATGTTGTATTTCTGCAAAATAACCACAGAAGCCATTTCCTTTGGAATAAACCTGCATCTATACATTGCATTCTGTGGTATGACTTGCGAGTACGGTTGTGTACTCACGCTTGTTGTAAAACTTGCGCCCAAACCTACAGAAATAGAGGAATCGTCGGTCAACAAGGTCTACTTCAAGGATCGAGGAGAACTAGGTCGCGACTTGACCGATTGCCTATGGGCATATGGATGGGCTTCACTGAAGTTATTCCGTTTCGTTCCGCTGCAGCTTCATTGAGCTATTCGCCTTCTGAGGTATTAATTGTAAGCTTTGACTTTAAGGTCTTTACTCTGATATTTATTGTTATTTGTCTATTTATTAGTCATCTTTGTATATGGAAATGATATTTCATCGATGTTGCCACTGTGTGCACTAGCGTGATCCTGGACTAGTGCAGTATACACAGAGGGTCCAGAATTGCATTTTTGGGTCCCGACAGTGACGGAGATGATAAACATAGCCAAAACGGGGCAGCGATGAGTCCACCGAACTCGGAGGGAACGAAGTCGCTAGTATCGCATCTGACAAACTTTGCTTCAACGCTAGTTCAAAGAGATAAGTGGCACAACCTCGCAAGTTTAGGGGATGAGTGTAGGGATGCGGGTAGGCTACACTAGCTAACAATTCAAAATTTCTACCATGTAGACTAGGAAGCCATGCAAGCAACAGATCATAGATCGTTACCACTAGACGCGTAGTGCAGCAGAAGAAGAGTTCGAGCAGCCTGATCCAACGTCAAGCGCATCGATATAGTGGTCGTATTCGATCGTTCAAATGTCCTCTGCACCAATCGTCTCCTCCAGCAACCTATCATATTTCTTGGGTAGGTCGCGGATCGTCCTTGATCAGCACAACAACAACCGTAGCAACGCCTCTACGGTATCTACACATCCAAGGGTGGAACGTCGTACGCCAGTGTACTAGCACCAACACGTATGGTGGGGCCTTCAGGAAGATGGCAGCTAGGGTTTCGGTGGAGCAACTCTCTTACGTCTCAACAGCCCTAAGCATCCCTTATATAGAGCCCATAACGGATCATATCCGAACTAATTTGTTCCAACCCGTTAAGTGTGAGACACTGTAGGTTCATGCGTAATCGGTTATGACTTGGAAACTACTTTTCAACCACGAGTCGTTAGCGGTTCCTAGCATGATATAACGATTCCCGAACACACATAAATATTAAATCGGACGAACCTTATGCAATATGATCTGTGATCAGGTCCTTATCACTTACGACCAACTCATATCTTCATACGACCAGTTCATATTTAGTCACGACCAGTTCACAACTCCTTACGACCAGTTTATTGACCAATTAGTGATCATGTTAGACCAGATTACGGCCAGTCTATATCTCCATACGAGTAGTTCATATCTTGTCAGAATGAACGACCTGCTTACGTATTCTCCCATTGCCTCACGATATCTGGTTGAACTCTAGGTGAGATATTTTATCATCTATGGACTATTCAATACTTTCTCAATCAAGTAACGGATAACTTCATGTGGTCGACTCTTCGACCATTACTGGTACAGTCATGCACTTTCTTTATCCGATCACATCGAGGGGCCTATAGATATCTCTCATGTTATGTTAGGAGGGGTAAATCTCATATTCGACCAATCACATCCCTCCGTATGTTTCATAGTATATCCAAAAGCTACATTTATAACTACCCAATTACGGAGTAGTGTTTGACAACCCCTAAGTATACTATTACACATGTAGAAAATCATGTTGATTTCAGGTCGAAGTATTACATCATCATTGTTTGAGACCAACTGATGACACATAAAAACATAACAATCTCAATAGTGGGTCAATCCAATACCATATTCTCTAACATGTGTTTACATTATTGATTTGATATCCCCATATTCATGACTGGTGAAACATAGTCATCAATCAATAAATGTGTTAGTCGATAAGTCACTAGTGTTCCGACCAATGACATCTAATCATAGATATATTTAGAATGACATCATATAAGTTAAAGAGCTTCACCAACAAGTCACATATTCGTTAATCTTTATAAATGATAATTCATCCAAGGAACATAATAACATTTATTATATAACTCATAAACATTGACATGATACAATCATCTCTATGATTACTGCTAGGACAAATCACCAACACTAAGAAGTAAAATATAAGTTCATGGAGCTAAGTGACACAACCTCGCAAGTTTAGAGGGCTGAGAAAGTAAAATACAAGTTCAGAGAGCTAAGTGACACAACCTCGCAAGTTCATTGACCTACAGTGCAATTTTCTCTTATAGTTATATGATACACCAAACAAGCCGAGTTACTAACCGCAAATGTGTGTAGTAAGTGTATGATGTTAACACCTTCGAACTTACTGTGCCTAGAAGTATTCACTTTTCTTTTTAAAAAATCTATGCAATAAGTAATATTCCCTCCCGTCACAAAAGAATGTTGTTTTAGGGTATGTATAGTCAAACTTTCTAAACTTTAGCTATCAATATCGTTTTCAATATTTAGATTGAACAAATAAAAATGATATATATATATATATATGTATATTTGTCTCAAAAGAACTTTCATAAAAGTATAATTTTATTAGGTTTTTAAAATATACTACGATAGAAATTAGTAGTCAAAAATGTATTTTGTGAATTGTGTCGATGTCTAAAATTTCATTTGTTTATGACCGGATGGAGTAATCTACAATAGCCCATGTAATTTGGTTTGTGCTATTTCCTAGCTAGAGATTAGGCAAAGGTTTAGGAACTTACCTACAATACCTCAAATGTTCCGTACGAAAGGAAAATTTCGCATTAATTTGTTATGTCTTATAGCCTCAGAAAAAAAAGGAAAAATCTATTTTCTAAAAAAATATATATAGGAATACAACAAGTTTACGCATTTATAATTTTAGATGGGCTAGTGTATCAACATCAAGAAATTTGAGGGGGAAATATATTGTATATTATCCCCTTCAGTAAATTCAATTCAAGAAAAGAAAGCGTCAAGACAAGGGGAGATAGAACGGGGACTCCCGTGTCGCTCATCTCGGGCGACCCGGGAGGCGACGCTGAGAACCCCAAGAGCCCCCGCCTCCAGCCCACCTGCTGACCGCCGCCGCTGCTCCGACACCGGCGGTGGCCCCCCTCCCTCCCGAGCCTTCCCTCCTCCTCCTTCCTCCCCTCCCTCCCCCTCTTCCTGTTCTCACTGTGGGTGTGTGCCAACGTCGTCCCGTCCGCCCACTGTGGTGGTGGCGTGCCCCGGTGGAGCCTCGGTGACGCAAAGCTCCCCCTGGCTGGAGCCCATAGGTCGTCGGTGTCCCCCTGCTGGTTAGATCTAGATCCAGATCTAGATCTACCAAGTGGTGGTCTAGGGCTCTCCTGGGCGACATCGAGGGCAATGCATGCCCTAGCTCGAGCCCGCCCCTCCTCCCCTTCCCTCCTCGCCACCGCCGCGCGCGCGCGCCGCGCGGCGGCAGTCGTCGTCTTTGGAGGTGGCCGCACGGAGACCAGTGTCCTCGGCTATGCGGTCGTGGGCGGGCGCCTTGGGTCTAGAGCGAGGCCAGGGGTCGGTGTTGGCCCGAGGCCCCCAGGAGTGGTGGCTTCAGGCTGCGCCGCGTGAGGGTCTGGCGGCCGCGTCACGGCCCAAGTGGTGGCGCGCCTCTGGTGCCTGCAGGCTGTGCGGCCTCGCCCTTGTGCCTGCAGCGCTGGACGCGCCGAGGGCGTGGTGCGGTCTCAGGCGACCAGGGCGGCGTGGCCATTGGTGCAGCTCGCTGGTGGCTCGCGTCGGCGTCGTTCTGGTGCCCTTGGGCTCCGGGTCTAGTTCGTAGGAAAAGAATAGAAGAGAGAGAGAGAGAGATAGAGAGAGAGAGAAGAAAAGAATGAAAAGAATGAAAAAAGAAAAGTTTTGGGGGCATGCGGGGGCGACCCTGGACCTAGTTGTCGATTGGCGATGCTTGCAGAGGTCAGTGGAGGTGGCCAACAAGGCTGGCCTGGGGTGCTTTAGCCGTCTGAATCTGGTGTTTCCATTGGATCTGGTTGGCCCTTGGGCATCGGCCGGCGAGAAGGTGGCTATAGCGGCGCTGTTACGGGGCGGCTTTGGTGGGCAACGGCGGGAGCTTGTGGGGGTGGTGTGGTGCCATGTTCTGAGTGAAAACCTTTTATCAGACTTTTAGCTGGATCCAGCGACGTCTTCGGGCATCGTTTTCCTCATTGGAGGCGTCGTCTTGGTGCTTCGGTTCCTCACCCCTCCTGAGTTCTTATGGCTCTCCGGGGTGAAAACCTCAAATCCAGTTCCTACCGGATCGGTTGACAGCGACGCCTCCGACATCGTTTCCTCCTTGGGGGCATCGACTTGGAGTCTTTGCCCCCCCCACCCCCCGGTTGTAGCGTTGGTCGGCAGTGAGTGGAGTTGACGTGGCCTCAAGCTGGCATCCTTGCTCCGGTGTAGCGGCATGTTCTGTCTTTCTCTTTTGTAGTTTTTTTTTTCTCTTAGGTCGTGTTTCTGGTCGTGTTAAGAGTTTTCTCTGTTTTCCTATCTGTATTTGGCTATGTTTCTAGTCGTGTTTCTGCTTAATGAAAAGAAGTGCAAACCTTGAAAAAATAAATTCAATTCAATATACAACACGTGATGCTGCATTTACCCATTCTAGACCAGTTACATAGATTTCATTGTTAAACAAGTACTCCGATAATGAATTTTTCCCTTGTATATCCTGGTCACAAATGCTGCTGATGTGAAAGTTTCCTTAACCACTTCTCATCAAAACGAAGGCATATTCGATAAATATTCAAGTCACTACTAGATAGAAAGCCTGAAAAAAACATCAAAACGCAAAAGACGCATTTAGCAGTTAGCCCTATTGGAATATTCCTTGGGAGCTGAAACTTGCATCATTAACTTACTGACCTTTTACTGAACCATACCATCTAGCTTCTGTCTGTATTGAGCCAAGTTCTGTAAACAAGAAACAAGTTTAAAAAACAACGTATAAAACACTACAAAGTTGGCAAACAAATAATTCTAAGAAAAAGGGAAGCCATAAACATTAAACAATGTCTAGTATGAACATATTATCAACTTCAACTGATACAAGAAATATGTAATGCAACTCAAGTTTCTATGTAAAGGAGAAGTTGGCCTAAAAAGCATGGCAACTTTTTAAGAATTAAAGGGTAACAGTGTGAAAGCAAAAATGCTAGTGACATATTTTAAAGACTCTTGTCAGAGCATGGAATATGAGCATCGAACATAAAGACCGACCTGATCTATGTGTTTCTTTCTACATTTAAGAAAGATACATCGTCGTCAATCATAGCTCTTACAATGATAATTTTATTAAAAACCTATTTTATGTTCAACTTGATGTACGGTTGAAATCGTGTGCAAATATGAACTTGAGAGCATTCAGATAATCAGATGCCAGCTAACAAGACAGTTCTATTCCTCTATAGGTGTTCAGCAGTCTGTTTTAACATATACTGTGGATCAACAAACTGTTTTATCGAACACCTTGGGTTTGGAAAACGGAGAAGACCCTTACCCTGGTATAAGCATAAACACTTGCCTCAGAAGGACCTACTGGGCTCCCCCGTCTAATAAACTTCCCTTCCTTGAATATGTAAAGCATAGGAATGCCTGTTGACAACTCGAGGCTGATTACCTGGAGAGAGAACAGTCTCAGGCCCACTTTCAACATAATGTAAGAAGAAAATAAAACAAAAACGACAAGTAGAATACAATTATACAAGAATAGAAAACCTCTTGAGAAGTCAATTTGTCCAGATGCATTATAATTGAACGAAGTGAATTCCCATGTGCAGCAATCATGACGTGCTTTCCAGCCATAAGTTGAGGAACAACCTATTAGACAACCACTTAGAGGTTAGATGGAAACTAGGAGAACAGTTGTCAAGTCCAGGATAAATTAAAACTTTTCTGGTCCAAAAATTGATATCAGGTTGGACAATTCTCACAGTAGAAATAAAATTAAAAACATAAAGTGAACAGTACTGGTCTACTGGAGTTTCAGTATAATCCTCAGCATAGCTTTGGATACTCCTGACTCCTGAGTCATGTCATAGAAGTTCTTTGTATTTCCTTCCTTTTTTTCGGCTCATATTGTCATATAAACAGTAAGCAATAGAGGTTCAAATCATCCAAGTAAATAATGGGCCGTTCAATTAGTGTACCTGATCTCTAAAATAAGCAACAGCTCTCTCTGCACACATCTCTAGGCTTTCACCATTTGGAGGAGGAATATCATAACTACGACGCCATTCATGAACTTGTTCTTTGCCAAACCGATCTGCAGTTTCTTGCTTATTAAGACCTTGCAACTCACCATACCTAGAATGTGTCATGGTATGTTTCAAGAGACAAAACTGTCAAACTGCTATTATACATTACCTAATTAGCAAATTAAAGCATAACAGGGGAGAAACTCTTACATTCGTTCGTTCAATTGCCAAGCTGTTATGACAGGAATGGACTGTTTCTTTGTATCTTCACTGTATATCTGACTCCATCTGTGCGCTTGTTCACTCTCATTATGCACGATGATTGGAACCTGGAAATACATATATCAGAATTCAGAACTCCTCAATGGCTCAGAACTGTATACAAATTAGAAGAAATTGCTAAAACATTTAAGAAAGGAAAGATACACAACCTTCTTGCGCCGATGCTGCATCATGGCAAGCATTGCAGTCATCTGAGCACGAATTAGTGACGAAGTATATATTACATCGATTGGGATATTGCATATCCTTTTGCCAGCCTCTATGGCCTCCTCGACACCCTTCGGTGTCAGGGGCACATCGACGCAGCCAGTAAATAGATTTTTCTCATTCCACAATGATTCACCATGCCGAATCAATATAAGGACACTTTCACCTACAAGCAGACAAAGATAACAACTTTACAAAACTATATCTATGTCCAGAGAAAAAGAACTACTAAATCACCATTATACGAGTTCATTCTAAACTTGTGAAAATTACTTGATTTCTTGGGGGTGTGGCCACCCTTGTCATTGGAGGGCAGCTGAACCAGCTCCGTCACCGAAGACTGTAAGCTGGAGTCGCAAACTAAACCCAATTTTCGGCTACTTGAGCAGCAAATTCCTACTGAAACCAAACGCACATTGCCCGTTCTCTTTTCGGATCTAGAGTTCTTGGCATTCCACCGGTGGGAATCAGTAGACACTAGTGCATGATGAGATGTAGCCGCAGCCATTCTAACCCCAGAAACAAAGACAAACAATTAGTCAGCAGGTTGTCCTTGTACCTGATTCAGGGACAAGATTGAGCAATTCTTGAATTAACTTTTATGAAAAGATTTCATACATTAATTCACAATTCAAGCACTTCTACAGTTCTACCCCTGGATTAAAGCTATCTTATAACAAAATGAATGAACCCGGCCCCAGCATTTCTGTCCCAAAGAACAGACCCATCATACCGAATGCATACATACATAGAGAGCAAGAAAGACAAATCCTCCGAGAAGCGCACCTCAAGAACTCAATGCGGAACCAAGCAGATGGAACCGGGGCCCGTTTTATAGGCCTCTGGCCTTCTGGAGACCTGGAGTCCAAGAACTAGGGGAAACCAAGTCCAGGGCACGTCGGAGAGATCTAGAGAGGCGGGGGTCGAGGATATCGCCGGGATCAACGAGGAATTCGAGGAGACAAGACGAGAAAGGCTTTCTACTGGTTCCTTTCCCGAGTTCTTGCGCAGGTGCGTGGGTTTGTTTGGTTCTGCGGATGGGGAGGCTGGTTAATTGAAGGAGATTGGGAGAGAAGAAAAACAGGGGTTGGTTGGCTGGTGGAGGCAAACTGGCAAAGATTGTGTAGGGGGTTGGTGCGTACTTGCATGTGAGATGTTGTATACCTTGCTACACTTTTGGGAAATAATGTACGAGCGTGCAAAGTATTAAGAATGAGATACTGTATGAGCATTCACGAATAGATGAATCTTATAGAAAGAATTGATGAATTTTGTAGAGAGAATCAAAATAACGGTGACGAATCAACTACGATGAGAGAAAAAGATTTAACGAAACCGATCGTAAATTCTTTAAGTACAACCTCAAAATAGTACAATGGATTGTTACTCTCTCACAGCTCTTTTAATTATTTTAGAACTCTCGGATCCTTGCCCTATACAACAATCTAATACTAAAGAATAGGAATTTTTTAAATAATACTATTTTAATAAAGAATTATAAAAATAAATAGTCAAAAAAAACTATTACAAAAATGGGATACTATCGTCATTTGAAATGGCGAAATGGACCAATCGTTATTCCAAATGACGACAGGGGTCTCCCTGTCGCCGTTCCAAATAGCGACAGGATCCTTGTCGTCATTAGAATAATGTGAAAAAACTTAAGTCGTCAATTGAATTGGTGACAGGATATGGCATTTTTTTTCAAAAGAAAACTGGAAGAAACAGCAAACATAAGTTACACATTATAATTGAACACACGACATAATAAGAAACAGAAACAGAAAGTGATAAGAAACAATATTAGTTGTAGTACATAGGTTACATATAATAATTCAATGCACGACATAACATCGGTATATCGGACAACACAACCAAATAAGATAGACATCATCACATAATTTCTCGACAAATCACAATGATTGTAAGCAAAACATTTAGCACAACATATTTCAATAAGATAAACCATCGAGTGGCCGCGACCTCAACGTCAGCCATGTTGACCTCACGGTGCCCACCTCGAGTGGGGCGGTCGGATGAGGTTCTCGTGGTGCCGTCCGGACTGCCGACCTCTCCTTCATGTTGTTCATTTCTCGCATGGCAATTCTTGAAGGTATGCCTGGATTCCCTACAAATAGAGCACTTATTCGTACAATGCCCGACTTCTACTTCGTCCATGTCGTTCCTGATACGCCGTCTTTGCCTCCGGCAAAACTTTCCCTTCAGCCTATCAATGTCTGCGGCCCAAATTAGTTGCCCTCGGATAGGATGGCTAGTGAAATGGCCAACCACATCGTAACCATACAACTCTACATTCTATGTTTGCATCACCTCTTCCTTAGTGAAATATTCATAAAGGTATCGATCGGTATGTTGCGCCATCGTCGAACATACAACCATCATATGTGAGCATAGCCTATCCAGCAGAAGTGGCTTGTTGCAAGTGCATATGCAACTAGCGCAGAAAAGCGTGTATTCGTGGATGATCCTCTCGTGGTTCGTCCCACGGCGTTCTTTCTCCCTAGAAAGTACCTCGAAAGCGAAGCTCCCTTGTGCCCATATTGAATGCCCGATGCATCTCATCCTTCTTGCTCTTCTCCTCTATGTACTTGGTGATCATAGCGGAGTATAGTAATCTGTCATTTGCCATAGAGAGCGACACATTGTTGCTTCGGTCAACAAAGTATTTTATGGTACCGCGTAAAATTGACTCCAAAATACCAACCAAAGGGAGGCACCTCGTACCGCGTATGACCCAATTGTACACCTCATCTAGATTCATTGTCATGATACCATACCGAGAACCATCTTTGTCATGTAGCAACGACCACTTCACCTTAGGCTCGTGCTCAATCCAGTCCGAGAAGCATTTCATATGCCCCGCGTCTTCTTCGTCATACCAGGACTATCTGTGGGTAACTCAACCAATGCTTCAAGGAGATTGTCAACGCTTGTAGCGGGCTTTTCACTGCCTTCCTTCTGTGTGTCTTCGTTCACTCATCTAGAGTTTACCAGAGTGCATCTAACATTCTCTGTTGGTTCTAGTTGCACAACCACTTTTAAAAGGTTCATCATCTCCTTGTTGTGAAACTATTCATAAAAGTTTACACCCAAGTGTCTCATGTGCTATCTGCTCTACAGATCCACCCATGAAAGTGACTCATTTTTCCCTTATTGTAGATGAGTTATTGCACTCAACAGGCCCGCTGTTGATCATGTATGACACATACGTTAGAACGACCCTGTACAACAGAAATTTTCACGTTCCTTAGAAACCACAACCAACTGTCCATGTTCTCACTTTCAACGAATGCGATGGCCACAAGAAGAACCTGATTGTTTCCGTCCGTCGCAATTGCACTAAGTATCTTCCCCTTGTACTTCCCAATCAGGAACGTGTCATCCGCGCACAAGATCGGACGTCAATGCCAGAATGCATTGATACATTCACCAAATGTGAAGAATGGTAACTTCAGTAACCTTTTCTTAGCCCAACGTTGATGTGTGTCATCTTGAAGGTTGACATAAGTACTGGGATTTCTGTCCTTTATAACTCGGAGTTGATCGGGCAGATTGTGGTAGGAGTCCTTAGGGACGGAAATGGGTCGAATACAAATCAAATAGTCTCGAATACGAATACGAATCTATATATTTAAAACGAATACAAATACGAATTGAATATCATAACGAATACAAATTCGAATCAAATATGTACTCAATTCGATCGAATGAGAATATCCTACAACTTTTGCAATAATCTCGGTAGAGCAAATTTATATAACATGACTACACGTCTATAGTCTACTATCTACATGAGTCGTAGTAACACCCAACACCAACAGATTCGGCACCAAATCAAGACCCCGTCGAAACAAAAACACTCCGAGAAAAAAAATGGATAGTATTTGTATCCGGAAAAAATGGATAGCATTCGTATTCATATTAGTATCCAGAGAAAAAACGGATATTATTCATGTTCATATCTGGGAAAAACGGATAGTATTCGTATTCATTTTTTCGGATACTATCCGGGTTTTTCCGGGATACGAATAACACCAAATACGGATACGAATACTATCCATTTCCCCCGGATGGTACTCGTCTTTCTTTCAAATGCGGATTTTACTTACCATATTTGTGTTTTCTCGGATATGAATATCGGATAAAATGGATAATCCTTTACCATTTCCCATCCCTAGGAGTCCTCGAATGTACCGAACCTTTCTTCCAATGCCTTCTGATTTGCCCGCCACACCTTAACATAGCTGATTATGTACTAAAACCTAGACTCTATTGCCCGAATAATGGATCTTGGCTCAAAATCCATATTATCCATGGTCTCATTGTACATAATGTTCACAATGAAGCATGATGACAGGTTCTTGTGGGACTGCATTAATTCAGAAATGACACATGTGTGAGGGATTACTATAGAGCATTTGCAGTAAATGTTACACTTAAGTTGGAATGTGTGCACTCGCCAAGGGTATCCTGCTATGTCGCACTTCACGTCGAAGCATCTAGGGTTAAACTTCACTACTGTGAATATACGTTGTAGCGACAAGGCCCAAAATTTGACAGCCTGCTGCACGACCTCCTTGCATTTGTACAAAGATCCTTGCCTGACCTCGTTCTGGTGGTACTCCTATAGTACACGGGATCCTTCATTCATGACGAGGTTATCGAATTGGTATGTGTTCCACTTGGATAGAACCGCCTGTTGTTCCCCACCAACCTTGTCATCGGTTCTTTCATCTTCTGACAATACCTCGTAGTCCTGGTCTTCGAGCAACATCCTTTGAAGTAGGGCTTCGATCTCCTCACCTTCGTCAGCAAATCCCACTATCTTCTCGGACAAAAGGAGCTTTCTCGACTCCGTCTTCATCAGCAACATCAGCAACTCCTCGACCTTCGATTATTTGACTAGAGTCTCCAACTTCTTCGGCATCATCGCCCCCTACCTTTTGTTCAGCTATAGAAGTAGGAATGATCTTGGCATATGCCTGGGCCAGAAGGACCAAATCCCACCCTTGCTCTCTTGCCCTACATACGTATGACTGTCATGACCTTATTTCCTTCAGCTGCACTAACTTCCAATATGTGCCTTGTGGTGCTTGGTTGGTAAGGCAGCTTAATTTCAGATCGTACATAACATGGTCTAACTCGAATGTGTAGAATAACCACCACATCACAAGACCGATGTACGCTGCTCTAGTCTTGTTAGGCTTACGGTCACCAATTGGAAATAACGCAAATCAACCCCCTTAGGACCCTACAGAACAGTCCCCTGATCGTAGTAAATTTTGAAATTGATTACGTCCGACATATTCGATGTACTACAGTCCTTTATAAAAGGTGGCATGCTGAACCCCACCTCTATAAAAGCCTATCCAACCAATTAAACTCCAGTCCTTTCTCTTCTCATCTACTTACATTTGTCTCACAACTCTACTCAGTGCAATGTCTTAGTCGTCTAGTTCAATGAGCCGAAAAGCGGTGGTGCTGGCGAATGCAAGGCGCGTGAACTGCCTGAACTATAGGGTCCAAGCAAATGTCCTGTACTCCAACACCGAAGAGAATAGGGGGGCATGCGTTCTACAAGTGTCTGTATTTCTTGGTGAGTTTGATTTTCGTGAATGTTGGTATTTGCATTTTGGGTTTGTTTGTCACTTCTTTTTCTCTATTCGGTATGGTTTTCAGACTGGCAGATGCCACTACTTTTAGTGGGCGAGTTCTGTTGGTGTCGTGGTGGAAATATCAGTTGAACGTCCATCTTTAGTTCCATATTGTCCAATTGTAAATATGTCACCCATAGACGAGCGCTTGGACATGATTCTTAACCACCTGAAGTGGCTCGAGAAACTTATACTGTATGTATCCTATTGATAGTGTGTTCAATATGTATAAAGTAGTAGTCGTTGTCTGCATAAGATATTCATGTATGAACGATGTTGTATACTTGTTTATGAATTGCAATGTATCTTTTACTTTGGGCTACTAGATCTGCATGAACGTAACATGACAAGAGACAATTGCATTAGAAAATAAGACTTCAATACCGCAATGAAATTAAACTGTGTACCCAAGTTCATTTCAAACGAAAAAGACCACACACTACCACCACCTTTTCAGACCAAAATAACCAAACTCTGTCATGCCGCCTTTTCAGACAAAAATGACCACACACTGTCATGTCACCGTTTCAGACCGAAAAAACCGCACTCTATCATGCCATACACTGAAACTTTTTCAGACAGAAATGACAACACACTAGGGCGCTACCTTTTCAAACTGAAATGATCACACTCTGTCACGCCACTTTTTTAGACTGAAAAGACTGCACCTTGTGACACCACATGATGCCACCTTTTTCAGATATAAATGACAACACACTATGACGCTACCTTTTCAGACTAAAGTGACTGCACTCTGCCACGCCACCTTTTCAGACTGAAAAGACTACAACCTGTCACGCCACACACTGCCACCATCTCGTATTAAGTAGGTAGCACTCACCGCGCTTCAGCACTACCCCGATCCGCTTATAAAAGGAGGGTGATGGCTTATGATGGAGAACACTGCACCACTACAGCCAACACTTCACTCCAACTTGTTTCATACAACAGAGAGGAAGGAGGACAACATTAGGTCGCCCTTGGATATGTTGGGCTACTATGCGAAGATGCTGCATAAGCATAAATGGCTTGCCGAGAAGGCTAAAACCTACCCAAATTATTCTATGAAGGATGCACCGGTACCATCGGAGTTTCCACGCCCGTAGTGTGTGCGCGAAAAACCGGCTTGGATCATTCAATCCATACACCCGGCAATAGTCGCCTGGGCGTACTACACGTGAAGGAATATCCTCATAAGAGAATTTTTCACATCTTACGTTGTATTCCACATATTGCTAACTTCATCCTTGCATAATGACAGCCGGAGATGCGTTACAACCTCTTCCAATGGATTGGCGGCCCAAACATGTACAATAGGGCATTCATCGAGCAGAAGTACATGTTTAACTACGCAAAGCAGCTCGAAGTCTTCATCCGCTGGAATCCTTACGTACCTAACCTTATTGAAAAGGCACTGTGGAGCCCAAGAAACTGGGGTGGTGGTGGATGACCCTCAAACAGCACGTAAAGGAGGACCGGGCCATGCGTGCGGCAGACAAGGTGAGGCTCCTACTAGTGAGACCGGTGGCCGTCCTATCGCTCTCCGTCGCCTAGGCACAGTACGGATCGAAGAGCCAAATTATGTTCAATTTGCGTCCTGGTTATTGATTTGGCCTTACGTTCTTCTAACATCGTTCCATCTTCCAACCCGTCTCGCAGAATAGGGCTGCATTCAGGATTGGCTATGACCACGGGTTTGCGGGAGACAAGAGGAAGAAACCGATGGGCCACCAAGACCAACTTCATTTTGATAAACCCTTATTTCATATTCCAAAAAGGTGCATATGTATCTTAGGTGTAGATCGGGTTGATGATTTGTGCATGCTGTCATTTGTAATGCACATAACCAAACCCTGTGCGCCACGAATTTCACAAATACATTCCAAATTCTTATTGCCACAATTGAAATATCATCTTCTAAAGCTAACTCCAAGATTGTTCTTTGCTCCATATTTCGTTATCTTTTTATGCGCCCTCTACTTTGGATGGGTATCTCTTGTTTGGCTTGCTTCTTGCTTGGATCTATATGGCCACCCCTCATAAAGTTTATATAGTCATCCTCCAAAGTGAAGCAGAAATGCTACTCTAAATATATGTATGAGTCTATTAAGATTCATCCAAATTTTCTCGTAGCATATATCTATAAGTTCTAGTAGAT
Organism: Ampelocalamus luodianensis; assembly: GCA_036346255.1. Classification (NCBI taxonomy): domain Eukaryota; kingdom Viridiplantae; phylum Streptophyta; class Magnoliopsida; order Poales; family Poaceae; genus Ampelocalamus; species Ampelocalamus luodianensis. Next base: position 12,546,421 of record CM070628.1, read on the forward strand.
TAGAATATAAGTCACCATACTCAACATGAGACAAACGTTGATTTTCATAGCTCTGGGCCTAGCTAGGATTACACTGTTTTCTTCAAATTTATGTAAAATTATTGTCCTCCAACCACATCCTAAACTTCTCTTTTGGAACCCTTCGATTTCTCAATGCAGTTGCTAAGATGATGATTGTACAGCGTAATGCAACGGGTTAGGTGCTCAGGGTTTGAAAATCAACAACACTGGTAAACTGAAAATCCCTATTGTTCCATTCCCGGTTTGTTCAAGTTTATGCCCGAGCATTATCAAGCTTAATGGGAACACCTACGTAGCCTAGCAGTAAAGTACAAGGTGACCACTTAATATGCTAGTAATAATAGCACTTAATTGGACCCAAAGAAAGAAGGGGAAAATCCTAATTAAATAATTAGTAACCAATAAAAAGGCAACCTTTGGTTGATATGGTCAACTAGCAACCATGCGGCTATGACTACAAGGTTGTTGGCAGCAGTTAGCTTTCTTTTGCTTTCATTATAAATTGGTGCTACAACCATACAAGAACTCCTCGAGTGCTAAAAAGCCAAACAAGAGTGCAAGTACGGACCTAGAAAAACGAATATGCCATTGAGATCTCCCTTGTCCTTGGAGCATGTTCAGCTAGCTGCCTCTCACATGGGAATTCTTTTTATTATTTAACATTTTTTTAAAGTTATTTCTCTCTTTAATTTTATTTCCAATTCTGACCTCTTTGATCACGCCATGACATGTGACGTGAACAAACTGTGTTGTCACGCCACCGACTGCGGCGTGACCAAACTGTGCTGTCACGCAACTCTTCTTGATGTGACAGGATTTAGCCCAAAAATGGACGTGTCCAAAGGGGTCGGTGGCGTGACGGCACAGTTTGGTCACACCACGGTCGGTGACGCGATAGCACAGTTTAGTCACGCTACTGGTCATATCGTGACTAAATGGGTGAGAATTAGAAATAAAGTTAGAGAAATACCATCTTTAAAATAATTTTAGAAAAAAGATTAAAAAATTAAAAAAGAGTCCTCACATGGTAGCAGCATCGGCTTGAGTTGTGCTGGAGAGCTGGACTCGAGCCCTTTTTCTAGCGGGACTCGAGCCATATTCTGTATGTACTTGTACTGACGAGTGATGCCAGCACACCCAGGAACAAGAAAAATCTTTGCATGCTAGTAGAACATACAATTCAGTTGCATGTACAAAATTGTAGGCCGGCCTTTTTCATGTTTTATTTGCAAATCGTGCAATTTCATCACGTGATTGGCATTAGCTATTCGATTTGACGGGCGTCACCACCAACTCCTAATACGACGGACCGTAGACTCGTGGAACCTCACAATTCCAGCCATTTCTGCCCTGTCGACCAGCATAGCATCTCTGCGTTCGCTACCCCACCAAAGGCACCAACCATCCCAGCTGCCAACATGTGTCGTTCGTTTTGTTCCAAGGATATTTTCCTCATTGGTTCATGTAGCTTCGTGCCCATTTTCCACCTGTGATGATATATTGGTACCGCTGAAATCGAACTTTTATTGGGGTGTCCTCCTGCCACATCCACCCTCCATTGTGCATCAAGATTGGTGATTACCCATACACGGTTGTATTTCATGATGTATTCTCCATTTTCTAAAAAACACACCTCCTCTCTTGGCGGCGGGACAATGAGCTCTGCCACAGGGCCACGAGGGTGGATCCGACGTCAGCGTGGCATCTGCCTGCCACGGCTCACGGCGAGGCGGCTCTGGTGTTTTCTCGACGCACAGCTCTGGATGTCAGTGGCTTTGAGGACGGGCAGCTTCGCAGCACGCAGCTTCGGCGATGGCGGGTGATGTGGCTCCGAGCAGCAGTGGCGCAGGAGAAGGGACATAAGGGAGAGGGGAGAGAGAGTAAGGGAGAGAGATGTGATGTACTTTGTACCGTATTTCTACCATATAGGGCGGGTATTGGTTCAAGTGGGGAAATACAGACACAAATCTCAAAGTCAAATGGAGGGTGGATGCAGTGGGAGGGTGCCCTTGTAAGAATGCAAAATTCACGTCCAGTATCTACGGCACTTACTCCCCAACAGGGCAGCGACATTGGACTTTATTGTATTACCAGAGGAAAAGCCTCGAAAGCGAGTGCTATGATTGAGGCCCTAACTGTTTGAGACGTGGGAAAAAATTTTAAAGAAAGAGGTTCAGTTCTTGCAGGCGTTAGAGCCAATAAATATCTGACTAATAGTTGTGCGTAGGACACCGTGGCAGCACGAGTTACCCGTGGCTTATTTTTAATCAGTTCCACGCAACAGCGCACGCACCGGCGGCTTCTTTGGTCTTTTCTCGCGGTCAATGCACGGGCGGCACCGAACCACCTGACCCGGCCAAGAAGCTCGACTCGAATTGAGGCAAAATTGGTCTAGAATTGGCTCAAAACTGCTCGCGCGACGGAGAAACGAGGAACCGGTGGGAGGCGGCGCAAACGGAAATGGCCCGCTAAACTGAAGTCCTGGGACCCTTCAAGTGCGGCGGTAGCCTACGGGATCCTCACACGGGCTATAGGCTTGCTGACGCACCGGGCGAGCGGCGGGTGGCCCAAGAGAGTGTCCAGGGCTGTAGGTTGGCCGAGCCAGGGCCGAGATCCTACACGGCTCGCACCGCGCGCAACGCATCCGCCCACGCGTGGATTCCTGGATTACGCGGCTCGGCCGGTTGTCTCACTCGTACACCTCACGCGAATTTTTTTAATAATATTAATTTTAAAAAAATTACAAAAATAAATAGTCGAAAAAACAATTACAGTTCTAGCCTACTGCTGCCAATTGAACTGGCGATAGGCCTCGGTCGCCACTTCAATTGGCGGTAGGAGACTGATTTTTTTTAGGGATTGTCTATTCGTAAGGTGACTGAAATTTTATTAAACATAAGTCATATATTTTTTCTATTAGATTAATATCCAATCATATGACACATCAATCTCTATACAAATCTAATGGTCATAATAATTGACTTAAACTTAAAAAAATTTCAGGTAAATTATAAATAGCAAATCCGTTTTTTATTATTTTTTGCAGAATCGGGGATAAACATTTATTACTGTTTTATTTAAATTTATACCGTTATTTCAGCGTTCGAACAGCCACACAACACCCACCAACTAAACTACTGCCACCAACGGCGCCGTCGACAAAGACAATGGTAGTGGTTTTAGGAAGAAAGTAAGTTACACATTACAATTTAACGCACGACATAATAATAAACATAATCATACAGTAATAAGAAAAACAATATTAGCACAACATATTTGAAAGCAAAACGTGATTACATAGTTTTTCAATAAATCATAAAGATGTTACACAACTTTTCAACACAACGTCATTACATAGTTTTTCGATAAATCACAATGATGTTAAACACATTCCAGCAAGACGTCTTCACATAGTTTTTCAACAAATCACAATGTTATTACAACACATTCTAGCAAAACATCGTCACATAGTTTTTCAACAAATTACAATGACAGTACAAAACATTCAACACAACCATTTTAGTGGCTACCGTCCAGACTACCGGCCCCTCCTTCATCTCATGCACTTCTCGTAAGGCATTTCTTGTAGGTATACTCGAATTCCCTGCAAATTAAGCACTTTTTCATGCGACGTCCCGTTTCTGCTTCGTCCATGTCGTTCCTAGTACGACGTACCTACCATATGGTTCAACGGTGAAGATGCCACCAACAGAAAGCGCTTTGACAAGATTCTTGACAATTTGAAGTGGCTCGATAAACTTATATGTGTGTGTGTATCCTTATGGTAATGTGTTCAACATGTATCAAGTAGTGGTGGTTGTCTGCATCAGGGATTCATGCGTGAACGATGTTGTATGCATTTTATGAATTACAAGAAGTCTTTAACTTTTAGCAACTAAGTATGTGTGAACGTAACATGACAAGGGATTCACATATGAACTTCGGTATTACACTTATCACGCCACCTTCTGAAACCGAAAAGGTCGCACACTACCTTCGCAAACAGAAATGGCCACGCATTATTAGGGCACACACTGCCACCTTTATGGACTGAGAGGACAGCACATTGCAACGCTACTTTTTAAAACCGAAATGACCACACTTTGCCACGACACCTTTTCATAACGGAAAGACAACACTAGGCCACACCACCTTTTCAGATCGAAAATACTGCGCACTGTCAGGCCATACACTTCCACCTTTGCAGATAGAAATGACAACATACTGTTAGGGCACAAACTATCACCTTTTTGGACGTAGAGGACAACACGCTATGACGTTACCTTTTCAGATCAAAATGGCCACACTCTGCTACGACACCTTTACAGAACGAAAAGACAACACACTGTGATGCTACCTTTTCATATCGAAATGACCATACTCCGCCACGCCAACTTTTCAGATCGAAATGACCACACTCTGTCAACCCACCTTTTCATATCGATGTTTTCGCACTTCTCCTTCCACCCACAGTACTACACTCTATCCGCTCATAAAAGGAGGGAGAAAAAAGCTAGAGGACAACACTACACCACTATACCCAACACTTCACTCCAACTTGGTTCACATAAACAGAGAGAAAGGAGATGTCGGATTCGTTGTCGAACTTCTACACGAAGATGATGCGGAAGTACAAGTAGCTTGCCGAGAAGGATAAACCCTACCACAATTTGTTCTATGAAGGATACACCAGTACCACTAGAGTTTCCATACCCACAATGTGTGTGCGAAGAACTGATGAAGATCATTCAGTCCACACACCCGTCGACAGTCGCCCGAGCGTTACTACACGTGCGGGAACATCCACGTAAGCGAATCATATAGATTTTTCACATCGTTGCATTCCACATATTCCTAACTTCATGTGCGCATAATGGCAACCGGAGATACGATACAACTTCTTCCAATGAATCGACGGTCTGCACATGTACGATAAGGCGTTCATCGAACAGAAGTATATGTTTAACTACACGAAACGAGCCGAGACCTTTGAACGCTGGAAACCTTACGTACCCGATCTTATAAAAAAGACACCAGAGAAGCCTAGGAAAGCTAGGTGTGGTGGAGGACTCCCGAAGAGGAAGTTGATTACTATCGGGCCAAGTGTGCGATGGACAAGGGGAATGCTTCTGCTAGTGAGACCGGCAGTTGTACTAGAGCTCCCTGTCGCCCGGGCGCACTCCATATCGAAGAGGTGAATTAGATTCAATTTGCATCCTGGTTATTGATTTGGCTTTACGTTCTGTTATCCAAACATCATTCAATCGTCCAGCCCGTCTTCCAGAACATGGCTGACTTCGACACTCGCCGCCGCCGTGGGTAGTCCAGAGACAAGGGGAAGAGATTGATGGGCCGTCAGGACTAATCGATTTCGTTCTAATAAACCTTTTTTTTCCAATTCCAAAAAGACGCACATGTATCGTAGGTGTCTTTCGGTTTGTTGATTCGTACATGTTGTCGTTTTTAATGCATGCAACCAAACCCGGCACACTGTGTAATTCACAATTAAATTATGAAATCTTTCATACTTAAATCTCTTTTTCCAAAAATTTGACTATTAAATATTACGTAATCTTTTTCAAAAAAATCGGTTCCACGAACAATACAATCGGGTCAATAGCGAGCATAACAATCCTAATGTTCTCCGATTTCGGATTCCGAATACGCGGACACTTCAAAATATTACCAAAAAAATTCCTGAAAATTACTAAATGTTTATCTCCAATTCTGCACACAAAAAATTTAAAAAAATTAGCCTCCTGTCGCCAATTAAAGTGACGGCGGTAGCCTAGAATTGCAATTGTTTTTTTCAACTATTTAATATTGTAATTTTTAAAAAATTAATATTATTAAAAAAAAAACTCCCTTCGCAGCCCACTGCCGCAACCGACGGCGATGTGTGGGTCATCGGACTGGGTGGACGGGGCCGCAGGACGGGAGAGGGAGGACCGAGCACGCCGCGGCGGTTCCCCCGGACGCGTCACACCGTCGTCATCTCGGTTTGGACTTTGGAGCATACGTCGTGCCGTGTGCTCGTGCTAGACGTGAAGAACCTGCCGGGGTTCGCATCACGCAGGGGCATGGGTCATACGGCAACCGTGCATGCGTGTGCGCCATGCCAGCGTGGGCGCGCGCGCGCGTAGCATGACCATGTGCGCGTACCGTTAGAATGCAAACAAAAAAAAAACTACGGGGATAGATGGCCCCGCGTCTCAGTGACTAGCTCTCCAACGGCGTTACCCTGGACGCAGAAATAAATCCTACGAGATCTTATCACCGCGCGGCCCGGTCAGACCAGCCCATCCGACAAACTCTCTCCGCCCACCAAATCGCCAACCGGTACTTAACCCTCCCCGGCGCCCTTCCTCTGCTCCATCTCCATCGACGGATCACTCGTCCATGCGCGCGCATATGCATGATACAGTTTCTTCTTCCGTAGAATCCTCGTTCTTTTCCCGGCCGGCACAGGCGAGTTAGCGTTGCACCTTGCGCGCGAGCTGATTTGCCATGGGCCGCGTGAAGCTGCAGATCAAGAGGATCGAGAATATCACGAACCGGCAGGTGACCTTCTCCAAGCGGCGCAATGGCCTCATCAAGAAGGCCTACGAGCTCTCCGTCCTCTGCGACATCGACATCGCCCTCCTCATGTTCTCCCCCTCCGGCAGCCTCAACCATTTCTCCGGCAAGCGCAGGTTCAGTTCGTCATGCGTGCATGCAATCCAATCAGTCCTTTTTTAAAATTGATATGTCCCTCTTGATTTGCTTACGTGGATGAGTTGCCGAGATCGAGCACATATGGCCAAGTTAATTTGCGACTTAATTTGTAGGATCGAGGACGTGCTCTCTAGGTACATAAATCTCCCCGAACATGACAGAGGAGGGTACGTACGCACCTAAAAACGCTAACGTCTTGTTCATTTGGTACTCTTGTCGATGCTCTTGCTTACCTTGTCATTGATCGTGCAAGAACTGTTTCCCGTTTACCATTCGTACCACAGAACTATCCAAAACAGAGAGGTGACGAGACCGTACATCCCTTACCTTGCCATGATAATTTTGTTCCTCTGACAACAAGGGGAAAATTATCTCATCATCTCAACGTGTCGTGCATGGGATGAATGCAGTACTTGGTCAAGATGCTCACACAGCTCAAGTGCGACAGCGACATGGCCGAGGAACTCACTAGCAAGTACGCGATTCCTTCTCTTAAATCTCTTTTTGAGACGAAGCTGTTTCCTCAGATTCAACTTGATGACATGCATGCAACCATTTTCTCTCTCGATTACACATACTGGTGATCTTGAAGCAGCAGCAAAGGGCCAGTTAACTCGAACATAGAGGTAATCTTCCTCACACGAATCCTGTCAATTCAATACCGTAATCCCAATGCTTATATATATATATATATATATATATATATATATATATATATATATATATATATATATAGAGAGAGAGAGAGAGAGAGAGAGAGAGAGAGAACATAGATAGATCCTCAGTCAGCTCTGCACTTTGCACAGGAGCTTCAGCATGAGATCAGGAGGTACCAGCACCAGATGCAGCTCTCCGAGGAGCGCCTGAGGTACCGGTTCATACGAGACATACGTGTTACATACATCTTTATTCATTTTAATGATTTTTCCTCTACTATTTCCCCTTTAAATTAACCCATTTTCATGTGCTAATGCTAATTTTACCGCATGGGTTTCTTCAGGCTGTTCGAACCGGACCCGGCTGCACTGGCGTCCATGAACGAGATCGAGGCTTGCGAGAAGTTCCTCATGGATACCCTGAGCCGCGTCGAAGAGAGAAAGGTAGGCCATGCATTTGACCACTTCTTGCACGCCGAGTAGCAATCGGCTCTCTAATTACTTGAGTTAATGATCCACGAATCAGATCGGCGAATTGATGACCCGATTAATCCTTCGTGTTAACTGCCGTACTTCCATTGATTGCAGAAATTTTTGCTGTGCAATCACTTGGGCTCGTTCGACGACCCCTCAACTTCGGCCATGCAGCATGTAACTCGTTAATTCACAGCATAGTAGTACTACATTTTGTTTCATGTGATGCAAGTATAAGTATATCTGCATTTGCGTAGGGATTAGTTCGACTAATTGTCTAGTTTTGTCGTGGAATGGCCTGCATGCATGCAGCTGTACCTGCCGCCGCCGCAGCAGCATGGAGACATCGCCGGCGCGTTCGGGAGCGACGACATAGCCTCGTGGGTCTCCGAGGGGATGTCGGCGTCCTCGGTGCCGCCGATGTTCGTCGGACCTCCAGAACCGATCATGTCCTTCAGGTAATTGCAAATCAGAACAGTTTCTTGCTTCAGGATGCGCGTGCATGCATGCCGATATGGCCAATCAGATAGGGAGATTTGTTGTACATAGCTAACACGAGAAGAGCATTTAGCTCGGACATTTTGGGCCGGATATTTAGCCAATAGATATGATTTGGCTTGATAGGCCACATAACTTCGTTCGGCTGGTCACTCGTCTGGGCGACGCCGTGGTCCACCAGAGCCCCCGCCCCTGGCCCCCCTTCCCCCCTCCCAAGCCTCCCTTCTCCTCCCCGTCCCTTCCGGTTCTCGCTGAGGAAGCTGTTTCCTGTCCGTGGCCGGTGAGGCGGTGTTCCGTCCGTGGCCGGTGAGGTGGCGGCGAGCCTCCAGCGGACCTCTGGAGATGCGGAGCAGCCCTCACCACTTGGCTCATGGGTCGCCGGCGTCCCCCCTAAAGGGCAGATCTAGATCTTCCACCCCACTGTTGGCCGGAGCTCATGGGCCACCAGGGCTCTGGTTACCGCGCCATCGCCCCGCACAGGGGCGACCACCACCCTCCATTGCAGCGTCCAGTTGCGGCCTCGGGGGAGCCATCGACTTCACGCGCACCGGGAGCTCAGGGGCTGTTGTCTTCACGCACGCCGGGGTGGGCCTCGGTGCTCCACGCCAGGAAGGTCCACCCCCTGCCGACGCTGCCATCGGCCGGCCGACGAGGCTGCAACGGCCGTGGGTTGATCCCGCCGCGATTCGTCTTGGCATGCGCCTTCGAGCGGTGACCACGTCGCGACCCGACCCGACCCGGTGCATTGGCTCGACGTATTGGCCTGTGACGCTCGCGGTCTCCCAGTCGCCGGTGCTCTCGACCAGCCGGCCCGGTATTGCCGGCGACAGCCAGCCTTGTCATGTCGGGGAGAGCAACTCGGTGCTCTCGACCAGCCCGGCTGCTAGGGCACGCCCGTCGGCAAGTCCATCCAGAGGATGAGAGATCATCCGCCATAGCCAGACAAGTCTCCTCACCCTCGGCCCCAGAACCCCCACCCCTTGGCTCTCGTGGTGCGCTCGTCGATCTACGTGAGGTGGAGAGGTGAAGATAGGCCTCTCACGCTGCGATGTCAGGGGCACTCCGAGTGAAGACTGTTGCTCCGAGGAGTAGCAGGTCGGTCATTGGAAGAGCCCAAGTTGAAGGGTCATCTTGAGGCGCAAGACGGTTGTCCCGGAGGTCCCGTTATCGTAGCAGTTGGTCCCGTTAAACTTGATTGAGTCGTGTGGGCGGAGGGGGAGAGGAGTCGGAGTTGTCATCCTTCGGTTCTGCATCGTCCACTATTATCGCCAAGAGAAAGAACTGCATCCACACCAAATTTCATATGAAGCTCCTTGCTGGTGGCTCTATCAGCGTGTGGACCAATCTGCACCTACTTCTATCCTTCTCTCTCAAATCGGTGCTAGGGCATTCCTCTACACTGTCTAGTGTTAACCAGTTCGAAGCTTCTGTGGGTTGGATGGGAGGTGGTCTCTTTCCCTTAGCTTTGATGTGTGCGTGCGACAGAGCTAGTTGGTGTTTAGGTTGTGGTTAAAGTTTGCCAGTTGGGTGTCTCTGGCTTTGGTGCTCTTGTTAGGGTGTTGTAAGATGTGGCCCAGTTGCGAGTTTCCTCCTGTTGAGGGTATCTTCTCTGTCGGGGTGTATCTTTTTATTTTATCTTGTTTTTCTCTACTTTATCAATGCAAAAGTCAGCTCTCTTGCCTCTTTATTAAAAAAAAAATCGTTCGACATGGTAGGCTACATAGGCCACATAACTTCGTTTTGTGAATGAACCGGAGCTACCTACACCGGTGATATATGCTGTTTTTTTTATTACAAAAGGGGATGCCCAGCACACACGCACAATTGTAGAGGCTGAAGATAAACTCACTGCCTAATGGAGGTCGGGCGTACAAGATGAGTTTTTTTTTCTTTCTAATATAGCACGGTTGCCACACTCAATAGCAATTCTAGCCCTTTCATCTAATCAAAATTAAAAATAGCACCGCGAAACCGTGTAGATACACCACGTATCCTAGTCCGTACCCTAGGGACTCGGAACACGTTGTTTGTGCCCTGAGAGCACGAATCAGCCAAATCCGCCCTAGAGACGCGATACTAGCCAAGTCCGGCTCAGGAGCACCACAAAGCGAGTTAGGCCCCCTAGAGGCATGGCACTCCCTCCGGCCCATTTTTTATTCTAAACAAATAGTGTGTGTTTTTACACTATTTAACACTATTTAAACACCTTCAATTACTAACACTTTTCAATCACTATTTAGAATACTATTTAACCATTTAAAAAAACTTTTCTTTTGATTTTTTTCTTATTTTTTTACCTCATAGCTTCAAATGTATTATTACATGTACCACAAAAAAAATTCACCCCGTCATCAAAGCTGCAAGGTAAAAAAAATTCAAATTTTTTTTTTAAAAAAATCTTAAATAGTATTTCAAATAGTAATTAAATAGTGTCAAATAGTAATTAAATAGTATTCAAATAGTGCTTAGATAGTGCCAAATAGTACCAAAACACTATTTTCTTATAATAAAAAAATAGCCCGAAGGAGTGCGGTGCCTCTGGGGCCGGGTTTGGCTTTGTTGTGCCCTTAGGGACTGAACTTGTCTAGTTGGTGTCCCTGATGTTGGACTTGGTTGATCCGTACCTCCAGGGCATAGACGACGTGTTTTGGGTCTTTGGGGCACGGACTAGGATACGTGGCGCGTCTGCGCGTCTCCATGGTGCTATTTTTGGATTTGATTGGGGTGAAAGTGCTAAAATTGCTATTGAGCCTGACAACAGTCTATATTAGCAAAAAAAACTCCATACAAGATTTGAACTCCAGTGGAAGTTATACTCCTATGTTTCCACCAATCGACCAACAACAGGTGGTTCTCATTGTATACAATGTTTACAAACTTGTGTTGTGTACATACTAGGGAAGAGGCGATCTATGACGCGATGCGTCGCGACTCAGGCTTGCCGGCGGTGGGCCTAGGAATGCCGACGTGCCACGTGGACCAGCACAACCAGAGTGACGAGTGGCAGCAGGCGTACACGTCAGCGGAGCTCCTGTCCGCCCTCATCCCATCCACACCGTTCCCTCTTGATCAGGTGACGTACACCGAATCCGGGCCGCCCAGTCTGCTACCTATGCATTCTTGATCTGACGGCTGATGTTGTTGCGTTATTATATATCCGTGGATCCAGGACTCCATGGCCCCTATACTGACGCCCACAATGGCGCCGCACGCCCACGAGTGGGTGGAGGCCGCCGGGAGCTGCTCGCAAGTGCCGACGGAGGAGGGCTCCTCGGGCGACGCGTGCCCCGTCGGCCAGGAGCACGGGCTGGGTCAGGTGAACATCAGCTGACACGCTAGTCGCACATGCGGACGGTGCTGTTTGCTGCCTGCTTGGAATGCACGAATTGTTTTTTGCTTTTTTACGCAAACCCTGCATGAAACAGTGCGATTTCGATAGTAGTTTCGTAGAATTTTCACATTCCAAAATAGGTTATTTACGAACATTTTCTATGCCATTTGAGTTCATGGCATGCATGATAAGGTTGTGAACCTGTAAATGCTAAATGCAAAGGCGAGCATGCGCTTGAAATGTTTTCATTGAAAAAAAAATGTGGCAGGTAGCCTTGGCCGTTGACAGTGTATAGTGTAAGAGACTGTATAGCGTTAATCCGACCAGGTCAACTTTTGCTTGTCATCTCAGTTATTCCATTTACCTTTCTGAACCAAAAGAATCTAAGCAATCGAAGGCTTCAAAACCTGCAAAACTAAGCAAACAAGTTGACCAAAGTTAACTATTCGCAAGAAATAGTCGAGGCTGGCTAGTTAGTGTATTAAGGCAAAATTGGCTACAGGGTATCATAATTTGGTGTTATTGGTTATAAGATATCTAAATTATGTGTCTTTATCGAAAATCACTACTAAAATGTGGTTTTTTGTTGTTGGACACTTATCTCATTAAAATAATATATCTGGTGATTAGGAGCAGAATGTTGGATGACTAAAAGACAATATATAAAGAAGATGAGTGTAGCGTGAGGATGCTGCGGTGGATATGTGGTCATATAAGGCGAGATCAAATTCACAATGAGGATATACGTGATAGGGTGGGGGTAGCACCAATTGAAGAGAAGCTTGTCCAACATTGCTTGAGGTGGTTTGGACATCTTCAACAGAGGCCTCCTGAGACAGCGGTACATAGTGGAATTTTAAGACGTACTAAAAACGTAGGAAGAGGCAGAGGTCGACCAAGATTAACGTAGGAGGAATCAGTTAAAAGAGATTTGAGGGATTGGAATGTAACTAAAGAATTAGCTTTAGATAAGAGCGTATGGAAGTTAGCAATCCATGTACTGGAACCATAAGAAGGTTTATGGGCTGTGTTTTTAGGCTCTCGGCTCGGATGGCAGGATGTACAGCTTAGGGTTTTAGCCTTGTAGGTATTATTATTATTATTATTATTATTATTATTTGCAAGGCTCTCGTCTCTTTGACCTTGAGGAGGTTTCATTCCTACTTTACCCTAACTTGTTTGGGATCAAAAGCTTTGTTATTGTTGTTGTTGTAGGAGAGAGAAACTTTGTAAAATGACTGCAATGCCCTTAATGCACAATGACTGGATCGTCGGTCAGTCTGGTTCAATCGTCTATGTACGGTGTCTAGGTCGGCACTATGCTTCTTCCTCTTGTGTCGGCCCAAAACAGAGGAGGCAATGGTGGGAAGCAAGGACGAGCTATGGCGGCGAGCAAGCTAGCGATGATGGTGTACGCAGAGTGTGTTCCTGAAGGCAGCGAACACAATGGCGGCGATGGTTGGCACGAACGCGGACAACTGGGGCTGGACATGTTGGCGATGGTGACCGCCATGAAGACTTCGCGGAGTCCGCCTGGCACCGCCGCAACCCAACCTCGCCGTTCCCGTCAAATTCGGTGAGATCCCTCAAAACCATTTGCGTCATATCGTGTTTCAGATCACTCTATACGTTTGACCTTAATTAATTTTGTCCTTCATCTTCAGGACCTCGCCACACTTCCTTCTTCTTTATTTCCATCCAAAAACCGCCGCCCACTGTTGCCGTCCTTTTGTCGGTGAGTTTCAAGGCAGTTCATCCATAAATACAACATCCCTACACTATCCTTTATCTTTCCTAACTCCTAATTTGAGTTCCCTTCTTCTAGAACATCGCCGCCATGTGGAGCTCTCCTCGCCACCCTGAGTCACTGTTGCCAGCCTGCCTCAAATTGTCCCCGGCTCCGTCACCTTCCCGGTGAGTTCCCCATGGCCCACTTATGCTTGTGACATGCTTATATTCTAGGTTTAATCGTAGCCGCGCCCTTGCCATGGTAGCAATGTCGCGCCACCGCCGCAGCATGTCGCATCTGTCGCCATAGGCCTTCTCTAGCAGTGCCATCACCACACTTGGGATTGCCGTCACTGCCACATTCCATTTTGCTGCTCGTTGTCTGCCATCGTGACCTCCCTTGCCGGAGTCGAGCTTATCCGAGCCCTCCCATTGCTGCCTCCCTTTGTTCCTCTGTTTCATCGAGAAGTTTCTTAGCCAGATCTAAACCAAAGGGAAATGATATTTTAATAGCCTCGGTGTCCCAGAACAAATAGGCACATTTTGTAGTGTCTTTCGGAAAAGATACGAAATTTGTGTGTCTTATAGCCAATGACACCAAATTGTGATGTTATGTAGTCAATTTTGACTTGTATTATTGTTCATCGTGTAGAACAAATATTCTTGTTTTTTAGGCCTTATGGCCGGAACAAAAAGACATATTTTTGTAGTGTCTTTCAGAGAAAAAAACACAAAATTTAGATATCTTAAAGTCAATGGTACTAAATTGTGATGTTCTGTAGCCAATTTTGACTTGTATTATTGTTCATCCTGTAGAGCAAATATTGAATTTTTTGCATTCCTGGCTCTGTAGCGCGTTTTAATTTTAAAAGTAGCCCTCTTCCACTATAATTAGCAAAAGTAGCCTCTGCACAGTGCTCCGCGCGGCCAGGCGGTGTGCAGTCACTGCCCTACGCGGATGGGGCAGGTCACCTGCCCCATATGGTGGGCGCGGTAGGAAGCTAGGAGAGAGAAAATAGGAGAGAGGAAGAAAAGAAAAGAAAGGGAAACAAATTCGATTTTTTTATAAAAAAAATCGAAAATTTCAAGAAAATTACATAAAAATCCTTGGAACATGAATATATTTAATAAAATATTTTTGAATTTAATTGAAGTTTATTTTATTCATTTAAAATGTTTTTCACTTTCTGGAATTTTGCAATTAAAATTTAAAATATTTTTCACTTTTCAGAATTAAATTCTGAACGAATAAAGTTATGGCAAATTCACACAAGCAAGTACGCTATGTCAGAAGGCTTTACATAAAATTTTATAATTTTTTGAACTCATTTTTTGTATTTTAAAATTCCTACAAACAGTGTCGAAACCCTAATCGGCTTAAACCTAAACCCTAATGCATCCCGGCACCTAAATTCATATGCATGCTTCCCATGCATGCACACCTTTGTCACAGAAGGTATATTTTGTGGAAAGTGATCTCAAAATGATTTTTTTTTATACTACAAATTGCTGATAACTTAGAAAATTCATAACTAAATCATCAAAACTCCAAATGAGGCAAACTCAATTGTTTTGGTCTTATAATAATATTCCCTATTTACCTATGTAATCCTTGTTCCCACTGCTACTCTACAAATTTTGACCAAATAATTAAAATCAGTGAAAAGTAACTGCTATTATCCCCGGCAGTTACGTTGACCTGATTGACTTGGCTATTATCCCCGGCAGTTACGTTGACCTGGTTGACTCTTTCAAAGACAGTTGTATTGTAGCTAACATAAAAACATTGCCGGCAAAGTGAAAAACATTTTAAATTTTAATTGCAAAATTCCATAAAGTGAAAAATATTTTAAATGAATAAAATAAACTTCAATTAAATTCAAAAATATTTTATTAAATATATTCATGTTCCAAGGATTTTTATGTAATTTTCTTGAAATTTCGGATTTTTTTAAAAAAATCGGATTTTTCCCCCTTTCTTTTCTTTTCTTTTCTTTTCTTCCTCTCTCCTATTTTCTCTCTCCTAGCTTCCTACCGCGCCCACCATATGGGGCAGGTGACCTACCCCATCCGGGGCCGGGGGCAGGTCCCTACCGCGCCCGGTACCCGCGGTAGGAGCACTGTGCAGAGGCTACTTTTGCTAATTATAGTGGAAGAGAGCTACTTTTAAAATTAAAACGCGCTACAGAGCCAGGAATGCAAAAAATTCGCAAATATTCTTGTTTTTTAGGCCCCACGGCCACCTAAGCCAGAGGTAAATTGTTGCAAATTGATACATAAGATATCGTATGATAACATTCACATAGTCAACAACTCACCGTCCATGTCTCACTCACTCACCAAAATATTCTCCAAATTAGTGAATTTTTTTAATTCACCAGTATCTAAATTTCGGCTACTTGCTATAAACATATTGCCACTTTGCACTGGACAGATCGATGTACAAGCATATGAAATAATTCTTCTTTTTCGAGACGTCTATGTATATGCAAAGCTGGCCCTCGTGCTATCTTGGATCTTGGAACACGGCAAAGCAGTGCATCAAATGGAAGGTTAATGCATTATATTCTGTGTCGCGCTATACATTAACGTACTTGCTACGATTAATCCAAGGAGCTTGGACAGTGAAACGAGGGTGAAATTACTCTATTGTCACATCGAAATTAATCATATAAATCATGAAACAATGCCGGGATTGTGACAATCTATTGGATTGTGGAATACTCCCCGAATTAAAAGTTTTTGACAACACCTCCGTATCAATGCCAATTTATTGATTGTGATATGAACATACACTCTTATTGGACCCATCAATTGACCACATCTAAATACCACAATTAACCAATGAATACAAACCAGCCTCATATATACAGGTGCACCAAATAATGTACTACAATCTGCAAAGCATTTGGTGAAAAAAAATCATTTGTTCTTTTCAAGAGAGATTGATACTCTGCCTCTTGAGCTGTGAGAAAGGGCAGAAAGATCTTACTCTTCAGTGCCCTTTTCTGGGAAAAAGAGCAAAGCCTTTGGTGGTTAGAATCATCCGTTCTTTTCAGGTATTAATGGCCCGTTGGGTTGGTGCGGTGGGTTCAATGTCTAGGAAAAAGTGATATCAGGAGGTGATATGAAAAGTAGATAGTTTTTGTCTGATTAGGTAAGTACGAGGATATGGTGTTTGGTTGGAGATCTGAGCCTAAAAAACATAAAAAAAAAAATTGAGAATGGGAAAGCTTCTTCGTTTCTTCGATAATCACTTTTCTAATTGCCCATGCCGGAGATTCAACGCAATAAAACGGGATTAGAGAAGCTTTGCTTCTATTGCCTTAGCCCGGTGACGATTTTTGGTCGCTTAAGCCTGAGGTTCTCAGGTTTGAACCAAACACACCACAGGCAACTTCCCGGCTAGACGGATCTCCCTCGGGTATGCAACCAAACAGGCCCTAAAGATTTGTGGACCAAGCACTTAAGCATCGGAGAAACTAACCATGTGGCCAGTGAAAACATCCTATACACTGCAGAATATGCATTCACATCCTCTGCCATCTCACCGTGCCGTTATCCTTCTAGGCCCTCCGATCGGTCAAGAAATAGCGATCCAGATCCACCAATACATTATAGCAAGTGCTATAGAAAATCAATGTAGAATCTTGGTCATTGTAGCAATTCACTATAGCAACCGATATGGGGCATCCTTTGCGGTCCAACGGCTCTGGGAGAGAGAACGGCAACTCGCTATGATCCACGGCCTTTTGAATGGGATGAACCCACGGCACCATGGAGTCTTCGACTAAAACGATACTGTTTTGTGAAATAGAAAAATAACGTCCTTCATGTAAACAAATTAGTAAAAATGTCACCGACACTCAAAACTCATAGGAGGTAGCCTACTGCACCATGTGTGCGCAGTAGACCACGTGGCGAGCTCTCATTCGATGTTAGCCAGTCAGCCGAGCCCCCACGGAGAACCAACAGGCATACTGCTCTCTAGGGCGTGCAAGGCCTGCTGTCACTCCGTGGAGGCACGGTAGGTTTGATACCGCTCCGTGGGAGCTCGCCACGTGGCCTAACGCGCACCCTGGGTGCGGTAGATCATCTCTCGTGGGTTTTAAGTGCGGCACAGGTAGTATTTTGATTAATTTGTTTGCGGAGGAGGGGACTTTTTTTTTACCATTTTATCGTGAAACAGTGTCATTTTAGCCAAAAGAAAAACTCTGGACTACGGAGAAGCATATCATGTGCCCTTACGAAGTAAAGGCAGAGAAAGCACGATATTGTGCCATTCTTGGGGGCCTCGAGTGCACCCTCTAGTGCAGGTAACCTTCACCCCCCGCTAGTCCGCTCGGTAGCTCCTCCAAGATTATTCTTGGCTTCTGCTTGAAGATGGCACAGAGCCACCGAGTGTCTTGTTCTTCTGGTGTGATGGCCAACGAAGTGAGAGCTTTGCGTGAGGCCAACGGTGCTGGCTTAGGTCGTGACGGTGTCATATTATGGACCAGTTTGCCAAAAAAAGAATGACTATTATGAAGAGTAACATACAGTTGGCAAGGAATAATCACATGAAGTGCCTGACATCATCGGTAGCATCACCAAAGAGACTAGATCTATTATTTTTCCTCCGCTGCAATGACACAATGCAAGCTGCAAGTGC
Organism: Ampelocalamus luodianensis; assembly: GCA_036346255.1. Taxonomy (NCBI): domain Eukaryota; kingdom Viridiplantae; phylum Streptophyta; class Magnoliopsida; order Poales; family Poaceae; genus Ampelocalamus; species Ampelocalamus luodianensis. The sequence continues at coordinate 12,564,494 of CM070628.1, forward strand.
AAGAACCGGACCCTGAGCAAGCAACAACTAACGCAGAATCTATTATAGCTATATTTCGCCAGTATCTTTCCCTGTCACCACTCCATTTCTTAATTCTCCAATTGCCAAAGGCTGGACCTCTCTTCCAGGTGAGGTAATCACTGGCTCACTGCATCTCGATTCTTGACTTCCGCGCTAACCGCCACATCAAAGTTAGCGCCGGGTGACATGTACGCGAGCAATTAAGAACGGGATGGCTTCCCCATCCACGGCAAGGAGCGGTGCGAGTGTGGAACCCGGGGGACAAGCTCCTCACGCGGCTCGAAAGCGACGGGGCATCAAACACTCCACGAGCGATGCAAACTAAAGCTGGTGTTCAAGCTAATCAGAGTGACTAGTGTTGAAGTATAAGTGAATTACCTGATGAGGAAAGGTGAACAATTCATTTATACTTCAACACTCTCCCTCACGTGTAGGTTTCATCAGGCTTAAAACGTGGAATAGAAGTGGACTGCAATTATTATTTTTAATTGCACCAACCGGGTCTTGAACTCAAGACCTCTTGACTCTGATACCATATTGAGTTGCATGTACCAACCAGTTCACCCAAAAACTTAAGCTAGAGGGATACAACACGAGGACTTTCCAGGAGGTCACCCATCTTAGTACTACTCTCGCTCAAGCACGCTTAACTTCGGAGTTCTGATGAGATCCGGTGCTTTAGTGCTGGTATGATCGCATCTTGGTATCAGAGCCAAGAGGTCTTGAGTTCAAGATCCGGTTGGTGCAATTAAAAATAATAATTGCAGCTCATTTCTATTTCCACGTCTTAGGCCTGAGGGAGCCTACACGTGAGGGGAAGTGTTGAAGTATAAGTGAATTGTTCACCTTTCCTCATCAGTTTTTTTTAATACTCATCGGGGAGATATTATCACAGACGGTTATAGTTAAAAACCGTCTGTGAAGTCTACACAGACGGTTCGTGTTTAGAACCGTCTGTGAAATATACAATTATCACAGACGGTTCGTGTTAAGAACCGTCTATAATACTTCACAGACGGTTTTAAATATGAACCGTCTGTGATATTACCTCTTCACAGATGATTTTTAGCGCAACGCAGACGGTCTCTAAACCAAAACCGTATATGATGGCGGATGATCCGCAGCCGTCGATGTGCGCGCGGACGGCGTCGTCGTGCGCGACGGGGACGGTGCATGGCGCGCATACGTTCACCATCTCCTAGTACAGCCTTGTCAAGGACCTCCCCCCCGGCGAGTCCGTCGTCTCCGGCACTTTCTCCGTCGGCGGCTACGACTGGGCCCTTCTCTGATACCATATTGAGTTGCATGTACCAACTCAGTTTACCCAAAAACTTAAGCTGATGAGGAAAGATGGACAATTCACTTATACTTCAACAACTAGTACTAGTGGTAATCTACTAATTAGTTGCGATTTGCGAGGTGACGAGGTGTGGCATCTTGCTCTGTTCATGCACGAGAGCACAGTTAAAAGGAGGAGGAGAGAAAAGAGGCGAGCATGTCCTAGTCTATGTGGTGTGATCAGGAGCATACGTTTCGAGCCTGGATTGGCCTCCCCACGCCGTGACAGGGAATATATCCCGGCAAGAGGGGAGCATCAGAGGCGCAAAGTACAACAACTTGGTCGAATCAGCTTCATATGTCCTCCATTAGCTAGCTGCAAAGTTGGAGCATAGTGAGAAAGAAAATGTCATGAAAGATCCACAAATCTACTGCGTGCTAAAGGAGATTCTTTTCTTTCTTTTTCGGCTTGGAATGGCATATCATAGGAGCATGCTACTCGAAGATGGCATATCTATGTTCCCTTGAAAAATCGGCGGATTCAGTTTTTTTATATATAGAAGAAAAAATCACACAGATTCTAAATTGCATGTGGTTACCTAGCTCTTAGGTGCGTACCAGCTTTTGAACAGGTTACTAACTCATATAATTGGTTTATGACAGTGTGAAATCTTTTTTTTTTGTTGGAGCATAAGCACTTCCATTTAATCAAATATATTCTCCTCCACAGGTTGTTTTCGTAAATTTGATGGAGTTCTCGAGTGAGCGGCCCCATTCATGTGCTGTCCGTCAGTGTAAAGTAATCACATATCTTCTGAAAGAACAAGGGATGAGTGATACCCAAATTTGAGATAGAGACGTGGTGAGAACGAGACCAAATTTTGGAAGATTTTGGTGCGGTTCCATTTGTATGTATGCATGACGAGAACAACTAACAGCAAAGAATCAACTCTAAAAAAAAAGAATCAGAAACTCTACTAGAAAAAGGCAGGCCGATACCGAGGGCTGTCGATCGAGTGGTATTGAAGCATCATCAATGGCCGATGACGATCCTCTGCTTTAACTTACCAGATGAAACGATGTGTTTGCGATAGAAACGTGGGAGGATAATTAACCTGGGTAAACGTCACATTCGTTTATCAGATTTGCATCACAAAATATTAGCTTTCCCGTAGGAAATTGGATGTGGCATCGTCCAATCATCAAACAAGTTATGTCCATTCCTACCATGACAGATTAGTTTGAATTAAGGTTATGTTTGGAGCATCAGAAATTCATATAATTCCTATAAAAATTACATTGTTTCCCGTGAAATTCCGGCATCCCTATCATGTTCGTAGTTCCCGTCTAATACCTTTCCTGGAACGCAAAGTCTACCCAGGCAAACCGTCGGAATGCTAGACAAATGGGGATTTTTTTTTATTAATTGACCATTTTTTTAATTTATTTTTATTGTTAACTCGCAAACTTTATTTTCAAATCTAACCTCTTTAGTCACGCCACCATCCGTGGTATAACAAAGTAACACTATCACACCAGCACCATATCATATCAAGCTCTTGTCACACCACAACTAGTAGTGGGACTGTTGTTTGGTCACGCCACCACTAGTAGTGTGACAGTATTGTTTGATCACGCCACCACCAGTTGTCGGCGTGACCAAAATTGCTATTTAGTGGACGTACTCTATGACGTGACAATGTTGTTTTGTCACGTCATGCGTGATGACGTGACCAAAGAGATCAGGTTTAAAAATAAAGTTTGCGGGGTTAACAATAAAAATAAATTAAAAAAATAATTAATTAATAAAAAAGTTCACAAACGGGAGACAGAACGGTACTATCCGGGTACCACCGGTGCACCGAATTTATGTACAACGTGCAGCCAGTCAACTTTTTTCCCATTTAAGGAGAACTTCCGAATAGTCAGTTCACTACAGAGTCGGCTCGACATGTCGCATATGCGTTCCTGCTCAGCCACTGACAAGCCATGTGATCCGACTACGAGCCGCGCACTCACCAGACAGACGCCCCCAAAAACTCCCAAAAGCGACCGGCCGCCACGGCGTTTCTGCAGTTCTGCTCACGCGGCACGCCGAACCCCCGAACCCGCCGCGTCCGGCTCGCGCGCGCACCAGACGACGAAAAAAACGCGAGTCACGCACGCCACGCCGGCACGCGCGCTCGCTCGTCCGCGCCCGCGCGTTTTGCTTGCTGCACGCCACATCGGGATACCACGGACACGGAGCTGTGCTCGGATTGTGCCGCGCGTCACGTCGCGCGCGCCCATGGGTGTTCCCGTCCGGAAGCGCTGGACGGACGCACCCGCATCCCCCCCACTTTTCTACCGCCAAATCGGATTCGCCATCCCGAAATATTCTTTTTCTGTTGGGCTCTGCCGTGAGTGACAGGGGTTGGGCGTTGGAGTAGTATAGTGAAACGGTGGCATGCACGGAACTGAACGGGCACTGGCGCTCCATAGTGACCAACGACGTTGCATATTCTCGGTGGATACTACGAGGTGTCGAGATCTTGGACGGTTGTCCACACAGTTCGTGATTCTATTGTTTATTGTTTAGTAACATCCTGTCTATTTTGCTCGTCCCTCATTTTTACCGGATTTTAATAGCATCGTGATTTTATGGACCTGGAAGACTTTAACCAGCTGTAGGTGTTGTTTAAAACGCGGGAATTCCGTAGCAAACTGTTTAATTCCTACCAGAAACAAGAAAAATTCAGACCTTCCAAATTAACTACACGTATAGTTGCAGGTGGATTTTATGCTTTCCCAGACTTTTTTTTGACGTAAAATACCTTATGCCTTCCCAGACTTCGTGCTGGCATCGTACATTATCTTCTACATTTGTTGGACCGATGGGTGCGCTTGAAGATTCATGTGTGTTACACATGGTTCTAGATTAATATCTCCAATTCTAGGATTTGCAAGACAAAGACATGATTCTTTTTTTTTTTTTTTTAAAAAAGACAAGACCATTTTATTGCTTTGTATCATGTTTCTCCACTTGTCTTTTCTCCTTTGCTCTTTTGAACCAGGAGAGGTTCTGATATTACTAGATCGCGATGAGATCTCGTGGATACGTACATCGTCGTTGTCATAGGAATCAGATCTTAAAAATTTGCAGAACATTGTAGCTTGACAGCACACTGCCTAAGTGATAAATTTAAATCAGCTGTCCGTCAGAAGTTCACCAAAACTGCAAAGATCCCTTTACCAGCAGAGCTCTTATCACTTATCAGGTACCACCAGATTTACTAAGCCATAGTTGCTACTACAAAACCCACGATGCAAAGCAAGATTAAGCTAGCTGTGAGAATCTAGCTAATATGTTGTTGCTTCATGCACGCCCAGATCTTGATCTAACAAGAACTGCCATAAATATGGGCAGGGCATATGGCCTAGCTAGTCAAGGTCAATATTAAAGGGCTAACATGACCCACATGTCAATGTCATCGTGCACATACCACGTAACCAATTTGAAACGAATCGAGTACTGTGTGATCAGTGATCACTTGATTAATTGTTATTTAAGGTTAAACTCTCACAGGAGTGATTTAAAGGTTTTGTAGAAGGGTCAACCCTAACTATCTATCTCAAGATTCCACAGAATAAAAACTGCAACAAGTACTTCAAAAATTCAAGAAGGGAACATATTTCCCCCAATAATTTGGAGAACTTAAGTTCTTCCTTCGGAAAATGAACATAAACAGTTCCAAATCGCCATGACCTAATTTGCACAAGGATACAAAATACTCCCTTCTGCTCAACACGCCTCCACAGATGCATTGCAACTCGCAAACTTTAACTAGCCCAATTCCAATATCTACATCCTTCCCTCCCTTTCTGGCTCATAAGCTGAACCAGCAATATACACAATAACATCACATATAGGATACATCACATATGTTGACAGAAACTAATGGATTTGGTTCCCTGAAGGGGGTTGGCAGAAACTAATGGATTTGGTTCCCTGAAGGGGTGCCAAAATTTTCCTTTCTTTTCTCCGGCGATGCTAGGCAGCAGCTACGGTGCCACTGTTGCCGGACTGGTCCGAGCCGCCGCTGCCTGCGGGCGGATAGCATTTCTCCTTGAGCTCCTCCAGGTTCATCTGCTTCTGCCTGCACTCGTGGCTGCAGAAGGCCACTTCACCCCTGCACAATGCAAGAATGAAAGCTCACTGATGATTGATTACAAAAAACAATATATGATGAATTTCATTAACTAATCAACACTATTTTTGCTCGTACGAGAAAGGCAGATCTATTGGTATTATAGGAGGGAGGAGACCGATTCACATTCCATGATGTAGAGGTTATTATAGAATGCCACTTGCACAGGAAGAAAGGGAAACAACTAATTGTTTTTGACATTTTTCTCATAACAAAAATGGATTCTTTTTTCCTCCAAAAGTGGAGAGCAATGCGGAAGAGAAAGCAACGCAAATGCATTTGTGAGTTGCCACGATTATATCTCCTCTCATGGAACCAAAGAGAGCAAGTGATTCTTATTTTTCTCTTCCTACTTGCATTTGATTTTTGTTCTATGATATATCAATCCTCTCCCTGTCCAAACAGATTAACAGTAGCACATACATCCAAGTATTTAAACGTAAAGGAAACAATAAAGATATGGAGAGAATCTAGCGCGACGAGCAGATCGAATATTCGGCCAAAAATAGGAGGCGATCAGATCAAGTTGGTGTTCATTAACCTAGTTAAAGACTCAGATCATAATATGTTTTCCCTGAAAGAATGAGCCAGACCATCATATCATCCAAAAATATCACATCTCGCAAGATTAATCCATCCTCTATACGAAGATCAGGAAAAACCAGCGCAAACGAATCAAAACGATGAAAAAAAATCTGCAATATTTTTTATGCTTAAAAAACTGCAATCTTGACGGAGAACAACACGAACAAACTATCTTTACGTCCCAAAGCAGTAAAAAGATTAGTTTTTTTTTCAATACTTTATGCGAGATTTTAGACCAAAAAAAGAGAAGAATTGCGTACAAGTATATGTAGGTGTCGCGGCCGGGGCCGAGGCGGCGGTTGCAGAGCCCGCAGGCCTTCAAGAACGCCGCCGTCTCCGTCACGGGGAAGTCCCCCGAGTGCCTCCTCTGCACGGGGCCCCACTCCGTCGCCGGCCCCTCCGAGCCTCCCCTCGCCACCCGCGTCGGCTGCCGTCCCTGCTCCTCCGCCGCCACCGGCAACCCCGACATGCTCGTAATCCGCCGCAGAGAGCTGCTGTTCCTGTGCCGCTTCCCCAGCGTCTTCATCTCCTCGCTTCCTCCTAGGGTCTCTCGGCGCCGTCCCCTCTTCTTCCTCTCCTCTTCTTGGGGTGGAAGTATTCGGAGACCGAAGAGACAAGGGAGTGGTAAATGGCGAGTGGAGAGGTTCGGGAGAGGGAGTAGTTAAAGAAGAAGGGGCACGCGAGGGAATCGGGGGATCTCGGCCGTCCATCGGGATCTGTTGGGTACTTTCCCTCCGGGTCAGTGATGTGATTCTGACTTCAGGGTGTGGGTTAGGCTCCAAGAAATTTTATTTCTACGAATTATGGCTTCAGTATATGGGGAATGGAACCTTTAATTTGGCTGGAGCAATTTGCTACGTATACATATGGGGATTTTATTACTCCCTCCGATCACAACTAAATACCGTCTACGGACATGTGAGGTCAAACTTTCGAAACTTTGACTACTGATATCTTTTTAAATATTTATTTTGGATACATGAAAATCATATACGTAGATTTGTTTCAAAAATACTTTTATAATATTATAATTTTACTGGGTTTATAATTATATTATAATAAAAATTAGTGAGAACCGTGTCGCGATGTCCAAAACAACATCTATTCATGATTGGGGAGTACATTTTTTCTACAACTGTTGACTGGTAGGTGGGGATGATGGGACAAAAGGATGATTTATGGGACGATGATAGATTTTATGTTCAAAATATAGGCCTTTTTTACTGAGCTCTAGCTCCATTTTTTAGCTCAGGAACTGGCTCCAAAGAAAAGTGTCTTTGGCCAGATTTTAGACTTCCGCTTATAAATGTTTGCTTTTGACATTTTCTTCTCATTTGGTCTCTAGGAGCTCTCCAACTTCCTAGTTGAAAATTAGCTCCTTGGCTCCAGAAATGGGAGGAGCCAGTGTCAGTGGTCTTCAGCTGCCCCGCTCTAGTTTCATCCAGAAGCTGAGAACCAGAGCTTGGCCAAAAAGGCACATAGTTTGCCGCAAACTCTTCTAATTTTCTTTATCTACTGGGTTCACCATTCCAGTTGGCTATTGCATTTGCATATATAGGCTAAAGTTTTATAATTCAACTCACGACGTTAGCCTCATGGGTCACCCACAGAACCATTTTCGTAAGAGTTTTCAGGATGTAGACATTTTTAAACATGGATTTTAAATTTAAATCATATATATATACACCTTCTTAGTTGTGAAATATGTATACCTTGCAAACTCTTTAACTAATTTTGTTTCATTTTGCATCCGAAAAGTTAAAGAACATTTCCGCTCTATTTTTACCCTGTTCATGCCTGGCGTGCACTGCACACTGTGCGGCACCCACTAAAGCTGAGAAACACAGGCCGCGATCACCACTCCTTACTCCTTAGGCACAGCCAGGCAATGGTACGACGAGTTAGCATCCTTCCAGGGAATAAAATGTGATGGGTGAGGAGAATCCATGGCTAATGGGGAGGGTCTCACGGTAAAGTCCTCCCTATCAAATTTTCTTCTCTTTTCAGGTGGATGAGCTGGCGAGAAATAGGCTAAACTGTCATTGTCGTAACAAATTCGTGTCTTTTTTATGAGGATCTAATAATACTCAATTAATAAAATTATTTATCTATAATTATTATTATAGATAGCAACACTTTCATGTTATTAGTAAGTATACCCCTTATCATTTATAATGGAAGAGCTTAACTGAGTGGTCGTAAATCATTCTGCGACCACCCTATATGATCGTAAGTACTCCTACGACTATCTAGTGGTTGTAAGATTTTTTATGATTACCTAGTAGTTGTAAACCTAATTACGACCACCTCATGCAGGGGTGGATCTAGTATAGGGACATGGGTGTACAGATGTACACTTTTTTTTTTTTTGAAAAAAACCTATTATTTATTAGATATATTAGGTATATATACTAGTAAGTATACTTAAAATACATACCTTCTACTGTGCATCCTGAATTCTCGATTCAGCCCGTCGCAGTCGACCAAACCCACCCAGGCTCTAGCTCCATCCATGCGGGCCACTCGGTCCCAAGCCGCATGCCACCACGGCCCAACTCCAAGCCAAGCCGCAGTCGGCACTTGGCAGCCCCCAACCCCATTCCCACTCCCATGCGGCCCCGAGATCGAGTGCCAAAGGCAGAGACGCGGCGAATGCTAGCATGCTAGCCCTATCCCCCTTTCCTCCCCTTTCTCTCTCGGCTGCGGCGCAAGGATGCGTGGTGAGGCGGTGAGTGGTTGGGCAGGGGTGAGCGCCGAGTTGGAGCCAGGGATGGAGGGTGCGGCACGTCGAGTGGCAAGGGGAGGGAAGCCCTATGTAGCATGGCAGTAGTAGCGCCGAGCCCGAGCAGGAGCAGCCACCGGCACCAGCGCAAGGAGTGGTGGCGGCACGCGGTGAGGTCAAGGTGAGCTCTGCTCTGCTCTGCTGGTTTCTTGCCTCTGCCCTCTTGGTGTGAGATTTGTGTGCACCCGAATCTCCGATCATTTGAGCCATTGAGGTCTACTGGTCTGAGGATTGGATTTGCCGCTGGCGCTCATGGAATTGGAGGAGAACGAAATCACGAATGGTTCTTGCCATCAGCATGTGTGGCAAATTTGTGCCTCAGTGATTAGCCTATGCCGAACTGAGGGATGGATCAGTAATTCAGTAGTGTGGCAGCGAATGGTAACTTGGTAGTGAACCAGTCATAAACATTTGGTTTTCATTTTCTGGGATTGGATTATGCACGGGATAAAACAAGAGCGGTGTGGTTAGTAGCTTGTTGGTGGCAGTTATATGGAATATGGTAGTAAGTATGTGTCTTTGGTCATCAGATTGCTCAGCAGTTTGTAGTGCGGACTGTAGGGTTTACTGCTATTCAATCTTTTTCCAAGATTGGGGTAGCCAGTAGTTTAGTAGTGAGCAGTTGAGCACCGCAGTTTGTGAAGATATGGATAAGTAGTTTTGCAATGATTAGCTAATTGTTGCCATCATTGTGAATAAATACATCATGTGGTTTTAGCTTCCTGATCAGATTACGTAGAAGGGGATGAACTGGTAATGTCACACTAGTAGCTAGCTCAGTTTGGCTTTAGACTCAGGCACTCAGCTATAACCTATCAAAGTGAATTAACCTGTTTCATATAAAAATAGAGTATGTTCTCCAATGCAGCCAATAAGGACTATGCCTTGTCTGTGTCATATTGTTCTGTGAGACTGCGATAAGAATAGATTCTGATTCATTCATTTGCTACTAATTGTTCAAATAGTTTTTAGTGGACAAACTACTAGAATCCCTTAGATAATCAAGAGGGATAGAGTGCATTAGATGTTCTTTGCCAGGTGCAACCTGTTGTGCTTGTTATCTTCTATAGACTATCTCAGAATGGTTGTTCCAGTTCTATTAAGTATTAACCCAATCTGGGACTATGTTCTATAGACTATCTCAGAATGGTGCGCTTCAGTTGTTAGATAAAAGAGAAGATTATTCTTTCTTCAATGCCCAATTATTTATTGAAGCTTTTGTTTTTCACACCTTGTAATTTTTAACATTAGTTTAACAACATTGAACAATATATTGATCCACTACTCTATGCCTCACATGTAGACCTCAGAGCATTCAAAAATAAAGATAAAGCATGTAGATTTGAAATCCTTGTGTAATAGAGTTGGAAAGAGGCAGAAGATAGCTTCTACCTCGACACCAAAACAGATATCTATTGAAAGCAAAGTTCGGAGCACTTCTCCTTCCATTCGATCGCAAGCACAAAATGAGAGTGATATCCGAGACGAAGTCCTAAGCCTAGAAGCAACACAACCAAGCATAGAACCTAGCATAGTACCCCCCCTCATTGTCCCCAATTATAGATGACGATGAAGAAGACGATGATGGAGATGATGAAGCGATTTATGATATTAATTTGCTTTCCCATGATCCTAGAAAGCGGATTTCAATCACACAGTATAATGTCAATGAACAAAATGCAGTCAGAAAGGAATACATTGCATGGGGCCATGTCAACCACGGGAACATGATTTTCTAAGAAGAAATATTAGAGGTATGCATCGATTCATAGCTAGTTGATATGATGCTCATAATTGGCTTGAGTATAGCGTGGAACTAGATGCTGCTTTCTGCTTTGTTTGTTATTTGTTCAAGGATAAAACTAATTATGCTGGTGGAGATAGTTTTGTGAATGAAGGATTTAGAAATTGGAACCATAAAAATAGGTTTGAGAAACATGTTGGTGCTATTAATAATGCCCACAATGAAGCTCAAGAGAAATATGATTTCTTTATTACACCTAGAATATCAATTCAAGAGTCTTTTGCTTTCAATACCAAGCAAGAGAAGGTTTTATATAAAACCCGGTTGACCTGCTCACTTAAGTGCTTGAGGTTTCTTTGTGTCAAGGTTTAGCTTGTCGTGGACATGATGAAAGTGAAGAATCACATAATAAAGGAAATTTCCTTGAACTTTTAAATTGGCTAGCGAATTTTTTTGAAGAAGTTAGCAACGTAGTTCTAAAGAGTGCCCCAGGGAACAATCAAATGACTGCCCCTACAATACAGAAAGAGCTCATGAACTGTTGTGCCAAAGAAACCACTAGGCTTATCATGGAAGACCTTGGTGATGATTGTTTTATAATACTTGCTGATGAATCTAGTGATGTGTACCTATGAGAACAATTGGCTCTTTGCTTGCGTTATGTTGATAAAAAGGAAGGGTAGTTGAGAGGTTTCTTAGTGTTATTCATGTTGAAAACACTACTGCTTTGACACTTAAAACAGCAATTGAGTCTTTGCTTATGGATCATTCGTTGAGCTTGTCTAGGGTCCGTGGACAGGGATATGATGGAGCTAGTAACATGAAGGGCCAAGTTAATAGTCTAAAGAAACTAATTATGGATGAGTCTCCTTCTGCTTATTATATTCATTGCTTTGCACATCAATTCCAATTAACTCTTGTTGTTGTTGCTAAGGAGAATTGTGATTATGTTTGATTCTTTCAACAACTTTTATATTTGTTGAATGTTCTTGGGATGTCTTGTAAAAAGATACAAATGCTTCGGTAGCTCAAGCTGATCGGATTGTAGAAGCATTAGAATTGGGCGACATTGAAACTGGACGGGGTTTGCATCAAGAGATGGGCCTAGGTAGGTCGGGTGATACTTGTTGGGGTTCCCACTATAAAACTATTATGCATGTCATCTCTTTGTATCCTTCAATCCGACGAGTTCTTATAAAGACTTGAGAAGACCACACTTCAAGCACAGAGGCTATACAAGCTCAAACCATGCTAACATCATTTGAGTTTGTTTTTATGGCACACTTATTGCTAACCATATTTGGGTACACAAATGACTTAAGCAATGCTCTGCAAAAGAGGGATCAAGATATTGTTAATGCTATTGACATAATTTATTTGACAAAGACTCAATTGCAGTTATTGTAGGAGGATGATGGATGAGAAACTTTTCTTAAAGATGTCACTTTCTTTTGTGTGAAGCATGGCATCAAAGTTGCTAAAATGGATGATTTATATATACCAGTTGCAAGATCCAAAAGGTTCTTCAAAAAGATCAAGAATCTTCATCGCTTCTATGTTGACATGCTTTTAAGTTTTATTGACAGATAACTTCAAGAGCTTAATGATAGGTTTGATGAGGTAAACACGGATTTGCTTCTTTGCATGTCTTCATTCAATCCGGTTGATTCATTCGCTTCTTATGACAAGGACAACTTGGTTAGGCTTGCTCAATTTTATCCTAAGGATTTTTCAAGCACAGAATTGATGCATCTTCCCTTTCAATGTATACACTTCATTGCTGATATGTGTATAGATGAAAGGTTTAGATAAGTAAGAAATCTTGCTGAGCTTTCCGTTATGCTTGTTCGAACAAAGAAGAACATCTATTATAAAATTGTTTACAAACTTCTCAAATTAGTGTTGATTCTTCCGGTAGCAACTGCTAGTGTTGAGAGGGTATTCTCTTCAATGAATTATGTGAAGAATAAGCTAAGAAATATGATGGGGGAATAATACTTGAATGATTGCTTGGTTATATTTCTTGAGCGAGAATTTTTTGTGCAAGTTAAGGATGATGACATCATATCTCGCTTCCAAGCTATGAAGGAACATCGAGTTAGATTGTAATTTTCTTAATTATTTTGTAATTTCTCTAAATTATGTGACATGTTGCCTCTAGTAACAATAATTTGTACTTTGTTTTTTTATATTATAAACCTTTATGTTTTACATTGTACAATATGTTTATAACTCCGAACACCTATTCTGGAAATCCTGGATCCGTCATTGACCTCATGGTCGTAAGCCTTACTACGACTAAGTCAACTACGACCACCTTATAGTCCACAAAGTCTATGGACATGTGGGCCCAATCGAGTAGGGACACTTATACACTGTGTTTAATACACACGGTACTTAATATGTGCTGATATTCTCCAAAATAACTACGCATATCAAACCTCTGTCTCTTACGTAACTGCAAGACGATGTGGGGTGTAATCTCTCTGATGATAACTACCATCAATGTGTGCATTTTATCAGACGTTGAGGCACTTCTTGGCATAGAACAACTGCCATCCATTTACACACTATATAAAGAGGATCAGAGAGAGGCAAAGGGACAGCGGGAACATAGATAATAGAGAGGTCATTAAGCTTAGTTCTAGTTATTTGTTCCCTATTGTAAAGCATGGTCAATATAGCAACATATGGGTAGGGTTATTATTCTCTCAGGAGAAGCCCTGAACTTGTATAAATTCCTATGTCTTTTTCTGTGTAGCTCATACTAAGAAATTCTCAGCATTCATTTGCAAGATTGATATCAAATCATCGACAGTTGGCGCTGTCCGTGGGGTCTTTCCGGTTTTTCCTTTTCAACAAATTTTCTTTATTTTTCAACTTTGATGCTTTCATGGTAGGAGAGTGAAATAAGGAGAACTAGTTCGATTTGGCAGACTACGCAGAACTTGACGTGGATACCTGCTACGAGTATGAGCAGAGCATCATTTCATCCAATGGTAACGCCGTTTCCAGGGATCTTTCATCAAACCCAGGAGACCATGCCACAAACAAGGTTGATGAGAGATCTTTCGCCCCCACAATATTACGCCCATGATGCTAAAGAGTTTGTTAAGAAATGTGTACTATGCTAGTTTCATAGCAGGCAAATACACTAACCGGCTCAAGCATTACAAACCACACCTCTTTCTTGGCCTTTTGCAATAGGACCGTTCCCAAAAGCACCAGGAGGTTTCGAGTTCTTTTTTGTGGCTATTGATACGTTCACTAAATGGATTGAAGCTGAATCTGTGACTGGGATAACAATGAAAGCAACCAAGAAATTTATGATGAAAAATGTAATCACTCTATTTGGGGTTCAAAGTCAAATTATTATAGATAATAGTACACAATTTTCGAGCATAAAATTTTAAGAATTTTGCGAAGAGTTGGGTACCAAGCTATGTTATGCCTTTGTCGCCCATCCACAAAGCAATGATCAAATTATGTAGGGAATTAAAACTCGAGTTTTCGACCAGCTTATCAAGCTCTCGGAGGCTTGAGTAAAAGAATTACCTTCAGTATTATGGGCAATTCGCGCGACTGCTAGTCGGGCTACAAGCGAAACACCCTTTTTCTTAGTTTTTGGTGATGAAGCCATGCTTCCACCTGAACTAAAGATTCGGTCGACAAGGGTCGAGAATTACAACGACTCCGGCCAAGAACAACTTCGTGCTGATGACATCAACCTACTCGAAGAAAAGAGGAATCAAGCCTTAATCCATTCGACAGTCTACCAATAGGCCCTACGCAAATAATACGATCGTAAGGTCCAACCTCGCAGCCTTGCTGTAGGTGACTTGGTATTGAAAAAGATTCAATCCCAATCTAATCGAAACAAACTTTTCCCCAAGTGGGAAGGTCCTTACACAGTGGTCGAAGTCACGTGGCCAGGCTCGGTACGACTAGCAATGGAAGATGACAGAGTTCTTTCTAATTCATAGAACATTGATCAGCTACACAAGTTCTATGTGTAACCTCTTATATTCTCAATAAAGTTTATGCTTTTTTCAATCTTTATTGTTTTAAAATTTTCATTAAGCAATGTTTTGATAATTTTTGATCACTTTTTCAAACATTGAGACCCCACGAGGAGAATTACCCTACCATGATCTCGGAATTAGCCGCCGTAGTGCATGCTTTAAAGATTTGGCGTCATTACCTCACTTCGATGTCGGCTGTGAAGTCTACACGATCATAAAAGTCAAGTACATCTTTACCCACCGGATCTGAATATGAGCAGAAGATGGTTAGAACTGATCAAGGACTATAATCTTGGAATCCACTACCATCCGGAAAAGCCAACGAGTTGCACGCCTAAGTCGTAAGAGCACTGTAATGCTTTGGAAGTAAAGGAAAGTTGCCCAGAACTTTATGAAGAATTTGAAGCTAAAGCTAGAAGGCGTCCGAAGGACTTATAGCCAATTTGGAAGATCTACCTTGGAGAAGCGATTCGTGAAGCACAACCAAAGGATCCGTGTTGTCGTGAGATCAAAATCAAAATGGCGTAAGGAAAATTCAAAGATTTCACCAAGGATGATCAAGACATACTGATTAATGGTCGATTCTGGTACCGGATATCGATGGTCTACGATTAATCTTAAAAGAAGCCCATGACTCAAAGTATTCGATTCATCCCGAAGTACCAAGATGTACCAGATGTTAAGAACAAATTTTGGTACAAATTTGGTAGAAGTCGCAGAGTTCGTGGCCTTGTGCGACACCGCGAAAATAAAGGCGAACACGCAGAGACGGGTTTCTGCAACCACAAGATTCCAGAATGGAAGTGGAAGAAATCGGGATGGATTTCATCACCTTTACCCAAGACCCAAGAAGGTTACGATCGATCCGGGTAATAGTTGATCGATTGACCAAGGTCGCACATTTTCGCCTACAAAACCACGTACTCGGGAGATCGCCTTGCGAGTTGTACATGGCCGAATTGTCGCTTGCATGGTGTGCCCAAGAAAATAGTGTCGATCGAGGATCTCGCCACCTCGCTTTTGGCGAGTTTGCATGAAGCATTGGGTACCATCCGAATTTCGATCGCATATCATCCACGTACGGATGGACAGACGAAAGAGTTAATCGATATTGGAGGATATCGAGCTTGTGCTCTAGCTAATGCTGCCAAGTGGGATAAAAGTTTGCCGATGCAGAGTTTCGACAACAACAACGATTGCCAACCGGCAAATGTCGCCATTTGAAGCTTTGTATGGCGTGCTCGAACCCCGTTAAATTGGTCGAGACGTTGAGTCGATGTTGTTCGGGCAGATATCATTCAAGAGGCGAAGAACAGTTGCTATGATCGAGAGAAAGATTGAAGATAGCCAGTCAAGGCGTAAGAGTTATGCCGATAACCGCCGCCGAGATCTCGCTGAGCCGTAAGATTTTGTCTATCTTCGAGTGACCCCGCCCGAGGCGCTCAAAGGTTTCATGCCAAAGGAAGCTTGCCTAGTGTATGTTGGCCCGTTCAAGATTTTGGAGCGCTTATGGGAAGTTGCTTATCGATTGGAGCTACTGCATCGTTAGTAGGAGTACATGATGTCTTTCATGTCTCGCGATTGAAAAGTGTCTTCGTGTGCGGAAGAGCAAGCCCCGTTGGAATCAATTGTTTTGAAAGAGGATCTTACCTACAAGGAGCACCAATAAGATCTTGGATGTCGCAGCCTCACGAGAATAAGATGCTCGCTTTTTGCAAGGTTCAAGTGGAGCAACCACTCGTAAGGAGAAGCAACGTGGGAACGTGAAGAAGAGTCAAAGCCGAAGTTCCCTAGCCTTTCTCTAGCTAGCTTTGAATCTCTGGTCGAGATTCCTTTAAGGGGAGGTTTGTAACATCCCAATTTTGAGTTTTAAGAATCTTTTAAATAGTTAGTAGGAAAAATTCACCATTTGGATTTATTTGATTTTAATTCAAAAGCTTAATATTGGACTTTGCAAACAAAAACATTTAATGAATAATCCCAACATGAACATTTGCCAAAACTATTTTATTTGGGTTCCTTGTGCTCGATATATTTTCTAGATTTTTCTAGAATTTTTCCGAGTTCATTTGCTATTTTCTATTGCCTATTTGAAAGCAGGCTCTGCATTTACTAGCAATGGAAGATGACAGAGTTCTTTCTAATTCATAGAACATTGATCAGCTACACAAGTTCTATGTGTAACCTCTTATATTCTCAATAAAGTTTATGCTTTTTTCAATCTTTATTGTTTTAAAATTTTCATTAAGCAATGTTTTGATAATTTTTTGATCACTTTTTCAAACACTTGGTTTTCTTTACACTGGTCGAAGGAGGGTATCAAAACCTAGTTGAAGTCTTTCCTCTGTGCACGTGGTCCTACCCACTAGAAGGAACTTTCTAGCGTCGATCTGTTCCTAACTTTTGCTGCCAATACAAAGAAACTAGGTTCAACAAAATACGGCCGAAATAATTCTCAAGCAAACTCTTTTGAATCATTAACTTAGTTTACTTCTTTATTATAAGAAGAATTTTCTAAGTGAGTTAATCTTTCATAGTTTGTTCGACTACTCTTAGGCCCTGTTTGGTAGAGCTCCAGATTCTCATTTTTCAGATTCTGCTCCTGATTCTCGGAGAATCCACTTCTCTGAGAATTTGGAGCTGTCTGTTGAAAGCGTTTGGCTGGTAGGTTGGCTCCAAAAATCATATGAGGAAGAATTAGAAGCAAATAGACTATGTTACCCTTGGTTGTAATACTTCAATTGTATTTGCGTCTTTCTCAGGCTCCAGCTCAACGACTTCATCAGCGCCGTCTACTTAGGTCGCCTCTTACCGACGACTTCGCGACCGAGTCCATGCCCGCCACCGTGGCACAGATCCTACCAATACCTCCTCGGCTGCCTCGGATGCGTCGTCAACATCCTTGCCGCCCTCCGAGCGCCAGAGGCCATGGCGCAGGGCGACAAGCCGGCTGTCGAAGAGGCGGCTGCTACGGCACCCGCAGTGGAGAAGTGATCCATCGACGACAGTTTTTGCCTAATTTCTGCGTGCCAAGTATGCCATTTTATAATTTTACTTCACTGGAGAGTTGCTAGGATGATGCGAGTATTTTGTCGTTATTCAGCCGGTTGCTGCACTAAAATTTTCAGTACATCTGGGAGGTGTTTGTAGAAGCAACAACATGCAGTGCAGGAGAGAACTGGCATCAACCAGGAAGCTGTGAAATTACATGAAAAAGGAACAAAGAAAGCAAACTCACAACCGCAAGAACAGGCGTATCAACGCTCTTAGTACACACTGCTGCATCATCAACTCGTAGATTGATCAACCAACAACTGATAAAACACGGAAATCTTCCAGAAGGAAAAACTGTTTGAAAACTTGTGACACTATCACACTAGTGTTTCCTTGAGGGCAGGCTACAACCACGATACGTTAGAAACCATACACAGCAAAATTGAAGTCTCAAGTTGTTGGTCTAACAGACCTTACTCGTCTGGCAACAAGATTGGGATCCCTCGTTACAACATCAGCGAAAGTAGCAACTCCACTGATGCAGACATAGGTAGATGAAACAACTAGAACTGACATATTTGCCGATCTTGTTAAGACTTGATAACCATTATCATGTCTGACACCGTACATGCAGGTCTATCATATTTCTTTCCTTCTCATATATACATGCAAAATAACATTGCTGATATATCAAACTATAGAATTGCAGCATCCAAAGACATTGCATCTTTCTTCTCTCTTCTGGTTCAGGACGAATCAACCTGAGAGAAGCCATCTCAAATACCCTCTCCCGCATCAAACTCTCGACAGATATGGATTTCCTATTCCGCCCGCCTACTGAATGTGGTTGTTGCTCATCAGCCTCCTCGAAATCACCCTGAGAACAATTGATGGGAAATCATAAACATCCTACTGCAGGTAGCAGTTCTAGGGGGGGAAACGTGGCACAGAAACAGGATCACAAATGACAATATTCATCACATAACTAGAAAGAATTCAAGATGATGAACAATCTGAAGATGCTAAAGCTTAAATCATAACTTGATTATGCCAGAAACAGCAAGAATTGACCATATTAACTCATAAGTGAGATTAACTAAAGATGTACATTAACAGAGCACATAAACAATAAGCACTACAGAGAACATCATATGGAATTATCTGAAGCTTTATCGCAAATGTTCTCAGATTGATTCAATCACATATTCCATGATTCCATTGCAAAGAACTCACCAAGATCCCGCTTATAAATGTTTGTCGATACATACACAATGCAAGGCATTGCTAAGACATGACATATACAAACAGCATGAATGATGCACAAGTAAAATAATCATCGACAAACTCTTATGAATATAGAAAGCAATGCTTCAAAGTGACTCACTTGCATCTTGCATCAACTAACTAGGGCTCTACCACTTGTGCGTAATTCAAAGAAATGTAATGACACCTATAATTTGTAAAGTTTATAATAATATCCATGTGCCATGAATGAATTTACATATAATTAAAGATATCACAAACGTATAAAAAATAATTTCGAAGCGAAGGTTGTCAGTAACTCCGAAGGTACACAAGTCTCAGCTTCTTCGCTTTCTCGGATGGCATTGGCATCCTCAGAATATCATGGAAGCAAGAAGGATTTGACTCCCAAGATAAAATCATTCACAGAACATTGACATCAATCAAAGGTATCATGGTAAAGAATATTGGCATTATAGATCGATCCACCCTAGGGCTAAAGGCGAAGAGGAGGGAGACAAAATAGGGAGGGCAAGGGGGAAAGACGGATGACGAGCTTACTTCGCTCTGAGCTCGCCGATGGTCTCTCGAGAACTATGACTAAGCAAAGAAGTCGGGAACCCCGGCCTCTAGGGTTTCGGGGTCGGCGGCTCGCGCGCGCGGTGCGCATCCCGGCCTCGCGGCGGAGCAATCGAGGACCGAAGGTGGCGTAGTCGAGATCCCGAGGCGGTGCAGTGGAGGATCCGAGGCGGCGGACGAGAGGGTCCAAGCGATTTTTCGCCAGTCGCGAGAGCGTCGAGAGGAGATGGAAGCGAGGCAGAAAAGGCGAAGGGGCACGGGATCTTGCCACGTGTGGTGGGAAATCCGGGGGTAGTTCGATGGCAGTTGCGGGTAAATACTAGAAATTTCAAGGGGTATTTCTGTTTTGTAAGGTTGGATTCTCACGATAATCTGCAGGAAGGTTGCTTCTCATTGCTAGTTCATTTTTGATATAGCTCCTCGCAAGAATCAGGATCTCATGGTGTTGAGAATCAGGGTGTTTGGTACGACTCCACGAGAATCGATTGAGAAGCTGGGAGTAGAAGCTGTACCAAACATGGCCTTAATACGCCCGATTTGATTAAACCTGATCGAAGGAAGTAACACTACCTAGTTGAAGTCTTTCTCGTCAGACGTTGTCCTGCCCACTAGAAGGAACTTCCTAGCGTCAAGCTATTTCTAAATCTTGCTACCAGTACAAAACAATTGCGTTCAATAAGAAAGGTTGAACGAATTTTTTAAACGCACTCTTATAGTTTGTTTGACTATTGTTTATGCCCTCGATTTGATTAACCTGGTCGGAGGAAGTAACACCACCCAATCAAAGTCTTTCCTCTCTGCACATGGTCTTGCCCACTAGGTTCCTTCCTAGTGTCGATCTGTTAATAACTGTAATATCCCGTTTGTCGTTAGTGGATGCAATAAAAAAATTAGAGAGGGAATTAAGATAATTAAAAGAGAAAAATCAGAAATTGAGAGAGGAATGGGCCACGCAGCCCATAGTCAAGCGGAGGAAAAACAGGCATAGTGGCCTATGGCCCATGAGGAAACCAGAAACCAAATAAAGAAGGAGAGGGAACCCCAGGGTGCTACAATACCGCCATCGCCATTGTAGCACGGCTACTGTAGCAACCCCTCTCCTCCATGGTGGTGCCCCCTCTCCTCCAGTGCCTCTTCATTGTGGTGGCCGGCTAAGAAAAAGGAAGAAGGGAGAAGGGAAGAAGAGAGGGAAGGGGAAGGTTTGCGGCTTGCATCATGGTCTACAGCGGTTCGTCAAGGGTAACCCCTGTTTTCCCCCGATTAGATGCATACTTAGTTGTTGTACCAATGTCGGTATTATGGTCTGCTTAGGACAGATTTCGTTAGACAGTCGTTTTGATATAGTTAAGTGCGGATTCAGTCTTGGGAATCTCCTAGAGTATTGTATAGGACGTCAATATATTTCAATGAAGTGCTAGATCGCGTTATTTGGACCTCTGTAGCAGAAGTTATGAATTTATTAGTGTGACTGTTCTACACATCTATCGGTATTCTGACAGGTTTTAGTAATCTGACTTGAGCGATCAGTTAAAGGGAAACTTAGAGGAGTTCAGTATAACAAAAGTTGTAGATAATTGTCGTAGCTTTCAGGGAAGCCCAAGAACGCGAAATTTGGACAAACGACTTGAAAGTTATGATAGTTTTAGTGTACTGTCCAGAGAACCTGACGTGAAATCGATGTTCTGTTAATTAGTATGATAGGGGTATTAGATGGCCGAATCAGGAAGTCACACCAACTAGGTTTAGTTGGAGAAATTGATAATCTTTCAATGAAGTCCAAGAACACCTCATTTGGACTCATGTACTAAAAAATATGAATTTTAGAACGCGACTGTCCACAGAGGGAATAGAATAACATTTAGGAATTGGGGTTGGGTTCGCGTTAAAAGAACTATTGCAAGTTCGTGTTTGCTTTTATAGTTTGTTTGGTCCATTACTATTGTCTTAGTATGCTTTTAAATGAATTTAGGTGGGGGACTGGTCCTGGAGGCAGCACTCTCTTCACATCCTCCATTCTCACGCGGTTAAGGCAAGTACTCTGTTTGATAGAGTAAATATGAATTGTTTGACAATGAGTGCTAGCATTTTGATACATGTTAGCTATGCTTGGTTAATAGTGAGCTATGTTGATTAAAGATGGTGAATGCTTATGATATGAATGATTGTAATTCATGTATGGTGTTGATGTTGTTCATGATTATTGCGAAATTGTAATTGTTCATGTGCACAATGAAAGCATACATAAGACTTGGTCACGTGGTGACTAGGTATGCATATTCGAGGTCCCCGTCATGTAGATGACGAGCTTAAGGTCGCCATATTCGTGGAATGTGGACATTGAAAAGAGGTCCCCATCATGAAAACGATAGGCTTATGGTCCCCACACTTGTGGAGTGTGGGCTTAAGGTCCCCTTTACTTGTGGAGTATTGGGCAATTGGTCCTGCGCTTGCGAGCACAGGCATGGTATGCGACGACGGTTGCATATCTCGCATTACTGGTTAAATGCGAAAAAGTGGAAGAGAAAGAAAAGATGCATTGCATATTTGCATTCATACAACATGAGCTATGTTTCCGAGTAAAGCTTTGGACGTGAATGTTGCTGCTCTACTTGTGAGGTTAATAATTCTTTTTGGTACTTACTGAGTCTTTGGACTCACTCTTGATTTTGTTGTGTTTTAGGTACCTTTTGCAAAACAGCATGCATGAGAGGGAGTAGACTTGAGTTGGAGTCATATACTGCCACGCATCGTTATAGTTGATTAGTTTTTTAGAGTGTCCATTAATAATTAAGTGAACTTCTTAAGAAATAATTATGGTTAGGCCTTATGCAACGAGGTTATATGTAATAATGATGAGAAACGTACTTTGGTTACCTTGAATGTGTCCTAGCTGAATATCATGTTTTTTTAATGCTTAGTGATGACATTGGATGTTATATTATTTAGATATGATATACTTTTTATCTTTTGGGAACCTCCGTATAGCTAACTATACAAAGGATGTTCTGCCTAAATTTAGCAGATTGTCCTAGTTTAACTTTGTTAATGTTTTCTTCAGTAGCATTCCAGGCTCATGTCTGGCTGGGGCGTTACAATAACTCTTGCTACTAGTACGTGACAATCGAGATCAACAACAAAGGTCGAACGACGTGTTTAAGCAAGCTCTTTTTCCACTATTTACTTAGTTTATATAATTAAACTAAGCAAATAGGCGGGGGTTAGGATAAATTTATAAATATGACTTCAATTTGTAGTTTTAAACTCAATTCTCATTTCTATTTATTGTCTTATGGGTTACTGACTACTCAAAGAGACAATTTACAGGAAAATAAAGATTTATATTCATAAGCAGAAAATTGTTTTTACAATTGCAGACCCTATTACAAACTACTATGATGAAGAAGATCCGATTTGCATCTCCTTCGCGACCTTCTTGCTGATAGGTTGCACTTCTTCAATCAATTGTGATGCATTTGCTTCAGGGCAGTCGAAGTCAGTTTCGACTAGTTGAAAGCTAAGATTACAGTCATGAGTCTTAAGTTTTACAAGGGCATAACTTACTGCATTTTTGACCGTCTCTCTTATCGAGTCGGCTTAGTTGGTCTTCAGAGTTGTTATCAACTCTTAGAGAGTTTTGACTTGCTGTCCAATAGTGTTTGTATGGCCGACCACGGTGCCTTCAAGAGGAGTGACCTCCGTAGCACCAAGTCCACCAAGTATATTGTTAAGGAGTGAAATGTTGTCTTGAAGGTTGATCTTCGTAGCCTTAATTTCCCCCTGACTGTGAGTCGAACTTTCCTAAAGTCGTTTTATTTCGACTGCTTGCTCTGAAAATAGAGTACGATCAGTCAGAAAAACACTTCTAAAAGACTAGTAAACAAATTGGTCGTAGTTGAAGAATCTCACCTACTAAACGAAAGTCAAGCTTCTTGATCTCATCATCATGACAGGTAGCATCCTTTGCGCACTGCTCCTCCCAATCCTTTATACTCTTGTCTCTTTCTTTGGCGATACGGGTGAGCTCGTTCATCACCAAGGTCTTTGAATCGACCTCAGTTTTGAGCTTTTTCTAAAACAAAGAAAAAAGAGATAGAAAAAGAAAAGAAAGTTGTTGAAATGAACAATTTTAAGTGAAATACTTACTATTTATTTCATTCTGCAGCTCGCAAGTTGCAGAATTTGCCTCCTAAAGGTTCTTCAGCAGGTCTTCTTTTTCACCCCTTAACCTTTGCACTTCGACTTTTACATAGTCGAGTGTAGTGGTCAAGGTTCTTTTGTTATTTTTAGACCTACAAAGGTTAAAGTAGACATGAGTATTAAATGAGTGGTCGTGACAAAATAGACTTCTCATAACAATAACTTACAATCTCACTACTAGTTCGTATAGTTCAGCTTGTTACTTTTTCAGCAATACTAGATGCCTATGGTATTCACCAATAGGAGCAAATTGCTCAAGAGCTCTCTTAACGAAGAAATACAGTGAGAAAAAAATCAAAATATGTAAATATTTGGTATCAAGTAGTTACACTAATGGCTGATCGAGCAAAATTGGCATACACCGTCTCGGAATCCTATAGTTCATAGAGTCTGTTGACTTTGTCTCACCATACTCTTTGAAGACACTCGTCATGAAAGATATGTACCATATTTGGAATATCCTTAGGGTGTGAAACTCGGTCACGAGATCTGAATGAAGAGGATCCGATGGTCGGTGGTCCAAAGAACTCGGGAAAGAGGTCGAAGGAGTCTTCTTCTTTTTCTTCTTCGTTGTTGTTGGTAGAAGAAGAGAGTCCTCTTTGAGGACCCAGAGGAACATCCTCCACAGCCTCCTTCCTAGCACGATGATCGGAGCTTCCTGCTCCAGCTTGATTGGCTACTACTGGTGATCATAGGACCAAGCCCCTTGTCTAATTATTGAGATTCTTCTCCTCCTCTACGACCACCTTAGTTGTCGTGGCTGGCTCGGCGGTAGTAACTTCCTCCATAGCCACATCAGGGATAGTGGTCGAATCTTTGACCACCTCCACTGCTGCCTCTCCGACTGTAGGAGAAACCAATACTCCCACGGCCGTAGATAGAACAACAGCGGGCCTCTCAGCAGAAGCATCCCTGGGGGCTGGAGAAGCAGGACTAAAACAACAGAAAAGGAGAAGACATATCAAATTGTAAAATTAAAAGGTAAACACTATCTCTAAGCTTTTAGTTTTACATACATTAGCTTCCTGAATACGATCTTGAATTCAGAAGAAACCCTCCCCAAGGAAGTCTTCTTTTTCTTCTTCCTCTCATCTCTTCTTCGGCTACCTCAATTCTTGTGGCACCTTCAGCCTCTGGAAGGCTTTCAGTGCCACGAGCTTGAGAGGCCAGGGCTTCTTGAACCACGTATGATGTAATGTCTTGTTGAGGGGTTGGGACCTCTACGACCACATCTGGTCATAGGTCTTGAGTGAGAGCTAATGCTCCCTGAGCTGTCCACCCCTCTTGATGGTCAGAACTTGCTTCGACCACCTGAGGGACAATGCTCACGTCAACCATAGGCTTTGCTGTTGCAGAGGTAGCCTTCACAAAAGACATAAAACTTTTCCAGTTTTCCTTTTCTATGTGCTTGACAAAGACATGAGAAGCAAAAACTAAAAATATCTTGTTGTCATAATAGAAAGGTACCTTAGTCTTGGAGGTTTTATACTTAACTTCTTTGACCATGCCCTTTTCTCTGCAGCGATCACATTTGCAAAGAATTACCTAATGGGAGTGGTAGAAGGAAGAGTGGAACTTGAACTTCCATCATTCTTATCAGCAACCTTCACAAGATGATGCCTTTTGGCCAGAGGAACTCTGTCTTCCTCTAACCGCTCTTCGACAGCCTTCAATTCGACCTCTTGGTCGTCTTAACGGTCTGTCATGCCTACTTTCTACAAAAGTCATAAAATGAATATTATCAAATGGTCAAATTTTACAACTACTAAACCCTAAAGACAAAATCAACTTTTGATTACCTTTAGGCTTTCATTTCATTCTTCTTCAGTTACGACCGCTAGAATTCAAGGAGCTCCTGCCGTGGTCGTAGGAGCCTTTTCACAAATGAGCTTAACTCGAGCGTCAATTTTCTTTTGTGAGAGATCTACGAGTACAAAGATATAATCAACAATCATGCTCAAAATTAATAAAAAGAGCTAAGTTGATTATTACTTTACCTCCTTCATAATCTCTAGTCTGATCAGTTGTCCTCGAGTACTTCCACATAGGATGTGCTCGATTCTTCAGGGAACTAATGCGGTGTGTGATGAAGTCCCTCACCACGTGCCATCCAGTCAGCCCCTCGTCCCTCAAATCCTTGATGGTTTGAATGTAGGGGGTGATCCGTCTGTAACACCCTGGCCTAAAATCTGCTCAATGCCCAGCCCACCGTGGGGCAGACCCACGCACACATAGCACCCTACTTACACTTTCGTTCTCGTTTCGCGTAAAAGGGTTAACCCGGAGGTGCTAAGTTTGGACCCAACAAGCATTATATACTACTACAACTCACATTAGACAAGCAATATGGGACTAATCCCACCACATGACTCCTCATGGGCCACATGGGCCGCGCTACGAGTAGACCGGGGTATTACATTCACCCCCTTAAGGGCTGGCGCCCTCGGTAGCACACCGCATACGCGGCAAATGCCCAGAACCACCCCTCGGTACATGTCTGTGCGTCCAGTGCCGACACATATGCCATGCTGTGTGTCCACTCCGGGACCACACGCGCCATGCGCCATATTCCTGCGCCCCTGTCCCGCACGCGCTCGTGGAGTGAAGGTTGATGCTCTGATACCATCTGTAACACCCTGGCCCAAAATCCGCTCAATGCCTAGCCCACCATGGGGCGGACCCGCGCACACATAGCACCCCACTTACACTTTCGTCCTTGCTTCGCGTAAAAGGGTTAACCCGGAGGTACTAAGTTTGGACCCAACAGGCATTATATACTACTACAACTCACATTAGACAAGCAACATGGAACTAATCCCACCACATGACTCCTCATGGGCCACATGGGCCGCGCTACGAGTAGGCCTGGGGTATTACAATCTGATCGAGGTCGCTTGGAGTCAAGTCTCAAGATGAACTCTTCTCTATAGGCTTCCCTGTGAAGAAGAGACTATCGTCCCCAGATACGATCCAGTAGAACCATTTTTTCTTCCACCCTAGCCACAATGATCGGGTGAACATCTGAATATACTCCCTCGACTTCCCGTCGTAGAGCTTCAGACTACAGCTATATGTGATTCCGCTGTGCTTGCTCATCCCGTAGTAGTACTAGAAAAGATCAAAATCTGAAAGAATTTTGAGATAGGCTTTGCACAGGTAGATAAATACACTCAGCATTGTGATGGAATTAGAAACCAAGTTCACCAATTCTACCCCAAAATGCTGGAGTACGATCACCAAGAAAGAGTGAATAGGCAATCGAAAGCCACATTCACAGAACGCCTAGAACATTGGGATGGTGTCCTTCTCACCCGAGGGCCAATGCTGACCCTCAGTGTTGAACCACTTCACCAAAGCTCGCCTTGGAATCTTCTCTGCTACAACCAGAGTCGTCATCTTTTCCACATCCATCTCAGATTTCTCCCACTTGGAAACGTTGCCAGCCATTTCTTTCGAGTGAATTCGATTTGGATTTGGAAGAGTTTGGAAAAAGATTGCAAACTTGGTTAGCGGCAGAGAGAATAAGATCTTGAGAGCAGTTGAAGCAAATGAGAAAAGTAAAAAAAAACCCTAAGTCATGCCCGTGGTAGATTTTTATAGACGCGGGTCTGAGTTGAAGATTGTGGGAACTCAACAATTGCCACCCATTCGGGAACCTGCTCCAATGGACAGATCTGTGAGAATTGTTCTGCATTCTTTAATTCGTACATTCAGCAAAAGCAGTTCTATTTTTTCAACTCAAGTAAAATTACCTTCTTGATCAAGTCAATTTTCAATCAAATGAAATACTGGTCGGGAAGACTCTACTTCCAACTACTATTCTACAACCTCCTTTCTAAGTAAGTTATTTTCACTTGAAGTTTGGGGGCTAGATGACGGGGATCTAATTATACTCAATTAATTAAATTATTTATCTGTAATTGTTATTATAGATAACAATACCTTCATGTTATTCGTAAGTATACCCCTTATCATTCATAAGGGAAGAGCTTAACTGAGTGGTCGTAAACCATTCTGCGACCACCCTATATGGTCATAAGTACTCCTACGACTATCTAATGGTTGTAAGATTTCCTACGGCCACCTAGTAGTCATAAACCTAATTACGACCATCTTATGGTCGTAAGCCTTACTACGACCAGGTCAATTACAACCACCCTATAGTCCGAACATGTGGGATCAATCAACTAGGGACACTTATGCACTGTGTTTAATATACATATTAGTTAATATGCGCTGTTATTCTCCAGAATAACTGCGTGTATCACACCTCTGTCTCTTACGTAACTGCAAGATGACGTGGGGTGTAGTCTCTCTGACGATAACTACCATCAACGTGCGTATTTTATCAGACGTTGAGGCGCCTCTTAACATAGAACAACTTCCACCCCTTTACACGCTATATAAAGAGGATCAGAGAAAGGCAAAGGGACAATGGGAACAGAGATTATTAAGCTTAGTTCTATTGATTTCTTCTCTATTGTAAAGCATAGTCAATATAGTAACACATATATAAGGTTATTATTCTCCCAGAAGAAGGTCCAAACCTATATAAATCCCCGTGTCTTTTTTCTTTGTAGCTCATACTAAGAAAATTTCCCAACATTCATTCATAAGATCGATATCAAATCATCGACGTCTCCAATTGTTAGCGATACTCTTCCATGTATAGTTATCCTGTATAGATAGAAACAGATCATTGATTTCATGCTAATTTACTTGGTTGTAATCCTGTGATTCCCGGCAGTAATCTCGCTAATCCCACCTGTAATCCGGCTATAATCCCTTGTATCATCAGAATATATAAAGCATTCAACCCCAGCCTTTCACGTTGTGTGATGCTTTCCAATTCGCGTTCATTGTCTTACATGGTATCAGATTAGTTCCGATCCATCTCTTCCGCTGCCCTCCCTCTCCTGTTCTCCTCCTCCAACTCGCCATGGCACAGAACGTGGCTCCGACGGTCCTCATGAACTCGTTCAACACCGTCGCCGCCAAGACGCATGTCCCGATTGTCCTTGACCTCACGTGCTCGAACCACACCAAGTGGTCCTTCTTCTTCAAATCGATGTATGGTAAGTTCGGGCTTTTTGCCCACATTGATGGATCCCCCCGGCCAACCTGACTGATGCTCTCTGGGTCCAGGCCGACTTCTCCATCCTCAGCTGGCTATACGGCTTTGTCAGCGACGACATTCTCGATGTCACCATGGAATCGGACCAGACTGCTCGCGCTCATTGGGTTGCCATCGATGCATTGTTCAGCGCCAACAAGGAGTCCCACATGATCTTCCTCATCAATCAGTTCCACTCCATGGTTTAGGGAAATCTCTCCATCTCGAAGTACTGCCAGTGTCTCAAAATGTTGGTAGATTCCCTGCATGACGTCGGCCATGCTGCTTCGAACCACAGCTCGTCCTCAATTTTCTTTGCGGCCTCAATGCTCGCTTCTCCAACACCACCGATGACATCGCTAACGTGAGCCCTTCCCCACATTTGCCAAGGCACGCTCCATGCTCACCCTGAAGGAACTCCGTTTGGCTAACGAAAGCAAGGTCTTCCTCTTGTGAACCGGGTGGGTGCCACTCCTTGGCGCCCAACGCGGCACCCGGCTCCACAGGTGGCGGTAATGGTCGCGACTTCAAGCGTGGCGGTAGGCGCCACGACAAGCGTAATAAAGCGATCAATCGTTTCGCCACACGCGCCTACTCCACAACTGATTGGCCCTTGGGTTTGCTCAACCCATGGGTAGTCGCTCGAGCGCGCGATCGGCATCCGGCCTTCGCGGGCATCTCGGACCCGCCCCCGGTGACCCTCAGCGCATAACACCGCCTTCACCCAGCTTCAGGTGTCGGAGCCCGGCTCTCCTACCGTGCCATAGTGGGACCAGGCTAGTCTGATCGCCGCACTGAATGGCCTCTCCACCTCCTCCCAGGTAGGGTGGATCATGAACTCCGGCGCCACGTCTCACATGGCATCCGAGGACGATATCCTCTCCTCCCTAAAACCTCTACTCCATCCGTCTATAGTCAATGTTGGTGATGGTACACGTGTTGCTGTTCTCTTCCACGACCACACGCACCTCCCAACCCCTTCTTTCAACTTTGTTTTACATAATGTTCTTCTAGTGGCTTCTTTATTAAAAAATCTCATCTACATTAGCAAATTCACTCGTGATAATGTGTGTTCCATCGAATTTGACTCGTGTGGTTTCTCTGTCAAGGACCTCAGAACGCAACATGTGATTTTTCGCTGCAATAGCGACGGGGACCTCTACACCATACCCTCAGCCACTCCTTCGTCGAACCACGTCCACATCTTCGTCACCGCCCCTTCTGCTCTTTGGCATCAATGCCTTGGTCATCCCACCGCCGCCGTCCTCAGCACACTACATAAGTCTAGTTCTATTTCATGCAATAAAGTAGCTCGCACACTTTGTCATGCTTGTCAACTTGGCAAGCACGCCCGTCTACCATTTACCACCTCTACGTCCTCTACTTCAACACCCTTTGAGTTAATCGATTGTGACTTGTGGACATCTCCAGTCTTGAGTAATTCGGGATTTCAATATTATCTGGTCATTATTGATGATTTTACTCATTTTTGTTGGACTTTTCCTCTCCGTAAAAAATCTGATGTCCACCAATATTTTCTCAATTTTCATGCATACACCTTAACTCAATTCGGTCTACCCATAAAAAACATCCAAGCCGATAATTGCACCGAGTTTGTCAATTTTGCTAGCTCCGACTTCCTTGCGCGTCACGACATCCTCCTTCGCCTCTCCTGCCCATATACTTCACAACAAAACGGCAAAGCCGAGCGTACCATCCGCACCATCAACAACATCATGCGAATGCTTCTCCTCCATGCTTACATGTCGCCTTCTTATTGGGCTAAGGCTTTGGCCATCGCAACCTACCTCCTTAATCGCCGGCCATCACCCACCACAAACAACACCACCCCCTTCCACAAACTCCACCACAAACAACCGTCATACACACACCTTCGGGTTTTTGGTTGTCTTTGTTATCCTAACATATCTTCCACCGCTCCCCACAAACTCTCACCCCGCTCGGTCGCCTGCGTGTTCCTTGGTTACCCGAGCTCGCACAAGGGATATCACTGCCTCGACGTCTCCTCGCGTAAGGTTATCACCTCACACCATGTTGTTTTCGACGAGGACGTCTTTTCGTTCGCAACACACAACCCTCGTGCTCCAACAACCTCACTTGACTTTCTTCTAGATGAGGCCACGACTTCCTCTTTACCTCCATTTGTGACTGCAGGTACTGCAGCCCATCTTAGCGCCATGACTCCGCTTAGCATGTAGGGTTGTTCCAGCGCCCCACAAGATGGCCTCCCATGGCGCGGCGGCGTCCTCAGTAGCCGTGGCCCCCCCTGGTACGACAGTGACCCTTAATGCGATTGGGCTCTCTGGATTAAGGACCTCCTGTGACACGGTAGTGCCGTTTCCTACGGCGGTCTCCAATAGCACGGCGCCCCTGGACTTGATGACGCATGTCCGTGTGCCTTCTCCTCCAGATGCGATGGGATCCCCAAGCAGCTCGGTGCTGTCCATCGCCCCCGTTCCCGTGCTCCGGCCGGTACCGGGACCTCATCAGATGGTCACATGGGACAAATCTGGGATCATTAAGCCTGTGGACCGTCTCAATCTCTCGGCAATTCACTCCAGTGTCTCTCCACTGTCGAAGACATACAAAGGAGCTCTTGCTGATCCTCTGTGGCGCCAAGCCATGGCCGACGAGTACCAAGCCCTCATCGACAATGACACCTGGTCTCTTGTTCCACGTCCACCTGATGCTAATGTTGTCACAGGCAAGTGGATTTTCAAGCACAAATTTCATTCCGACGGGTCTCTTGCTCGGCATAAGGCACGTTGGGTTGTACGTGGCTACTCTCAACAGCCCGGTGTCGACTTTGATGAGACCTTCAGCCCGATCGTGAAGCCATCCACCATTCGAGTTGTGCTCAACATCGCTGCCTCGTGCTCATGGCCTCTACGTCAACTCGACGTCAAGAACGCTTTTTCTGCATGGTACTCTTGATGAGACGGTCTATTGTCAACAACCGGTTGGCTTTGTCGATCCGGCCCGTCCTTCACACGTATGCTGTCTGAAGAAGTCACTCTACGGTCTCAAGAAAGCCCCTCGTGTGTTTTGTATGTTGATGACATCATATTCACGACATCATCACTGGAGCTTCTTCATCGACTTTCTCAGTGGCTTCATACCGAGTTCTCTATGACTGACTGGGGGGATCTTCACTTCTTCTTGGGAATCTCCGTTACTCGGACTGCTTCCGGACTGTTCTTATCCCAGCGCCAATATGCTACAGACCTTCTTCATGTCGGCATGGTTGACTGCCACCCGACGGCGACTCCTGTTGATACCCGCTCCAAGCTTTCTGCAGCCGATGGGGCTCCCGTGTCCGATCTGACCGAGTACCGGAGCATGGTCAGTGCCCTTTAGTAGCTCACTCTCACCCAGCCCGACCTCGCCTATGCCATGCAACAGTCTACCTCTTCATGCATGCCCTTGGGAGCCCCATCTCGCACTCATTAAGCGGATTCTTCACTACGTCAAGGGAACTATGGACTACGGTCTTCAGCTTCACGTCTCACCAGTGACCACGTTGACCGTCTACTCTGATGCTGACTGGGCCAGCTGCCTGGACTCTCGTCGCTCTATTTCCAGATACTGTGTATACCTTGGAGATAACCTTATCTCATGGTCTGTAACATCCCAATTTTCTGAGTTAAAAATCTTTTAATAGTTAGTAGGGAGAAAATTCACCATTTGGATTTATTTGAATTTAATTCAAAAGCTTAATATTGAACTTTGCAATCAAAAATATTTAATGTGAATAATCCCAACATGAACCATAGCCAAAACTATTTTATTTGGGTTCTATGTGCTCAAGATATATTTTCTAGATTTTTCTAGAATTTTTCTGAGTTCATTTGCTATTTTCATTTGCTTATTTGAATTTCTGGGATTTTACAAAATAGAAAACCTATTATTAATCTCAGATAAATCCCTTGGGCCTAAACCCATACCTATTCCTAAACCTCCGGCCCAATCCTTTCCACCCGCCCATCCGAAAGCGGCCGCTCGCTTGTGCAAGGCTGCTGTTTCGCTACGTCTCACTGTGCGTGGGCGATGTCTGGCGTCGCCGCTGGTGGACTGTGCGGCGTCTTCGTCTTCGTATCATCTTCAACCTCGCGCCCGAGCCCGCGTCTGCCATGTTTCTTCTAGAAGCTCAATCCGGCAAACGCATTCCATATCTAAAACCTCTCGGATTTGGATGCCCAACTCTATCTCCTAGCTTTCCGCACCCATATCTGCAGTCAATCGGGAACGAGTCGAACTCTATCCCGTAGATTGAACAAACCCAAAGAAAATCCCGATTTGGGGATTTCCTATCCCGGGCACCCAAGCCCCTATAAATAGCACCCGAGCTTCGCCCATGTCTCCTAACCCCAAATCCCCATCCCGTTCTCCTCCCAAAGCTCTCGTGGCGGCGCATTTATGAGTTTAGGGTTTTCGGAGCCGAAGCTCAATCTTCAAAATTCTCCGTCGTTGGTGACGCCTTTCCCCCGGGGAGTACACCACTGGCTTCCTCGTCGCAAGATCAACCTCTTGCACCCCTTCATTGGCGTGGAGCATCGCTGGTGGGTGGTCCCAACAATAGCCGATCGTCTCCCTCCGCTCCGACATCAATTTCGGCCAACCTCGTCGCACTGCGGTGTCAACTCGAGTACCTCCAGGTGCGCAATAGCGAGGGCTATCGGTCGACCACCCACCTCGCCGGCGATCCGCCGCTCGCCGTTTGCCGTACAAACCCAGCGCCACCGTCGGTTGTCGCCCACGTCATGTTCACGTGGCTCGCCACATCGTGCCCAACCCTACGTGGCATCCGCGTACCGCCAACCAAAGAACGCGTGCCACCCGCCGCCAGACGCGCCGCCCTCACCTCGTGCGTGGCAGCCGCGTGGAGCCGTCGGCATCCACGGGCGCACGCGTGGCGGTCCGATTTAATCCGTGGCCGGTTGGTGAGACTTAGCTCATCGTGGATCGTGAGGTCGACATGTGGGTCCCACATATCAGAATTTTTTATTTCTTTTAATTTCGAAATTTCCTTGGCGCCAAACATTGCGCAACAATACGATTTTTCTTTAGAGAAATAATTCGGAAATTCCAGAAAATCCAAATTAGGGTTTCTTTAGATTTTCAATTTTCCAGAGCTCATAACTTTTGCATCCTAACTTCGATTGAGCCCATTCAAATTCCTAAATTCATCTAAATTTGAGCTCTATTTATATGAGTTTTTTTTATTTAATTTTTGGAGCTTGTTTTGCCTCTATTATTTATTTGTTTTGTTTGTTTGTTTCGGTTGCGAGTAGACGTCGATTCGTTGGGGAATTTTGGAGAAGAAGGAGCACCCCAAGATCAAGACCAGTACATAAAACTTTTCCAAGACAAGTCATACCATTGATCATCTTGAACCCAGTTTTCAAATTACTTTGTATTAAAGTATTGCATTCTACTTTAATTATTTATTTAAATGTTTTGGGTATAGTTATTATCCAAATTGTTATCACACCTTGGCCTTGTATGTCATAATTCCTTGTCACTCTAGCTTGGTTATTAGTTGGTAATATTATAGCACCAACGTGGGTTGGTTAGATGCGAGTACAATTGCTTAGTCATGCTACGAGTCTCACATCTCATGAAAGTTGCAATTATTAAATGTGACTAAGTGACTATGGAACTTTGTGTAAAACTGTATGCTATGTGTTATTACTTCGTGATGGCATGTGTTGCACTAAAACCAACTGGGTGGTAAAGGATTTAGACTAAGCAAGTGGTGGAAGCTGTGTGATATGGTGGAAGCTTTGTGCATGGGTTTGATAATCTTTGTGATCTAGTTAGAAAATAGAAGTCTTGCCTTGGTCAATTAAGGACTTAACTTTGTGCGCCATTGAACCGAGCCTTCATGCGACCACATGGTGGTATGGGAGGGCCTAACTTAGTAAGTTATGGATTCTCGGCATTGATGTTCGGTGGATAGGTTAGGGGTGTGTGACGTGGTGGAGGTGTGACTACTTGGTGGTTGCATCGCGATTCGGTTCGCCGCTTCCTGTCGGCGATGTGTGTTATGCTAGTTCTATGTGAGCTGGTATAGCGGGAAAGCACACCGGGAATGTCAATGTTTGAGATGAAGTTTTCGAACTGTTTTGTTATGATTAGTGCTTGCTACACTAGTTGTATCTTGTGGGAAAAGTGTACAACCTGTTAGAAATTGGCCCATATGAGTGAGGCCCATTTTCTATAATTCCAAAGCATTTATGGGTTAGTACCATATTGCTAAGGCAAGGTGGAGGTGACCAACATATAAGGTGGAGTCCTTGCCACTGCTTGAAACATGTAACACATGGATGAGGATGGCATGAGAAGGGCTCTGGCTAAACACACACACGCACGCACGCGCGCGCGCGTTTGCGTATTTTCGCGTGAAAAATCGCGTAACTTGTGACTTGCGACGCGCGACCGTGCCGTGACGTGGCGCGCCATTTGGCAGACCAAGTCCACCTTATTTTTGCTGAACCATGCATCTCTCTCTCTCTGTTTGAATGAGATTCAAATGTTTAAATTTGAGGCTTTATTGGGTGATGATGACGATTACGGTGGGTAAATGATCGTTAAGTGTAACGATTACGATGGGTAAATGGTGGTTAAATATGTCGATTACGGTGGGTAAATGGTCGTTTAATCTGTCGATTACGATGCATCTATATATGTGCGAGACGCCGATTGCATAGCGTGTACAAGAATAGCCTCCATTCCTTCTTTCTTCAAAAATGCGGTTGTTGTATCGCTGCGTCGAACCTTGCCGACTCTTCTTCTCTGCGTGCGGTGAAGAAGGGAAGCGGTATCTCGAACCTTCGCTGCCGTGAAGACCGCACGGGGCGGCAATAAGGTTTACGGGCAGCGATCTGCGCGACCTTCTTGCGCGACCGCGACATCTACGTTCGCGATCGCATCAAGTCTCTTGGCCGCTTCGCTCTTCATCGCACTCCATCCGTAAGTCTCTTGTGTGATTGATAGACTTGTTTACATCCCGGTTTTCATATATTGTGAAGTACAATGAGTTATCCGCTATCGATCTTGTTTTATGCATCATTAGTCTTTTGCAATATTTGCCTTCTAATAAAATCTGGAATTAAAATATTGCCCTCATTTCCAACATTCCAGAAACCTTATTGGAAACTTTGTTGCAACACAACTATGGTTTGGAGCTTCTGATGCTATGAAACCTGAGAGGTTTTCTGGTCAGAATTTCCGTAGATGGCGGACTAGAGCCAAGTTCGGCTCATGTCTTTGGGGTGTGGTGGGTAATCCACCCACGATATCCGTTCTGATTGACCCCGTATATGCGATTCGATAATGCAAACAACATTGCTCTTGGTCGCCTTCCGACCATTCCGCAGATCGGCTCTATGATGTGTACATGGACTATAAGTCCGCCACGAGTTGTGGGATGCACTAGAGCACAAATATGCAGAGGCAGAGGCGTGTCGTTGGCTCTACATGTGTGAGCAATTCTTCGACTTTACCATGGATGAGGCTAAGTCCATAGTTGGACAAGCTCATGATCTCCGACTATTGGTTGGTGAGATTGCGCATCCGGGTGTGTGTTGCCTCCTAAGTTTGTGGTGCGGGCATTGTCGCCAAACTTCTGTTTCTTGGCGGGATTTTGCCACTAGCTTGAAACACAAGAGGAAGATATTTCGTTGAAGATCTCATTCTTTGCCTCGATGTGGAAGAAAAGGCAAGAGCAAAAGATGCACCTAGTACTTACGGGTCGAACAATGCAAATTTCATAGAGAAAAAGATCATGTAAAGAAGTACAAATCCAACAAAACGAACAAGACAACTAGCTTTAAGAAGAAAAGCTGAGAAAAAGGATATGAAGAACATCACGCTTTGTGTGTGGAAAAACGGTCATATGGCGAAAGACTGTCATTTCCGCAAAGCGAGATGGTGAACGACCAAAGAAGAAGGTCATTAAGCGTGATCATAAGCGAGGCCTCGACTTCGAGGAGGGTATATTAATTCTCCTGTTGTTTTTACAGCATGTCAATCCAGCGATTGGTGGGTTGATACTTTGGTGCTAATGTTCACGTATGTTACGATATTTCCTTGTTTTCTTCATACCAGTGCGTGAGGGCTTCCTCCGTCCTAATGGAAAGCGGATCACATGCTTCGTTCTTGGTGTTGTACGGTGAGAGCTGAAGCTTACTTCAGGAAGATTGTCCACTTGAAGAACGCGGAAGATGCTCCTACAATAAACAAGAACCTCGTTAGTGGTTACATTCTATGTAGGGACGGTTATAAGCTAGTCTTTGAGTCAAATAAAATTGTAATGTCTAAGTTCGGGAATTTTGTTGGTAAAGGCTATGAGAGCGGAGGCTTGTTCCGCCTAAGTACTTTAGAGTCTTGTTACAATCAATGTTGCAACGGGTTTAAATAAATGTGAGGCAAATATTTGGCATTCTCGTTTGTCATATTGGTTTTGATAGTATTGCTAGAATGTCCAGTTAGATTTAATTCCAAAATGTGAAATTGTCAAAGGATCAAAGTGCTACCATGTGTGCAAGCAAAGTAGCCTCGAAAACCCTTTAAGGGATTAGAGGACTAAAAGAACTTGGCACCATTAGATCTTGTTCATTGATTTGTGTGAAATGAATGGATTGTTGACAAAAGGAGGCAAAAGATATTTTTAACTTTTATTGATGATGCAACACACTCTGCTATGTGTATTTGCTAAAAACTAAGGATGAAGCTTTAAACTACTTTAAGACTTATAAGGCCGAGGTTGAGAACCAACTAGAGAAGAAAATAAAAGACTAAGGTCCGATCGTGGAGGAGAGTACATCTCTCATGAATTTTCTCAATTCTGCATTCGAGCATGGAATAGTCCATGAATTTACACCACCATATTCACCCCAATCAAATGGGGTAGCTGAGAGGAAAACCGCACACTAACGGACTTGGTTAATGCCATGTTAGAGAGAGTCTTTGGTATGCCTAAGACATGGTGGGGAAGCTATATTGACAACTTTCGTCCTAAACAGAGTAATCACTAAAAAGAGTGATCTTACTCCATATGAGGGATGGAAGGGAGAAAACCCAATGTCAATTTTCTGCGAACTTGGGGTGTTTGGCCAAGGTCAATATACCATTGCGTAAAAGAGAAAGCTTGGACCTAAAACAATCGATTGTATTTTTCTAGGATATGCTCATAATAGCACTACTATAGATTTTAGTAGTTAAATCGAGAAATTCTGAGATTATTGCTAACACAATAATGGAGTCTAGAGATGCTTCATTCTTTGAGGATTATTTTCCTATGAGAACAAAGCAGAAGTACTTCACAAACCGAGAATGTTCAAATTGAAAATATTGAAAGTGAGAATAATCAAACTTCAACCTCCCACCATCTACGAACCAATATGTGATATCCCTGAGGAGGATAACAATCTAGTCACAGAAGCTCTTCGTAGGAGCAAGAGACAAAGGGTTGAGAAATGTAACATCCCAATTTTCAGAGCTTAAAAATCTTTTAAATAGTTAATAGGGAAAAATTCACCATTTGAATTTTATTTGAATTTAATTTCAAAAGCTTAATATTGGACTTTACAATCAAAAACATTTAATGTGAATAATCCCAACATGAACAATAGCCAAAACTATTTTATTTGGGTTCTATGTGCTCAGATATATTTTCTAGATTTTTCTAGAATTTTTCTGAGTTCATTTGCTATTTTCTATTGCTTGTTTGAATTTCTGGTATTTTCTAAAATAGAAAACCTATTTAAAATCTCAGATTTGTGCTTGGGCCGAAATCCAAACCTCCGGCCCATTCTCCCCGCCACACCCATTTCCGCATGCACCCGGCTCGCCAGCAGCCGCCGACCGACGACATGCGGGCCCCGCATGTCAGTCCCTCTCTCTCCCTTTCCTTCGAAGCGCCCGAGCATCCTCCACCGTCCGATCAAGGTTGAACGGCTAGATGTGCGCAAGGCAACCGGAGTTGTCCGAATGTCCTATTGATCGTGGCCGCTCGATCAAGATCCAACGGTCGATCTCGAGTACATTTGCGTACCGCGGTTTTGCGCTGACGCGACTCACGCGGTGTGTCTCGACGTGTGGGTCCCCGCTTGCCACGTCGTCTTCGCTTCCGAATCCGTTAGGATACGATCTCGCCGCCGCCGCGTTTTTGGGCGTTCGTGCCTGGACTCTCCAGCCTCCGGGTATAAAAGGAGGTAGCCCTCGGTCCCATCTCATCTCAACCCTAGCCGCCCTCGCGGCTGAACCTAGCGCGCGGAGCTCGAAGATCGATCTGCGCGCCGCCAACTCCGACGAGTTCGTTCGTCGCCGCCGCTGCCGCCGAGTGTCGTGGTCTACACCGTCGGCATCGCACGGAGCTCCTCTACCTCTGGTGGCCTTCGTCTCGCCGGAGTGTCACCGAGCGCGCGTTGCCGTCAAACCGAAGGCCCTCCGCCGCTCTTGCTCGCCGCCGACCGCCACCGCCCACCCCGAGCATCGGAGTTGCACCGATGAGGTTCGCAATAGCAAGAGCTACATGCCTGGTACCACTCACCGGCGGTGAATCGCCGCCGTTCGCCCGCCGTTGGTTCCCGAAAGCCGTTGTCGCCGCGATGCCCGACGTGGCAGCCCGTGTCGGCGCCCACTCACCGCTTGCTCGCGTGTCATCTGCGTGGCGCCGTGTCGCGATCCACGCACGCGCACGCCGGCGACCATCGGGTTCGAGCGAGGCTCGGTGGACCTAGTCCACCGTGAGTTTAGCCTCGACATGTGGGTCCCACATGTCGGAGATTTCTTTATTTATCTTTTCCGAAATTCCTTCACGACGCCAAGATTGCGCAATAATCCAATTTTTCAATAGAAAAGTAATTCGGAAATTCCAGAAAATCATAATTAGGGTTTCTTTTAGATTTCCAATCTTCCAAAGCTCATAACTTTTGCATCCTAACTCCGATTGAGCCCATTCAAATTTCTAATTTTGTCTAAATTCAAGATCTAGTTATCTGAGATTTTTATTTAATTTTTGGAGTTTGTTTTGCCTCTGTTATTTATTTATTTTGTTTGTTTGTGTCTCGTTTGCGAGTAGACGTCGATTCGTCGGGGAATTTTGTTGAAGAAGGAGCACCCCAAGACCAAGATCAGTACATAGACCTATTCCAAGGCAAGTCATACCTTTGATCATCTTGAACCCAGTTTTCAAATTACTTTGTGTTAAATTATTGCATTATAGTTTAATTATTTATTTAAATGCTTTGGGCATAGCTATTATCCAAATTGTTATCACACCTTGGCCTTGTATGTCATATATCCTTGTCACCCTAGATTGGTTATGAGTTGGTAATATTGTATCACCAACGTGGGTTGGTTAGATCGAGTATAATTGCTTAGCCATGCTACGAATCATCATCTCATGTGAGTCGCAAATATTAAATATGACTAAGTGACTATGGAACTTTGTGTAACATCTTGTGTGCTATGTGTTATTACTTCGTGATGGCATGTGTTGCACTAAAATCAACTGGTGGTAAAGGATTTAGACCGAGGCAAGTGGTGGAGACGTGTGACATGGTGGACTATGTGATGGGTTTGATAACTGTGTGGCTTAGTTAGAACATGGAAGTCTTGCCTTGGTCAATTGGGACTTAACTTTGTGCGCCATTGAAGCGAGCCTTCTTTGCATGCGACCACATGCTTGGTATGGGACGAGCCTAACTTAGTAAGTTATGGATTCTCGCATTGATGTTCGGTGGTAGGTTAGGCTATGTGATAGGGTGGAGGTGTGACTACTTGGTGGTTGCATCACGGGAGGATTCGTCGCCCCCGCCCAACGGTGTGTGTTATGCATGGGCTATGTGATATGTATAACGGTTTGTAAGCACACCGGGAACGCGTCAATGTTGGAGATGAAGTTTCGAACTGTTTTGTTATGATTGGTGCTAGCTACACCTTTGGTTATATCGTGTGGGTAAAGTGTACAACCTCTGCAGAGTGTTAAATAAACTATTCGAATAGGCGCGTCATGATCATGGACATGCTCGGTGCTTTCACATGAGGGTAGTTTTCATAAAATGTGGGAATGGGAGCTGTGTGATCTCAATCATATGGCTATGTGAAATAATCTGTTTAGCTGTGTGTCTTTGTGGAAACAACTGTTAAATTAATATTGTCTATTTGTTTGAATTATGCTTTCAATCTATTATTCGTATTCAATTGCAAATGTTGCTTTTATGCAAAAGAACCACAGAAGCCTTTTCTTTGGAATAAGCCTGCATCTATACATTGCATTCTGTGGTATGATTTGCGAGTACGGTTGTGTACTCACGCTTGTTGTAAAACTTGCGCCCAAACCTACAGAAGTGGAGGAGTCTACGCCTGCTTTCGAGGAGGAGTTCGTTGAAGGCTGATCGTTCGTTAAGGTCTGGATCCCAGTTGGTTGCCTGTGGTGAATTGGTGGGATCTACGCCGAGTTTTCCGTTCGCCGCCGCTTTATTTCTGTTAGCCTGCGTGGCTTAATAAGTGTAAACTCGACCATAAGGTCAAAACCATTATTTGTTATTCAAACTAATCGCTTACTTTATTTATCGTTTGTGTGGATCGATATTTACCGTGTTAGCCTGTGTGTACTAGCGTGATCCTCGACTAGTGCAAAGATACGGAGGGTTCCAATCGTGATGCAGGTCCCGACAGAGGTGGTATCGAGCCATATCATTTGAGGTCTTGACCTTAGTTAGATTGGCCGCCCTTAGAGTGTCCAAACTATTTTCTAAAAGGAAAAATTAACTTGCAAAGTTAATTGATTGCTTAACTCTTCTCATATCTCTCTCGCCTCAACTTTTGCTATGATCTCTTCTCTCCCCGCCGCTTTAAAGTTGCTTTACCTGCTAAATCTGCCTTGACAGATGCCTCGCCTTCAGAGCTATGGTGAGCGACTGGAGGGTATCTTGCCGAGCTTTGGAAGTTGCTCGTGTTCTTGGAGGTTTTGATCGTCCAGACGTCGGCAACAATCGACGGTGAATGGTCGAACCCGGAGTGATTTGTCGCCCGACGATCTACGCCAGAGGAACGACAAAGCGAGCCAACCTTCGCACGCCTCGCTGAGGAAGATCACTTGGCCGAAGGTATCCAGAGTCGCCGCGCTTGGCCATGCTACGATCCGCAACATCTACGCACGGAGCTTCAAGACACCGTCTTCCGTTACCACCCGTAGCCGCAGTAGTGGACTTGCCAGCACGCTACCCGTCCACAGAAGGAGAGAGCAACGCCACAGTCGTGCACCTCGCCCAGTTCGTGGCCGCCCAGGAGGAAGCTTTGGAGAGGACTATCACTGAGTTGGATCATGTCTATGAAGCCTTGCAGAGAGCTGAAGAGAAGGTCGCCACTCTGCAGGAGATCCTCTACGACCAAGTTCCCGAAGAAGAGGAAGACCCCGAGGATGATCCTGAAGAAGATCCGGAGGAAGGTCCAGTGGATCCAGAGGATGACGCAGAGCCAGCGGAGCCAGAGGAGCCAGTTGCACCGGGAACGCCTGTTCCTGCTGCACTAGTTCCAGGGCATCAGGATCAGTTTGCCAAGATGCCGGCTCACTTCCGAGTCTACAGCCGTCAGGAGCGTCGCCGCGGTTGTGGAGGCTTTCTCGAGTAGTTGGTCTTAGTTTCAGTTTTCAGGCTTAGCCAGTTTCAGTTTAGTGAGTCGCCCTTTAGGCGGTAGTTTTGTGTGCTTAGGTCGTTGTTTCTTTTTGTGTGCAAGTATGAGCTGCAAAGGCCCTTAGGCATTTGTTGCAGTCATGCTAAGACCCTATTAATCAAGGTATTTCATTTGAGTTTCTTGATCTGTGTTTTGTTGGGTTTAACCTACCCTCGCTAGTTCTTAACTCATCTCGTGCTTGCTACCTTATCTAACCTATGGAGCTTCACAGATGGTTCAAACTCGTCGAGGCCTTTGCAAGTGGTTCCTGTACTCAAAGACCGTGAGGCAATGAGCAACCAGTGCGAGAGCGCCCGCCATAAGCACCCCAATTGACTTGCAAAACTTTGGAGCTTTCATGGCGGCCATGACTCACCGATGAATACTATGATGACTCGATGCAAGCCATGCACAACCGTAACAATAACAATAACAATCACCAAAGATGGAGCCCCACCGCTCATGGTCACCATGGACCATCCAAACTTGCGAGAATTCATGAGGACTCGCCCACCCACATTTTCCGACACGCTCTCGGTGGAAGCGGATGATTGGCTCGGTGGTTGTTGAAAGAAAGCTCACCGATCACCAAAGGTCTGACCGCGTGAAAAGGTTACGTATGCCACTCACCGATGGAAGGCACACCGCCGAATGGTGGAGAACTTCTGCGTCGCCCATGAGACGCCACAGGATATCACCCGAGGAATTTTACTCGCGGCATTCCGCCAAAGATCACGTGCGAGAAGGCATTATTGATCTGAAAAAGGATGAGTTCCACGCTCTCAAGCAAGGAGCTATGTCAGTGTCTGACTACCTCAACAAGTTCTCGCAACTTGCTCGCTATGCTACAGAAGATGTAGCCACAGATAAGGCTCGCCAGAGTCGCTTCTTGAAGGGACTGAACACTGGACTGCAAGTCAGTCTAATTGCCCATACTTTCCCTGATTTCGAGGAGCTGGTCAACAAAGCCTTTGTTCTAGAGGACAAACGCAAGGAACTGGAGGATAATCAGAACGCCGGATGGCTCGGCAAGGGAACCATCAATCACAAGAGAGCAAGAATAGTGCCGCACGGTTCAACAGTTTCCACCAAACTTCGCTCGTTGAGCACCCGCACCAACTCAACACCCGCCCACCGCGGAACTTCCGCAACCCCGCACTGTCAACCCCAATCCAGAAGCAACCAGCAGCGCGCATCAAAGGTCCATTACGCTTTGTCGCCACCGGGACATTTTGCCAACCGGTGTCCGCAAGGGGAACAATCACTCGATGACGCTTCAACCTTGGAGCTACGCCATCCAAGACACCAGCGCGTGCATCAATCAGGAGCGTCAAGTCAGCTTGCGGTCAGTGGAGGAGCACCACGATCGGTGATCGAGGTCGTGTCAACCACGCCACCCGGAAGGAGCCCAGAATCACGGGACGTCAGTCGGTAAGTTTCTAGTTAACTTCGCATGCACATCGGTTTTGTTTGATTCTCGAGCTTGCGATTCGCTTGTTTGGAATGTTTGCAACCAAGAATAAATTGGAAGTTATGCAACTTAAGCATACTCGTTAGTCCGATCGCTGGAGCAGAGCTAAGTACTAGAGTGGGATGTTTAGAGCTAAGTTACTCATAGTGGAGTTGAGTTTCTAGCCAACCTAATAGTCCTAGATACCCAAACCTAGACGTCATTCTTGGCATGGATTGGTTATCCAAGCACAAAGCAGTGCTAGATTGTGGCCGAAGAGCGTAATATGAGAGGACGCCAAAGGAAACAAGGTAGAGTTTCTAGCCACCTCGATTCGTGATGGACATTTGCTAGTAAATGCGATCGAAGACCTCGCCTTAGAAGAAGTACCGGTGGTCGGTGAATATCCGGATGTATTTCGGAAGAATTACCGTGAATGCCACCGGATCGTGACATTGAGTTTGTCATCGACCTAGTGCCGTGGACAGCACCAATTTCAAAGAGACCTTATCGGATGCCGGTAGATGAATTGGTAGAGATGAAGAAGCGGATAGAAGAACTTCTTGAGAAAGGTTTCGTGAGACCTAGTTCGCCGCCATGGGGAGCGCCGGTGTTGTTTGTCAAGAAGAAAGATGGAAGTATGAGGATGTGTATTGACTATCGTTCTCTCAACGGTTACCATCAAGAACAAGTACCCACTACCCGGATTGATGATCATTTGATCGGATGAAAGGAGCCGGATTATTCTCGAA
Organism: Ampelocalamus luodianensis; assembly: GCA_036346255.1. Lineage (NCBI taxonomy): Eukaryota > Viridiplantae > Streptophyta > Magnoliopsida > Poales > Poaceae > Ampelocalamus > Ampelocalamus luodianensis. Next base: position 12,609,144 of record CM070628.1, read on the forward strand.
GATCGATCTGCGATCAAAGTTACCACCACTAAAAATTTGTCCTAAGGATATACCAAGAAGACAGCTTTCTCAACGCTGATACGACATTATGAGTTCTTAGTCATGTCCTTTGGTCCGACTAATGCCCCGCTATTTCATGAACATGATGAATAAAGTATTCATGGAATATTTGGACAAGTTCGTAGTTGTGTTCATTGATGATATTCTAGTGTACTCCAAGTCGGAGGAAGAACACGCCGAACATTTAAGAACAATATTGGAGAAACTCAGAGAGCATCAATTGTATGCCAAGTTCAGTAAGTGTGATTTTTGGAAGAAGGAAGTAGATTTCCTTGGTCATGTTATGACAGAAGAAGGAGTAGCAGTTGACCCCGGTAAAGTCAAAGCAGTGTTACATTGGGAGCAACCCGAGCGTAACTCAGAATCGCGATTTAGCTTGGGAATGGCGAGTTATTACCGCGTTTCATCGAAGGATTCTCATCAATTGCTAAGCCCCTACGCAATTGTTGAAGAAGGAAAAAGTTCACTTGGACTCACTGAGGAAAGTTTTCAAGAGTTGAAGAAACGTTTGACTTCATCAAGATCGATTTTGCGGATATTCGAAAGGATTTCGATATCTATTGTGATGCTTCACACAAGGATTAGGATGCGTCCCGATGCAAGAAGGAAGAGGCGCCGCTATGCATCAAGGCAATTAAGACCTCACGAGGAGAATTACCCTACTCATGATCCGGAATTAGTCTCAGTAGTGCATGCTTTAAAGATTTGGCGCCATTACCTCATCGGTGAATCTGTGAAGTCTACACGATCATAAGAGTCTCAAGTACATCTTTACCCAAATGATCTCGAATATGAGACAGAGAAGATGGTTGGAATTGATTAAGGATTATAATCTTGGAATCCACTACCATCCGGAAAAGCCAACGAGTTGCAGATGCTCTAAGTCGTAAGAGTTACCGCAATGATTTGGAAGTAAAGGAAGTTGCGAGAACTTTATGAAGAATTTGAAGCTAAAGCTAGAAGTTGTGTCCAGGGATTTGTAGCCGTTTGAGGTACAGTCTACCACGGAGAAGCGATTCGTGAAGCACAACCAAAGGACCCCGTGTTGTCGATATCAAGCTCAAAATGGCAGAAGGAAAATTCAAAGATTTCACCAAGGATGATCAAGACATACTGGATTAATGGTCGATTCATGTACCGGATGTCGATGGTCCGAGACAGTTAATCTTAAAGGAAGCCCATGACTCAAAGTATTCAATTCACCTCGAAGTACCAAAATGTACCAGATGTTAAGACTAAATTTTGGTGGCCAAATTTGAAGCGAGAAGTCGCAGAGTTCGTTGCCTTGCGCGACACCGCCGTAAAGTGAAGGCACACGAGAGACCAAAGAGTTTGTGCAACCGTCAAGATTCCGAGAATGGAAGGGAGGAAATCGGGATGGATTTTATCACCGTTTACCCAAGACCCAATCGGGTTACGATTCGATCTAGGTAATAGTCGATCGTCTCAACCAAGGTCGCCATTTCTCGCGATCAAAACCACATACTCCGGAGATCGCCTTGGAGTTGTACATGGCCGTAATTGTCGGTTTGCGGCAGCCCAAGAAGATAGTGTCCGATCGAGGATCTCGGTTCACCTCGTTTTTGGCAAAGCTTGCATGAAGCATTGGGTACCCATCCGAATTTCAGATCGCATACCATCCACAGATCGATGGGCGGATCAAAGAGTCAATCGATATTGAGGATATGCCGAGAGCTTGTGCTCTAGCAAATGCTACCGCTGGGATAAAAGTTTACCGATGCGAATTTTCGTACAACAATAGTTATCAAGCTAGTCTGCAAATGTCACCATTTGAAGCTTTGTACGGCCGCGCCTGCAGAACCCCGTTGAATTGGTCGTAAACAATTTAACGATCGGGCCGTCCGGACATTATTCAGAGGCGAGAAGAGCAAGTGGCCATGATAAGAGAAAGATTGAAGATAGCTCACCGGTGCGTAAGAGCTATGCGCGATAATCGTCGCCAAGATCTCGATTTGAACCCGAGGATTTCGTTTATCTTCGAGTGACTCCGCTCAGAGGTGTCAAAAGGTTTCATGCCAAAGGGAAGCTTGCCCCTAGGTATGTTGGTCCATTCAAGATTTGAACGCCGTGAGAAGTTGTTATGGGCTTGAGCTACCGCGATGCGTTAGCGAGTGCATGATGTCTTTCATGTCTCGCATTGAAGAAGTGTCTTCGTGTGCGGTAAGAGCAAGCCCCGCTTGAATCAATTGATCAAGGAGGATCTTACCTACAAGGAGCGGCACAATCAGATTTTGGATGTCGCAGAGCGCCTCACCAGAAGCAAGACTGTTCGTTTTTTGCAAGGTCCGGTGGAGCAACCACTCAGAAGGAGAAGCAACGTGGGAACGTGAAGAAGAGCTGAAAGCCGAGTTCCCTAGCCTTTTCTCTAGCTAGCCTGAATCTCGGGGTCGAGATTCCTTTAAGGGGGGGAGGTTTGTAACATCCCAATTTTCAGAGCTTAAAAATCTTTTAAATAGTTAGTAGGAAAATTCACCATTTGAATTTTATTTGAATTTAATTTCAAAAGCTTAATATTGGACTTTACAATCAAAAACATTTAATGTGAATAATCCCAACATGAACAATAGCCAAAACTATTTTATTTGGGTTCTATGTGCTCGATATATTTTCTAGATTTTTCTAGAATTTTTCCAGTTCATTTGCTATTTTCTATTGCTTGTTTGAATTTCGTATTTTCTAAAATAGAAAACCTATTTAAAATCTCAGATTTGTGCTTGGGCGAAATCCAAACCTCCGCCCATTCTCCCCGCCGCCAGCTCAGCCGCTGTGCAAGGCTGCTCGACGACATGCGGGCCCCGCATGTCGATCCCTCTCTCTCCTTTCCTTCGGCGCCGAGCATCCTCCACCGTCCGATCAAGGTTGAACGGCTAGATGTGCGCAAGGCAACCGAGTTGTCCAGAATGTCCTATTGATCGTGGGCCGCTCGATCAAGATCCAACGGGCCGATCTCGATGTTTGCGGCGCGCCGCCAAGACGCGGACTCACGCGAGCTGTGTCTCGACGTGTGGGTCCCGGCTTGCCACGCCGTCTCGCTCCGAATCCGTTAGGGATACGATCTCCGCCGCCGCCGCTTTTTGGGCGTTCGTGCTCGGACTCTCCTGCAGCCTCCGGGTATAAAGGAGGTAGCCCTCGGTCCCCGCATCTCAACCCTAGCCGCCGCTCGCGCTGAACAACCTAGCCGCCGCGGAGCTCAAGATCGACCGCGCGCCGCCAACTCCGACGCAGTTCGTTCGCCACCGTCGCTGCCGAGTGTCGTGGTCTACACCGCGGCGACGCACGGAGCTCCTCTACCTCCCTGGTGGCCTTCGCTCGCGGAGTGTCACCGAGCCGTGCCGCCAAACCCGGCCCTCCGCCGCTCTTTGCTCGCCGCCGACCGCCACCGCCCACCCCGAGCATCCGGAGTTGCACGATGAGGTTCGCATAGCAAGAGCTACATTTGGTACCACTCACCGCGGTGAATCGCCGCTTCGCCGTCGCCGTTGGTTCCCGAGCCGTTGTCGCCGTCGCCCGGCGTGGCAGCCGTCGGCCGCCCACCTCGGCCGCTTGCTGCGTGTCATCTGCGTGGCGCCGTGTCAAGATCCACACGCACGCACACGCCGGCACCATCGGTTCGAGTTAGAGGCTCGTGGACCTAGTCCACCGTGAGTTTAGCCTCGACATGTGGGTCCCACATGTCGAGATTTCTTTATTTATCTTTTCCGAAATTCCTTCACGACGCCAAGATTGCGCAATAATCCAATTTTCAATAGAAAAGTAATTGGAAATTCCAAAATCATAATTAGGTTTCTTTTAGATTTCCAATCTTCCAAAGCTCATAACTTTTGCATCCTAACTCGATTGAGCCCATTCAAATTTCTAATTTTGTCTAAATTCAAGATCTAGTTATCTGAGATTTTTATTTAATTTTTGGAGTTTGTTTTGCCTCTGTTATTTATTTATTTTGTTTGTTTGTGTCTCGTTTGCGAGTAGACGTCGATTCGTCGGGGAATTTTGTTGAAGAAGGAGCACCCCAAGACCAAGATCAGTACATAGACCTATTCCAAGGCAAGTCATACATTTGATCATCTTGAACCCAGTTTTCAAATTACTTTGTGTTAAATTATTGCATTATAGTTTAATTATTTATTTAAATGCTTTGGGCATAGCTATTATCCAAATTGTTATCACACCTTGGCCTTGTATGTCATATATCCTTGTCACCCTAGATTGGTTATGAGTTGGTAATATTGTATCACCAACGTGGGTTGGTTAGATGCGAGTATAATTGCTTAGCCATGCTACGAATCATCATCTCATGTGAGTCGCAAATATTAAATATGACTAAGTGACTATGGAACTTTGTGTAACACTGTGTGCTATGTGTTATTACTTCGTGATGGCATGTGTTGCACTAAAATCAACTGGGTGGTAAAGGATTTAGACTGAGGCAAGTGGTGGAGACTGTGTGACATGGTGGACTATGTGATGGGTTTGATAATCTGTGTGGCTTAGTTAGAACATGGAAGTCTTGCCTTGGTCAATTAAGGACTTAACTTTGTGCGCCATTGAACTGAGCCTTACTGTACGACCACATGCTTGGTATGGGACGAGCCTAACTTAGTAAGTTATGGATTCTCGCATTGATGTTCGGTGGTAGGTTAGGCTATGTGATAGGGTGGAGGTGTGACTACTTGGTGGTTGCATCACGGAGGATTAAGTCGTCCCCGCCCAACGGTGTGTGTTATGCATGGGCTATGTGATATGTATAACGGTTTGTAAGCACACCGGGAACGTCAATGTTGGAGATGAAGTTTCGAACTGCTTTGTTATGATTGGTGCTAGCTACACCGTTATATCGTGTGGGTAAAGTGTACAACCTCTGCAGAGTGTTAAATAAACTATTCGAATAGCCGCGTCATGGTCATGGACATGCTTCGGTGCTTTCACATGAGGGTAGTTTTCATAAAATGTGGGAATGGGAGTGTGTGATCTCAATCATATGGCTATGTGAAATAATCTGCTTAGTTGTGTGTCTTTGTGGAAACAATCATAAATTAATATTGTCTATTTGTTTGAATTATGCTTTCAATCTATTATTCGTATTCAATTGCAAATGTTGCTTTTATGCAAAAGAACCACGAAGCCTTTTCTTTGGAATAAGCTCGCATCTATACATTGCATTCTGTGGTATGATTTGCGAGTACGGTTGTGTACTCACGCTTGTTGTAAAACTTGCGCCCAAACCTCTGTAGTGGAGGAGTCACGCCGCTTTTGAGGAGGAGTTCGTTGAAGGCCGATCGTTCGTTAAGGTCCGGATCCCGATTGGTTGCCGTGGTGAATTGGTGGGATCTACCGGAGTTTTCCGCTCCGCCGCTTTATTTCTGTTAGCCTGCGTGGCTTAATAAGTGTAAACTCGACCATAAGGTCAAAACCATTATTTGTTATTCAAACTAATCGCTTACTTTATTTATCGCTTGTGTGGATCGATATTTACCGTGTTAGCCTCCTGTGTGCACTAGCGTGATCCTGGACTAGTGCAAGATATACGAGGGTTCCGTAATCGTGATGCTGGTCCCGACAAGAAAACCTTTGGTGATGACTTTATTGTATACCTCGTGGATGATGTGCCAACGACCCTTTCAGAGGCTTATGCATCTTCGATGTCGAGTATTGGAAAGAAGCGATCCAGAGCGAGATGGACTCTATCATGGCTAATGGGACTTGGGAGATCACCGATCGTCCCATCGGTGCAAACTCAGAGGATGGGTGGATCTTTAAAAGAAATTAAGGCCTCGATGGTACTATTGAGAAGTACAAGGCAAGACTTGTGGCCAAGGGTTACACCGAGAAGAGGGAGAAGATTTCTTTGATACCTATTCTCCTCTCGCGGACTAACCACCATCGAGTGCTCCTTATGCTAGCATCTTCTTATGGTCTACATGTCCATCAAATGGATGTAAAGACACTTTTCTTAATGGAGAGTTGGAGAAAGAAATCTATATGGTTCAACTTTGATGGTTTTGTGATTTGACAGAAAATAAGGTATGTAGATTATTAAAATCCTTATATGGTCTAAAGCAAGCACCTAAACAATGGCACGAGAAATTTGATAAAACTTTAACATCCACGGCTTTGTTGTGAATGAAGTCGATAAATGTGTATACTATCGTTATGGTGGGGTCAAGGAGTGATCTTGTGCCTATATGTAGATGACATACTTATATTTGGAACAAACATCACAGTAATTGACGAGGTCAAATCTTTTTATCTCGATGCTTTGATATGAAAGACTTAGGAGAGGCAGATGTTATTCAATATTAAATTAATCAAGAACGAGGATGGGATCACTTTGAGTCAATCCCATTATCTTTGAGAAAATCTTAAGCCGTTTTGGCTATGAGAATTGTAAAATTTCTCCAACGCCCTATGATGCAAGCATTAAGCTTGAAAGAATCAAGGGTTAGGAAAAGATCAATTAAGATTTTCACAAATTATTGGATCACTTATGTATCTATCGGTGCCACAAGACTGACATATCATTTGTTGTGAGCAAATTAAGTCGGTTTACTTCTAACCTGTGAGATGATCACTGGGAGGCACTTGAGAGAGTGTTGCGCTATTTGAGAGGCACAACCTCATACGGAATTCACTATCTCGGGCATCCTACGTATTAGAAGGATATAGTGATTCAAATTGGATCTCGATGCATGATGAGATCAAAGCTACAAGTGGTTATGTCTTTACACTAGCAGAGCTGCAGCTTCATGGAGGTCGTGTAAGCAGACTATATTGACGAGGTCAACTATGGAAGCGTAACTTGTAGCACTAGACACAACTATCGTTGAGGTGAATGGCTTAGAGAGCTTATGTTGGACTTGCCATCGTTGCGAAACCAATACCAAAGCAATCCTAATGTCTTGTGATAATCAAGCGGTATTGATTAAGGTTACAAGTACTAAGGATAACATGAAGTCCTCCGGACATGTGAAGCGTGAGGCTTAAATCACGTAAAATTGAGGAACTCCGAGTGATTATCGTGAATTATATACGACCGAGAAAATCGCGACCCTTTCACAAAGGGGCTAGCACTGGCGCATTTCGTTGCGCCTATGGACATGGGAATAAGGCCCATTGGAGTTACAACTCAACAAAGAACTCCATACCTTTTGATCGGAGATCCCGTGACTTAGGCAATGGGAAAAACAAGTTCATGTTGTAACAAGAGAGTATATATTCATTGAATCCATGTCCTAATAGACAAATTACTCTCAATCAGATGGAAGGATGGCATAAAACCTTAATATATTCTCGTTGTCCAAATGAGGAAAAGGTATTAGCCTACGAGTGATACCTAGAAAGAATATACCTACTTGAGCTCAACTGTGAGGTCGCAGTTCACGAGAATAGGCATTCTCTAGAAAGCTCATGAGCGATAAGGAGCATGACCAAATAACGCCCGCTTAGGCGCGGTTCTTTGACAAACCTAGTATCGCTTGAGATTTCAAGTAAAATCTAATTACAAAAAGTGTGAATTCAAGGCATGGTCCATTCATCACCGTGAGAAGATGAATGTTGTCATTCTAGGTGTAAGTTCAACCTGCACGGGACTTACACTAAAAGACGGTATATTAACAAAGATTCAAAGACAATATCTTTGATATCCTTTTTGCTTCTTGCTTTGGAATTGGTGGGGATTGTTAGAAATTGGCCCATATGAGTGAGGTCCATTTTCTATAATTCCAAAGCATTTATGGGTTAGTACCATATTGCTAAGGCAAGGTGGAGGTGACCAACATATAAGGTGGAGTCCTTGCCACTCCTTGAAACATGTAACACATGGATGAGGATGGTATGAGAAGGGCTCGGCTAAACACACACACGCACGCACGCTGCTGTCACAGATTTTCGCGTGAAAAATCGCGTGACTTGTGACTTCATGACGCGCGCATCGTGCCGTGACGTGGCGCGCCATTTGGCGTACCAAGTCCACCTTATTTTTGTTGAACCATGCATCTCTCTCTCTGCTTGAATGAGATTCAAATGTTTAAATTTGAGGCTTTATTGGGTGATGATGATGACGATTACGATGGGTAAATGATCGGTTAATGTGACGATTACGATGGGTAAATGGTGGTTATGTGTCGATTACGTGGGTAAATGATCGCTAACTGTCGATTACGACCGCATCTATATATGTCTCGAGACGTCCAGTGCATAGCGTGTACAAGAATAGCCTCCATTCCTTCTTCCTTCAAAAATGCGTGTTGTTGTATGCTGCCGCCGTCGAACCTTGCCGACTCTTCTTCTCGCGCACCGTGAAGAAGGGAAGCGGTATCTCCGAACCTTCTTTGCCGTGAAGACCGCGACGGGCGCAATAAGGTTTCGGCGCGCGATTCGCGACCGCTTGCCGCATCGCGACATCTACGTTTACGCGATCGCATCAAGTCTCTGGCGCTTCTGCTCTTCATCAGACCCATCTGTAAGTCTACTGTGTGATTGATAGACTTGTTTACATCCTGGTTTTCATATATTGTGAAGTACAATGAGTTGTCTGCTATCAGTACTGTTTTATGCATCATTAGTCTTTTGCAATATTTGCCTTCTAATAAAATCTGGAATTAAAATATTGCCCTCATTTCCAACACAACCTCTGCAGAGCGTTAAATCAATCTATTCGAATAGCCGCGTCTGCGGTCATGGACATGCTCGGGGATTTCACACGAGGGGTAGATTTTCATAAAATGTTTGGGATGGGAGCTGTGTGATCTCAATCATATGGCTATGTGAAATAATCTGTTTTGTTTTGTGGCTTGGTGAAAACAACTGTTAAATTATTATTATCTATTCGTTTTGAACCTCATTTCAATCTATTATTGTATTCAATTGTAAATATTGCATTTATGCAAAATAACCACAGAAGCCATTTCCTTTTGGAATAAGCCTGCATCTATAAATTGCATTCTGTGGCATGATTTGTGAGTACGGTTGTGTACTCACGCTTGTTGTAAAACTTGCGCCCAAACCTACAGAAGAGGAGGAGTCTACGCCTGCTTTCGAGGAGGAGTTCGCCGAAGGTTGCTGGTCGTTAAGGTCTGGATCCCAATCGGTTGTCTGTGGTGAATTGATAGGATCTACGTTGGAGTTATTTCTGTTCCGCTGTTGTTTCTTTCGCTGTTAGCCCTGCGTGGCTTAATAAGTGTAAACTCGACCATAAGGTCAAAACCCTTACTTGTTATTCAAACTAATCGTTTACTTTATTTATCGTTATGTGGATCGATATTTACTTATGTTAACACTGTGTGCACTAGCGTGATCTTGGACTAGTGCAGTATACACAGAGGGTTCCAGAATCGTAATTTTGGGTCCCGACATGGTCCTCCAAGCAGCAATCTACAGTGTCTAGCTTCAGGCGCGAGGCCGAATACCGAGCCATCGCCCATGCTATTGTTGAGGGTTGTTGGCTTTGCCAACTCCTACTGGTACTTCACCGACCCCTACAGTTTGCCACAGTTGTTTACTGTGACAATGTGAGCGCTGTCTACATGTCGTGAAATCCCGTGCAACATCGCCGAACCAAGCACATCGAAATTGAGATCTTTTTGTTCGGGAAAAGGTGTCTCTCAGTCAGGTTCGCGTCTTGTATGTTCCTTCGTCCCACCAGTTTGCCGATGTGATGACAAAAGGTCTGTCAACCCAGCTGTTTCATGCTTTTCGATCCAGTCTCAGTGTTCGACAACCTCACGATGAGACTGCGGGGGGATGTTAGCGATACTCTTTCATGTATAGTTATCCCTTATAGGTAGAAATAACTCATTGATTTCATGCTAATTTACTTGGTTGTAATCTGGTGATTTACGGCTGTAATCCGGCTGTAATCCCTTATATCATCAGGATATATAAAGCATGCAACCCCAGCCTTTCACGCTGAGCGGTGCTTTCCAATTCTCGTTTATTGTCTTACACTAATCTTCAATCATTTGATTCAGTTCGTGAAGAGCTTCAAAAGATCCTACTGCTAAAGCCTGGCCAGTCATGACTGTATACAGATGCGTCCAAAACATAAGAGGAAAACATAACGCAGAGCAAGCTGCTGCAAGGTTTCCTGTGCAAACGGCGTACTAAATTTGGTCAGATAGTGCAGATAAGGGTGGTTAATTAGCGTAAATCAAGAGTGGAACTCGGTGTCAGAAACATGATCAGTGATGGAGCAACTCCATATGTCCATATAGGCCATAAATGTACAGGCAAAATATTGTGACATCTCCCTTGCCTGTACCTTTCAAATGGCTGCAATAGCAACTATAGTAAATAAAATCGCATCAATTAATGTTTGCCTAGTCATTAACCACAAATACCCTCCAAGAAAAGTAACCACAGCACCATACAGTCCATGTAATGATGTAAATTAGGACGCACAACACCATACAAGCCTAGTAAAAATTCACACGTATGCACGCACAAAGGAAGAGGGGAAAAAAACTGTGTAGAGGCATAACGATGAACTCAAAGGCAAGCTTGGCACTACCTGAAAAGCTGAGTTTCATTGCCAATGGATCTGATGGTGTCACCATAAACTCCACTGCTCCAGGACAGCTTTACATGAGGTGAGGTGGATGATGAGACCAATGCGCAGCAGGGGAAAATAAATGAAAATTGCAATGGAAATAACCATGGGAAGATGCATGCATCAGATGACAGAATTTTTTTTCACATAATAGAGCAGCCATTGGGGTTGTCATCACTGAACATGCTGGTAATCTGCTCCGGTGGTGGTGATGGGCCTGATGGCATCCACATTCCTCGCAGACCAAGTGTGGGGCCCTTTGTCATAGGCAGCATGTGGGCCCTGTGACGCTCGGCCACCACCGTGTTGTGGGGCCAGATTCAGCCTTCTTCCGTGTGGACTGGGCCTTCCTCAGGAGCCAGGGACCCTCTGCGGGTCCACATTGCCAGTGGCATCCACCTGCTGCCCCCCTGTCCACTTCCACACGCTGCACTCCTTATATGCGTAGTTTCAGGCCATGAACAAAAACCAGTTAAGACACGATCAGTGGTGTAGCCAGCCAGCAGCCACGCCTCAGCGGCCCAGCTTCGCCTCTATGTTTTTGTGTATGACACATTGCGATTTTGATTTGAGTCTCGGACTATCGCCTCGGCAGCCTAAGGCCCAACTTCGCCTCAGCACAATGGTTGTAGCCTTTGGAATTTAGCAATGCGCAGGACACTGTAAATTTGACGCAGGCCCTGCTTAGAACGGTAGAAATCGAACCGAAGCTTTATAACGAACGAGGTAAATTCTCTAGAATTTTTATAGGATTCCCGCGTTCCAAGCGGACGATGTGTTGCGCCACCAACCTCTCACGCCGGAGAGAGCTCTCCCCACTTGGTGCTCACAGCGCTCGTAGTCCATCCTGACCCTGAGCCCTACTGTCTGGGCCTGCAGCTCCGTCTTATTTCTCTCTCTACCGCCACTAATCAGCACTCGTAACCGTGTCTGCAAACACTCCTTCGGGCGCCTCCCATGGTGAATTCAAACAAGAGAGTTGTATCAAGTGTTCCTTCCGGCAGATGCAACAGAGAGCAGATATACTCTGACACGCTTGTTAATGCGGTGATGGCCTCACGTGAGGCTCGGTAATGGGCGGGGTTTATCAGGCCGAGAGGGTTGGGTGATATGGGCTCTGGGACACGCTTGTTAATGCAGGGGGCAGTAGCCTCATGTCATGGCCGTAATGAACTAGTGAAGTGTAGAAGAGCCGATGCGTGTTCGAAAGAATTCTTGGTTTCTTTGGACACGAAGAGCCGCACGACGCGAAAAGCCCATCTCCATCACGCGAAGATCCCATGGTTATTGGAGTCATTTCCTTGCAAGTTATATCGATATCCATGGCCATTCCTCAACGGTACTACTGCCAACCCTGATTCTCTAACGCGGTCAAAGGCCATCCATTTTTTTTGTCATGCTTAGCCACTAGTGTTATTGATTGATGGTGATGTTAAAGATATCACATGGCCTAACACCAACTTGTTGTTTCGACTGAAGGGTTTAAAGGCTCATTGGCTATTTGGCTCATGCTGTGTCTTCTTCTAAGGTATATGGATGCACATTTCATATTTGGATACCCATGTTCATTATAGTTGCAATAGGGCCGTGCGGGTGACCCGGCGACAGGCAAGACCTTCGTCTACAAACAAATAAAGTCAGGGCTCGTTCTAAAAAGAAAAGATCTGCCTATGAACTTATTGGTAAAAATAGGAAAAATAAAGACGAAAATGTTCGAAGGTTTTGAAGACTAACTGAACAATAGAGGGAACAAAAACAGCAATGGAACCTAATTGTTGCTTAGTTTATTTGCGATTGCTAAGTGAGATGGATTTTCTGAACTATCTTCATCTATCTAGTGTGAATACAGGCAAGAGCTGCTTAGCATCATCTCATTCATACATGAAATGGGTCTATATAATGACTGCTTAGCATCATCTCATTCAAATGCAGAATATGAGCTAACTTATTTGACATAAGCTAGTATGCAACATGGTGCGTCTTGATTTTGGGTGTCTTTGGTGTGTATCTGTTATTTTATTCCATAGACACCTTCAGAAATTTTATTAAGATAAACTATTTTACTATAGGATTTCTTAGCATTCTAAACTGCTGTTATTCAAGCTTCAGACAATAGAGTGATAATCCCCACTTGTGGGCTCAATTATGTTATTTATTCTGAAAGCATACCCCTCTTAGTCAACTTATGATTTTTGCATTGTACTGTATTTGTCCAAAGATTCGATGTTGTGAATTCAATTATATTCTATATAATTTAATCTGATGTTGTGAATGTATTTAAACATTCGATGTTTTATTTTTTAAGTCCCATCATAATTCTGAGATTCCCCTTGAAAATATGCAGGTACTTGGAGTGACTCGTTTGTGTTTCTTAGCCTCATCGGTGTAGCTCAGTCGAGATGAAAGCATCCATTTTGTAATTCTGGAATCTACCTGCTCGAATTTTGCGTTTGTTGCTAAGTTTCTGCCAAACTTGATTCAGAACCTAAAGTCACTCTTATCTTCTTATTACATCAAGTCTCGATGAAAAATTGTCTTGTGCTATAGAAGGTTAGAGCCTGGATGCATGTACGACAGATTTAAGTAACATTACCTTCCAGCCTACAGATCATCAAGGCAATAGGACATGATCTAAATGTTATGGAGTAATTGTAATCTCACGTCTCTTCACTAGCTCAACAGCCAACAGTCTGTAATGCTGCAACAAGAGTGGTGTTACCACTTGATATCGCATCATATCACACCATTAATGACGCTTGAAGATTGGTTGTTGAACTCAGCAGCTCAGCCGAAACGGACGCAAGTTCATCGAAACCGACGCAACGTGAAAACAACCCAGAGGGCTCAACTGCATCAGTATTAATGGGCTGACCCAAGGGTCCGAAATGGGCCAGGATTGGATCAGATTCTGGGCTGACCCAAGGGTCCGAAATGGGTCAGGATTGGATCAGATTCTTCCTACTTAAAGGGTTGGGCTGGATTGGGTATAGTCAATGAGAAGAGGGCTGGATGAGGGTTAGGGTCATTCCCTACAGTTATGGGGCTAGGGTGGGGTTCGGACTGGGCTCTAGCCCATTACCAGGCCTAGCCTCACGTCATGGCCGTAATGAACTAGTGAAGTGTAGAAGAGCCCATGCGTGTAGAAGAATAGCCGCACGACGCGAAAAGCCCATCTCTCACACGCGAAAAGCCCAATTCCTTCCTTGCCAACCCTGATTCTCTAACGCGGCCCACTTTAGGCCGCGCGGCCCGGCGACAGCAAGACCTTCGTCTACAAACAAATAAAGTCAGGGCTCGTTCTAAAAAAGAAAAGAAAAATAAAGACGAAAAGGGGAAAAAAACAGCCGCCGGCGCCGCAAAGGAGCGCTCCGAGTGAAGACCCCAATTCATTCGCGAGCACGAGATCAGATCCGTGAGCTGAGCTAGCGGCGGACGGCACCGACACTCCCCCGCGCCGCGCGCGCGGACGCCACGATGTTGCTGATGCTGCTGTTGCTCTTCTCCTTCCGCGTCGACTTCGCCGACCCCGGCGTCCTCGCCCACATCCAGGCCCTCATCGCCGACCGCCGCGACGCGGCCACGCGCGGCGGGGCGACAGCCGCGTCGGCCGTGCCGCAGCTGCGGCGCTCCGGGGACCACGGCCGCGTCGCGGGCACGGCGGGGGTGGGCGCGCGGCGCCTGCCGCCACCGATCGCGTCGCTCGGGCGGCCGCGGCTGCTGACGCGGACGCGCACCGCCGACGGCCGCCTCGTGATCACCCACGACCGCCTCGTGACCACCCACGACCGCGGGCGGGTGGTCACCCGGCGGCGCGAGGGCCGGCTGACGATGCATTTAGTCCAGGGCGACGACGGCCTCCCCGCGCCGCCGCCGCCGACGGCGTAAGCAAGTGGTGTGCTTAGTCGCCGACGAGCGCCCCCCCCCCCTCCCCCCCTCCCTGCATAAGGAATTGTTGCGCTAGTAAATGCCGGGGGTTGTCTAGGGCTTAGGATGGTGTGTGTCAGTGTGTATGTTACTAGATGATCTTATTATCCCTGTGAAAATAAATGGGTACTTTGATTCATTATTCCATCTCAACAAATCTATATTTATTGACATGTTTAATGGCAACTGTACTGACCATATCAAGGTTCCAGAAATGATTGATAAACCGAAGTAACTACAGCTGCATGAACATTCAATATCAGTGTTCTAAAAACGGGTCTACTATGCCGTATACTCGGACGGTGTAATTACACAAGTGTTCTAAAAGCAGAGCTACTAGGCTGTATACTCAGATAGTGTAATTATGCCAGTAACGGGTGTCCTACCTTACCGTGTAATTACCGGTTATACCACATAACGAAGAATTATCCATTCTTTGGTCATAAACAATAAGTTCCCGGTAATCCAGTCCGTAAGACAACTTAAACACAATATATATTTATTCTGTTACACCCTTTACAAAGATTACAAAGAAAAAATCAGGGGAAAAAAATAATGAATCGATTCATTACAATCAATACAAAACATCTGACTCATCTGTTTTTATCTCACAGAAAAGGTACAACAAAATGACAACTTTCTCTGCCGGCTATTTACACCGATGCACAAACAGGGTAACATTTAGCAGAGTATGAAACAAGAAACCACTCTCGACTTCTTATATATTTTTAACTTACACAGAGCACCTAAGTATGTAGATACTGTCATTTGTTTGACCATTGGAATTCAATTTCCAGGTTCCTATTAGGACCACTTTTACTCTCTGGTAGCAAGGTGTACTCGCCGGCAACTGACCCCAGCATGACAACCCGGTCGATTTGGATTGTCACCTTACCAAATGATTTCTGCAATAGCAGTTGGAGAGCGTGAGGGTGCAAATACAGTGACACAAAAAAGCATAAGAATGCAAAGTAATAAATATAATGCATGTATCCCATTTCAATACCTTTCCGAATTTGCTATTGTTTTTGCAAGAGATATGAAGCTTCTGGCCTTTAGGAGGGCTGTCAAATGCCCATGCAAAGGCTTCATCCCATTCAGGTGTTGCACCAGTCGAGACAATCTATGTATTACATCGTGTCAGTTAGGTCAATCAATTTTACATCAGTGTGTGCAAGAGCGCAAATGGTCACGTGCAAAAAGAAGGAAGTTCAAAGCCAATTAGGTATATTCGACGGTGAATGACTTATCAGTTATCATTAGAAGGGGGAAAAACTGGCAAGCATGTAAATTCAAAGGCACAAGGATTAGAAGTAGGACAAATAATGAAACAATAAGCCTTAAAGGGAATTCCAGTTGGGTTCAGCCCATAAGCCAATGCCCAAGCTTGGCATGGACTGTCAAACCATGATCCGGTGACCAAGAATAGAAGTGGACATAAAATCAATAAATAAGCAAACATTCCAAGGATAATATATAAAATGTTAACTGCAGACTGTAGCAAGTTATTTATTGTCAGCGTGGAAGTAATGAATTGTGCTATGGACCAATATCCCTGAAATGAGCAGCACAAACAATTTTGGCATACCTTTGTTAGCCTTGGTGGATTATTTCCAAGAGTAAGCTTGCAGAATGCGCTAGGATTTCCCACTGATTGCCTTAGATTGTTGCCACGCTTTATAGTAACTGTAAGTGTCCCAGGCAAGCACTGAAGCAGCAGCTCTGCCTTTTCTTGAAACCGTGGTGGGCCAGACTGTATCAAGTACTGAAGTAGAGGAATAGCCTCGGAGGCAGCAACTGATTGAGCTTTAAATACTTCAGCTGGGCAAGCTGACCATGCTTGCCTAAGAAGATATAGTGAATCAAGTGCTGCTTCTTGAGTTGCCTCAGAACCAGTTTTAAGGGAAGTTACAAGATGAGGAATGCATAACGTAGCAGGTTCAGTGACCCTCAGACGGGGGAAGTTGCTCAGCAGAGCATTAAGCGCTTTAAGATACTCCTCATTGGCACTCCCAGATGCCCATATATCCTTCTCAATTGAAGCTGCATGCAAAACACCATCATCAGGCACAGAAAGTAAACTCTGGGTACGAGAAAAAAAAACATACTCCAGGTAGCCTAAGATCATTTTTCTTTAAACTGAAAGGTGGACTTAAAAAACACCTATTTTGTGTAGAAAAACACTGAAACATAATATCATACTGGAACATGCGAAATAAGTACAAACTTAACACAAATGTAAACTACTTGATTCTTGTATTCGCTAGATATCACTGAGAATTGATTTGTGGTTAATACTAAAGGTAGATTTTGACTTCTATAGCATGATATGCATTGGAACATGAGAATTGACTAATGCAATACGACAGAAACAAGAAAGAAATATTGTTTTACCAGTTATAACTCTGACTGTTTCACTTGTGGCATACTCTTGGATAGTGTGATTATTGAATAGAAGTTTGACAAACATTGCTGCCTGAACAGAAGTGTCAGGATTGCTTGAACTGATAAGGTCCAGCAGGACCTGGACACCACCAGATTCTGCAACTGCTCTCTTATTTGCTCGGCTATACATGACCAGATTCTGCAAGGCACAAATGGCTACCACTTTCATCTCTTCAGTTGGTTGATCTTCAAGAAGATTAACCAGAGCACGGCATGCGGCAACAGCATCAGTAGAACGAGCAAGACCTTCGTTTTGGAAAAGATCCCCAAGTGCAAGAGCAGCAAGCAACCTTCCCTGTTGAGACTGTGTCTGTGGATCCAGAAGGTACATGGACAAAGGTGCAATAGCATTTTTCGCAGCCTTCGCCTCCCTTATTCGTACATTGTTCAGCAATGCCTCAATGAGTCTGGCAGCAGCTTCCTCACACTGATGACTCCTCAAGAGATCCAGCAAGGCTTCCACAGCACCACTTTCAGCCATTGCTTCTGCACTTGTTGAATCATCACTCTCCAATACAAGCAGAGCATTCAGTGCACCCACAACGGTACTTTCAGTTCCTGACCTGAGCAACTGTACTAATACTGCAACAGGTACCTCAAGGAAAAACTCGGTACTGTACTGCAAAATGCTAGACAAGACAGATGCTGCAGATTCCCATACAACATGAGGCAACGGAGGGTCAGATTGCAACAACACCTTGGACAACTCAAAAACACCACCCTCCTTTGCAATTGTATTTGGCCAAGCGAATGCAAGGTTAGCAAGAGCTTTTATAGCTCTCTGCTGTAAATTTGGCAAACCCGATGAAAGAACTTGAATAAGAGGAGGGATGGACTGCTCTGTTATTGTATCCTTCTGGAGGTGTTCTTCTAGAAGAAGATGAGAGAGGAGTTCCGCAGCTAATTGTTGCACAGCTGGTGGAGATGAATTCAGTAAAGTAATGACTGGCTCAATAGTTTGGCGGGGTGTCAAGTTATAATCAGCGCGACATTCAGGATGCTCCAAAATATTCACAAGAACCTGCAAAGTGCTGTACTGCCCCTCAGGATCAATATCTGCCTTAGATAGCAAAGAGAAAAGAGGTTGTACTACTTTGGCTGCAGATGGACTTTTTGCTATGCTAGCATTGTTTGTCAAAATCCGAAGCATTTCTGCCAATGCCATGCAAAGAAAATCTGGCGCATCACGGAGAATATCAAGAATGTTCTCAATTACACCAGCCTTAACCATCTCCAATTTGCAAGCCGGTCTGTCCTTTCCAAGTTTCACCAAAGCTCTAGCAACTGCCTCATGAAGCATGTAGTTTTTGCCAAACAAAAGCCCAACAAGAGGAATGAGTGCCCCATGTGCTGACACCAATTCGGCCAGCTGCTCATCATCTAGAAGCCTATCCAGTGCACGAACTACAGAAAGCTGGGCAGGGTTAGCTTCACTAACCAGTAAACCAACCAAAGGTTCCACACAACGGGCTGCAGCCATTGTAGAACGGATCCTTGTATTTGCAAATAGAACACAGCACAGTTCCGCAGCATCTCCTTTCAACTCAGCAGAACAATCCGAGGAAAGAATCCGGCACAGAACATCCACTGCATTCATCTCAACATCTGCAACCGCAAGTGCTCTTGATGGATTGTCACAAAGCAGCCTAACAAGTGCTGATATAGCTGCATGCTGCTCCCTTTCCATGCCAGTACTCAGAATTTCTACAAGCGGCTGAATAGCCTGGCGAGCTGACTCACTGTTCCTGACATGGTCAGCACAAAACAAGCTCTCTAATGCCTTTGCAGCACTATAGCGTGAATTTCTTCCTCCTAGACAAAGTACTGCCACAAGTTGGTTAACAGCACCAAGTGCTGATTCATGTTGCCTTATTTCCGCACTACTAAAAAGAATGCCCAATAACTCAGTAGTAGCTTCTTCTGTTGCATCTTGCGGGCTCAGTGATAGGTATTTGGTAAGTGCTTCTAAAATTCCAACTTCAGCCATTAGCAGCATGTTTGGGGGGCACTCAACAGCTAATTGTGTCAGAAGACCCAATGCCAAGAAAGGAGCGCCAGGTCTTTCTGGAATGGGTTTAAGTAGATCAACAAGAAGAGGAATAGATTTTCTGGAAGCTGCGCCAACCCTGATATCATCAACTCTGAATAGCCTCTCCAGCGCAATTTGATCCGGATTATGCACCAACATGAATTCCTCTGATAACTCCAAAAGATCAGCTATATCCACATCAGCACATCCAAGCAAAGATATGAGTCCAGTGGCCGCCCCAGAATTAGCAACAGACAGAAGAGTTCCTCTGCTACCATTGCTGACCAGACTTGCCAAAGCTTGTGCAGCAAAGTACCTGTATGCTGGCTCATCTGACCTTAACAAGTTTGAGAGCACAGGAATTGAGTGCAATGCTGGATTAGATCGATTTATCTCTCTTTCTTGAAATAGCAAAGCAAGAAGTAAGGCACAGACCCATGCGGTACTATCTTCTTCACCCTGACAAAGGCATGAACATACATTAAGAGCAGTCGCAGCAATCCAAACAAACTTGACAAGCTATAAGCAGCAACACGATACATAATGGGTTCGTAAGAAAATAACAACATAAGAATTTGAGTTCCAATAGATATTTGCAAAGTGGATCTTCCCTCATGAAAACAAGAATTTAGGAAACTCTACTGGTCAACTGCAATCTGGAAATGATGCCAAATTTACCCAGACGGAAGTGAATGCCATATAAATTTCGCAATGCTAGTCATGATGTCGAACCAATAAGACAACAGCAATGCACAGCATCTAAATTTTACTTTAAACCCTTTCTGATTTTGAAGTACATGCATCAAAAGAGAGATACTATCATACAGTATGAATACCAAAATCCTAAATAGAACTTCTATCAGATCAGATATCTGGATGTCAGTGCAGGAGTAAGATATTAGATATATGATGAGTCTCCACAGAGTAGAATTTCATAAGTTTCAAAACCAAAATACCAAACAGAACTTATCATGCAGGATAATGGAATTGAGAACAGATATAGAAGCAGAGTGATTGAATGGACCTACACAATATCTATACTAGGCAATGATTGTGCATAGAAAACACTAATCCTTAAGCCCTCAATCAATTCATAGGAACAACCCTAGAATTCTTAAAGACAAACAAACACAAGCCCATGTTTCATCGAAAAGTATCAAATTTTACTATAGGGCTCCGAGAATGGAAAGGGTAAATTAAATCAATGTTTCTTAGCTGTACAAGAGATGGAATCCTACGAATCAGTTAGGTAGGAAGCAATCCAACCAATCTAGCAATACTTCAGCAACCTCTTAGCTGGGTTATCTGGCAATTTACTTATTCAATCTAGAGGGCATTGCCACACTTAGTCTATACATTAGTTTTGCCTAAACTGATTTCATGCATTCCAAATTAACCTAAAGACCATTCAAGGGAGCTAAGTAAATTTTAGGAGTTGTAACTGTAATTTGGGTACGTACCGTAAAAATACTGAAGTGCGTAAAAGATACTAGCATACTAGCATTCACATACCAACTAGCATGCAAGCAAACAATTTTGAAAAATAATGGAAACAACTATCATTCACATACCACATATAGGAATGCATTTTGAGATATCTTCTCGGTGAGCATTTCAATCGCTCCAGCTTCTAGAATTTCTGCTCTTGTTTTGCTGTCATGGTGAGCAAAGACAGCAAGCAGCCATAGTGGAATCATGTTACCCGAGATTACAGCAGTACGGCACATAATTTCACCATCGCTGTTATTTTCTTTGGAGTGTCTGGAAATTTTGATGTCTGCTATGCTTTCACCACTCCCAATTTCAGAAGGCAAGTTTGGTATATGGATCATACCAACAAGAGAATGAATTAGCTGAATGTACAGGCTGGAGTCGCACAGAATCTCTATCTGCTTCTGACAATGTTCTTTTGCTGCACAAACAAGAAGAGCACATCCACCAACTTTAACTTTAAGCATGTTGGAGACGATAACTCGCCGTGCAACTGATGATATGCAACCTGGGGTTTCAGAAACCAAACCACCCACAACATCATGTTGATTGGAACAGAGCCTTGACAGAACTTCTATGGCTTTATCTTGCAAGGAGGGTGCTGCATCAGCTACACAAGAAACAAGGGGAAGTATGGTGTGGGGATTTTCTGCAAGAACTGCCCAGGGAGCCTTGGTATGCCCATTTGACACCTTTGGTCTTGATAATAGCACCAGTGCATCAAGAACTTCTGATGTTGCAGCAGCTTCACCATTAGCACCTTCCAAAAGCCCAGCTAGACCAAGTACAGCACCAGAGTGATTAATAGTATCTGAAAGAGGCTGGTTAATGGGTCGGCACTGTAAAAGGCGAGCTATTGCTGCTGCTGCATGGGTTCTTCCATCAATAGTTCCCTCTCTAAGCACACGTGTTACAGGGAAGAGAATTTCTTCAAAAGATGCTTGGACAGATAATTCATGATCAAGAAAAAGGTTTGCCAAAGCTCGGGTCGCTTGTTCTGCTACTTCAAGAACTGTAGAATTTGCAAGTGAGACTAGTGGAGCTAATGCATCCTGTCCAACTGCAGCAACCTCCTTATTTTGCTTAATTGAAAGAAAAATGGCAGCAAGGCAACATGAGGCCTCCATTAGTATTTTGTCGGACTGCATGTCAATCAGTTTCATGACAGACCAAAGTGTCTTCACTGCAATATGAGTTTCTCGCAAGTCCTTGCGACAATGAAATAGACCAGCAAGAGCAGATGCTGATTTAGCCTGAGTTTCTTCTTTGGGGGAGCTTAGAATTTTGATCATTGTCTCAACTGCATCATTTGTGGCACTTCCTTCATGCAGAATATCATTAAGTGGTGCAACAGAAAGCAAGCTTTTCAATGCATCCAGAACATAAACTTTTGACTCAGGCTGTTCACTTGTTAACAGAGCAGATAGCTGACTAATAGTTCCTGTATCTGACTTGTGAATGAGATGGTTCAGTGTTTTAGATGCTATCTCCTTTCCATTGTCACTTCCATTTTTGAGAAGCCATAGTAAAGCAGGAACAGCATCGGCACTTTCAACACATGCTCGTATGTCTTCGCTGTGATTGCACAAATTCCCAAGGATGGTTGCTGAATCTTCTTTAGCTTTGGGAGACCCAGTTTCTAAAATTTGAACAAGAGGAGGTATGCCACCAGCAGCAGTGATAGCCCATTTGCTCTCATCATTCTCCTTTGACAGAAGAGCGAGCAGAGCAACAGCACATTCCTGCTGTTGTTCTGAGGAAAGACCAAGTAAAGAAATCAATAGCTGAACACCCTCACGACCTTGCAGAGCTTGCCATAGATCACAATCCTTCTTGCAGAGAGCAAAAAGTGATTTCATGAGGTCGTCTTGCACCTCAGTACCTGCCATGGTTATCAAACCAACAAGCAAGCGCTTTGCATCGGAATCTGCAAGTGTCTTGCAGAGAACTGGGTTACTATACAAGCTGGCCAAAGCTTCAATTACACGCTCCTGTACAAGGAAGGGCACCTTAGGCTTAAACTGTTTCATCAGTGTTTTCTCAATGACTAGAGGATCTGAAGCACTGATAGATTCTGCATCTGTATCATATATCATCAAGGCTGAGGCCAATGCACCAAGAGTGTCAGCAATCTGTGCAGGTGAAGAGCATGATTCAAGACTTTCACCAAGGCTTGAGATTACATAAGATAAACCACCAGATATATTAGCTAATGCACACATCGCATTTTCTTGCAATGCTTGAGCAGATTCCCCTTGCATGAACTCTTTTGATGGAGCAATAGTAGCATTTATAAGAGCAGGAATACCATTAGAATTAGCTATCTGACGCCGGGCTTCTTTACTCTGTGAAGAAAGGGATTTGAGAGCACCAGCAGCTTCAGCTCTAATGGAAGTTTCATTACCAGCACCAAGTAACTTTAGGAGATGTTTTGTTGTTTCTCCAGATAAAACCTTTGAACAAACAGACGAGTCTTCCATCATCAAAGCACCAAGAAGATTGCACACATTTGCAAGGGTATTTGTTTGTCCAGAACCAACCAGCTTTATAAGTATATCAACTCCACCACATTGCACGGTTGCTGACCAAAACCCCTCTGTGTTTTTTGATAAATTCTTCAGTGCTCCAGTTAGCAGGCCATCCACCAAACTTTCATTCTTGAGGATAACTTTGAGTTGCTCCCACAGTACAGGAACAACATTTTCCGTTGAGAAAATCTTTGATCCAACGTGATCCCTCATCCCACCTTGCGAAACAGCATAAATAGTTTTGGCAGCTGCAGTTTGGATTTCAGCTGACTTGGACCTGAGAAGAGCAAGTAATGGAGGGATGCAACCACCAAGCAGAACCTTCACCCTTAGCTCCTCTTCCTTGCAAAGAGACCCTAGAACAGTAGCAGCCAGCATCTTAACTCCAGATGGGCCAGACCTGAGGAGAGAAACAAGTATCGGAACAGCCTGTGAATGTGATCCAACAGCTCCAAATGCAGTATCACGTGTTTGAACAAGATCCAATAACTGCTTCAAGGAACTTTCTTTCTCTTGAGTTGACGAAGAACTCTGCCGCAGCTGCTCAATACATTGAGCAACGCTTGAAAGTGTCTCCTCATCCTCCACATTGACTCGGTTCCTGCAATTACAGAACAATAAGACTTGGAGTTCTAGTGTTCTGCAACTCACAATAATTCTTATGTGTTACAAGAACATAATTAGTTTCTCCGAAGTTCACAAATACGATACTAAAAGATAGCATGATTAAGGTGTATTGCATATTTGCAACAATATCAGGAAATAAGCAATCTCCACATAGGTAATAGATTCATATCCTAGAACATATTTTACTTTGTGTAATATTATCAACCTGGCCCTTATTATTACTGGTCAATTTGCATTACTACGACTGAAAAATAGTATGCACCTCTTTGCTCCACATACTTCAGTATGTTACATGTTTTCAGCAAAAAAATCGTTTTACTAAAGTATCTCAGTTAGCGATTGGTATCCTGTAACAGTAGCTGCTATACCACCGTTGACATTTTAGTGTCCATTTTCAAGAGTCCAGGTTCAATAATAGTTTTACTTGTCAAAAAAAAGGTTCATCAATAGTTTACCGCTTTGGCAACGTAACCCATCTGCTCTTTTTATTACTCAAAATGGAGGATATTTCATTAGTCCCAATAGAACAACTTGATTTCAATAGGGCCAGAAATGTAAGCCCTATATGTTTGAACTTTGAACAATGTGCCAGTATCTAAGAATCAATTATTTCTACGACTTTAAAGTTTAAAATGTGATCGGAATGCTCAGTTATACTGTATTTAATGCATTTCATGAAGCTTCTTAGTACTTTTTTTAGGGAAGCTTCTTAGTACTACTTTACTGGAAATAAATAGGTCCTTCATGAACAACCTGCATATTTTATTTCATAAACATAAAAATTCACTTATTGTAAAAAAAAATTTAAGCAGGGAGCCTCCCCCCCAAAAAAAAACATAGTTTTTACAGGTACTTAGAGGAACCTTATTGTAATATAGTCAGTTAATTAGTTTTAAAGCTGTTAAATTATTTCGTGTCAAAGAAATTTATAAGGCATTACCAATAAGTAGGTATGCCACGATGATACAAAGTTATACCCGGTAGCACTAAAAACAAAGGCATTGCTTCTTAAAAGTTGTGTAACTCTCGATTCTAACATATTTTATATTGTAATCGTTATCTTTGAATCTAGAATTGCAGCACATCTTACAATCTACAATAGTATCTTATTATAATGGTAATATATTAAGTCGATGAAATCATGTATTCACATGTGGCAGGTGCAGTTGTAGATTTTTGTTGCTTTCATACTTTCTTCAAGACAAATCCAAATAATATTGAACAAAGCATCAACAAAGCTTCTATTCGAACTTTGAGGCAGAAAATTTTGGTGAGGTACTGGATTAAGTGTTCTAGACTCTAGAGTGTAGACTCTTCATTTTCTTTTCCCCCCGCTAATTTGGTTTACAGAGAAGTGACTTCTAAAAACATATCCCTTAAGTGAATGAAAAGGAATATTTTAGTAGCTCTGTCTTCTTTCCCATTTGTTATTCAACAATTATCAGCAATTCTAGATCATCTTTTAAAGACTTCACAATTGTTGTATGTCATGATTTGATACAGTTAAAATTGTTAGAGATATATGTATAGTTTGTAATTCCCCGTTGTTATAAGGGGTTCTTTGCATATTTACCGCATGTACCTGTGTATATATACTGGCCCATTGGCCTCATATTGAATACAAGCGCTACTCATAACATGGTATCAGAGCGAACCTAGGTTTGTCGTTGCTCCGCTTGTCGCCGCCACCGCCGACGTCGTCGGATCTGGAGGTTGTCGCCTCGACGTCATCTTGACGTCTCCCGAACGGAGGAGCCGAGCCGCCTCCGTCTCCTCCTCCGGCGCTTGGGGAAGCCACCCGCGGCTTCCACGCCGCCTCATCCGCCGCCGGGGAAGCCGTCGCGCCTCGAAGCGCGGGCTGCCTTCGCCGCCGCCGCCGTGCTCCTCCATTCGCCGCCGTGGCGGCCGCCACCGTCGCCGCTCCGCTGACGCAACCCGCGTCGCCGGTGGCGCCTCCGTCTCCTCCTCCGGCGCTGGGGAAGCCACCGCGGCTTCCGCGCCTCGTCGCCATGCGCTGGCCGGGAAGCAGGCTCCACCGACGCAACCGCGCGCATTGCGCCGCCGGGGCTCGCTTCATCTGTCGCCGCCGTCGCCGGTACGCTCCATCCGTCGCCGCGTCGCCGAACGCTCCATCCGCCGCCGGAAGCCGCCGGGAAACCGCCGCGCTGAGGAGGCCGCGGGGTTGCTCCTTCGCCGCCGCCGCCGACTCCTCATCTGCCGCCGCGCGCCGGAAGCGGGGAACCTAGTCCCCTCCCGTGCGCATTCTTCGGTTCGGCGTGGGCGGTTTTAATCGAGAGAGAAAAAAAAAAAAACGCCGTTCTAACCGGCGCGCCGTCGGCGCCGCTGTTAGACTTTGTTGTCTTGGTCGCGCGCGTCGGGGCCGCCTACCAATGTGTACCGTTTCCTCCACCGTTGCGGTGATCTTGATGGTGTTAACTACCGCCGTGTCTCATGCGCATCCATGCGTGGTCTTCGTCTCGGGCGTCCTCTGCAGCGATGTTACTGTCGCTTGCCCCGCGCCTCGACGGAGCCGGCGCTGTTGCGTTGTTCCCAACGGTAAACAAGGTTCTTTGCTGAGACCGCTTCGCCTTCGCGATGATGAGGCTATCTCGCTACCAGAGGCTCGGACTTACAAGGATCGTCGACCGCCTACACTCGGTGACGACGACGACGGCGCTTTCGGCCGCTGCTTGTCCTCATCGCCGATATCCGGCCTCGATTCTCTTCGAGGTTGTGGGACTACCTCGCTTTCGGATGTGGACTCACCTTCGTCGGCGCTTCACGAGCCCTCCGGTGATGCTCTCTACACGTCCGTGGTCCGCCAGAGCACTCTCTTCAGCAGGTGATGCTCCGTTGATGCTTTTACGCTCGAGCTCTGGCATGTCGCGTCGGTGGACTCTCCGCATCTTGCTTTGGCCGCTCTGTCGATCTTTGCCTAGGCATGCGTCTTGACACAGGTTTCGGTGGATCTCGAGTTCCTTACTGCGCCGCCCCGAGTTCGGCGTGGCGTGCCCGGCTCCTTGCACGCCACCCTCGTGTCACTCTCTCGGAGGCTCTTCTTGAGATACGTGCGGAGAGACTCGCTGAGTGGTGTTGGCTGCTACCACTCCCCTCCGTGCTTTCCGCCCGCCCGCTGCTACCGACGGCTCCGCGTCGGCTGCTTTGCCTCCTCCGTGGCCGCCGCGGTGGTGGCGGCGCTACATCCGGCGGTGGTCGTCCTCATTGCTCCCACCGCAATAAGGTCGGCCACATTGAGTCCGATGTTATAAGAAGCGCGGTATCTTTCTCGCCGTTCTACTAGCACTGCGCTGGTGCTTCTACATCGCGCTGCGCCGACTTCTTGACATTTTCTCTCCGAGCGGGAGATAGCGGACTTCGGCGCTGCTTGCGCTTGAGGTTCTCCTCGGCGAGTTCTGCGAGTGCGCTCGCATCGACTCTTCGAACCGAGAAACCACCTTCTACACAGTCGGTACCTCGTGGATTCTTGATTACGGAGCATCTTTTCACATGACTCGATCCTTCCACTCTGTCTTTCATTACACCCTTTGATTCTCACATCGGTGTTCTTACTGCGATGGTACATCTCTTTCGTCTGCAGTGAGGCCCTCTTAGCAACTCATCTTTTCATATTCCTACATTGCTTATGTTCCTCGCATTACCATGCGACTTCTTCTCTTGGCGGTTCGATCTTGGTTGTCGGGTCATTCTCGACTCGACTCTTGTTGTGTTCGGGACCGCCGCAGGAGCTCGGTTGGTTACGGCCTCGGCACCTTGACTCAGCGTCTCTGGAGCTTGGTAGCTTCACCTTCCTTCCGCCGCCACCGGTGCGCCGATCTCTCGGCGCCACCGCCGCCTACCGGCTCTTTCAGCGGTGGCATCACCGTCTTGGTCATCTGTGGATCTCGCCTGCCGCCTATGGTTCGTCGTGGTCTTCGGGTGCATCTCGGAGATGTGTCTTTAGATTGTCGGGGTTGTAAGTTAGGTAAACAGATTCGACTTCCTTATCCTCATAGTAGTCGATGTCTCGGCGTCCTTTTGATCTTGTTCATTCGGATGTTTGAGGTTATTCCTCGCCGTTTGAAAGGGTCATCGATACTATATCATTTTATAGATGATTTTTCGCCACACTTGGATATATTTTATGTCTTCTCGTAGTGAGGTCTTATCTATCTATAAACAATTTGCCACTATGATCTATACACGATTCTCCCCCTATTCGTGTCTTTCGTCGCGACTCATTGGCGAGTACCTCTCGTTACTGCGCGGCTTCCCTTGCGGCGGTACTCGCTCGGTTCTCGTCACGGTGCTCATGCTCGAATGGTGTTCTTGGCGCAAGCATCGTCATCTCCTTGAGGCGGCTCGTGCGCGATGATTGCGCCTCTACTCCACCTCACTTTTGGGCCGAGGTCGTTTCACCGCCACCTATCTCGTTAATATCCGACCTCTTACGCTCTTGGTGCGATTCTGTTGGCGTCTTTGTGGTCTTCTTCCGACTACTCGCCGCTTCGTCTGTTTTGTTGCGTTTGCTATGTTCTCCTCGCCCCTCGAGCGTACCAAACCGATCGCTTTCGATCTGTTGAGTGTGTCTTTACGTGATACGATCACGAGCACAAAGGATATCGGTCTTTGGGATCTGTTGGTCGACGGATCGCGGATTTCTCGGGATGTGACTTTCGACGAGTCTCGTTCCTTCTACCCACGTCCTACCTCTCAGCCGGTTTGGCTTCCTCTGTGGAGTCTCTGTCCTTTGACCTTTCCGGATACACCTATATCTGTCTTGCCTCATCCACCCGCCCCAGCTGAGTCTCCACATATTTCTCCTGTGGCCTCTCCGCCTGTCGCCGCTGCCGTCTCTGCGGCTCCTCAGCTCCTCCTACTACACTTGTCTACACTCGTCGACCTCGTATTGAGGATCTTCTAGATGAGCCATCTTCTCCGATGTTCTCCTTCTCCGATGATCCATCTTCCCCGATGGGTTATCTTCTCCTCGCCACGCTTCCGCGATCGCCGGTCGATTCGGCCTCCCGCCTGTTTTGGTTTTTAGTGCGGCTACTCTTGAGCTGTCTCTATCGGGATGCTATTACTCATCCCGAGTGGCGGCATGCTATGGTGAGAGATTGCGCCTCGAGCGTCTTGGTACTTGGGATCTTGTTCCTTTTCCATCTCACTCGTCCCATCACGTGTAAGTGGGTCTATAAGATTAAGACTCGCTCGATGGCTCTCTTGGCGCTATAAGGCGCGTCTTGTTGCTCGTGGCTTTGGCGGGAGCATGGTCGTGACTACGACGAGACTTTTGCTCTCTGTGGCTCACATGACCACTGTCGCGCTCTTCTTGCGGTGGCGTCTGTCGCCATCGTGCATTTCTCGACTTGATGTCAAGAATGCCTTTCTTAATGGCGAGTTGCGTGAGGAGGTCTACATGCTTCCGCCACTGGGTATTCTGTTCACGAGGGCATGGTGCATGCGTCTTCGTCGTTCTCTTTATGGCCTTAAGCAAGCCCTCGTGCTTGGTTTGGCGCTTCTCCTCTGTGGTTACTGCTCTTTGGTTTTGACTAGTGATCATGATCTGCGCTCTTTGTCCACGCTTCGTCTCGTGGTGGACTCTTCTTCTTCTTTATGTTGATGATATGATCATTCTGGAGATGATTGAGTACATTGCCTTTGTCAAGGCTCGTCTTAGTGGCAGTTTCTTATGTCGGATCTTGGTCTCTTCGTTACTTCCTTGGGATTGAGGTTACTTCCACCCGAGATGGTTTCTTTATGTCCCAGAGAAGTATATTCGAGATCTTCTTGATCGCGCCTCTCTCACCGATCAACGTCTTGTTGAGACTCCCATGGAGCTTAATGTTCACCTCAGACCCTCGATGGTGAGCCTCTTTACGTCGGACTCGCTATCGTCATCTTGTTGGGAGTCTTGTCTATCTTTCATTTACTCGTCGGATATCACTTATCTGTCCACATTTCGAGTCGATTCGTATCTGCTCCCACTCGAGTCCTCTGACCCACCTTCTTGAGTTCTGCGATACCTTCGTGGAACCATCTCTCGTGTCTTTTCTTTCCAAACTCCACTTCATTCTGACTTCAGCTTATTCGGATGCTACTTGGGCGGCGATCCCTCGATCGTCGGTCTATCTCGCTTCTTGTGTATTTCTTGGTGGTTCTCTCATTGCTCGGAAGGCGAAGAAAGCAGATGCAGATGTCGTTGAGTCAGAGAGGTGAGTTGCGCTATGGCTCTCTTGGCAACAGAGATTACTTGGCTACGGTGGTTACTTGAGGATTTTGGTGTTTCGTCACTACACCAGACTCCTCTCTTATCCGAAGCGATCAGTGCTATCGGTGTTGCGAGACCCTATAAAGCATGAGCTTACCAAGCATATTGGTGTTGATACCTCCTTCATGCGGTCTTGTGTGCATGACCAGGTGATTGCTCTTCAGCATGTGCCTTCAGAGCTTCAGATAGCGGATTTCTTTACGAAGGCCCAGACTCGCGCACAACACGGTTTCTACCTCTCCAAACTCAGTGTTGTTGATCCACCATGAGTTTGAGGGGGGGTGTTAGAGATATATGTATAGTTTGTAATTCCCCGTTGTTATAAGGGGTTCTTTGCATATTTACCGCATGTACCTGTGTATATATACTGGCTCATTGGCCTCATATTGAATACAAGCGCTACTCATAACAAAAATATCAATAATTCTCAAATTTGTTAAAAAAGAAGAATAAAAACAACAATACGAGGTTTTATGACTAGTATTGCTATGGTAGAGCTCATTTATTCATGCTATCTACGAGAGTTTGCACTACCAACCAAGAAGTAGAATCAAAACTTACTTGCCCATTTTCATGACTGAACGAGGAGTTGGTGGCTCTGAATCTTGAACTTTGTCCACATGCCTTTCCTGTTAATAACCAAGCAGAAGTGATTAATATTAAAGACTCCAACATGTAACTTTTGAACTTGACATGAGCTGATAGCATCTCATTGCACAAAACATTGAACACTGCAATTACTAGATTCAAATGAAGGATTACATTTGAACCGCTATAAATTATTACAAAAATTAAATGTATTTTTATAATGGACGTAATGCCTTATGAAATAGGTCGGATGTTCAAATCGAAGCGTGTTGTCAGATCATCAATCCCATGGGATTTTGTTAAAGTGAAAGCGAGATACAAAAAAATCGTCATCTTGGCAGTGTAATAATGCAGAGTCTCAATAATATGTGTCTAAGTCAATGGAACATGGTTATGGACGCTTCAGAAAGTAGTGCAGATAGGATTAAATAATTTTGTTTCAAAGATGCCTATGAAATCAGTGTAGAAAATCTACCCAGATAACAACACCATTGAACATTTTCATAATATGCACTTGCTTTCAGGTATCATGACTCCCTCTAATTACATGGATGCACGCCAGCATTTCCTAGATCATGACTCCCGCTAACTTTTCCAAATTCCGAACTGATCCTCTAGATCATAAAATCAAATAGCTTACATGACACATGAATTTATAAGCAAAAAATAAGATTGAACGAGATAACAATTATGAAAAATAACAAAGGTGAGAAAAAAGGTTGTATTGTCAATCAAACATGGATCCCACAACAAAGAAATGAACCTGAGATCAAGATCGTGCACAGATGCAGTAACAAAAGTCTGTGGTCATTCAATCAGTTTTATTTTTTACATGCTTCATTTCATAAAAATAAGTAAATAACTACATTGCATTAAAGCCAGTGTCCAATTCTTTCCAATGGTCATAGATGTCAAAAATTAAAAATAATACAAACATATGAATCCGACAGTTCCAAGTTAGAGCATTTCCAGCCCTTCTGTTTGTAAAACAGTTTTTTTAGGGGGAAACAGTAAGGGTATTTGTAAAGCATCTTTAAGAATCTATTCAACCCATTTTCACCATCACCCAAGTAAACATACATGACCCAGATGCATGTTATTGCTAATTTTCTTATGGACAAAAGGACGACATAAGTAACAGCTTCCTAGTTCCTCAGTCTCAAGACACAACTATTGCAAACTATTTCCCACGCTAAAAAATACAGCTACATTAGAACCCCAATGCTTAAAATTTGACAAGTACGCAGGAAGGACTTTTCTCAAGTAGACTGAATACTGAGCTCGCTTTCAAAGCGTATCCTACTGCTATGCTATTTAACCTTTCATCTAAAATGTCCACATCAGAACCCAATGCAGTCCAAATAATTCCTTTCAAAAAGCACGACAGCAGAATTACAGTTCAAGGAATACTCAGAAAGAGACAGGCTGCCATTTTACTAGCTCAAAAGCACA
Source organism: Ampelocalamus luodianensis (assembly GCA_036346255.1). NCBI lineage: Eukaryota > Viridiplantae > Streptophyta > Magnoliopsida > Poales > Poaceae > Ampelocalamus > Ampelocalamus luodianensis. The sequence goes on from CM070628.1 coordinate 12,641,123, forward strand.
GCATCCAAGAGGACACCAACCAGATCTGCGCCGCCATGGCTTCCGCCATTGGTTCCATTGAACCGCCATGCTAATGCCGCCGCCATCTTAACTGTAACCCCTTTGAGTTGAGCAGATCAGACTATCCGCTTCCTCAGTGCCAAGCTCTCAACCTGAAACCGACACAAGAGCAAGCGAGCTGCGTCAGATCCAAGACAAGACCATCCAATCAAGTGAATTGTACATCGAATTAAGACCAGATTTCGCCTCATACTTAACCAACTACTGATGCGCAACACCAGATCTAACCGCACATGAATGTGGCAGCTACTGTCGCCAAGTGGATCACAGACACTCCCAAATTACCAAACTAGCTCCCCACAAATCGTTGCATTTGACGCTAATTAGCCCGCGAATTCCCCACGCGCCCAGCTAGGTCGCGCGCCTCCGCTTCGAAATGCTCGCAATCTCCGTCCTAGGCATCGAATCAAGAACCAAAACCAGCTGCACTGAAGCTACTACTACTCCAAGTAACCACGCCGCAACCAAATCATCGCGGGAAAAAAAAAACCCCGGAAAAAGTCGCAAAAAAAACGGAAGATGCCACAGAGAAAGGCGAACCTCTCATGGAATCGACGCGAAGTGGCGCAAGATTTTGCGCACAATATCTGGGATTCGCCTCTTGCTATCTCGCCACCACAGATCCAGCGGGGAGGGAGGCGCCCATACACAGAGGCGGAGGCACCTGTTACGCTCTCGTTTTTTTCTTCTTATTTCCGGGAATTTTATTTCGCTAATTTTCGGGGTCCAGAAGGGTGCGGCATTTATATAGCAAGTGAGCTCTCCTCTTCCCAACGACTGCCGACAGTGGCAGTAGGGCTGGAAAAAAAGCTCGTTAGTGAGGCTCGTTGGCTCGATTCAAATTCTTGATTAGACATTATTTCATTGAATATTAAATGAGTTAATTTTAAATAAAATTGGATTTCACTCAGGCTCGGCTCGGCTCGGCTCGGCTCGTTAGCTCGGTTCTAAAAATACTTTCAAACTATAAATAAAATGATATTAAATCAATCTGTGGCAATTTCGAGAAAAACTCGGTAAAACGACTAATGGGCTCGATTTCCACCCCTAAGTGGCAGTGGGAAGCAAGTTGGTTTGGAACTTTGGAGTGGCCATTTTGAATGACCACCCCTACAGTTTACGTATTTGCTAGTAAACCCTATGTACGTAGATACACTCTTTGGCCGTTTTGGCGCAAATTTGTTTCATATTTGTAAAAATGACCGTCTTCGTGTGAAGTTTGCAAAAATAACGACATGCCATCATGCGGTAGGTCGTCTGGAGTCAACACTTAGCACCTCCCGTATGGGCACTGTGCAGTAGGCTACTGAGCATCTCTACAGCATGACACGTACGGTATGGGTACTATAGTAATTTTTTAGAAAAAATATTTAAATATACTTTTTAAGAATTTTTAAATATAGTAAATAAGCTTCAAAAGTTATAAAATTTTTGTGGAACCTTCTAACACAATGTACTTACTTGTGTAACTTTTTAAAAAATTTATCCATTCTGATGTTTTCTCGAAAATTCATACAAATATTATACTTAAATGAATTTTCGAGAAAAAATCATAACGGATAAAATTTTGAGAAAAAAATACAGAAGCAAGAACACTATGTCGGGAGGTTCTACAAAAAAAATTAACAATTTTTGGAACTCATTTTATATATTTAAAAATTCCTACAAAAATATACTTAAATGATTTTTTCAGAAAAAAAGGAAAAAAAACTGGTACAGTACTTGCAACATAGTGGCCATGCGGTATGAGCCACTACAGTAGCTCACCGCACAGTGGCCGTGTGGGAGGTGCTAGGTGTCGGCTCTGGACGACCTGTCGCACGGTAGTTGTGCGGCAGGGCATCATTTTTGCAAATTCCGCACGAAGATGATCATTCTTACAAATACGGGACGAATTTGCGCCATTATGGACAAAAATTCCGTTCTTCCCTGCTTAACGTTTTTCTTTTTTACGGTTTTCAAGTTACAGCTTTGTCTGTCATTTTTCATATCTTTATAATATACTAATAAATTTGTAATATCAATAAAACTATTAATATAATTTTTATATGATCAACCTAGATAGTTTTAAACATAATGATTGTCAAACTTTTAGAGTGTTCAACAGCACATTAAAAAACGTCATGTGAAAAAGAACGATAGGAGTAGATTTGGAGAAAAGGGTGTTAAATGGAATGAATGGAATGTTCGGGATAGAAAGGGTGTAGATGTAAGATTGTAGTTGTTTCTGTTTTTGTTTTAAGCTTTGGTGATTAGATTAAACGGAAATTGGTTTAATAATTAGTTAGCACAGTACACTGGTTGAGGCGGTAGTTGATTAGTGACAGTCTGCATGGGCTGGAGGGGTGTTTGTCTTCCACAAGACAAAATCAACAGGCCGGAGCGGTATCTGCCAACTTGCAAATAGCTGTAAAACCAGTGCCCACGATAAAAATCGAACGCAAAACAGTTGGACACGTTCTTAAAAATTGGATACATGCATGCTTTTTCATAGGAATTCCCCTTTTTCAGAGACATTTGTGGTTCCTGTACAAACTAATTAATTCTTGCTAACCTATCCTTTTCTCCTGTGCATTTATATGATGCTCCTCGACATAAAACATACTTGCTAGTGGTCACAAACATGATTTATTAGCTGTAAGTTCGACATAAGTATAAAACACATCGCTCAATCATCGTGTTAGTGAGCGACATGTTACCGGATAATAAACAAACTCTACTAGGCACACAAAAAAAATGCAAGGATTCTACAAGTATTTTGTAAAGGATCGGGAAATTCCTTCCAAATTCCCAGTAGAATCTGCCGTTCCAAACACGACCTTAACATATCAACCATGTAAAGTCCTAATTAGCAGCTGATAATTTGTCAATTTCCCCGGAGCAAGAAAATGGCATTGTTCATAAAACATCTATTCAAAGGTCCACGGGTGGTGCTGGTTCCTTAAAAGGCATGCTAGTCCCTACGTATGCTTGCGATTGCCCAATCAGCAGGTTACCATATTGGAGTATTGGACCATACAATCGAAAAGACAATGCAGCATCATAGGAAAATCGCAAGCCATGATGGCCTTGCTCGGCGTTCCCATGTGCAAGATGATTACCCAATTATTGACGTAGGCTTCGAATTAACAAAGTACTGTAGTGTTAAGTACTAGTGGTAGTACGAGTATATGGTAGTACCTCTGATACTTGTGCAATTATTGGATGGTATGGTAATTTTGTCCTGCTTCTCCTCTCCTACCTAGCCAATGCGATGGATTGCCGGTGAAGCTAGCCTTCGCGCGCGGGGATTTTTCTTCCGCGTTGATGCCGACCGCGCAACGGTGGGTGGCGACGTTCTTTGGGTGAATGCGACGCCGCAACCGCATCACGGCCAGGCGTGCATAGCGGTACGTGATTAACTAATCCATTCTTAAAAGAACGGATTAATCAGTGCATGTGTGTGTCTGAGTTTGTGTGTTGAAGTACAGGTGAATTGTTCGTATTTCTTCGTTAGTTTAAGTTTCTGGGTGAATTAGTTGGTGCATGCAACTTATTATGGTATCAAAGCCAATATGTATCGAGTTCAAGATCTGGTTGACGTAATTAAAGAAAAAAATAATTGTAACACATTTCTATTTCACATCTTAGGCCTGACAGGGGCTACATGTACAAAAAAGTGTTGAAGTACAAATAAATTGTCTGTATTTCCTCGTGAGCTTAACCTTTTTGAGTGAATTGCAACTCAATATTGTGCGAGCGAGGCCGCATTTCGATCGTGTCACTTCAAAAGCAATGGATGTGTTTTTTTAATTAGCATCCATGCATTTTATCTCAGAAGATTATTAGGTTTTGCAAAGACATTTCCATTCTCTGTACTAGTCGAGTGTTCGTGTGTTGCAATAGATTTCAAATAAAACATAATAAGTTATAAAATTAGAAAACCAATATACATAAGGTAATTATCCATACAAATAAAAAATTTATACATAATTTGCATCTAATCAACAAGTCACGTAGAATCTTATCACAAACTACAAACACAGGCAATCTAATTATTCACATAAGATACTTCAAATATTTTACACATGTGTGCGCATATTTATCCACAAAAGATTTCACCGACTCAAGAGCAATACACCATAAACTCACTACCACCCCAAGTCATTATAGTAAGGATTCGTCTACGTGTAAAATGGTTCAAGTAGACAGTAGCCACTAATTAAAGTGATGTTCTCTTCTTTCACCACATAAGCAAACGGCACGTGGAGCTGACGATGATGGCTCAGCTCGGTTGGATCTACCTTTTCTTTGTCCTACTTTCCTCTCTACCCTCTTCTCCCTCCCTCTTCTAACCATGGACTCACCTCTCACAAAGCGACGCTCCACATGACTTAGATACCGTCCTTGTGAAACAGACTAGTACTGCAAAAGTTGCGCTGCTATCTTGGCTCGGCAATTCGACTTGATGTCCTGCCAACTAACTCGAAGCATTCCAATCTCCAACGACTCAACTTCCTACTCCCTCTCGTCGTCGTCCCCAACCAAATCCTGATAGATGTTCTACCGAATTGACCAGATGGCCAGCAGTCACATCTTCTCTGTGGACGTAGGACATTCTTTGTTCTTCACACATCTGAATCTCTGAACAGTACCATGTCGAAAACATTCTACTGACTCACCAGCCTAAGGCGGTGTAAACGCGCATCCCATAGCGCAAGCCCAATGTGGGAGCATCAAGCGTTCCAGGTCGTCTTAGATGCCTGCTAAACGTGGCCAAACTGTTCAGTTTTGTCCATCGTGGATAATTGGTTAAGTACCAAGTAGCAGCATCCATCCAGTGGCTGACGAGATCAGAAATTCAGAATACTGCTGCTGCTGCTCTGCTCTGCTCTCTCTCTGGCTCTTTTTCTGCATGTGATGTGGGGCCTCACGGCCGGGCTTCCAATCCACCCCCCGATTGCCACCGCCCTCGTGGAAGGTGCAGGTACAGTTGTATAGCTAACACAGGAACGACGAATAGAATCTTCCGCCGCATGCTGCCTGCACTGTCCGAAAGCTTTTGCAATTGATGGTTGATGCAACCGGCAACTAACACTGAGGAGAACTACCAGTAGAAACTAGAAACTGTGCAATTGGAGGCAGTCTCAAGTCTTGCAGGTTTGTGTTCCAAGCTGAAGCTCAATTTAGAACGCACGAATTTTACAGTAAATTCGCAAGAAATTTACAGGGAACGGTTCAATTTGTCCAGGAATCTAGGTAAACTACTGCGTTCCAAACAAGTCCTTAGTAGTGAGTAGTGGTATATACTAGCAACAGCGCCGTAACTGAATACTGTTGTAAATAAACAAATGTTATTCAGATTTATGAGCACTTAAAATGTGAAAAAGAATGCTCAAAGTTTTGTATTGGCCTCTAGTCTGATTCGACCCCAAAGTTTGTTTTTCCTTTTGAAACAAAATCCACCTCAAAGTTTCTAATGTGAATTTGTAAACTCCGCAGCCAGCTAGAAGATTGATCCCGTTTACATGGTGCCACCAACTCCGGCTCAGAATAAAGCTTGGGCCGAGTAACGCCGGCCCACTTTTTTAAAATCCACCTTGGATCCACGTCTTTTGATGTTCTTCGGTTTGTTCACTGTTCTTTGAAAATTGACGGTTGTTTGGAACATAGGAATTTTGCGGGAATTTGACAAGAAGCAATTCAAATCCTATAGGAATATATGAAAGTTTTATGTTCCAAATGAAACCTGAGATGTGATGTGTTGCAAACTCATGCGGAGAAAAAACTAGGGTTTCGTACAAGCTGAGAGGACACTTGTACACAATACATGACTACACAGTTACGTTTGCGAGATGAATAGATGATTGAGTACTATATCCACAAATATGTGCGCGAAATGTCGGCGAACCCGGGTCGCTGCGTCCTCCTCACCACTGCCGAATGCCACTCTAACAAATGCAGCTCCGACGAATGTCCCATTCTTTTTCCTTATATTAAGGAGACGTGCTGAAGGCACCACACCCGTTGCCTCTGGTGACTGAAAGGAAGAGGAGGAAGCGTGTGAGAGGCTATCAGAGATGGGGAAGAAGGTCGAAACGGTAGTGGAGGAGGCATGGCGGTGGTAAAGGAGTCAGGCAGCACCGATGTTGACGGGCGGTGTAGGAGGCGACAGTGGTAGGGCACGTTGGTGGAACGTGACGGCACTAGGGTGTTGCCGTCGTGCTGGGCAAAGGGCAGTCAAAGGCGGCGGCATCGATTGATCATCCGATTTGGGAGTCACGGTAACATAGCTAAGGGGGGGGAGAGGAAGGTGGCCTAATGGATTGAAATCGAACGCTCCAAAATTCGATTGAGTCAACTGGTATTACAGATATTAAACCCTCGACCCAATTCGAGCGGCCAAAGTGCTTCTCGTCGTCTCTCAGGCACGCGGAGGAATCCACGTCACGTGCGTGCTCGTGATCGTTGGATCAGCGAGGCATTGGTGGCGGACGGGCCCGATCGCTCCTTAGCTCCTGAACCCTAGCCCGACCAAGTCGTCGCCTCCCCTACTCGCTCTCTCCCTCGTGCTCCTCTCTCTGGCTCTCGCGACACCTCACCCTCCCAAACAATCTCCCACCGAAGTCACCGCTTGTAACAGCCCTAACTTAGGGTTTGTATTTCAAATGTAAAATTTTGAGGAGAAATAAAAACTTTTGTTGTCTCTTCAAATCATTTGAAAGTCTCTACATTTTTCCCTAGCAATTTCCATTTTTAGAATTAAATTCTTGTGAATGGAAATTGTTGTCAGCACATTCTTAGCCTTCAAACTTGTGATCATCCTCTGAAATTATTTTTCCTATCATCTTGATCATCCTATCTACCTCCCTGAATTATTTCACAATTTTTAGATTTTATTTGCTATTTCAAATGGCCAAGTCAACCTAGTTTGAAATCTGGTCAAACTTCTGTTCAACAGCTTGTAAATTTTGTTGGGAGAAATCTGGTGCATGAAAACTCCTGGAAAAATTTCACAAGGTGGTCCTCTGTTCCAGTTAGCTTCCATAAAAATTTCAGAATTTTTGGAGCTCAGGAGCTACCTCTAAAAATTCCCCAAACCTTCTTTGTCTTTCTAATTCAAAATTGGAATCACTGTTCCTCTGGCTTGGACCCAACTCAGACTCGAGTCCGACCGCGCCTTAACGACTCGGTCGCACCGCCTAGCTACACCGCGCGCAAGCCCGATGGTGTCGGCCGTCCGATGAAGATCGAACGATCCATGTCGCGCTTGCGAACCGACCTATACGAATGCATACACCAATCCGGTAGCCCATTTGGATCCAAGCGGTCGGTGCGTTGTCGATCAAATCAAACCACCGGTTCGCACCGCCGTCGTCGCCGACATATGGGTCCCACCTGCCGTTCTTCCTCGCCGACTCACGCCTACCGGAGCTCGGGCTGGCGATCGCGCATGCGTGCCACGCGGCTCGTCCGCCACGCCGGGGACGCGTGTCTGCCTCCAGGGGATCGCCTGAAGTCCATCTACCTCCTAGGGTCGCCCATTCCTTCTCGCAGCCATTCTTGCGCCTCTCCGCCCATTTCTTAGCTTCGCCGAGAAAACTCGGCGTAGCGCCGCCGTTTCGAGCCGCCTTGAGCCAATGACCGCACCATCGTGTTCCTCTTGCCTCGCCGCCTCCATTTTGCCTATTCCGGTCCTTGGCGCCCGGTGGATCACCGGGCTGTATCGTCGTCTCGCCTCCGGCGATCTCGATCCCGTGAGCTCGCTTGCGACTGGTGAGTTTCGGCTCCGCCACCTAGTCCCTTAGGATCGCATTGATGCACCGAGTCTAACGGTGGGCTTGTTTACGCCTTTTGTGCATCGTTGCGGGCGTGCGACCAATTCTTCTCAAGCTCGGTTTCGCCGTGGAAATTCCGGTCACCTCGGGCTTTCTTCGTCGGCGTTGTCGTGTGCTTCTTGCTCACGGTGTTGAGGCTGCTTAAGCACACCTTCCGGAGTCTTCTAGAAGTCGTACGCCTTCTCGCGTGGGCCGTGCTTTCTTCTCCGCTCCGGTCGCCGTGAGCTCAACTCGGTGACCATCGGACCGCGCCGCCACCATCGGGTTCGCAAAGTCTGTGAACCGAAGGTATCACTCACTCGTCTTGAAACTCACCGTTTGCGAGATCACCTTGGCCGCCGCCGTCGTCCCGTCGCGCGGTGACCGCCGTGAGTTAGTTATCCCTAAACTTTGTTTAGTTATGTCGTGACTTGTGGGCCTTATTGGCTAATCCCGTTTAGAGAACCTTTAATCCAGCCGTTATATTTCCTCCGAGTCATTGTCATGTGGGTCCATCTTTGTCGCTAGGGTTGTGTAGTTACGTTATACGTTTTCTCGTTTGGAAACGTATTTATCCGTGAGTATATGTTAGAAGTACACTTTGATATGTCAAAGACGTATTCTCGTAATACGCCTTGACGTCACCTTCTGAGCGTGGTGTCTGTCAAGATTTCTTGCGCGCCCGTTGCCGTTGTCTGGGGCTAGTTGGTGTGGGTAGAAAAGGATTTAATGCTTTAGTATTTACGTAATATGTTTTCATTGCATTGTTAATTCATTTAAACTTAGAAAATGCATAACTAATTCAATTTTATCCAAATTGCATGAAACCAGTCTTTGTTAATTTTCATTTTAAATGTTCTATTTACTAAAATTAGTGTCAACGCTGTCCTCGTATCAAGAATCTGTTAATTGATTTAATGTTGTAGAATGTAATCTCCAAATTAGAAAATGCATATCTCTTTCAATAATTGTCCAAATTCAATGAACCCAATTCAGAAAATTCCATTTTCAGTATACTAATTATTAGGATAGGTTTTAGATACTGTTTTTGCTCATGAAAATTTGTTAAGTAATTAACTAGTGTTTTCATGTGAATTGTTAGTTTAGAAAATTCTTAGAAAATTCATAACCACTCAAAATGAATTGTTCTCTGCTTTCTAAAATTTTGTTATATCATGCTTAGAGCTCTTTGTGAAAAGTTTAGTGTGTTTTGTTGTTGTTGTATTGTTTGAGTTTGGTGGTGTTATTCGCTCTTATTATTTGTTTTGTTCAATCGTTAGGATTCGATATTTGCGGCAACCTCGAGAACGATCCTCACGCAACATATTGAGCAACATGCCGTGCAAGCGGTTTGATCATGATAATCCCGGTATTTTTAAAGTCTAATATTTTGTTTCAATTGTATGTATGCATTGCTTAATTTGTGTTAAATTGATTAGCTAAATCAGTGTTGCATATCCCGTAGTCAAAATATTGATCTCTACTACCGAGCCTAGGTTATTTCTTTGTGATTAGAGGTGTTGGATGATCTCTTGTCACTTAGTAGATCCGGTCAAATTGCTGAGACATGCTTAGTATCGGTAGAAATGGGCGGTTATCGACTTGTCGGTAACCTTGATCACACAAAATTTACTATACCTTTATGTTTTAGCATTTTTGCTTTGTTTAATTGCAAAATTAAAAATGAAAACAAAAAAAAAATGATTTAGACTTGGGCACAATGGTAAGACTGTGTGATCTGTTGGGTGTGATGGAAAGGTGCCGAGCCGATTAAGGACCGAAGTTACTTGCGCCACCGTCTTGAGCATTTTGCGTGCTAACCACACTAGAGTATATGGGACCTCTCTTGACCTAGTACTTTGGCGTGTATTGGCTCCGGGTCGCAGGAGGTCGCAGGAGGGACGGAGGTGGGAGCATGGTAGTTGTCCAAAAGCTTTACCACGAGTGGGTAGTTGTCTTTTCGGCTTTACCATGTAAGCGTATGGATTTCTATCCATCGACGGCTCAGAGTTAATACACAATATTGGAAAAAGTCTCGTAGGACTTAGCGGTAAGACATACTTCTAAGTGTGTTTTGGCTTAAAGGCGATGCCAAGTGTGGGTACATTGGTACACCTGCAGGTTAAAACTATTCGAATAGCCTCGCCCTAGGTTATGGACACGCGCTCGGATACGCCCGTAAGAACTAGACTACAACATTTAAATTAAAACTTGATGGGTGGTACGAATGCGGGATTCGTGCTATTGTTAGGGTGACTATTGGGATAGTCACTTCTAGGTTGTTTATCTTTCGCTTTTGTTATTAATATCCTTATCATTATTTCAATCTTAAAATGAATGGCAAACTTGCCTTTAAAAGCTGTATTACCTTATTGCAAATGAAAATTGGCTTTATGCAAATGAAACATATGGCCTCCACCAAATAAGCTTCGCATGTAGCATATGAACAGTGTCCGCTAGTTCACACGCTGTCTTGCGGGTACAAAGACAATCTTTGTACTCAGGTGCTTTGCTTGATGTTTTGTTGCAGAGGAGGAAGGTGAGCCTCGGGGCCTCATACGTGAGTCAGTCTGTCGCCGTGGGTGGCGACTAGTCTTGGCGGTCGGGCGGATGCCTTGTGGGTTGAAGGCACACCGATTGGCTTTGTTTATAGCCATCTTATGGCACTTTTGCTTCCGCTGCGTTCTTGTTATTTGTGTATCTTTTGGGCCGGTCGGCTGTATGCATAATAACCTCTACTATTTTGTTTATCTTCCGTTTGGTAGTGTTGTGTTTGGACTCTATGTGTGGAATGGAGTTGATGTCTAATTTTGTACCGAGGTGTGTATATCGCTTCGGGAAGTATACATATCTCGAGATCGCTTTATTTGATTTGTGATGCTAGGACCAGTGGTTGGTTAAGCATTACAAACCAAATAAATTGGGGTCTCACAAAGTTGGTATCGAGCCATTCTCGACCGTAGTAACCCAAGCATAGTCGTCCTTAGGATATTTTGAAAGTCTTATTTTCAAATCATAAAAGGTTTATGAAAACCTAGCGATTCTCGATTTTATTCCTTACCTATCTTAGCTTTCTACTCTCATCTTACTCTAATTTAAGTTTTGAAACTTGGTTTCTCTCTTCACCTTTCAAAAGATAGTTACTACCTGGTGGAATTAGTTTGGGGAGAACCATGAAGTTTAATCCAACTAAAACTTGTGGGGATAATAGGTAAGATGTAAAGGGAGTAGTTATGTATCCGATTTTTCTTTGGTCGAACTTTATCCGCCTTGTGTTTGTTTCTGACTGCTTTCATGAATTTTGGGCTTTCTTGCTCTTAAATTTGTTGCTAACTTGTCTTAGTAAACAGATGGCCGGAGAACGCTGCGTCGGCCAAGAGGTCGGGTCATGATGAGGAGCTTCCCCTCCTCAGACCATGGTCGAGGTGCTCGCTCGATCGAGCGAACCGCATGGACCAGACGCGCATCTTGGAGGTTATTGCTAGAATACCTCCACTCCTGCCGGTGGTGGCGGCCACCGACTCGCGGGACTTGCAGAGTTCCTCCGCACGCAGACGCCGACTTACTCCCGCCCGAGGACCCTCTCGATGCGGATGATTGGTGCGCATGGTTGAGCGGAAGCTCAACATAGCTTCGATGCAGCGCAGATAAGCGCTCTTCGCGCCCCACCGGCTTGAGGCGCGACACTCTCATGGTGGGAGAACTATCTCGCCATGCGGCCGCGAGCCATGTGGTCGCGTGGGAGGAGTTCAGTCGGCTGTCGGGCCCACATCCGGCGGCTACCGATGAAGTCAAGAAGAAGGAGTTCTCGCGCTCAAGCAAGGGCGCAAATGCGTGATCGGAGTACTTGTACGATTTCAATCATCCGGCTCGTTATGCTCGGGAGAGGTGGCCTCGGATGAGGCTAGCAGAGAAGTTTATGGATGGCTTGTCCGAGGAGCCGCAGACAAGCTATCTATTGTGGACTTTTTCGACTTTCGTGCCTTGGTAGATAAGGCCATTGTTGTCGAGCATAAGGCAAAGGCGTGGCGAGTCATAGCGCAAATGGGAGGCACATCGGTCTACTCACGCCACCTCGCTCGTCCTCGGTGGGCAAAGCACGATGGCCCGTTCTTTTGCTCCACCGCGCCGAGGCCATCTCGCACGACTCCTCGCCCACCGCAGGCGTGTTTCCACCACGTGCGCTCGCGATCCAAGCACAGAGCGGCCTCCGCAATCCGGCGGCCGAGGTCACTTGTTTCGCCGCCACAACAAGGGCCATTATGCGAATGTTCGCCTCGAGTGTTGCGGCGGCCCCTCGCCCTAATGGAGGACGCGGCGGGGAGTGGTCATCCACCACCGAAGATGATCCGAAGCCTCGTGGTGCGAGCAACGGTCGAGTCAACCACCTTTCACCGAGGAGGCTCGGAGGCGCGGATGTCGTGATGGGTACACTTCTTGTTAATTCGCCCTGCGCAGTATTATTTGATTACGGAGCATCGCATTCTTTATTTCAAGATCATTTCTTGCCGCTAGTGGTCTTATTGTGTTCCTTTGGGCGTTCCTTTGCTCATCCGCTCTCCGGGTCGGAAATGAGAGGCACATTCTCTGATGTCGTGATGTTCCTATCATAGTCCAAGGAGTGGGGTTTTTGGCAAACCTTATTCTCGCTCGATTCAAATAGTGCGGATTTGATTCTTGGCATGGATTGGTTGTCCCAACACTTGGGCGCGATCGATTGCGCCGAGAAAGATTGTCTATCTCACCACCCTTCAAAGTGAGCAGGGTCGGATTTTCGCCGCAACTTCAGGGGCCACATCTATGTGTATTAGAGGCGAAGCAAAGATTGCGCATTCAGGATGTTCCCATAGTATCGACTTTGGGGATGTCTTTCTGAAGATTTGCCCAGATGCCTCGATTCGAGACCTTGAGTTTGTCATTGAGTTGCTGCCCGGCATCGCTCCGATTTCAAGGCGCCGTGATCGAATGCCTCCCAATGAGCTAGAAGAATTGAAGAAGCGACTTGGTGAGCTCCAAGCAAAGGTTTCATCCGTCCCAGTTCATCTCCTTGGGGCTGTCCGGTGATCTTTGTGAAGAAGAAGGACAAGACTTTGCGCATGTGCGTGGATTACCGCCCTCTCAATGAGGTGACGGTGAAGAACAAATATCCTCTACCCGCATTGATGATCTGTTTGATCGCTTGATGGAGCCAGTGTTCTCAAAGATTGATTTGAGAATGGGGTATCATCAGTCGTCGATCGGATCGAGGATATTCCAAGACGGCTTTCACTACTCGTTATGAGGTAGTACAATACGTCATGTCCTTTGGCTTAACCAATGCTCCAACCTTGTTCATGAACCTTATGAATTCAGTATTCATGGAGCATTTGGATAAATTTGTGGTGGTCTTTATTGATGATATTCTTATCTATTCCAAGATCAAGCGAGCATATTTGGGCATCCGAGAATTGTTTTGGGAAATTATGAACACCACTATACGCGAAGTTCAAAGAAATGCGAGTTCGTTGAAGGAAGTGGCATTCTTGGGCCATGTTCTTTCGGTGGAGGCATAGTCGTGGATCCCAAAGAAAGTCGGCGATGTTCTATCTTGGGGTCACCAAGTCGATCCTGAGATGTGCGGAGTTTTCTCGGTTTAGCGGGCTACTACCGCCGCTTTATCGAGAATTTCTCCAAGATCGCATGGCCGATGACCGAATTGCTCAAGAAGGACAAGAAGTTTGTGTGGTCTCTCGCTTGTGATGAGAGCTTTCGGGAGCTCAAACAGCGGTTGACTTCAGCCCCAGTCCTCACTCTTCCTGATATCCACAAGAGCTTCGATATTTATTGCGATGCCTCTCGTCAGGGCCTTGGATGTGTTCTTATGCAGAAGGAAGGCAAAGCGATTGCCTATGCATCCGAGCGATTGAGACCTCACGAGCTCAATTATCCCACCCATGATTTAGAGTTGGTCAGTGGTGCATGCACTCAAGATTTGGCGGCATTATCGATCGGTAAATCGTGAGGTGTATTCCGATCACAAGAGTTTGAAATACTTGTTCACTCAGCCAGATCTGAACCTCAGGCAGAGGAGATGGCTAGAATTGATCAAAGATTACGACATGGGTATTCAGTATCACCCTGGCAAGGCCAATGTGGTTGCTGATGCACTTAGCCGAAAGGTATACTGCAATACTTTAATGATCCAAGAGCAACAACCGGCACTTCTTGCAGAATTTCAGCGTCTCAACTTGGGTTTGGTTGAGCATGGTTCCCTTGCTGCCTTGGTTGTGCAACCAACCTTGGTGGATCAAATCAAGGCAGCACAGCAATCAGATGATGGTGTGGGTAAAATCAAGCAGAATATCAAGGATGGATCAGCCAAGTGTTTCACAGAAGATGAGCACGGTGTTGTATGGTTTGGGCCGCGTCTTGTGGTCCCAAAGGTCCCAGAGTTGCGGGATTTGATTCTTCAGGAGGCCCATGATTCGCCTTTGTCCATCCATCCCGGGGCCACTAAAATGTACCAAGATCTGCGTCAGAGATTCTGGTGGACTCGCATGAAGCGCGAGATTGCCAGGTTCGTTGCCAGATGCGACGTATGTTGTCGCGTGAAGGCCGAGCATCGGCCCAAAGAGTCTTCTTGACCCTTGCCTATACGTAATGGAAGTGGGATTCGTAGGCATGGATTTTATCACCGGTCCGCCTGCACTCTGCGGAAGGATGCATTATGGGTTGCCATTGATCGATTGTGAAGGTGGCCCATTTCCTTCAAAGGCAATCGAAAATTGATGTGAATCGACTAGCGGATCTTTACATATCCCGCATTGTGAGTGCATGGTGTGCCACGAACGATAGTGTCGGATCGTGGTTCTCTTTTCACTTCCGATTTTGGCACGACCGCAGAGGCCATGGATACCCGTCTTTCGTTCACTCGACCTATCATCCTCAGATCGATGGTCGACGAGCGCGTCAACCAAGTTCTTGAAGATATGCTCAGTGCTTGTATTCTTTCCTATGGAAAGAATTGGGAGAAGTGCCTACCGCTGCCGAAGTTCTCCTACAACAACGACTTCCGAGCTAGTCTTGGTATGGCACCATTTGAGGCTTTGTATGGACGTCCGCAGAACACCGTTGAACTGGTCGAACCGTGAAAGGCGGTTCTTTGGCCCGATTCCATCAATGATTTGAAAGTCAAGTGCGCTTGATTCGTGAGCACTTGCGCGTAGCTCGACCGAGCGTAAGAGCTATGCAGACGCGTCGTCGTGAGTCGAGTTTCCACCAATGACTTTGTGTATCTCAAAGTCTCACCACCGAAAGGTCATCGTCGTTTGGCGTCAAGGGCAAATTGGCTCCTCGGTATGCCGGACCTACCGCATCATCGATAGAGTGGGAGCTCGTTGCTTACAAGTTAGACTTGCCGGCTACACTTGAGGGGGTGCATGATGTGTTCCACGATCGCAATTGAAGAAGTGCCTTCGTGTTCTCGTGGAGGAAACGCCATTGGAAAATATCGATGTGCGGGAAGATCTGTCTTATCGTGAGCGCCCGTTCGTCAGATCCTCGAAGAAGTGAACGCAGAACAAGGAACCGTGTGATCAAGTTCCTTAAAGTTCAGTGGTCAAACCACTCCGAGGATGAAGCCACTTGGGAGCGGGAAGATCGTCTCAGAGCAGATTACAGTCCTTCTTCTCCCAGGTGATCGAATCTCGGGCGAGATTCTCGTAAGGGGAGATTTGTAACACCCTAACTTAGGGTTTGTATTTCAAATGTAAAATTTTGAGGAGAAATAAAACTTTTGTTGTCTCTTCAAATCATTTGAAAGTCTCTACATTTTTCCTAGCAATTTCCATTTTAGAATTAAATTCTTGTGAATGGAAATTGTTGTCAAGACATTCTTAGCCTTCAAACTTGTGATCATCCTCTGAAATTATTTTTCCTATCATCTTGATCATCCTATCTACCTCCCTGAATTATTTCACAATTTTTAGATTTTATTTGCTATTTCAAATGGCCAAGTCAACCTAGTTTGAAATCTGGTCAAACTTCTGTTCAACAGCTTGTAAATTTTGTTGGGAGAAATCTGGTGCATGAAAACTCCTGGAAAAATTTCACAAGGTGGTCCTCTGTTCCAGTTAGCTTCCATAAAAATTTCAGAATTTTTGGAGCTCAGGAGCTACCTCTAAAAATTCCCCAAACCTTCTTTGTCTTTCTAATTCAAAATTGGAATCACTGTTCCTCTCGCTTGGACCCAACTCAGACTCGAGTCCGACCGCGCCTTAACGACTCGGTCGCACCGCCTAGCTACACCGCGCGAAGTTCGATGGTCGTCACCGTCCGATGAAGATCGAACGATCCATGTCGCGCGGCGCAACCGACTGTCCGAATGCATACACCAATCCCACCGTCCATTTCGGATCCAACGGCCGGCGCGTTGTCGATCAAATCAAACCACCGGTTCGCACCGCTTCGTCGCCGGCCGACATATGGGTCCCACTGCCGAGTTCTTCCTCGCCGACTCGCGCCACCGGAGCTCGCCGGCGATCGCAAGATGCGTGCACACGCACTCGTCGCCGCCACGCCGGGACGCGTGTCCGCCTCCGTGGGATCGCTCAAGTCCATCTACCTCCTAGGGTCGCCCATTCCTTCTCGCACCATTCTTGCGCCTCCGCCCATTTCTTAGCTTCACGGAGAAAACTCGAGCGTAGCGCCGCGCTCGAGCCGCCTGAGCCGGCGATCGCACCATCGTGTTCCTCTTGCCTCGCCGCCTCCATTTTGCCTATTCCGGTTCTTGGCGCCCGTGGATCACCTGGGCGTATCGTAAATCTCGCTCCGGCGATCTCGATCCGTGAGCTCGTTTGCGACCGGTGAGTTTCAGCCCGCCACCTAGTCCCTTAGGATCGCATTGATGCACCGAGTCTAACGGTGGGCTTGAGCCGCCTTTGTGCATCGTTGCGGCGTGCGACCAATTCTTCTCAAGCTCGGTTTCGCGCGTGGAAATTCCGGCCACCTCGGGCTTTCGCGTCGGCGTTGTCGTGTGCTTCTTGCTCTCGGTGTTGAGGCGAGCTTAAGCACACCTTCCGAGTCTTCTAGAAGTCCGACGCCTTCTCCGCGTGGATCGTGCTTTCTTCTCCGCCTCCGGCCGCCGTGAGCTCAACTCGGTGACCATCGACCGCGCCGCCACCACTGGTTCGCAAAGTCTCGTGGAACCCGGGTATCACTCACTCGCCTTGAAACTCACCGGTTTGCGAGATCCACCGTGCGCCGCGCCGCCGCCCCGCTTGTGGCCGGTGAGCGCCGTGAGTTAGTTATCCCTAAACTTTGTTTAGTTATGTCGACTTGTGGGCCTTATTGGCTAATCCCGTTTAGAGAACCTTTAATCCACTCGCTATATTTCCCCAGTCGCTGTCATGTGGGTCCATCTTCGCCGCTAGGGTTGTGTAGTTACGTTATACGTTTTCTCGCTTGGAAACGATTTATCCGTGAGTATATGTTAGAAGTACACTTTGATATGTCAAAGACGATTCTCGTATCACGCCGACGCCACCTTCTAGCGCGGTCGTCCCGTCAAGACTTTGCGCGGGCCATTGCCGATGTCTGGGGCTAGTTGGTGTGGGTAGAAAAAGGATTTAATGCTTTAGTATTTCTGTAATATGTTTTTCGTTGAATCGTTAATTCATTTAAACTTAGAAAATGCATAACTAATTCAATTTTTATCCAAATTGCATGAAACCAGTCTTGTTAATTTTCATTTTAAATGTTCTATTTACTAAAATTAGTGTCAACGCTGTCCTCGTATCAAGAATCTGTTAATTGATTTAATGTTGTAGAATGTAATCTCCAAATTAGA
Organism: Ampelocalamus luodianensis; assembly: GCA_036346255.1. Taxonomy (NCBI): domain Eukaryota; kingdom Viridiplantae; phylum Streptophyta; class Magnoliopsida; order Poales; family Poaceae; genus Ampelocalamus; species Ampelocalamus luodianensis. Next base: position 12,658,805 of record CM070628.1, read on the forward strand.
AAATGCATATCTCTTTCAATAATTGTCCAAATTCAATGAACCCAATTCAGCAAAATTCCATTTTCAGTATACTAATTATTAGGATAGGTTTTAGATACTGTTTTTGCTCATGAAAATTTGTTAAGTAATTAACTAGTGTTTTCATGTGAATTGTTAGTTTAGAAAATTCTTAGAAAATTCATAACCACTCAAAATGAATTGTTCTCTATTTCTAAAATTTTGTTATATCATGCTTAGGCTGCTGTGAAAAGTTTAGTGTGTTTTGTTGTTGTTGTATTGTTTGAGTTTGGTCGGTGTTATTCGCTCTTATTCATTGCTTTGTTCAATCGTTAGGATTCGATATTTGCGGCAACCCCGAGAACGATCCTCCGCAACATATTGAGCAACAAAGACCGAGCAAGCGCTTTGATCATGATAATCCCAGATTTTTAAAGTCTAATATTTTGTTTCAATTGTATGTATGCATTGCTTAATTTGTGTTAAATTGATTAGCTAAATCCAGTAGTCGCATATCCTGTAGTCAAAATATTGATCTCTACTACCCGAGCCTAGGTTATTTGTCGTGATTAGAGGTCGCTGATGATCTCTTGTCACTTAGTAGATCCGGTCAAATTGCTTAGACATGTTTAGTATCGGTAGAAATGGGCGGTTATCGACTTGCTCAGAACCTTGATCACACAAAATTTACTATACCTTTATGTTTTAGCATTTTTGCTTTGTTTAATTGCAAAATTAAAATGAAAACAAAAAAATGATTTAGACTTGGGCACAATGGTAAGACTGTGTGATCTGTTGGGTGTGACTGGAAAGGTGCCCGAGCCGCTTAAGGACCGAAAGTTACGGCGCCACCGATCGAGCATTTTGCGTGCTAACCACACTAGAGTATATGGGACCTCTCTTGACCTAGTACTTTGGCGTGTATTGGCTCCGGGTCGCAGGAGGTCGCAGAGGGACGGAGGTGGGAGCATGGTAGTTGTCCAAAAGCTTTACCCCGAGTGGGTAGTTGTCTTTCGGCTTTACCATGTAAGCGTATGGATTTCTATCCATACGAGCGGCTCGTAGTTAATACACAATATTGGAAAAAGTCTCGTAGGACTTAGCCGTACAAAGATACCTTCGGAAGTGTGTTTTGGCTTAAAGGCGTCCGAAGTGTGGGTACATTGGTACACCCGCAGGTTAAAACTATTCGAATAGCCTCGCCCTAGGTTATGGACACGCCGGATACGCCTGTAAGAACTAGACTACAACATTTAAATTAAAACTTGATGGGTGGTACGATAATGGGATTCGTATATTGTTGGGGTGACTATTGGGATAGTCACTTCTAGGTTGTTTATCTTCCGCTTTTGTTATTAATATTCTTATCGTTATTTCAATCTTAAAAATGAATGGCAAACTTGCCTTTAAAATCAGATACCTTATTGCAAATGAAAATTGGCTTTATGCAAATGAAACATATGGCCTCCACCAAATAAGCCTGCATGTAGCATATGAACAGTTCGCTAGTTCACACATCGGCTTTGCGGGTACAAAGACAATCTTTGTACTCGTGTGCTTTGCTTGATGTTTTTGTTGCAGAGGAGGAAGGTGAGCCTCGGGGCCTCACTACGTGAGTCAGTCTTTGCCGCTCGTGGTGACGACTAGTCTTGGCGGTCCTGGCCGATGCCTTGTGGGTTGAAGGCACACCGATTGGCTTTGTTTATAGCCATCTTATGACACTTTTGCTTCCGCTGTCGTTCTTGTTATTTGTGTATCTTTTGGGCCGGTCGGCCTGTGTCTGTAATAACCTCTACTATTTTGTTTATCTTCCGTTTGGTAGTGTTGTGTTTGGACTCTATGTGTGGAATGGAGTTGATGTCTAATTTTGTACCGAGGTGTGTATATCGCTCGGAAGTATACATATCTCGAGGATCAGTTTATTTGATTTGTGATGCTAGGACCAGGTGGTTGGTTAAGCATTACAAACCAAATAAATTGGGGTCCTCACACCGCTCTTGGCTTCCTCCAGCGCCACCATCCTCTATCTCGCTTCCCCGCATGGATCCCCCATCACGCAGGTGGCTACTGGTGCTAGTGAATCTATGTCGGGGAGGGAGGAGGTATTGTGCGGGGCTCAAGGCGGCTTGGTGGATGTTAGAGTTTCGGCCCATCGTTGTTCCTGAAGTCAGGATAGAGAACGAGATATGGAAGAAGGCCACGCAAGGCAAAATGCCTGCATGCAGTCTTTCTTATAGCCATGATTAGCACGGGAGTAACAACCTAAACAAACTAGGTTAAAACAAACTCAATCATATATATAAGGCAAATATACACGCACACACGTTACACAAGTACAGGAATGGGACACTGACATTTACAAGATCGTATCACTAACATTCCCCCTCAGTCAAGCGCGGGAGGCAACCGAATGAAGAGACTGGAATGGAAATCCATGAATAGCTGTGTCGAGAGGCCTTTCGTCATGATGTCAACAAACCAAAGGCGTGAAGGACATGTAGCACACGAACTTGACCAAGAGACACCTTCTTACTTATGAAATGGATGTCGCTCTCGATGTGCTTGGTGCGGCGATGCTAGATAGGGTTGGAAGACATGTACACAACACTCACATTATCGTAGTAGACTATGGTCGTTGAAGCGAGTGGACAGTGAAGCTCCTAGAGAAGCTACCGAAGGCAGTGACACTCTGCAATGGTGTACGTGACAGCATGGTACTAGGCCTTAGCGCTCGAGCGAGACACTGTGGTTTGGCGTTTGGAGGACCAAGACACCATATTGTCTCCTAGGTAGACACAATATCCAGAAGTGGAGTGATGAGAGTCAGGGCAACCAGCCCAGTTGTGCCAGAGTAGGCAGTGAGAGAGTCAGTCAGAGAGGCATGGAGCTAAAGACCGTAATCAAGCACCCTCTTGACATAGCGAAGGATGTGATTGATGAGAGCGAGATGCGGCTCCTAAGGGACATGCATATGAAGGCACACCTACTGAACATCGTACACAAGGTCTGACTGGGTGAGGGTGAGATACTGGAGAGCCCCGGTGAGGCTCTGGTACTCGGTAGGGTCAGAAACAAGAAGACCATCGATGGCAGACAGCTTGGTACGAGTGTCACGGGGGTGGAAGTGGAGTCACATTCAACCATGCCAACGCGCTGGAGGAGCTCTGAGGCATAGTGATGTTGAGAAATAAACAAGCGAGCAATAATATGTGTGATCAAAATGCCAAGGAAGAAGTTAAGGTCCCCGAGACCAGTCATGGTGAACTTGTTATGAAGACATTGAGTGAGGCAATGAAGGAGACCAGAAGATGATACCGTGAGGATGCTATCATCGATATATAGGAGCAAGTATGCGGGATCATCATCGTTGCGGAGAACGAACAAGGAGTTGTCAGACATGGAAGCCACAAAACCGAGAGTGCGGATGTCACTGGCAAACCACTGGTACTAGGCGCAAGGGGTCTGTTTGAGGCCGTACAACGATTTGTGGAGTCGGGAGACATGATGGGGGCGAGAAGGATCAACAAAGTCAGAAGGTCGTTAGCAGTATATAGTCTCGTCAAGCATGCCATGAAGGAAGGCATTTTCGATGTCGAGCTGGTGGATAGGTCAGGAATGGGAGGTGGCGATGCTAAGAACAACGTGAATGGTGGTGGGTTTAACAGCAGGGCTGAAGGTTTCAACATTGTCGATGCCTGGTTGTTGAGAATACCCGCGAACAACCCATCGTGCCTTGTAACGAGCAAGAGAACCATTGGAATGGAATTTATGCTTGAAGATCCACTTCCTAGTGATTATGTTGGCACCTTTTGCTTTGAGTTTGTTGCGCTCTTCTCTATTGATATAACTCTGAAAGAAGCACAGAAAAATAGATCTAGTGAGTAAAACTAAGATGGCACCACAATGGCAGGATGAGCTATAGAAACAATGATGCTCATATGCTATCGAACAGTCACGTTCAAAAGATTGTGGCTCTTATTTTTCATTAACAAATTCACAACATACAACTAGTATTATCATAACAATCTATCTGAATTTTATTTGTCAACAATTATTGCTAATGGTACCTAAAGAATAAAAAAATGCTAGACAAATACATCTCAGGACCAAGTAACCAACAATTATGGGTAAACAATCCCCATACGCTTATTTGCCACCAAATCTAGATTGTTATGAAACAAATAAAATGAACACTTGTTGACGTCCAAATTGTTGTAGCATATGTGTACCATCTTTAACCTATATAAATCTGAAAGGAAGAATAAGCTTGTAGAAAAGCACTCTGTTGTTGTAACTAGCTATGCTTTCATCATTACTTTTCAACAAATACACATATTGATCCGCATGTAATCTGCAGATATTTGTAACCAAAAAGAACAAAGACATCTTAGTATGAAACCAACTTTCTTTTGTTGTATAAACTAACCAAGCCTTGCAAACTCTCAAATGAACAATTTAAGCATTGAATGTAAACACTTTTTTTTTTTGCAAACCCACCTTTTGCTTGGCGTAGTTACTATCGAAAAAATAAGATTTTATAAATCCTAATTTTATTTGCTAAACATGATACTAAATTTTGCACAACTGCTTCGTCATATAATCTTTTGCCATACTTGACTACATCACATAGGATAGAAACCAGAAATTGGCCTTAAAAGGGCTACCTTGCTGGCCCGACCTCAAACCCGGACGCCACCATGACTACCACCGCAGTTGGCTTTGCTTCGTCCACCGTGTTCTCCGTGCCCCACCACTTCCGCTTGAGGCCCGCCAGCGAAGTGAGGAGGGTGCGTCGCTTTCTCTGCCACACGGTGTTGCGCCCCTCCCTATGCAGCGTCACCGCTGCCTCCTCTGGCACGCCGCAGCGACCATCTCCTGTGACCAGCAGCATTTGCCACCTGTCACCGTCGTCGTCTCCGCCCATGCGAAGCGAGAGGGAAGGGCGGGCGCGACAGGAGGAGAATCGCAAGACCACATCGGCGGTAGAGGACGGAGAGGGAGGAGGTGGGAGGTGGAGGGGAAGGAGTGAGGAGGAGGAGAAGGGTGACACAACGCAAGACAGAAGGAGAAGGAGCGGACATGGGGCTCAAGATGCGGCGGGGGAGAGAGAGGTAGGGGCGGCGGGTGGAGAGGGAGGGAGGCGGAGAAGGGAGAGGGAGGGGAAGGGGAGTCAGAGAGGGAGAGGCCCGCGGCCACGCGACGCTAGAGGGAGGACTAGCGGCGGAGGCTGGGACAAGATGCGAAGGGGAAAAGGAAGGGGAAGAAGACGAAGGGAGACCGAGGGGGCGGTGAGAGAGGAAGGGGAAGAAGACCTTCCACCTTGCTGGCCCGGCCTCAAACCCGGCCGCCACCGCTCTAGCCCTGTTTCATCCACCGTGTTCTCTGTGCCCCCACCACTTCGGGCTGAGGCTCGCTAGCAAAGCAAGGAGGATGCGACGGGGGAGGGGGAGGCAGGGGCGGCAAGTGGAGAGGGAGGGAGGCGAAGAAGCGAGAGGGAGAGGGCCATGGCCACGCGGCGCTGGAGGTAGGACTAGCAGCGGAGGTATGGACGGGAGGCAAAGGGGAAAAGGAAGGGGAAGAAGACGGAGGGAGACCGAGGGGGCGGCAGGGGAGGAAGAGGAAGAAGACGAAGGGAGTGGTGGCAGTTAGGGAGGGAGATCGAGTAGGTGGCGCAGGAGGGAGAGGGAGGGGATAGGAGGCGGAAGGGAAAGCAGCGAGGGGAGGAGCAACGACGCGAGATCGAGCGAGAGAAGAGATAGGAGGAGAGAGAGGAGCGGGATTAGGGATCATGCTCGGAGGCTGCTGGCTGTTCGATGGTGATCCGCACGTGTCCGGAGAGGCCATCCCTCCACGCGATCTGGACCGTCCGGCGACGATCTGATGGCCCACCCTTTTTCAGCTGACATGTACCGCGTGGGAGGAGCCCCTTTCCTTCAGCCTTTAAGGTTAGTAATTGTTGATGTATGTGATGTTCTTTGCGGCCAACTAGGCGTAAAGCTTGTAGCTTCTTTTTATTTAAGTGGAGGCAATATCTAGATTCAATGGTTTTCCTATAGATGGTGCTATGTTGTTGTGCTGTGCAGTGATAGATTAGTCCCGTAGGAGTTGGTCCCTGTAGGTTTGAGTCTTGTTCCATTAGATCTATCTTTCATGCCATTTCAACTTACAAAAATATCAACACTTCAATCTTTCCATCAGAATAGCTATCAATGATTACAGAGAATACCCATTTGTCGTTGTCTTTATTAAACGTTTGTGCTGTGATGTTGGCTGTCAATTTGGATAGCAGACCATTAAACATAATGTTTATACGTTTTGAAACATAATGTCTATTATTTGGCTATGTTCTGTATCTCCGGAGTGATATTTCGGCCGAGTTAGAAATACATATCATTGTCTAGGCCAATTCCATGGCATACCTTCTAACGTTTCCTAGATGAATATTGTTAGGAATGATAACTATCGATTTTTCCCCTCTAAATTCCTTACGGATATCACATCACTCTGTCATTACTCTTAGACTATTAGATTGTTCAAACCACTAATATAACTACTATCTGTAGGCAGCGCTATCTACGACTGTTCAACGCAGCCTTTGGATCGTTTCCATGGTCGATGGGTTCTGACGGCGCGGCGAAGCGCACGTTACCTTCTAGTATATATAAAAGGTCTTTTGCCTCGCAAGAAGATGCGTATATTGCTGGCTGCTGCTGCATGAGATTTTGTAGTCGGCATATGTACGTCAATCTCGTGAGTGTGAGATCGATCCTGCTTGTTAGTCGCTGCATCATAGTAAGGCCTGGCTAAGTCCGGTAATATGTGGCAAACAGAACTAGAACCCTAGAAGTTAAATTTTTGTATCATATTCAAGTATCCAATTATCCATTAACAAGGAACAACTATGCATTCTCTCCATGAAGCAACTAAAGCACTGAAACGCATTCGCTATTCTGGTGCGGATCTCACTTACGATGACCACTACAAAAATTTTCTTCGATATCTACAACAATACTCTCTTCGATGCCTACAAAAAAAAATTCCTAAGCCTGCAAAATTTTTCCCAAGACGCATCCGGCGGCAGCTTCAAGAACTCTCTCAGTGCACCATCCTGGCCAAACTCACGTGCATCTTGCACAGCGAGGCCGTACGGATCACGTCCTCGAAGCATCCCGCGGCAGGTAGCGGCGGCGGCGGGGAAGCCGAACCCACCGGAGACGTCATTGGCGCCTGCGCGGCGGTTGGCACGTCACGGCGAGCGCTTCCTCGCTCGGCGGTCGCATCCTCATCCACGGCCGCACCGCCGCAGGGGAGTCGGTTTCTTGAGTCGGTTTCTTGCGCGATCGAGGGATGGTGCCGCGGCGGCGGGGGCACCGGGCTGTCGTCGCGCTCGACGAGCTCCAAGATTAGGCGGCCATCGAGCTTCCTGGCGAAGAAGCGCCCCCGGCGCGGGGCGGGCTCCCGCGAGACCACGACCCGCCCGTCGGCGGTGCGCGTCCGCGTCAGCGCCCACGGCGAGCGCCCCGCCCGGCGGAGCGACGGGATCAGGGGCGGCAGGCGGCGGAGACGGCGCCTCCAACCGTACAGCACCCAGCACCCGCCCTCCTCCTCGCCCTTACCTCCCCCTTCCTCCTCCTCGCCCTCACCTCCCCCTTCCTCCTCCTCCCCTTCCTCCCCCGCCAACAACGCGGGATCGCCGCCGCCGAGGCAACAGACCGCGCGGCGCGAGGCGGCCATCGTGCGCGTGGCCACGTTTCTGCCCCGGGGGACGTCGCCGGCGATTAGGGTTTGGAGGCCGAGGAGGCGGGCGTCGGCGGCGGCGACGGAGAGGAGCATTGCAGATTCGCAGCGTACGGGCTGGAGAGCGAGCGAGGGAGGAGCTCGTCTATTTCGAGCTCGCCAATCCCGATATCCAATCCAGTTCGTGTTTCCAGGGCCTAGAGTTGGAGCGGCTTGAGGCATGATCGATCTTCTCGAACGAATGGTTCCGGGGCGAGGATGACGTGTATTTTATACTGGGGTGGAGAAGGTGAGGGAGACGAGACATCCACGGGATGAGGACGTATCCACTTTGGGGATCGACCCCATAAAAATTGTCTCCAACTTTTACCATCTGTGTGCGTATCGGATACAGGTAATTTATTTCCTACCAAGGTTGATTTATTGGCTGGACCGCGTGCGCATGTTGATCCGAACGTCGCGCTGGTATCCGAGCCTCCGAGGATGATCTACCAAATCTGCAGCGAGATAAGTTCCATATAGGATAGGCAAGCGCGATCAGCGAGATAAATCCTGACACTGTGGCAACTTTGGAAAGAAAGAAATAGAAGGATTTTTCAGCACTAATGAATCGATACGTTAGGGATAGTAGCGACCATAAAAAAAAAGGCAGGGCCTACATATTAAATGGGAAAAAAAAATTAGCAGTCTATCTTCCGGTGGGAGACAGGGTGCTTCCCTGAACCCCAATCCACCCCCACCCTCACCCTCACCCTCACCCCTGTTATGTTTGTTTTTTTTAGTTTTGTGTCGATTTTCTTTCATTTGTGGTTTTGGTTTTGTAACTTATTAACAACTCCTTTGATACATTAATGGCAATTCTCTTGCCATCCCCTCAAAAAGAAAGGATAGGCAAGAGCGATGATACACGTGCTGCAAAATTTCTTTCGGAGTGAAAAATGAAAACGAGTCGAACCTGACCCAGAGAACGTGCAAAATAGGAGGATCAACTTGGACTCATTCATGGTATCCAAAAAGACAAAAAAAAAAACTTGGACTCATTCGTCACACATTATGTTAGCATAAATCATGCAACACTAGCAGCAACGAAGTGAAGATATCAAACACTACATCATGGTCAGGGGCGGATCTAGTATAGAGACATGGGTGTACAGATATACACCCATTTTTTCTGGAAAAAAAACCCAATATTTATTAGGTATATTAGGTATATATACCAGTAAGTATACTTAAAATACATATTTTTCATTGTGCATCCCGATCAGCCCATCGCAGCATCTCCAGTTTCCAGGCTCCGGCTCCATCCGCGCGGCCCACTCGGTCCCAAGCCGCACCTACCACGGGTCCACAGCCCAACTCCCAGCCAAGCCATAGCTGGCACTCGGCAGTCCCCAACCCCGTGGCCCGTTCCCACTCCCACGCGTTAACCCTATCCCTTTCCTCCCCTTTCTCGCACGGCGGCGGCGCAAGGACATGCAGCGAGCGGCGGGGCGGGGGTGAACGTCGAGCCAGAGCAGGGGTGAGCGCGGAGCGAGCGATCCGAGACCTCAAGGAGGAAGCCACGTGGAGCGCGGCGGCGCCGCGGCGCGGCAAAGACCGAGGCCGAGCCCGGCGAGAGCGACCACCGCTGCCGGCGCAAGGAGCGGCGAACCGGCGAGGTCAAGGTGAGGTCTGCTCTGCTTGTTTCTTGCCTCTGCCCTCTTTGTGTGAGATTTGTGTGCATCCGAATCTCCGATCATTTGAGCCATTGAGGTTGCTGGTCTTTGGTCATCAGATTGCTCAGCAGTTTGTAGTGCAGGGCTCACTGCTATCCAATCTTATTACAAGATTGGGGTAACCCGTAGTTTAGTAGTGGGCAGTTGTTAGTTGAGCACCATAGTTTCTGATGAACACGTGAATGAAAGTTTGCAGCTTGGTCAACAAACTGCATAGTTGATATGGATAAGTAGTTTTGCAATGATTAGCTAATTGCTGCCATCATTGTGAATAAATACATCATGTGGTGTTAGCTTCCTGGTCAGATTATCTAGAAGGGGATGAACTGGTAATGTCACACCCAGTAGCTAGCTCAGTTTGGCTTTAGACTCAGCTATAACTTGTCCAAGTGAATTAACCTGTTTCATATCAAAAAAGAGATTATGTTCTCCAATGCAACCAATAAGGACTATGCCTTGCTTAAATGCTTATGTTTTTCAATTTAATTTCTTAGATGTGAAGTGTACACTTATGACTGCTATTTAATTTTGTTTTGGTTTCTGTTCTAATATTTGTCTGTGTCATATTGTTCTGTGAGACTACGATAAGAATAGATTCTAATTCATTCATTTGCTATTAATTGTTCAAATAGTTTTTAATTGTTCAAATAGTTTTTAGTGGACAAACTACTAGAGTTCCTTAGATAATCAAGAGGGATAGAGTACATTAGATGTTGTTGTGCAAAGCTCAAGTTAATAGTATAGCCAAAAGAGAGATACAATGGGATCATGTTTTCTTTGCCAGGTGCGACCTGTTGTGCTTGTTATCTTCTATAGACTATCTCAGAAAGTATAGAATGCTCTACATGTAGATATGATTGGAGACGTGTGTTCACTTGTTAGATAAAAGAGAATATTATTCTTTCTTAAATGTCTAATTATCTATGTGAAGCTTTTTTTTTCAATACTTTGTAATTCTTAACATTGGTTTAACAACATTGAGCATTGGTTTCAATGAATTATGTGAAGATTAAGCTAACGAATAGGATGGTGAAACAATACATTGAGCATTGGTTTATATTATGAACCTTTATGTTTTACATAGTACAACATGTTGTAACTCCGAACACCCATTTTGAAAATCCTGAATCTGCCACTGATCATGGTAACAGAAAAACATTCATAAGCCCCTCTATACAAACTAAGATCAAACACTAGATTGACGAAAGGACCAAAGATACACACCATTGATAATAATGCACAATGGCAATGTGGAGTTGGCAAGATATTGTTGGGGTCATGATTTGCGAAGTGGAGAGGTGGGAGCTGTCTATGGATTTTTAATAATATTAACTTAAAAAATAATTACAAAAAATAGTCAATTTTTTAAACAAAAATCAACCACTGTAGCCATTTCACGTGATGACAGGAGCATATCGCCATTTGAAATAGCGATGGGATGCCATTTACTACCAATCACCAGTTCAACTGCCTACCGCTATTTCAACTGGCGATTTGCTTTGAAGAGTGTGCAAATCGCCATTTCAAATGGCGATAGGAACCCGTGTGGGTTCCTGTCGCTAGTTGAACTGGAGACAGAGAACGGCTATATAAACCCCGAAAATCGGATGAAAAGTCATTTTAATTATGGAAAAAAGAGAAGAGAGAGAGGAGAGACGATGAGAGGGGAGAAGTGACGTAGCGAAACCCTGCCGATTCGTAGCGGAAGAGAGAGAGGGGGAGAAGCAGATCTGGTCGACTATTTTGTAGATAAATGTTCTTACAAATTGGTACATCATTTTATAAATTCGTATAAATAAAACGAATGATTTAGAATAAATCCACAAAAACACTAAGAAAACTTTGTAGGTTTTATTTTTAGGTTAGCGAAATGTGAGACCCGGTTTATTAAATAAAAATAGCAACATATAATTCAATGGAATAGATAATTTTAGTTGTATTGTAGTTTGATGTAGTACATCATTTTAAGCTAATCGCTGTATAGTTTAGTTTGTCGCAAGCCTATACATAGCTACATAAATATTATTTATGTTGCAATATTGTAATAGGTTGAACAAAGATTTGTAAAATCTGCTTTTAAGCATTTAAATAACAATGAGTAAACATAAGTAACAAGTATCCACCTAGAATGATTTAGAATAAATACCACCACAAGTTTTAAAAAATACTAAGAAAAGCTTTTGTAGGTTTTAATTTTTACATGGTAAATATTTTGAACCCTTTCCAATGGAACATGCTAATCAAGAGACGCACGTATGGGGTTAATCCTTAGTGATCTGCCGACGAAATATGGATCACAAGGACCCATACGTGGAGCAAGATACACCAGCCTCGGCGGTGTTCCTCCCTACAACGTGTCCATGTTGCATATAATCAAATATGCAACCCACCACGCGACTCATTAATTAACACACCCAAAGTACTCGGCTAAGAGAGGTCCCATATCCCTCTAGTGTGGTTAGCACGCATGAATGCTCTTGATAATGATACTCACAAGTAGTTCGGTCCTTAATTGACCGGGCACCATTCCATTCACACCCGTAAGATCACACCATCTTACCATTGTGCCCAAGTCTAAATTGTTTTCATTTTCAGTTTAGTTTTGCAATTTAGACAAAGCACAAGGCTGAATTATACACATAGTAATAGTTTGTGTGATCAAAGTTATCGACGCAGTCGATAATCGCCCATTTCTACCGATAACTAAGCATGGCTAAGCATAATGACACGTAAACTACTAAGTGACAAGGGTCCATCCAATAACCCAAAATCACACGACAAGTAACCTAGGCTTCAGTGGTAGAGGAATAAACATTCCCTACCGATAATGCATCTAGTAGGCCAACTACCGACGATGAGTTTAAAACAACATAGCAATGCATACATAGAATTTGCAAACAACATATTAGACTTTGAAAATAGTAGGAACAATATGATCAAATGAATGCTACATCCGCTTGCACTGGTCAAGCGAGGATCGATGGTCGCTGTGGCTCAATATCAAGATTAATAATATTGTCTTCTAACCTAACGCTAAAAGGCGATAAGCAAATAAGAACGAAGAACACCAAATAAATCTCAACAAAGAAAACACACCAAATCTAATAAAATTTACACTACAACTAGGGAATGATCTAAGATAATGACAGAACAAGGATCTTGCAATTAGGACTAAGTATGCAAAAGATATGGACAGAATCACGCTTTCTCATTCCAAAATCAATCTAATTAATAATTAGCACTGTTCATGGCGAAATTTTCTAGAATGACCTAGGGTCTGAAATTTTATAGTAGGTAGATTATGACATCCTAATAACAAACAAAGTTGGATTTACTAAATTTGGAGTTATACACATTTACTTATGATTTTCTAAGTTGTAAATCTAATGCAAATCATTTCTGAATTATGAACATGCTCAAATCCTATTTTATATGAAAGTATACTAACAGACGAATTTAACAAAATTGACTTCGCACAACTTGGATTTATACAGAAAAAGATATGCATTTTTCAAGATTAAAACTATTTCTGGAATATTCAAAATGACAGAAATCAAGTTATTCCTAGTTTCACAATTTTCTGCTACTGCAACATGCTTAATTCCATTTTCATAATAAACTAAAGTGACAACATAATTTATTACCGTTGGAATTATCTAAAAAGCAGTTAAAATGAATTAGTTATGAGTTTCTAAAGTTTTTACATCATTTTCATTGTTAAACAAATACTTACCAAATACGAACAACCCAAATAAAAGAAAACGACGTGGACAACTCCCAACCCTTGATCTAAAATTCTACGCTCACGCGCAAACAATAAGACGCCGCTAAAACCTAATCGGAGCCCACCGTTGGATCACGATCCAACGGCAGACACGAGTGTATGCAACCGGACGGTGCGGTTGCTTGGGCCAATCCCACCGCAGATCTGCAGATGGACGGTCCAGAGCGCACCAACGCCGGAAGGTCCGATTACACACGATCTCACCGTTGATCGCAAGATCGACGGCCGAGAATGATCAAGGCATCCGAGGGTCCGAACGCACACAAAGATCGGGCCGCAGATCTAAAATGAACGGTAGATATTGAACGCAGCTTCAAAGGAGATCTTGACACATGGGACCGCATGTCGCTGACCTAGGTCATGACCGCAACGCTTTAACCCACGTGCACGCGGCACCGGGCCCACATGTCAACGACTAAGAGTGGCGGTTAGGACAGGATTAATGCTTCTAATGATTATCATTAAATAGACACTAATGACTTCTGGAATTTGATTTTAAACCCCTGCCCACAAGTCAGCGACCCAGAGGAGATTTCCGACAGGGATTAAATGCCGACATATTAATTAAGCAATGATTAAGCATTAATGATGTCGGAACTGTGCGGGATTGAACCAGAGAGTGATCTAAGGATATTGGGCCCACTGGTCAGTGGCTCAACGACAAAGATTAAGATATAATTAATAACTAATGATTAGCAATTTATGTGTCCTAATAAGTGACGAAAACGGGAGCTGCTGTGCCGGCAAAACCCGAGTGATTTCAACGGCAAATCGCCGGCGACACTGGCCGCGGCGGCGCCCACCAAGAACCAAAATGGATTCGCAATAGCACTACGAATCTAATGGTAGCATTCTCGCCGGCGGTGAGGGACTAGAACGCCGGCTAGCCGGAAAACGAAAATGGGAGCTTTTACTGCTAATCATGAAAGTAGCTGAAAAGCTCATTGCGGTCCAAGGAAGCGGTGCCAAAGCTTTAAGGACTAATAAGAAGCTACCTTAGTGACAAGAAGCTTCAAAGATGGCGGAGATGCTTGATCACGAAAGCTCACGGACTTGGAGAAGAAAACCCGAGATAGATACCCTGAGCCAAATGAGTGATTCCAAAGCATCAAAATAGCTTCATAATGATTCACAGAAGCTACATGAGCAAGTAATTAGAAAATGGAGCACTCACCTGAGCTGAGGAAGAAGATGACCCAATTCGGCCGAATTTGAACAAACCCTAAATTGGACAATTCCTGATAATCAAATCCAAAATTAAGTGAGGGGAAATGTTCAAGGAAGTAAATAGATAAGGTTAGGGCAAAGAAACGTGAAGGAGGACCACTGGAACACCAAGGACACCAATGGAGCTCCACGGGTCAACAATGGCGATTTACCATTTTTGAGGTGTTAAGCTCCAATACGGTGAATGAAGCTTGGTAGTGGTCTAAAGAGATGCTAGGAGGCATTGAGAGTGCTTATAAAACAATGAAAGCATTAGGGTTTGCACCACATATCTTTCGGGCGGCAAAACACAGAGCACAATGCGCGGCCGACATGGAAAAGATAATAGCTGGTGCAATAGGGCATGGCATGGCGAATGTGTCTCCGCGATCCATAATGTCGACTAGGGTAGCCGTAGGGAGCATGAAATGACATCTCCATGCCTTGCCTTTGTTTCGCACGGCGGAGGTTGAAGATGACCAACGCAAAAAGCTCGGGCGATTGAGCCCCACGATCTAAATCGGACGGCTACAAAAGCGCCACGCCTCCGGGCTTTAAAACACAACGGAAAGGTTCCGAGCCCTAGGATCAGAAACGAACGGCTCAGATTGCTCCACGTCGCAAACGCGATTTACAACGGAGGGACAAGCGGGCGTTGGATCTTAATCCAACGGCTCTGATTCAAGAATGCAACCGGAGGGTCCGAAGGTTTCGGAGAATCTCAACGGTTGGATGGAGATCTAATGGTTGGCATTCGCGCAAGCAACCGGAAGGTCCGAAGTCTTACACGCGCGCGGGCCGTGCGATTTAGATCCAACGGTTGATATCCAACGCGCGTTTTAAAGAGAGGCTCGGTGCAGTTAGTTGACTGGACCGAATCAATTGGCTCGAGCCCGAGTCTGACTCGAACCCAAGTAACAGTAAAACCAAGTTTGACTTTGAAATAAGAACAGAGACTTTGAATGATTTATTTGAGGTAGCAAATTAACTCCAAAAATTATGAAATTTTTACAGGAGCTTGCTAACTCAGATATTAACACGGAGTAAAATTTTCAGAGGTTTTTATACTGTGAATAAATCTCCAAAATTCTGCAAGGCTCTGTTTTAATGTTTGACTGAGAGTCAAACAGGTTTGACTGCCTCTAAAAATATTCAAACAATTTCTAAAAATGGTGAAATTTTTCAGAGGGGTCACATACCATCACAGAGACTTAGGAAAAACATTTCCAGAGGATGATCACAAACTTTGACAAGATTGTTTTTGGAATATCAAGATTTGGATCAACTAGACTTGTGACAATGTATTTCCATAATCCCTTGTACAAGAATTGTTTGGCCAAACAGGAAATACATGATGTAAGAAAAAGTTTTAATTTCTACTGATTTTCTTACATTTGAAACACAGGCCCAAGATTGGGATGTTACACGAAAATACTTTTAAACTAGAAAAATAGTAAGACCTCTAAAAATTCTAAAAAAAAAATCTAGAGTTGCTACATAGGGTATGTAGAGCTGAACTAACATATTGTCAACTTAATTTTTTTTTCATTTGTACATGGTAAATATTTTATAAATACTAGAGACACTTTTTAAATAAGGAAAATAGCAAGATGCCTATAAAAAAATCTATAAAAAATTGCAGAGTAGCTAAATAGAGTATGTAGACCTTAATCAAAATAATCCCAACTTAATTTTGGTTTTTATTTGTACACGGTAAATAATTTGTAAACAAGAAAAATAGTAAGGTACCTATGAAAATTCTATGAAAATTCCAGAGTAGCTAAATAGGAAATGCAGACCTTAATTAAAATATTGTCAACTTAATTTTGGTTTTTATTTATACATGGTAAATATTTTGTTAATGCCAAGAATATATTTCAAACTAGGAAAACAACAAGACACCTCTAAAAATTCTATAAAAAAATCCAGAGTAGCTAAATATGGTATGTAGATGTTAATTAAAATATTATGAACTTAATTTTAGTTTTCATCTGTACACGGCAAGATACCTCTAAAAATTTGTACGTCAATATAGTTGTGTGCACATCAGTTTCATATGTGTCGCTAATCGTGCAATAATTGAATTAATTAGATATGTCGCTTCTTATTACTTTTTATATATGTTTCGTAGTATTTACAATGTATACACTAAAATTTCAGGTATGGCGGACCCAGGAGATGCTGCGTAGTGGTTGCACGAGTTGCTTGACCCGATCGTTGACACAAGTCACCGTAGCCACCGCAGTACCATCCTCTCCTAGGAGGGTGAGGCGACAATTGAGCTTGGTGTGTTGCGGCTGCGCACACCCATGAGGGCATGGAGGGTGGACTGTAACATCCCAAAATTTGGTTTCAAAAATATTTTGTGTAGATTAGGTCCCTGAAAAATTTCACCAATTTTCTTTGATTTAATAAAGCTTAATTGGGAATTTTGAAATTTAAACTATTTAATTTGACTAATGTAAACATCAATTAAGTGTTAGTTGGGTTTTTTGGAGTTAATTTGACTAATGTGAATATCAAGAAATTTTCCTGATTTTTCTTGGATTTTTTGGAGTTAGTTTGCTATTTATTTTGCCTCTTTTGAATTCAGCATTTTTCTTAATTCCGAAATCCTTTTCTTTTCCTTTTTCCTTCGTCGGCTGATTTGTTCCGGTCTAGTTCCTTTTTCCCACCTTTCCAACCCATCTATTCCTGGCCCATCCCCGCCACCTGTCCCCTTACTCGCCTTAGCCCCAGGTCACCTACCATCCGCAGCCGCCAGCCAGCGCCCGCACCGCTGCAGCCGTGCACTCCAGACTCCACACGCCACCACCGAGGTCACCTTCACTCTGATCACTACGCACGCGTCCTACCCGGACTATGTTGCGATGTTCGATCAGTTGACGGATGATCACATCATCTGGATACCGTACTCTCAACAGGGTGTACGTGCACGCACCCCGAGGCCTATCAAGTCTACGCACACAAAACAACACGTACTGGTACATGTGGAGGAACTTGGTGCACGATGTCTTCATGGAGGAGTACCACGTGCACCGGGTGATGCAATAGTTCGATCTACGATAGGAGGTCCCAGTCCCTTGGGGGCAGCGATTGCCGTCGAATATCCATGGGTAAGTTCACATTTAATTTATGTCGTAGCATTTGCCTTACGTACCTACGAAATAATCGTTTTGCCTTCCACAGGTACTCTATGAAGGGAGTACCTGCTACAACTTCCTGGGCTAATAGGATGCTCCCTTAGGTTGAGCACTAGCTCCACGTCTTGGAGAATGTCGTCCAGGAGGATGCTCCCTACGACCCCAAGACGTACGAGGGGTACATCAAGTGGTACTTCAGTCGGACAAGGGTTCATTGTGTTAGGGTTGTGGACAACCCACCACGACACGAGGCCATGACGACCGACATGTACCCAACCCAGAAGGACTCGCATTCCATCGCGTGGTATGTATTGAACGGTCCATACCTCTTATTTGCTTAGCAAGTTTTCGGTTTCTATGTGCATAGGTCAATCTACAATGGGAGATGCACGAGTTGGCGACCTTCGTGCGTCGTATGACGCTCAAAAAGTTCTTTCGCATGACAGAGCTAGAGATCAAAGATGTCATGGACCAGTTCGTAGAGAAGACAAGGCAAGACATCCAGCTTGCATCTTGCTGTAGGCCGAGGGAGCTGGTGGACCCACCTGTGCATGGAAGGGAGGTGAGCCACGGTGCATCACACCCCACGACTCCTCACCCAGACATGGCGAGCGGGTCCTCGTGGCATGGTGCTGGGAGTACCCCGGCATAGTTTGCAGGTCAACATAAAACACTCACATCTGATTGTTTATTTCAAACTCCACTAGTTACTAACGATAATTTTCTCTGACAAGTCCTGAGTTCCACCCGTACATGGGGTAGGAGTACATGAAGCCGTCCACTCCCTTTGTGCAACGAGGTATGTCTATCTTGTTTGCATGCATAACATACTATTTCATTATTTTCACCATATTTATATGCATAACATACTATTTCCCAATCCGTACACCCCTTTGGGACGAGGAGGTGGCGTCTCATGAGGAATCACGCTCTGGGGACTTCGAGTTCGAGTAGGCGTGGACACTACTGGTGACAGGTTCCTATCACCATTTGGAATGGCGAAATTGTCCTATCGCTAGTTGTAACATCCCAATTTTGGGCTTGTGTTTCAAATGTAAGAAAATGAGTAGAAATTAAAACTTTTTCTTACATCATGTATTTCCTGTATGTTCTAAACAATTCCTGTACAAGAATTATGGAAATACAAAGTCACAAGTCTTTTGATCCAAAACCTTGTCTTCCAAAAACATTCATCTCAAATATTATGATCATCCTTTGGAAATATTTTTCCTAAGTTCCTGCGATGGTATGTGACCCCTCTGAAAAATTTCACAATTTTTAGAAATTGTTTGAATATTTTTAGAGGCAGTCAAACCTGTTTGACTTTCAGTCAAACCTTAAACCAGAACCTTGCATAATTTTTGGAGAATAATTCACTACATAAAAACCTCTGAAAATTTTACACAAGGTTAATGTCTGAGTTAGCAAGCTCCAGTAAAAGTTTCATAATTTTTGGAGTTGTTTTGCTATCTCAAATAAATCCCCAAAGTCCCAGCTCAATTTAAAACCCAAAACCTGTTTTCACTGTGTGTTGGGTTCGAGTCAGACTCGGGCTCAAGCCACTTGACTTGGTCCAGTCAATTAACTGCACCCAGTCTGGCTTAAAAGCGCGCTTTCAATCTCAGCCGTTTGGTCCTTATCGATCGGCCCAGGTTCGCGTGAACATTCGGACGTCCGAATGCAATCTCTCATCGTGGTCGTTCATTTCTGATCCAAGGGTTCGCGATCCTCTCTGTTGATTCTAACCTCCGGAGCTTTGGGCGAACCCCAGCCGTTGGATTAAAATCGGACCGTCCGCGTAGTCAGAAACGTTCGGACTTCCGATTGTTTTGATCGGTCTGAGCAGTTGGATTAAAATACAACGCTCACAATCTCCTTCGTTGTGTTTAAACCTCAGGAGCTTTGAGAGATCTGAGCCGTCCATTTCTAAATCCAATGACTCACAACGTCCTAGCCTTTTTCTCTGGTCATCTTCAACCTCCCGTCGTGCGTGAACAGAGAGAGGCATGGCGCTGTCAAATCGTGTTCCTCTGGCAATGTCTCCCTGGTCGGCATTAAGTGCTTGCAGGTGCTTTCGGCCGAGAGGCATGCCCTACTCCTACATCTCCATCATTTTGCTTTTTGGTCCATGTTTGTGTCATGGACTTAGCTCACCCGAGAGGCTCCTCTTGCCAAACCCTAGTTTTTCCAAGCGTTATAAAGGTCCCAAAACTCCTTCCTGGTGTTCCTTTACACCAACCTAAGCTCCTTCTTCATTTTTGGAGCTTAATACACCAAAAACACCAAATCACCATTGTTGACCCGTGGAGCTCCATTGTGGATCATGAAGCTCCAGTGGTTCTTCTTCGAATATTCTTGTACCCTTTTCAACTCCTTAATACCCTAATCATTTCCCCTCACTTAATTTTGGGTTTCAATCACAAGATTTGACAAATTTAGGGTTTATTCAAATTCGGCCGAAACCATCCCCTTTCTTCCTCAGCTCCGGTGAGTGCTCCATTTCTCAATTAATTGCTCATGAAGTTTATATGGGCTATTTTGTAGCTATTTTGACCACCAGTGGTGTTCATTTTGGCTCAGGTCTCTAATTTCTTATCGTCTTCCTCGGGTCCAGCGAGCTCCACCGTGGTCAGACCTTCTCCGACCATCTTTGAAACTCATCTCGGTCAAGGTAGCTTCTTATTAGTCTCTAGAGGTCGTGGCACTCGCTTCTTTGGACTGCAGCGGAGCTTTTTGCTCTTTTCGCTTTTGGCAGTAAAAGCCCCCATCTTCATTTTTCGGCTCACCGGCGTTTAGGGCCATCGCCGCCGGTGAGGTCATCACCATCGGGATCGCAAGCCTATTGCGAACCCATTTTAGTCTTAAGATTGTGCCGCCGTGGCCGGAGCCGCCGGTGATGAGCTCATCTTTGCCGCTCGGTTTTTGCCGGACGGGACTCCCTCTGTGCCGTGGTCGTTAAGACACATTTAAGGTCTTAATCATTGGTAATCATTGGGAGTAATTAAGATGTCTTAAGCCGTCTGATTGTGTCACTGTCTTGTGGGTCCACTCATTAAACTCCTCCCGGCGCTTTTAAACCCACGTGCGTGTGTGCGTTGTGCGTGTTGATCGTGGGCCGTCGATCTTGTGATCAACGACCCAGATCTAGAGAAACGTTCAGACCGTCTGGTTTTCTAATCATTCTAGATCGTCCATCGCTCGATCTGCGGCTGCGATCGCGAGTGTATTCGGACTCCCCGAAGGGAGGTGCGCTCGAGCTGTTCATCTTGAGATCTGCGGCTATGGGTGGTCAAGGCATTCGCTCGGTCCGAATGTTTCCATCCACGTGAGCCGTTGGATCTAGATCCAACGGTGGGCTCCTTTTGGAATCGCGCGCGTGCGCTATTCTCCGTGCGTGTGGCTCGTTGGATTTCGCATCAACGGCCCACGAGCGTCCACGTTGTTTATTTCTCTTAGGATTGGTTGTATTGCAGTAAGCATTTTCTTATCAACTGGAAATTATATTAAAACTTTAGAAACTCATTACTAATTCATTTTGAATCCTTTTTAGGTGTTTCCAACTGCATTAAATTCATGTTTCACTATAGTTTGATTTAAAAATACATTGAGACTTGTTTTTGCAGCAGAAAATGTTATAAGCTTTATTAATTCATTTCTGCCTTTACTTAATGTCCTTGTAATTCTAGGAAAGCTTAGAAAATGTGTAGCTAAATTGTTATAATTCCTTTTTAGTTGATTCCAGTTGGGGTAGGTTCATATTTAACTAAAGTTTAATCTAAAAATGCATTTGGATAAGTTTCGGTAACAGAGAGTTTTACAAACATTAAAAACTTGATATCAGTCATTTTAAAAATATTCCAAAAAATGAATTTAGACCTTGAAAAATGCATATCTTTTTCTGTATAAATCCAATTTGTGCAAAATCAATTTTTGTTAAACTCCTCTGTTAGTGTACTTTAATAGAAAATAGGTTTTGAGCATGGTCGTATTTCTGTAAAGTAACTTGTGCTAGGTTTACAACTTTGAAAAATCATAAGTAAACCTTTATAACTTCAAATTTAGTAAACTCAACTTTGCTGTCATTAGGATGTCATAACCTACCTGTCATAAAAATTTCAGACCTTAGATCATTCCAGAAATTTTTGCCATGAACAGTACCGGTAATTAATTTAGTTGATTTTATAGGCTGAGAGAGTGTGTTTTGGCTATAACTTTTGCATGTTAAATCCAAATTGCATGATTCTTGTTCCTAAAATTGTCTAAAATCATCTCCTAGCTGTTGTATGAATTTCATTAGATTTGGATGTCTTTTGCTGTTGGAGTTATTTGGTGTTCTTCGTTCTTATTGATTTTATCGCCTTTTCGCGTTAGGTTCCGAAGATAATATTGACATTGAATCTGAGCCACAGCCATCAGATCCTGCACTCCAGCAAGGCAAGCAGATGTAGCATCATTTGATCATGTTGTTCCAACTATTTTCAAATTCTAATATATTGTTTGCAAATTCTATGTATGCATTGCTATGTTGTTTTAACTATTGTCGATAGTTGACCCAGTAGATGCATTATCAGTAGGCAAATGTTTATCCTCTACTACTGAGCCTAGGTTTATCTTGCTGTGATTTTGGGTTCGTTGGATGGATCCTTGTCACTTAGTAGTTTACGAGTTTGTCGCTTAGCTATGCCTAGCTATCGGTAGAAATGGGCGGTTATCGACTTGTCGATAACCTTGATCACACAAACTTATTATGATCTCTATATTTCAGGTATGTGCTATGTTCAAATTGCAAAACTAAAACTGAAAATAAAAACAATTTGGACTTGGACACATTGGTAAGATGGTGTGATCTTTTGGGGTGTGATTGGAATGGTGCCCGAGTTGACAAGGACCAAACATCTTGTTACACCAAACCAAGCATTCTTGCGTGCTAATAACACTAGAGGGTATGGGACCTCTCTTGACTTAGTACTTTGGCGTGTGTTGGCTACGAGTCGCAGGAGGGTGTGTGTGTGTTGCGTTGTGGTAAAATGAGATGGTTGTGTGTGGGAGCATTGTAGTTGTCCAAAGAGCTTTACCCCGAGGGGTAGTTGTCTTTTTGGCTTTACAATGTAAGCGTATGGATTTCTATCCATACGAGCGGCTCGTAGTTGATTCACAATATTGGAAATGTCTCGTAGGACTTAGCCGTGCCGGCATACCTTTGGAAGTGTGCTAATCTTGTGTCTTAAAGGCGGTCTGAAGTGTGGGTACATTAGTACACCCCTGCAAGGTTTAAAACTATTCGAATAGCCTCGTCCTAGGTTATGAACACACTTGGGGAAGTCTTTCAAGAGTTAGACTACAACATTTTTAATTAAAACTTGATGGGTGGTATGAATAAGGGATTCATGATATGTGTGGTGGCTATTGGGTTAGTCACTTCTAGATGGTTACTTGATAATTATTGTTACTTGTTGCTATTTCAATGCTTAAAAACTGAATTGTTAAATTGCTTTCAATCTATTACATTATTGCAAATGAAACTTGCTTTATGCGTCCAAATAACCATATAACCAACCTTCCTTTGATACAGCTTTCATATAGCTATGCATAGGCTTGTTACTCGTAAGTCTTGCGAGTACATTATTGTACTCATCTGCATTGCTTATTGTGTGCAGAGGAAGAAGGTGAGCCCGAAGGACCTCACTTTTGTGAGTTGTGCTGTGGCAGTGTGTGGGGCGATTAGCTTGGCGGCCCGGTCGGTTGCCCTGTGGTGTTATGTGGCTAACCGGTCGTCTTTTGGTTTAAGCCATCTTATGGCAACGTTTGCTTCCGCTGTTACTTAATACTTATGTCATTTGGCCGGTCGGCTGTTCTGTAATAACTTATTATTATGTATGTCTTTTGGTAGACTTGATATATATTGTTGTATGGAATTGATGCATGCTTTTGTATGATGTATGTGTGCTGTAATTTCTGGGAAGCACATGTCCATCGAGGCACATGTTATTCTGTTTGTGATACTAAAATTTTAGAGGCAACCAAGCATGAGCTCCAACTCATGTAAAATTTCATTTGAGAGTTCCAATGCACCTTCTCTATCCATTCTCTCTATTTAAGTAAAATCTAATCTCAAATTTCCTTCATTTTTTCCTATGAGGTGTCCAAAGACATCTTTTAAGAAATTCATGTGGTTTATTTCCTACGGGATCAATAAGTCATGACATTCCTATTCTTACACTTTTTATTCCTATGTTCCAAAGAGGGCCCTTAATTTGCTTAGAAAGAGGCTTTAGGTTGACTCATTTCATGAGCAAAGTTTGAGGAGTCAAGCCACCAATGAGTAAAGCCCTAGTGTCCAATGGCTTGTGATAGCACTCCAAACTTTATTTCCAGGTTGCTCGGCCCTAGACCCCTAGCAGTACCTCACAGAAATCTTGAAAAGGTTCTTCACTAGGAGCTATAGATGTTTAAGGATGGACAAAGAATGCAATTGCATATCGTATATTCCTTCTTTAATTTGTTTCAACTAGATTTAAGCGTAATTTGAGCCTTTGACTACTTCAACAATGGCGGATGGGAGGTCATCAGTACTTTATGTTAGAGTTTGTTACGTTTCGGTATTATCTTCTTGTTAGGATTGTAATCTTGTATGTTAGACAAGGGGATCTGGATGCGCCAGCACCTTCCTAGCGTGACAACTCTTGATGTTGTGCGCTGCACTCTGGTCGCATCTTCCTCTTGTATATTTATACTCAGATCGGTTAATGCAAAAGCCAAGCGCTGAGATCATACTCGCCTTCATGGTATCAAAGCGGTGCCGATCCTAGCACCGTTTCATCTTTATCCCCATCACCCTTCCCATCTCCTCCTCGTCGTCGTTCATGGGCGACACCGGCGCCAAGCCTGATGATCGCACAACTCTCTGGGTGCAAGCTGTGGCCGTAGCAAGCATCAAGACCCTCGTTCCGATCATGCTACGCTCATCCAACTACACCAAGTGGCAAGGATTGTTCAAAGTTGCACTATGCAAATACATGCTGGATGATCATGTTCAACCAGCAACTACATCCTCCACCGATGCGCATTAGAAGTGCATGGATGCCACTATCCTATCTTGGCTTTATGGCTCCATCTCTTTCAATATTTTGGAGATCGTAATGGCCTCTGGCGCCAATGCCCTCACTGCTAGGGGTGTTAACGGATCGAATACGGACGGATAATGGCTCTACCATATTTGTTTTCATATTTTTCCCCGGATGTGGATACGAATATGGATACCCGGATATGAATACGGATGTGAATAATATCGAATACGAATACGGAGCGAATATGAATCGAAACGAATACGGTCACGGATATTTTTTCGGAACACAAAAACCCCTTAAATTGCATACCATAAATTAACAAAAACATATAACTAGTTTGTTTGATGCAAACATTCATGAATTGTTCATATTTTCAGCAACCACACATAACATTATTCTATTTTACTATTTAACGGTCTAGTCTATAACTAGTTATTCGTACACGGCTTAATAAAATACGTTTGATCCAAAATTACGCAGAACCGATATTTAATTTTACTGGTGTCCAACTAAATTTGTTACTACTAATCTTTTAATAGATTTTACAATTTCCTGATTTTCCTTTCTTACCTAATCTTCTCTGTACCTAATTTCTTTCTTATCTCACTTCTAATCTCAATTATGTGGCTGAGCCCTTGGCCACTTATTGCTTGCCTACTTGCTTTCCCTAATCTCTCTCCTCAATTATCTCCTCACGCCGACAGCCAAAAGAAGCTATGGAGCTTCTTCTTCCTCGTTACTTTCTCCATTTCTTCCATTGTTTCTCTTGCTTCTCTCTGGAACTTGTTGCTCCGGCCAAGAAAATGTGCATGGCACCATGGTGCAGCCCCGGCTCGGTCCATGGCGCCGCTCGCCTCTGGCTCGCCCGGCGCCACCCGCGCCTATGCGCCCCTCGGCCGAAGGCACCCAAAAGCATTGCTTCTTCCCCATTCTATATCTCTCATTCTTGCTCCTCTTGATTCTTTGCCTTGGCCGAGTGGACTCAGGGCGCCGCCTCCCTAGCTAGGCCCATGGCGCCGCTTGCCTCCACTCGCCCGGTGCTCCCGTGCGCGTGCACCCCTACCCGGCCCGCTCTGCTGCGCCTAGCTCCCTACAGTACCTCCCCTCATGGCGCCACCCCGCCGCCACCTCTCCCCAGTGCTGCACCGCGAGGGGGATCCGGCGGAGCCGCTGCGGCCGTGAGGCGGTGAGGGAAAGCCGACAAAGGCCAGAAGGCGCAGGGGAGCCGGCGGGGGACGGGCGAGGTGGCCGACGGCGACGCGAGGCGGCTGAAGCGATGACGCAGCAGGAGCGGCGGGATGGCGAGATGGCTGGTGGGCGGCGCGGTTCTTTGGCGGCGAGGCTCGGTGGCGCCGCGCTGCTCGCCCTATCGGCTCTCGGTCTTGGGCGGCTGTGGAAGAACACAAGTCCAGAAGACAAGTCATAAACCCTACCGTGGTGGGCCGACTGCGGCTGTAGAGTGGGCTGGGCTCATATTCCGGATATCCGGATGCGCTCTTATCCGGATAATCCGAATCCGTATTCGTATCCGCCGGATATCATGTCTACCGTATTCGTTTTTGAAAAAAAAATATCCGCATTCGTTTCTGATCCGATCCGAGAACTATCCGTTTCCGTTTCCGTCCAGATCGGATGGAAACTATCCGATCCGTTTTCACCCCAACTCACCGCCTACAACAACATTGAAGGTATCTTCCGCAACAACAAAGAAAGCCATGCTCTCTACCTTGAAGTTGAGTTTCTTTGTCTCGTTCAGGGTGATCTATCGATCTCCAACTATTTCCACAAACAGAAGAACCTCACCGAGGCATTGGCGATGTTGATCAAGCCATCAACGACAAAACTCATGTCCTTAATATGCTCTGCGGTCCCATTGAGAAATATGCATTCATGCATGCCTTGTTGTCGATGCATAAGCCCTTCCCATCTTTCATTGAGACTCGATCTGCTCTCATCCTCGAGGAGATCAAATGCAAGAATAATGTCACCTAGGCCACTTCTCTCGTCGCCAATGCATCCAGAGGGAACTCTAGCCACAACTACAACACCAGTGGTGGCCATTACCCCACTACCGACGACAACAATGCCTCCAACTCCAACAGCGGTGGCAACTACAACAATGGTCGCCGCTCTCGTCGGAACCGTGGCAAAGGTGGCAGTGGCAATAGCCACACTGGCGACGCCACCGGCAACAACGGCGGAAGCCATGGATCCTTCACCAACACCGATCCCTGGACATCGGTCTTCAACCCATGGACCGGCACTGTGCAGATGTGGCTGTTTCAACAACAACCCCCGTGCACGGCACCTAGCCTCCTTGGCTCACGACCGATGTATTTGGTGCCCCATGCCCTAGCTGTTGTGGTTCCTCACCAACTACAGGCACCAGCGACTGTGCTGGCTAGGCCATCGGCCACATCAGTGCTGTGGCGTGGCAACCTACCGCGGCAGGACACCCGAGTCCACCTCATCCACGACACCATCATGGGATCAACAAATCCTAGCGACCGCCTTCAACACCATGACGTTGACACCTCCTGCCACCGACGAATGGTACATGGATTCCAACGCTTCCACACACATGACATCTGATCCCAATAACCCCATTTTTACCCAACCTCCCAATCCTCATACTCCAAGCCATGTTATTGTCGGTAACAGGTCGCTCCTTCCTATTACCTCCACTGGCCAAACATTCTTGTTACTCCAAACATTGTTAAAAATCTTATTTTTGTTCGTCAGTTCACCACTGACAATCATTATTCCATTGAGTTTGATCCATATGGTCTCTCTATGAAGGATCTTCGCACCAAGACAAAGATCATCAGGTGCAATAGCTCCAGTCAGTTGTACACCTTCCACATCCCACCACCGACTCCCATCACCCTTGCCACTAGCACGACGTTGGCCACCCTCTAGCACCGGCTTCTCGGTCATCTTGGGCATCGCGGCCTTTCCTGCATAGCTAGCTCTCTGTTTTCCATGTAATAAACTCATGCAAGACAATTCTTTCTGTCATGCTTGTCATCTTGGTCACCATGTTCGGCAACCATTTTCTTCTTCATCTTCCCGCACTAGCAAACCTTTCGACTTAATACATTGTGATTTGTGGACATCTCCTATCTATAGCGTCTCTAGCTTCAAATACTATCTTGTCATTCTCGATGATTTTAACCACCACCTATGGACATTTCCTCTTCGCCTCAAATCCGATGTCTTCTTCACTCTTACCAATTTCTTCGTCTTCACCTGCAATCAATTTGACTCTATAGTCAAAAGTGTGCAATGTGATAATGGTGGTGAGTTCGACAACGCTTTGCCCATATCTTCTTTCTTGCCAATGGCACCACCCTTTATCCCTCATGCCCTCACACATCCCAACAAAATAGCAAGGCTGAGCGGGTGATTTGATCCATTAATGACATCATGCACTCCCTCCTCTTTCAGGCGAGCATGCCTCCCTCCTACTGGGTTGAGATCCTTCACACAACCCCCTATCTCCTCAACATGCATCCTACCAAAACCCTTGACTTCGGTACCCCATTCCATGCCTTGTTTGGCTCCCATCCCTCCTATGAACACCTACGTATTTTTGGTTGCCAATGTCATCCCAACATGTCCGCTAACACCACTCATAAACTTTCTCCTTGTTTCGTTTCTTGTGTCTTTCTTGGATATCCATCCAATCACAAAGGGTATCGGTGCCTCAACCTCTCCACAAAATCGCATCATAATTTTTCGTCATGTCATTTTTTATGAGTCCTCCTTTCCCTTTGCGGAGCTACCCACTACTCCTTAAGCATCCAAGTTTGATTTCTTGGATGACATCTCGACGTCCTCCCCCTATATCCCCGCATGCTAGGTGACTTCATTGCCGCGCTAGGTGACTTCGTTGCCATGCCAATCCCTTAAGCTACCGAGCTTCCTCTTGGTCTTGCCGCGCCAAGCAACCCTGCTGCCACACTAGGTGATTTCGCTGCCACGCCAGCTCCATCTGTTGCTGCGGCAAGCCCGCCAGTAGTTTGTTCCACGCCACTCGTTGCCGCGATAGCTCCTCCTCATTCCTCTCATCCTATCACCATCACTCCTGTGATTAACTCCCACTCCATGGTGACTTTCCGTTAGCCAATTCAACGACTCAATCTTTTGCCTCTTCCTTGTCCCCTATTCTCTCTACATACCGTGGCGCACTCACCGATCCTAATTGGCGTGATGCCATGATTGATCAGTTCACCACCCTTCAAGCCAATAGTACTTGGGACCTTATTCCTCACCCTCCCAATGCGAATATTGTCACATGAAAGTTGATTTTTCAACACAAGTACAAATCTGATGGCTCTCTTGACCGGTACAAAGCCCGTTGGGTCCTCGTGGTTTCACACAATGACCGGGCATTGACATTGATGAAACCTTCAGTCCCGTTGTCAAGCTGGCTGCCGTTCGTAGCGTCCTCACCCTTACTCTCTCGCATAATTGGCCAGTCCACCAACTCGATGTCAAGAATACATTTGTTCACGGCACTCTCATTGAAATAGTCTATTGTCCCAACCTTCCAGCTTTGTTGATCCATCCAAACCTGACTTTGTGTGCCGCCTCAACAAGTACCTCTATGAACTAAAGTAGGCCCCACGAGCCTGGTATAACCACTTTGCCTCTCATCTTCTCACCCACGGTTTCATTGGATCCAAAGCTGACACTTTCCTATTCATTTACCAGCACGGGTCTAACCTTGTCTACCTCCTTTTATATGTTAATGGCATCGTGGTGACAGCCTCATCTGCCACTCTCCTTCATTGGACAATCAACGCCCTACAACGCATGTTCTCCATGAAGGACCTTGGGCATCTCCATCACTTCCTTAGCATTTCGGTTTCCTATCGTGTGCGAGATCGTTTTCTGTCACAACATCAATACATCCTTGATGTTCTTGATCGTGCCCATATGACCAACTGTAAGCCATGCAGCATGCCTGTGGACACCTCTTCTAAGCTTTCCTCCACTGCTAGTGCACCTGTGTCCGACCCCACTGAGTATCGGAGCATCGTTGGTGCCTTACAATATCTCACGTTTACTCGCCCCGACATCACATATGTTGTACAACAGGTGTGTCTCCATATGCATGATCCCCACGAGCCTCATATCAACCTGGTCAAACGTATCCTTCAATACCTCCAAGGTACACTTGACCATGCATGGTTTACAACTACATCACACCACTCCCTCCACACTTGTCACCTACTCTGATGCTGATTGGGCTAGCTGCCCGGAGACCTGCAACTCCACCTCTGGTTACAGATTTTTCTTGGTGACAACCTCGTGTCATGGTCCTCCAAATGGCAACACACCGTGTCCCGCTCCAGTGCCAAAGTCGAATACTGGGCGGTTGCAAATGTCGTCGCTGAGACTTGCTGGTTATGACAACTCCTAGTGGAACTACATAGTCCTCTCAAGCAAGCCACCTTGGTATACCGCGACAACATCAGTGCCGTCTATCTTTCAACGAACTCGGTGCAGTATCAGCGCACCAAACACATTGAGATCAATCTACACTTCGTCAAGGAGCGTGTCGCGTTTGGTGATCTTTGTGTTCATGTACCCACTTCATAACAGTACGTCAACATTTTCACCAAGGGCTTGCCAACTATCGTGTTCAATGAATTTCGGACCAGTCTGAACATCTGCGCTGCTACTGTTGCTCCGACTGCGGGGTGTTAGAGTTCGCTACATTTAGGTATTATCTTCTTGTTAGGATTGTAGTCTTCTTGTTAGGATTGTAATCTTCTATGTTAGGCAAGGGGATCAGGATGCGCCAACACCTTCCTTGCGTGAGGACTCTTGATGCCGTGCACTGCACTTCGGCCGCATCTTCCTTTTGTATATTTATACTCAGTTCAGTTAATGCAAAAGCCAAGCGCTGAGATCATACTCGCCTTTACTTTATGGCGTGAGTTTGTGATTAGAGAGTTTCAGAGTTACAACCTTTTTTCCATAGTTGTCAATTCCATTCCGGAGGCCATTCCGATTTGCTTCTTGGTATGGAATGTGCTGGTACCGGTCCATTCCAGCGTACTGCTCTGGATTTTAATATAATAATATATATTTATTCATAAATATATGTGTAATTATATGCACACCAACATGATTTCATAACTTCATATATTTTACCATAGTCTAGTATAATTTCACTTACCGGAGAAGAAGTATTGTGCTGAGCCTTCTGGGCTGATTCAAAGGATGGGTCACTTCAATTATGCACAATACCAGAATACCGGAATGTACTGGCATGACTAGTATTGAGGACGGTATGGGAATAAGGCTACTTTGTGCCGCTTTGGGTGCTGATATGACATGTTTCGGCCATTTTGGCCGGTACCGGAATGGAATTGATAAGCTTGATTTTTTTTTGCAATGTTGTAAGGGTTGAGTTCAAAAAGTTTTTTGAGTTTTCCAATAGCCTCGTTGCCTGTTTCTTATTGTTATGTGCTCTATCCCAAAATATAGGTCATTTTAGACATGGGAATAGAAATTAAGGTATAACCTAAAATGACCATCGTACCCTTCTCGTGGTCCCAAGTGCTCTAATTATTCGCTTAACTCATGTGTTCTCTCTCTAGTTAATCACACTCTCTCTAGTTAATCACACGCATACAACTCATTTCCCATGCTGCCATGCAGGCATTAATGCTCGACTTACTGCACCAACAAATCAAGGAAGGAGTAGCATTGGGAATGCGCCTCATTTATTGACGAGAGTCCAGGGTATAATAGGAAGAGTGGAGGAGAAAAACGCATAAAAATAGTAAAACAACCTATATTTAGGGACAAAATGAAAAGGCTAACAGACCTATATTTTGGGATGGATTGATACCTTTGTTTTCCCTATCTTAATAAATTTATGTTAAGAAATTGGGCCCAGGACCGGGAGTCCTAGCTCAAGGTGGGCTCCTCATCCCAAACCCTAGTAGGGTCATAGCCTATAAATAGGGGGTACTAGTAATTGTAAAGGTTGATCGCTTGGTGAAGGAATAAAGAGAAGCAAGAAGTCCATCTATATCTCTGTGTTCAATCTCTTATTCTGCTCTTATGTTCTTGCATTGTTCTTACGATTCTACGCTTGTCTACGAGGTAATCGCTCGGACTAGACTCGCCAGCGATGGTTCCTCAACACGTTATCAGCACGATCGACTCTCCTCGCATCGAAAAGGTAATCGTCGATGAACGACACTCGTAGATTGAATCATACTTTCTAGATCGCTTTAAATTCTGCAAATTTGCTTTCTAGATTGGTTTTCTACGGTGCAAATTCGCTCTAATCTACCGCGAGTAGACTTGAAGTCGACGACACAATGTCTATCAGAAGATTGCATGAAAGAGTGGATGTTGATTGTACTGTAGATTGAAAATTGCAATTTCATTCTAATCTACTGCGAGCTGACTTGAAGTCGTCGGTCAAGCAGATCGATAATTGCATGAACGATAATTGCATCGTATGAACAATACATACATTGCATGAACAGTCAAATTGAGAAAAAATCACGTGGCGCCCACATGCGCCGTGCAACAACGGCTCGAAGCCATGCGTCGTCTACGCACAGGCGGCACCGCCGCTGAACCCGAGCCGTTTGCGCATCCATGTAGAGCTGGGAGCCCGTGCCGCCATGACCTGGCCGTCCCACATGTCGCCAACCCAAACCGCCTATAGCGGAGCCCGCCTATGCCTGTAATAGCGCTGGCCCCCCACGCGCTCCTCGTCGGCCCGCAACCACCATGCACAAACCACCCGAAGAACCAAAAGAAAAAAGGGGGTGACGCTGGCGCCGAACTCCGGCCACCTGCAACGACCACCCGCGCCACCACGGCCCTGCATGGCCACGACACCTCCACCCACGCCCCGCACAGCACCGCCACCCGCACGCGGTTTCCCTGCCCCGCACGGCGCCTCCACACGAGCCGCCCCGCACGGCGGCCGCCTTCTCGCGTCATTGCACGGACGTCGCCTTCTCGCGCCGTCGCACAGACGTCGCCTCCTCGTGCCGCCATGGTCGGCTTGAAGCCACCGACCACCTGAAGTGTCGCCTTCCCCGCCGGCTTGAAGCTATCGGGAAACCACGCCGCCGCAACCCAGCCGCCCCGCACGGCTTCGACTTGCAATGCTCGCGCCGCCCCATATGGCGCCGCCTCCGGGCACGGGACGCGCAGCCCCGTATGGCGCTGCCTCTGGCCGCGCAACACTCGCGGCACCCCGCATCGCGTCGCCCCGCACGGCGTCGACTCCGGCCGCTCCCGCCCGCCGCTTTGCCTTCCGCGCGCCTAGAAACGTGCATGGGGCCTCCGCCGCACGGCTCACATGGGAGCCACCGCCGCCGTTTTGTGGAAAAAGGTAAGGGAAACCCTACCTGCTCGGCTGCACCTCTTTGCCCAGCTGTGCATGGGCCAAGTAATTGGGCCACCCGAGATGCAATTCCGGAAGAAAAAAAGAGGAGTGGGGCTGGATGGGCCATAATGGACCAAAGGGCAAAGGCGGCCTGAGAAAAGGCCCAAAGGCCTATCGAAATATGGCCCGGGCAGGTGAGAGAAATAAGAAAAACGAAAAAAAAACGGGGGCCTGGCCGGTCGAATTTTAAAAAAGGAGGTTTTGCAAAAGGCCCCTTCGGGATTCTGAAAATCACAAAGATCCTTACGCAACTGAGGAAATTTTGCAGAAAGGGCCCTTGGAATTCTGAAAATTACGAGAATTTCTTTGCGAA
Organism: Ampelocalamus luodianensis; assembly: GCA_036346255.1. Taxonomy (NCBI): domain Eukaryota; kingdom Viridiplantae; phylum Streptophyta; class Magnoliopsida; order Poales; family Poaceae; genus Ampelocalamus; species Ampelocalamus luodianensis. Next base: position 12,692,201 of record CM070628.1, read on the forward strand.
TAAGGGAATTGTGTGGAAAACCCCCCTGAAAATTGAAAATTACGCGAATTTTTCTCAAACTGAGATTTTGTGCTTTACCCCGCGGAAATTGCAGAATTCGTCGAAAATACTTTTTCTAGCAGAAAAGGGTCTCGGGAATTCAATTTTTGAATCATTTTTTGCATTTGAAGCATGTTTAACTTTGTTATTGTTATTTCTATGCAATTTATTAATTGTATTTACTATTTTGATTATCTATGATTGTTTATATTGCTTTTAATAACTAAAAATAGTAGTAAATCATGAAAAATGCATAGGAAAATGCGGGATCACGAACCAGGAGTTCGAAGAGCATTATGATAATTTTGCAACCATTTTATAGAAATTACCAGCAGTAATCTTATGAATTTTTGCATGAATATGAAGATGATTGGCATCACGAATCATGAATTCGAAGAAGGACTCCAGCATGGCTAGAATTTGTACAGAATTTGTACAAGTCTTCAACTCTATGATAATGTAATCACGGATGGGCAGAAGATTGAGAAGACTCTCTACCTTTCACCCGAACGGTGTAATCCGCATGCAACTATCATAAGACGGCTACAAGTAGTATGCCGAATTAATTGACATCATGCAAGTTGCGAAAGCTCAAGATGATGTTCTAAGAAAGAACTACATTTCGCAGCCACCTAGTAGCAATGTTGGCCATGAAGCCACTGCTAGCAACTACAAGGTGATGAAGCCTCTCACGAATGAGAGGAGCAAGAAGGGTAAAGCCGTGCGTCACACGTTATTGATGCTTTCTAGTCTAAGAAGAAGGGCAAAGAACATCATGAGGCATACCTCGCCATTGCATGCACAGAGGATCCACAACAAGTAGTTACACTTATGAATGTGGATAGCCCAGTAGCATCCCCCATCACCCCTCCTTTGGACATCGCAGCGGCCGCAGCTGTAGTTGCCCAAGAAGAGAAGATCGCCATGGAGCAGATTGAGGCAGAAGTTCCTGAATACTTCGCCGATTTGTCTAGTGTACGCATTGCACTTAGATCTTTATAGAAACTTGCAGTTTGTAATTGAAGCAGAACTTTGAATTATTGAATAATGGTTGCAAGCTTTAGGAGAGCAAAGCATTAAATTCTTATGATGAGTCCTGCAAGACTTTTTCCCGTATTTATAATAGCAAGTTATGTTCTGATATCTGAAGTATTTTATTTATGTGTTGATTGCTTTCTGCTACATATTAATAAAGTACATTATATTAGAACACGCGTGGCGCCCTATGGAGGAAGTGTGCTTAGCAAGTAGTGACATAACAAATACCATCTTGAGAGAAACAGAAAGTTTTCCAGTCGATCAGCAAGAATGCTGGTAGTCTTACGACAATCGCAGGCAGCGATAAATGTATAATAGGCTCAGGAAGGGCCATAATTATACTCTCAATGGGCACAACTTTGGTCATTGAAGAAGACTTATTGTACCTAGAATCGACTAGAACTCTCAAGGATATTCAAGCTAACGGTTTCCACATAGAGACTGGAGAAGAGTATGGTAAACAATACTTGCTCATTGAAAAGTGTGAAGAAAGTGGGACAATGGCATTAGAATATCTTCCTTCATATGAAATTGGGCTATACTACACTAATATTAAGGCACCTACAGCCTATACTGCCCTGGAAATCGAATTTAGAAGCTCTGAACTTTTCTATCTCTAGCATGATAGATTATATCGCCTAGGTCTTAGGATGATGAGATATATAATTAATAATTCATGGGGATATAATACAAAAGTAAAGAATTTTTCGAATCAGGAAGATTTTGTGTTCCCCGCATGTGCCACCGGAAATTAATTACTAGACATTCTGCTTGAAAGCGAAGGATGAAGTCCCTGTATTCCTGGACCGTATCTAGGAGACATTTGCGGTCCTATATAGCCCCTGTTAGGGCTATTTAGGTATTTTATGGTGCTCATCGATGCTTCCTCGGAATGGTCATACATATGTTTATTGTCTACGAGAAACTATGCTTTTGCAAAGCTAAATCTCGCAGATAATTAATAGTAGAAATATTTTTCCTGATCATCATATGAAGTCCATCAAAATGGGTAATGCCGAGAATCTACTTCAAAGGCATTTGATGATTATTGCATGAAAATGGGAATTAAATGTTGAGCATTTCGTACCGCATATCCACACCTAGAATGGACTAGCAGATCTTTGAAGAATTGTAATTTACCAACTACATGTTAGGGACTCACAGTCCTGCTCGCAACAACTTTCATCAATTTTAGACCATCGGCTTATAACATCCATCCACCTATGCAACTAGCGCAAGGGTCAGCATCGAAAATTTTTCATCTTCGCAGGTTTGGTTGCAAGGTTTATGTACCTATACCACCACCTTAGCGAACTGCAATGGGTCTTCTCCGAAAGTCTGGGATATATGTTGGTTATGAGACAACATCCATAATCAGGTATTTGGATCCTATGACTGGAGATTTGCATAATACCCGATTCGCTGATAGTATATTAGATGAGGTTAGTTTCCCATCAATAGGGGAGGAAATCAACCCTTGATGAAAATGTTGGGACATAACGTGGCAAGCCACGAGAAGTCCAGAAGACAACTAAAGTCTAGAATAGAATTGAAGTCTAGAAGGTCATTGAAATCTATGCATATGACCCACGCACTAGTGAAGCAAAAAAAGAAGTTTAGAAGACAATTGAAGTACAGAAGACAATTGCAGTCCAGAAGATAATTGAAGTCCAGAAGTTAATTGATTTGCAAGCATTAGCGAATCAACTGCCTGACCACTTTAGTGATTTGAAGAGCGTGACCAAGTAGAATGTGCCTGCACGCAATGCACCGGAAAGGGTTGAAATACCTATGATGGTAGCCCTAATCCCGTCCTAAGTCCTCTAAAAGGGTAAGAACTCTGGCTCCTCGAATCCGAAGTAACCAGGGACGCCTGGTGAAAAAGAATGAAAAAGACTTGACACAGCCGATCACCGAAGTTCCCCAGAACCAAAAGGGGATCCAATTGAGACTGCATCGGTATGGAACCTTCAGAAAAGGCATACCAGAATTGAACATCCCCATGAAGGGAGACATCAGCATGGATGTGTGCGCACACATCGGAGCTGAAACACTAAAGAGACTTGCCTCGCAATTGGAAGCAGCGATGAGCAAGTAGAAGCATTAGAATGATCGCCCTTTGAAGAAATAACTATATATTTTGTGACCTCGGGAGAATCTTTGAATATGACAATAGCCAATGTCGACATTTATTTTGCAAAAAATATTGCCACAATCATCAATCTTGATCCAGAGCTTGCATCGCTCGAAAAGATCAGATTGGAAGAAGACAAACTGAATTATTCTCTCCGAATAAAAGAAAAACGTTTGGGCATGTAAGCCGCACGTCTCCCCTTGTGCACCCCGTAGGGCATAAGTGGGTATTTGTTCGAAACAGAAATGAAAAGAAGCTAGGCTTATTGCACAAGGTTTCACTGAACGTCCAGGAGATGATTATGAAAAAAACCTATTCCCGGTCATGGGCGGAACTCCCTTTAAATATTTATCTCAATGGCAGTGAACTTGAAGTCATAAGTAAAATTGATGGATGAGGTACCAATATCTTTATGAAATATTAGATTTGGGCATTTATATGAAGATACATGAATGTATCCCTGTTCCGAACCAAGACAGAACAAATAGAAATCTGTACAGTGTGAAACTCAGAAAGTCACTGTACGGAATTAAGCAATCATGCAGAATGTGGTATAATCGCTTGAAGCGACTTTCTATTCAAGAAAAGCTACACGAACAACGAGAATAAACCCTGTGTATTTATACGACAATCCTAGGATGGATTTTGTATAATCTCAGTGTATAAAGATGATCTAAATATCATCGGAACCCTGAAGGATATTAAGAAAGCAAACTCTTACCTGGAGTCGGAGTTCGAAATAAAAGATTTTGGTAAAACCAAATATTGCCTAGGCTTGCAGCTTGAGCATGTCTCTGAAGGAATATTAGTGCATCAGTCAACCAACACTCAGAAGGTGTTGAAAAGGTTCGGTTTTGAAAAGGCATACCCTTCGAAAGTACCAATGGTCGGGTGATCCTTGCAGCAAAACAGGGACCCATACAGACCTAAAGAAGAGGGGGAAGACGTCCTGGGACCAGAATTCCCACACTTAAGTGCAATAGAAGCACTCACGTATTGAACAAACTGTACTAGATCGGGTATTGAACAAACTGTACTAGATCGGGTATTACATTTGCCGTGAACCTATTAGCAAGGTATAGTACAGAACCTACCAAAAGCATTGGCATGGAATGAAGGACATCTTCCGATACCTCTAAGGAAGCAAAGAATTTAGTTTGTTCTACAGAAAAAACCAAGACCTAACTATGAATGGCAATGTAGATGACGGGTACCTGTAGGACCCGCATACAGCCAAAAAGCAAACAGGCTATGTATTCCAATATGGTGGAACTGCAATTCTATGAAAATCGTCTAAGCAGAGTCTTGTATCGACTTCAACGAACTACTCGGAAATAATAGCATTGTACGAGGTCTCATCAGAATGTGCTTGGCTTCGGTGGAAGATTCACCATATCCAGCACTCGTGTAGATTGAATACCGTGCAAACCCCCCACTATTATCTATAAAGATAATGCAGCATGTGTTACACAAGTACAGATAGGTTATGTGAAGAGTCTCTCACAAAGTATATCAACCTCAAGTCCTTCTATACTCATGAATTGCAAAAGATGGACGATATTAACGTACTGCATACTAAGTCATGTAAAAATCTTGCAGATTTATTCATTAAGTCACTTCCAGCGTCTAGTTTTGAAAGATGCATACATGAATTAGAATGACGAGACTTAGATAAGTGCAGAATTCAGGGAGAGAATCTTCACGAACTCATTTTTAAAGCTTGATCATGAAGATCGAGTACCCAAAAAAGAAATCCTGGAGATCGAATGAAATTGGATGGATTGTACTCTTTTTCCCTTGACGAGTTTTTTTGAAGTTTCTCGGCTAAGGTTTTTAATGAGGCAATTCGTGCAGCACAGCAGAACTTGTATCATGTACTCTTTCTCTAAATTTTTCTCACTATGTTTTTATGGAGTTTTGACGAGACATGAACATGAAGGATGAGTACCTAAGGGGGAGTGTTAAGAAACCGGGCCTAGGACCGGGAGTCCTGGCCCAAGGTGGGCTCCTCATTCCAAACTCTAGCAGGGTCGTAGCCTATAAATAGAGAGTACTAGTCATTGTAAAGGTTGATCGATTGATGAAGAAATAAAGAGAAACAAGAAGTCCTCCTATATCTCTATGTTCAATCTCTTATTCTGTTATTATGTTCTTTCATTGTTCTTACGATTCTACGCTTGCCTACGAAGTAATCGCTCGGACTGAACTCGCCAGCGACGGTTCCTCAACAATTTCAAACAATCTCTACCGGGCTGGCAATTACGTCGCTGCCTATTCAGTTATCGACCGCTCATGTACGGCGTATATCTGTAAAAGGCGCAAGAATTAGCAGCATTTGATTGCTGATTTTACTTCTAAATAAACCAGTCCTTTGATATTTTAACTAGGTTAATTGCTAGGAGATTTTGACGGTATAATTGTTCACATGCTTTGGGACCTCGTCTTGAACTTTAAGTCATTGTTCCGTTGCAAGTTTAGTGCCAATGGCCTGTAGAGTTGCATTTGCCCTTATTTCTCTGTCAACTCTAGTTACCTTTAAATTTGCAGTGCTTCATGTTAAATTTATATGAAAAACCGATTATATGCCATTGAATAACTTCCTTCTTTACAATATGCCATCGATTACATCGCAAGATGTGGGATCCGCAAGTCAATCTATCTTCTTCCTCCTCCTGCAACGACCTCTCTCCTCTTTCTTCTCATCGCAGATTCTAAATAAGAATGCATTGTGATCCAATTATTCCAATCTCCATTCACAGGGATCTACACACCTATTCAAAAGAAATGAATAAACTTTATGGGAAGAAAGAGGAGACCAAGAAACAGAAGCAGGCTAACCCACCTAGTGCGAGCAGGGAGTTCGACGCGCTGGCCTGGGAGGACAACACACGTCACCGCCGGCGCGTCGGCAACTGCTACAGCTCCGCAGCAGAGGCCCACAAGGAGGCGCGGGAAGTCAAGCGGTCAAGCGCCTTCAAAAGGTAGTCAGAGTCGAGATCCTAAGTTGAGTCGATTTGCCTCGATAGGATCGAATCGTAGAATTGGCAATTCTACGGAATTATAAAAATACACATATTTAACATCTATACTATAAGTTTGTATGATTTTTATATGATTTACCACTTACTTATAACCGAAAAAGGGGCAAAGCACTTTTTATCGCACAACAGAAAAGCATAATAACACTGATATGATGGGTGATATAGTTCTAAATTACAGGATAATAGCCAATAACCATGACTAGTTGACTACAATTATATAAGAAATATTTATAATTTTTGTAAATCAATATCTAATTTCAACGCTTGCATGTTCTTTAAAAGTAGCTAGACATACTCTAGGAATAAAAATAGCTTATCATTATAAACTCAAGATTGCTCATGTCATAATATAGATATTTATACAAGTATTACCACACTTATATAATATTTTGTATGCTCCTTGTTTCTTTATAGTTTCATTCTCTGAAATTAATATCAACAAATTTTGCTCTAAGTCTCTAAACGATTCTACTTTGCGATTCTGCATGATTCTACTCTTTGGATCGTGACTCTACTACGATTCAATCTGATTCGATTCACAGTGCGATCTGAGTTGACAGCCTGTTGTGGGATCGTAAAATCGTATGACTCTACAAGTAGGATCGCGACTTTAACTACCTTGGCTCTAACATGCTCACAAGCCAGGGCAGCTCCTCTCGCCGGGGCACCCTAACCTTTCGTTGTCGGACACTAGCGGTCTCGACGGGAGCAGAAAAGGGGATGGAAGGCCACCCCCAAAAGGTGTGTGCAACTGCTTGCTGTTACCGTGGTCAACCGTGCGGGCTCCTCGCGTCACTGGAGCTAGGGACAGAGAAGGAAAGAGGGAAGGTAGGGTCATTTTTGCTATTTTAGAAGAAAAAAACACAAAAACTAACAAGGTTAATAGATGAACTTGGGGTGGTGATATATTACGAAGAAAAATTAGAACCCGATAGCATTAATATGAATGAGTTATTCGATAGCATATCGTAAAGAAAGGAGCTATTCGAATGTAGTCATTGACTCATTGGTGCTCTATGGCCAGGTCAAGGCCATTGCTGATCTCCCCAGTAGCTAAGACATTGTCCTTATTGCCGGTACATGTTTGAAGCACCGGGCCATTAAGTTGACAAAGATATAACAGTGAGCACACAACTGTTTTTCTAGAACGTCTCTTTTCGTATCCAATCATTAGCGTCATGGACATGTTACTATTCCCTCCAAATATAACAACCATTGTGACCATTGTTAGAGACGAGGGATTTTTCTCCGATTCTTGAAATTGAATTGCTACTTATGAAATTTCTGTAAACTCCTGTAGAATACCTGCGGTCTAATCAGGCTCTTAACGTGCTCTTAACGACAATGAATTTTGGAGAGCTGTTACAACCGGAAAAACACTGAAAAGATATATTCAACTCGGCTCAACTCTCATTTGCCCATTTTCTAATCGAAGCTGCCAAGCGTCCTGAGTCATCGACCAAGCCAAATTTAGGTTCTGTTTAGCATGACTCCGCTCCAGTTTTTGTTGTTCTAGCTTTAGCTTCACATTTGGATCTACTCCATCGAGAAGCCGGAACTGTTAGATGAAGTGTTTAGCTAGGAGGTTGATTCCGGATCCTAGAATAGGAAAAAAATCAACACTGCCTTAGGTTTTTCTATGCAGTTAATTAAAGGAATCTATGCAGCTTGTGATTTCATTTCATTTCCAGTCATTCAAACTTTCCAAAAAGAAGCATCTTGTTACTTCTCAGAACTCGAAATTGCAGTATTTCCAAATTACTGTTACAACAGATTATTACATTGGAACAATGAAACAAAAGATTATTACACCACATGCTGACTTGTAAATGAAAGTACACATTAACAACAATAATTAAGATACCATCTTTGATTATGGTATCACTCATGCTTGCTGAAACCAATCCTGCATGTGCACCAATTAGACATTGCGTAGTTTCTGATAAGAAGCAGAAGGTTGCAGGCTGAAACCGATCTTCCCAAAACTGTGTTTAAAAAGCTGACAATATACTTGTAGTTTAGGACTGAAATAAATAGCAAAGGATTCCACATTATCCTTATTTGAATCCAAATTTGAACTATGTCCAATCACAAAGACTACTACATGTAGTGGTAGATAGAGGTGAAAACAGATCGGATACAAATTAATAATGGCTCTGCCATCTTTGTTTTCATTTTTTCCTAGATGCGAATATGAATACGAATACCCCATATATGAATACGAATAATATCGAATACAAATATGAAATGAATACAAATCGAAGCGAATACGTCAACGAATATTTTTCGGAACATAAAAACCCCTTAAATTGCAAGGCACAAACCTAGCTCTGGAAATGAAAAAAAAAATGCTTAGTATGTAAGGCACTTTATTGATCAAATACTACCGAGTACAAGTATGCTTTGTACTAGCCAAATGTCACATGCTAATCCTAGGCCACGTGCTGAAAGAGTCACCTCTTCAGCTCTTCTCTTCCACAGTTCCACCCGCTCAGACGGGCACACAGCGACCTCCTACTAAAATCCCTGAAGAATAAATGCATAGCTTCCCGAGGGTGTATCTGCCAAAACACCGACAAATCCCATCCCATCCCACCACTCCTTCCTTCCTTCCTTCCTTCTTCCCTCCAGACGCCCGTCTCGTCGCTTTGCTCCCCACAAAAGAGTTCTAAATTCTTGCTTTAAAGAAAAAAAAGAAATCAGATCCTTCGTGGGATCCGCATCGGTTCTTGCCCTTCCTGCTCGGATTTTGGCAGCCCCCCTCCCTTGATTTACCCCGCCGATTCCTTCCGCCGCCGCCGTGGTCGCCTGAGCAGGCGCGGCAGTTGTTGGGATCTTGGGGAGGAGTAGAGAGAGTTGGTGGGCGCCGCGATCCGGCAGGGGAGATGGCCGGCGGGAAGGAGCTGATCGAGGTGAAGTTCCGGCTGTTCGATGGCACGGACATCGGGCCCAGCAAGTACGACCCCTCCACCACTGTCGCCGCGCTCAAGGAGCTCGTCCTCGCTCGGTGGCCGCAGGGTGAGACCCACCGATCCATCCATCTCTCTCTCTCTCTCGTTCGGTCGCCATGCTTCCTTATAGGCTTCTTGATCCGGCAAGAAGAATCGATGTCGTGTCGCTATTCTTGCAGACGGTTGGGTAGGGATTTCGGAGCTATCCTTTACTTTCCGTGTCGCGATAAAGCTAGTAATTTCACACCAACTGATCAGGTTGTGCCGTGGATTGCGTGATTGTTCTGTTCTTTCGCCTAGGTAGTTGTAGTAGTATTTGTTTAGACGATTTTTTTTGTTGATTGCAAATGCGATACGGGAATTCCTGGTCTAAGTAACTGATGCTTTTAAAAGTCCCCTCACCACTAGTAGCAAGTATAAGCCTGAGCGTTTTTTTTGTTTGTTTGTATTTAGCGCTATGCGATGGCAGATGTTACTACTTGCTAGTGCTCTGAAAGCATTTTGGATCTCTGTATCTAGAGATGCATTCTGAGGTCCTCTGAAAACATGTGATGGCAGGACCATTTGAGGAGACTACATGGCTCTCTGTGTCTGCCTTCTTATCCTGGTGGTGTCCTTAGATGATCATCCTAGTTTTAGTGGTCCAGTCTGAATTCTGAACAATTGGGTGTTAGTCCAGCCGGTACTTTGGTGAAGCTGTTTTAGGATACTCATGTTGTTTATGGAATCATGCTTAACTGGATTAAGCTCGTAACTGTAAATGTGATGCATTTAAGCATCTGCACGAAACTGGACCACATTCGACATGTGCAAACAACATATTACTTATTGTGTGTGTGTTTTCCAATTGTTTGTTTGGTAATTGGACAAGTAACCACTACATTGTTATTGTGCAAATGGACCTTCGGTTCAGTTTTCTCAAAACCTAATGGCCGGGGATCTGTTATTCTTTTGCAAGTGCTTCATTTTGCATTAGTTCCTTTGAATGCTGCTGTTAATTATTTCGGTCTTCTAGAAACTTTATTGAGTATGTCTTTTTTTGCTGTGTTAAGAGCTTTTTTTAATGCATGTTGACAGATAAAGAAATGATTCCAAAAACTGTCAATGATATGAAGCTCGTCAATGTTGGAAGGATACTGGAGAATAACAAAACTCTTGCCGAGTCTCGAGTCCCAGTAGGAGAAGTTCCAGGAGGTGTGATCACAATGCATGTTGTTGTGCGTCCTCCTCAAGCTAACAAAAGTGGTATTGCTTTGATTTTACTCTTATTTCTTCAAGTTCTTTAAGTGTCATAATGCACCATTTTGCCTCATTCTAACCGTCTTCCTAGAGCAGTAAGTGTACACATTGTATATCTCCAGTTGTACTCTTTGTTCTATGCTGCTTACCAAATTTCTGGGCCGTAACATTGTTTTTTCCTATTTAAGTTGATCCAGTACTCAACATAGTCAGTTCATAATTCTTTATGCTACCAGTAACTTTAGAACCGAGTTGAACTAGCAGCTTATACTTCTTCAGACATTGCCTAAGGGCATAGGCATCATGCTGCTATGTGATGCAGTGGTTGCACATTATAGTCATGCTGCCATGTCTTGTGAATTGCAACAGGAATTTTTCCTGTTGTATTAGTTGCCTTTGTTGATCAGAACAGCCTGCTAGAAACACTTATGTATCCCAAACTATAGTCAGAGCTAAGCTGGTTTTGTGCTAGGTTGATAGGGATGGCAAAACCAAAATTTGACTGACCTGCATGTGTTTTCCCTGGTCAATTTTGCTGGTGATGTCACCATGAGTCCTGGCGTCTCTTTTTAGTAGATTTATTTTGTCTAGTGTGTGAATATATAATTGGAAGTACACAAGACATGTAATATTATATATGTTGATCAGTCCTGTATATCTGCACCGTTATGTTGATTGACATTTGTTATTTGATTTATTTCGCCTAGTGATCCGAGTACACATTTTGTTTACTCACATTTTGTTTACTACCTTCTTATTCTGAGATTTCAAGGTACATCGATGATGTTCATTTAGGCCTTATTTGATTGGGCTCAAATCACTATTCATCCACATGGTTGGACCAGAATTTTTGTTTAAATTTTTGACTCATCTACATAGATCCCGGTCAGGAATAGACTTTCCAAACAAACCCTTAAAGGGTAATTGTGTCACAAGGGCAACTTCGTGGACATGTATATTGCGCTGCAGCAGCATACATATTGAATCTACCGTAGCATCTTATTCCATTCTATATGTTTCGAAATATTTCTCTATAAGAATATCCTTACAACGCGCCATCTTCCTTTTTCAGAGAGCAGATGTGGATGCACAATATTGTGACGTCGATGCAGCTGCAGTGTGTATGTATATTGGTGTCGTGTTCACAGCGATTGCAGGTTCATTTTAATAATTGATTCTTGCAAGCTATTCTTCAAAGCCTAGAGACGGTGATTAACACCGATCATATATCCCTGCTCGACAGTAACGTTTTTTTTCCGGAGTTCACAGGGGGGGCTTAGCTTTGTAACGAGCGTGCAGGAGCCGATATCCGGATGCTTGCTGTTGTGTACGATGTAGACGTGTAGTGATGCCGAAAACGAGCTGCTACAATTTTTGCTACTACATATATAGTACTTGCCACGATACTCTCTTCTCAGTTGCTACTACATATTCTGTAATAGTTAAGTGATCAGTAGTTTCTGTCCAAAAGTGCAGATGGAATGTTGGGGTTTGACATGCAAGTGATCAAGAGCCAGTTTTACTTGTGCATTTTGGATCTCTTGCCCTTATTTGTTTGGCCGGCATGGGGTCGGCTACGCCTACTTGCCGCTCCACCTTTGTTCAGTCTTCATGGGCTATGCCTTCGGCGGTTATGCAGTCGACCTGTGCCGTGCGACGCCCACACCAACAGCTGACCGCGCTGTTGACCTCATATTTGGGTCGCCTGCCACGTCGGCCAGCCGCCATCAGAACAAAGAATTGTGACAGGCAGGCAAACGTCTGTTCGACGGAAGATCAATGTACCTTTAGTATTGTTGGACCGACCAGATTGGTTAAATAGGAGCACTACTTTTTTAAATAAAAAAACAATGACGTTAATTTCTTATTCATCTTAGTAGCTATGAAAACTACAAAGATTAAAAAAAAAAAAGAATAATAGATGTCTTACGTTGAACCCAACAAAACCCTTAGGTCAAAGACCTACGACTGGTCTGACCACCAGTTGTAGGAACAACGGTCCGCCAAAATCACAAAAAGACATAACTTCTAATCCGGCGATCTAAATCTTCTGAAATTTCAACATAGCTCATCAAGAAGGTTAGGAACCTATTTTAATCGACGATCGGAACAATCGAAACCAAGATTCCACGAATTTCTTAGATGAGGTTAAAAAGGCACAAGAATCGAGTAAAATCAAACTTTGATCCAAAAACTTACTTATGGGTGGATGATAGTCAAATGACCTTAGATCTATTATCACATATCATAGCAAGCAAAATCACATCAAAAACCCAAACAAAAACATAAGGTACACCAAAATCCTAAAAAGTATCAAAGATAGAGTAAGAACAAGAGATAATTCATCTTTGAGTAAATCTTGCTTGGATTGATTGTTGGTTTACAACCACTCCACAATGGAGGAGAAAAACTCAACACTTGCACTCAATCAATCTATCTCACTCAAACCTTAGCTTCGTCTATTCCACTTTCCTCAAATTACAAATTAAGGTTTCTACTTGGAAGGCTCAATATGTGCAAATCTTACCCCTTCCTTTTATAATGGAGGCTAATCAAGAGAGAAAATCTTATTGGACGCATGTTAAGCCTACACACAAACGAGTCTACACTCACGCACGCTTCTCAAAACGGATGACTAACTGAACTTCCTAAATCTGTCTCTTTATGATCTCCATATTCTCTTGACCTAAACTGCCCCTCTTTACGCCGTCTTACGCCACGATTTCTCCAAAGATTACCAACCCGATATTTTGACAAAGATACCAAATACATGTTCTCGATCATTTTCCAAAGACCGAGTCCAGTCGTTGTGAAAAAATTTCATGCTTCGCCATGTGCAGCTTAATCAATATCTCTCTTCATGTTGGCAATTCTCTCTCATCTAGCTGCCACCAGAACCACCATAACACTTGCACCGACCCTGTGCCACTTGATGCAACCCGTCGTACCGAACTTCCCATTCAGTCATTCTTGTCCATCTTCCGTCAAGCTTGAGTCCAATGATTTCACCCGACATCCTTGATCGTTATAGGCTTCACCTCTCTTAGCTTAGTCCCGATCATCCTTGTCGTTGACTCCAAATCACCTGCACAATAATAGACAAAAAAAATTATTTTCGGGCACAAATTTTTTGCAACTTGACCTATGTTAACCAAAACATGCATCATGCAAACTGAATCCAAAGACTTTGGCCTTACCAACGAAGTTCACCGCCTTCCTGGTACCTGAACCAGAGCTGGCCGGTTTGACTGCCCCCTGGCCTGTTAGACTGGCCACCGATCTAACCGCCAACTAGTGGCCGGTCTGACTGCCCCAACACTTAACCAAATTTTCACCCTAAAAATATACACCCTCTTTAGAATTTTCAAACTCTATCTAGCTTTAGTTCGAAACTCCAAATCCAATGAGACCAAGTGCAAACGCATCCTCAACCCTTCATTCACACGTGATTTTTGGCCGATCGCCAAAATTCACAAGTTGAACTTGTGGTTAGTCTGACCGACGGGTTAGTTTGACCACCAGCCCTCGGCCGGTCAGACCGCCACCATGGTCGACCTGACCTCCTCAGCCCGACAACAATCTGAAACTTCCCAAAAGCAAGTGTTTCTCCAAATGCCTCAAACGCTATTGTCAATTGTTCAGCACACTAATATCAGGATCATATCTTAACTAATAAAAGGAGAGGTTTACCCCGCGTAGCGAACGATCTTCACCCCAAAAAAACTTCAATGAGACCAACCGCTCTCTCTCTCTCCCCAAGCACTCACTCCCTTTGATTCCCTCCTCCTACCTCGTCGCATCCCCTCCACCCCTTCTCGAGACCAACAGCTCTCTCTCTCTCTCCCCAAGAGCATGCTCCCTTCTGTCCCTCCTCAATCTCTCGTCGTGGCAATGGATCTCGAGCAGCCAACGCTCCCACCCCTGGGAGCACCCACTCCCTTTGATCTCCTCCTCTCTCGTCGCATCCCCTCCACCCATTCTCTTCGAGACCAACCGCTATCTCTCTCCCCGAGCACCTGCTCCCTTCGATCCCCTCCCCCATCTCTCGTCGCGGCAACGGATCTCGAGCAGCCAGGTGGTTGCAGATCTCGAGCGACAACTCTCGGCGTCGCATGCGAAGGCGCAAGCGGAGGCACGGGGCCACCATTGAGTTCGTCGTGGCACTGTGATCCCGGCGTTAAGGTCGTCGATGTTGTTGGTGACGTTGGGATCCCAGCGCCAGCTTCCCATGCGACTCTGGATGGCTTCAACGGTCGGCGACGCGGGTCAAGGCAACGCCTCTCGGTGGCGGCAATGGATCTCAAAGGAGGCCCCGTGGAACAGGAGCAACCCTTCTTTACCCTGCGTACGGTTTGGCTGATGGTTCATATCCATTTGTTGCAGTTTCTATCCCAGTTCAGATGGCAGGGAAGTCCTTCAGATGCAACTCTGCCAAGAAAAATGGTACTAAAATCAGACAATGACAAGGATACATAATTTTTCAAATAAACATAATATAAGTTACTAACTTAGAAACCCAATATCCATAAGGTAATTATCCTACAAATGAAAGTTTCATACATAATTCGCATCTAATGAACAAGCACATATAGTCTTATCATAAGCCACAAGCACCTATAATTTAATTATCCATAGAAGATCCTTCAAGTAACTTATGCATGTATACGTATATTTATCCACAAAAGATCCTATCAACTCAAAAGGTGTGGAAGGAAGGTGGTAGATGGCTAACTCACCACCACCACTAAGATAAAGATATTGAATCAGAATAATGTTTCATTTAATTGAATTAAGTCAACATAAATTCAACAATTGCTCTTTGCTGAATTCTTCTAAACCCTTAAGAGTTTGAAGATGCCTGTTCTTTCTGCTCAAGTGCTCACCTATCAACTCAAAAGGTGTGGAAGGAAGGTGGTAGATGGCTAACTCACCACCACCACTAAGATAAAGATATTGAATCAGAATAATGTTTCATTTAATTGAATTAAGTCAACATAAATTCAACAATTGCTCTTTGCTGAATTCTTCTAAACCCTTAAGAGTTTGAAGATGCCTGTTCTTTCTGCTCAAGTGCTCACAATGCACACAAGCATTAGCAAAGACTCAAATCTCAGGTCCTACATACCAACCTCCTTACTAGTTCCATAATTCCATCATATTTGAATCACTATAGAGAAAATGAAAAATGTTGTATTGGATGTCTGGATCTAAGCCCAAAATTGGGATTGAATGAATACTTACCTAGTTGCATGATATCAGCTGGGATTACTTTTTCAACTACATGTAGCATTTCAGAATTGACAGCTGT
Organism: Ampelocalamus luodianensis; assembly: GCA_036346255.1. Taxonomy (NCBI): domain Eukaryota; kingdom Viridiplantae; phylum Streptophyta; class Magnoliopsida; order Poales; family Poaceae; genus Ampelocalamus; species Ampelocalamus luodianensis. The sequence goes on from CM070628.1 coordinate 12,707,951, forward strand.
TGAACGAAGATTTTTTATGATTTCACTTCTAGCATAGCATAGAACATTACTCATTATTTTTGGTCAGGAGTAAGCAGGCCACAGCATTCTAGTCTTTGGCTCCCCGCATCTTCATTTCAATCCAATGTATTGTCTCAGGGCAGAAAGTACCACAAAAGAATTCTTACACCTTGCCTCTAGAGGAATCCGACAAGACTGAAAATCATCCTAAGCTTATCTTTTTTTTCCTTGCCCCTGCCTTCGTTCCTTCCACTTGCCTCTCTTTTGGAAGAAGAAAAGGAGTTGAAAAAGTATAGGAATACTGATGCTCAGGAACAGGAAGAGATAACGGATCATAAGCAGCTAATTTGGATGTTCTAGTCTTCTAGCTAAGGGTCAGCAAAAACTAGGTAGTCATAAAAAATTAGTTTATAAGAACCTAATTAACTGACCCAAAAATTGTAGTGCCATATGGAAACAAGAGAATATCTACAATGCAAGCACTAATCTCGAGTTCTTTCACAACCGCTCTATCCTCTACCTTCCTCTCTCACAAACCACAGAGCAACATCCAAGGGCAGTAGAAATAGGGAACATCAAAGTATCACAGAAGTCACAACCTGAACAAACCATAGATTAGCACGAAACCCGAACCAAATCAAGTCAATCCTATTTCAGAAACAACACAGCAGCATTCAACTATCCAAGGGTTCCGAAACGGGGAAAACATCACACAACCTGAACCTGGACAAACTCTATATCAGCTCAGATCTGAACCGAAACAAGGCAAGATTGGATAAACGGGGGCATGGACTCATGTAGAAGAATAGTAGAATACTGTGGATGAGCACGAAGAAACATGGAAATTAAAATTAAACTAGTAAAATCAATTGACGGAAAAGAGAATGGAGGATCTTGGAGCATTATAAGTGCAGCACCGGCACCCCTGCCAGCCCAATCAAAACCCGGTTTTCTCACACAGCCACGATGTCCGCACAGGAGACAGCACAAAACCCTAGACCGCCTCCAGTAATAGCGACGTGTGCACAAACCCAACCCAAGATCTAGGACTACCCAGTGTGGTTACGGTGAACGCAGCAACCAAACCCTAGGGCTAAGATCACCTCTTGTGGTTACGGCGCACGCAGAAACCAAACCAAACCGCGACCCGGAACGAACAATACAACGGAACGCAAAGGAGTGGGGGCGAGATAGTAAGTACCCGAAGCAGCGGCGCGAGGAGGCGGAGGGTACGGCGGATCGGAGGAACGCCCACCGCACGGAACGGGAGTGACTTGCGGTTGCGGGCGGCGAGTTCACCAGGTCAAGGAAGGCGATAGCGTCGGCGGTGGTGGCTCCTCTGGAGGCCAGCCGCTCTCCACCTCCTCCATGGCCGGCGGATCCCCGCGGGCGCGGAGGCGGCGCCGACGCGGAAGCTTCTCGAAGAGGCACGGAGCGGAGTTGAGGAATGAGGAGAGAGAAGTCGGTGGGGTTTGTGCTGCGCTCCGGGTCCTCGTGTGTCGGTGTTTCGAGGTGTTTTTAGCCGATCGGTCCAGTTTAGCCCGTGCTTTATGTGGGCCGGTCCACTTTGTCCATTGGAAATACGGCCTTGATTAGCTCGCGTTTTCGAATCGTGTCAGCCCGATCCAATAGGGGAATGGAACGGCCTGGCACCGTGCACTCTCGTGGTCTCCCCGGCGCCGGCGCGTGCGGCTGGGTTGGCGCCTCCCGTGACCACCGGCATCGGCATGGCACGGTGTAATGCCGGTAGAAAAATGCTAAATGAGTAACTGTAACAGTAAGGATGAGTTTTACCTATTTATCTTCCTACAGTAAGATAAAGAGAGAGAGGTACAGAGAGAGGTAGAGAGTGAGAGGGGAGGGGACAAGCACCCCGCTGTCCATCCCATTTCTTCCCCACCGAAGGCAACCAAGAGGAAGCAAAGCGGCAGCCACGGGCGGCAATAGGAACCGGGGCGAGGGCAAACCGGCAAGCCAGATAGATTCCTTCGTCCCTCCACCTCTTGTCCATCCCAATCGAACAAGTAGGGCATAGCACTAGGAAGCACAAAGTAAAGGGGTAGGGAGAGCAGATCTTACCCGGGATGGAGCTTGGGCGGCGGCGTCGCTTGGGGGAGGTGCACGGCGGCCGGCGGTGAGCTGAGGGAGAGGCAGCGCTGCAGCGGCACCGAGGGGAGGCAGCCGGCGGCCGAAGGCCGAGCCAGCGCGAGGGCACGTGGGGAGGAGCCGGAGGCGGCGGGCTGGGCACAGGTCGGCCGAGCGGCGTAGGGGAGCCGAGCCAAGCGCAGGGAGGCATGGGTGCAAGGGGAGCCGAGGGCGCGCCTGGGCATGGGAGTGCGGGCCGGGCCGTCGGTGGCGCCGGGAGAGCCACCGTGTGGGAAACGGAGAGGGAGAGACTGAGAGTGATGGGGAAGGTGAAGTGATAAAGGGAGACCAGGAGTGCCCGGAGAGAAGGGGTTCGTTCGTGTCGGACTGCGTGTAGGAACATTGTTGTCCGTATGTGCGCATGTAATGCTACAATGTATTGAGATGAGTTGAATGCCTGCTCAGGTGGAGGTTCTGGCACGGCATCATCCGCACGTTACTCCGCTTCGCTTGGTTAACAAGCAAGTGCATGGTACAGCGATAGCATGTTAGTGCTACGAAATATGTGATGTTTGCGTGATATGATAATGTTGACATGATGATGCTGATATGCTAACGTTTATATGATGATGCTTACATGGTAGTGTCTAGGTAAGGATGTTTACATGGTAGTGTTCAAGTAATGATGCTTACGTGGTAATGTTTACATGATAATATCTATGTGATGATGCCTACATGGTAATGATTACATGAGGACGCTTACATGATGTTATTCATGTGATGATACTTATATGATTTCAATGTTAAATGATGATGCTTACATGATAATAGTTTCATGTGGATGGCAATGATGATGGGACAAGGTGAGCAATGAGACTACCATGTTAATGATGACAATGATGAATCATGTTAATGACAATGGACATGTGCATTTGCATCATGGCAAGAATGCATGAGCCAGGTTGGTGAGAAAGTCGTGTAACTATTCCGGTGAGATCGGTGAGAAAGATACATGACTAGTCCGGTGTGCTCTAGATAAAATCTTACATCTGTAGGGACTGGATAAAGTCCGACAATGTAAGGACCCCATCCTAACGAAGATGGGGGAAGAGTGTGTCATCGACGGGTGACCACTCCGCGATACCGGTATCAGCTGATGAGATGCATATGAGCATGAGCATGATGGTGCATTCACATGTATGTGCAATGCAATGATCAAATGAGCATGTAGAATGATCATAAATGGCACTAATGGAAAACTAATGGTGGAAATAATGACATGGTTATGTTTGTTGGCATGGCAGTGTTTATCGTCGCTATTATGTGCTTGCTGAGTCTTCGGACTCACCCTTGCTTGTTAATATTTTTTTTAGGTGATCGTTGCAAGTGACATGCTTTGGGAAGGGAGAATAGATCATCCACGGCACATGTAGTTTCTAATGCAACTCTTTCTCCTTAGATAATCCATCTTTTGTTGTAAGATGTTTAATTGTTAAATTTGCTGCGCATAATTGGTATTATGTTATGTATGGTGGTAGCATTCCGGACCCAGGTGACGGGTCGGGGTGTTACAGTTGGTATCAGAGCGGGCGTTAGGTCCGTGGTGAAAAGTTTTATACCTATGTTGATTAATTACTAAAACTTGACTTATGCCAAATAATTAAATTAAACTTGACACACTCTGGTGCACAGTAGGATGGGTTTTCGGGTAAGTGTTACATTTATGTTTTAGCTAGTATGTTGTTGATGTGCTATGTTTCGATGTAATTGTTTGTGAATTGATTGTGTAAATGCTTGGTTAACGGAGATGTTGAGGGGTAGAGGTAGAGGTCGCGGCCGTGGCCGTGCTCAAGCGGAGCCACCGCTTGAGGTTCAGCAAGAAACACCTGATGCAGAGGTTGTTTCCGCTGAGCAGTTTGTAGCTGGGAATCAGGCAAGGTCTTCGGCCTTGCTGCGAGAATTTATGGAAGAGGTCCGTGCGCCGCTAATAGCGCCGAGTGGCCATTGCTGCTGTACTGCGATGCGGTACCTCACCGTCGCTCCAACCGGCCTGAGGCCGGATGGGCCTTCGTGAGTTGTTGGCTTTACGTCTAGACACTCGATGGGGCGGGTACACCAGTCCAAGCTGTGGATTGGTTGCACTTTATGGAAAAGCAATGTGAAGCCCTAGAGATGAGCTCACAGCTGAGAGCTCGCTATGTGGCATTCCAGTTAAAGGGTTAGGCGGACATCTGGTGGGAGGGGGTCCTTTCAGCTAGGACTCCTGCTTAGGGTCCCGCTACCTGGGAGATCTTCGTCGAGCAGTTCAAGGCGAAGTACTACCCAGAATCGTTTGTGGAGAGTATGAGGTCGCCTTGTCGACCTTTGTGCAAGGGAAGATGACCGTAGCTGAGTACGAAGCGGGGTTCAACGATCTGATCCGTTTTTGTACCATCGGTTGCGAGCAATGATCTGGAGAAGGCCAAAAGGTTTCGCCGAGGGCTCAACTCTGAGTTTCAGCATGTTATGGGAGCCACTGCGCCACGTGACTTTAGGTTAGTGGTAGAGCAGGCCAGAGAGACGAAGATGGAGGTGCAGCTCACTAAAGGGCTACAACCCTCTGGTGGACTAGGTGCTTCTGGTAAATGACCAGAAGAGGAATTTTAGCGAGGAGGGTGGGTCATCTCAGCGACCTACTCACAAGAAGTCCAAGTGGGGCCAGCATCCCCCGCAGTCGTCCAAGTCCAAATCTTCGAGGCCGTCTTCTGCAGCGCCTCCTTCGTCGTCAGCAATCCCAGCCTATCGTCCTGTCTAAGGACAGGGCATGATCTGTTTCAAGTGTGGTGGTGGGCACCGTGTTGCTAAATGTTCTTGGACGGGAGAGTGTCGGCAATGTGGTCGGTCGGGCCACATGGAGCGTGGTTATCGTTAGAACCCCTCTAGTATTATAGATTCATGTGACACCCTTGTTCTTGACTCCGGTGCAACTTACTCCTTTGTGTTCCGTGAGTTCGCTAGAAAGGCAAAGGTGAGTATGCAGCAGATCTCGCGGTCTGTTACAGTTAGTTCTCCCGGAGGTATCATTGCTTGCTCCACGGTATGTCCTGGATGCGTGGTTTCATTAGATGGTGAGGATTTTGTTGCCAACCTAATGGTTATTCAGATAGAACCTTTTGATGTTATTCTTGGCATGGACTGGTTACATTGCTACCGGGCCGTGATTTCCTGCTTTTGGAGGACAGTCACCTTGCAAGCTCCTTCCGAGGAGGAGATAACCTTTCAGGGGAATGCACCTCCGTTTTCTCTTTTTGTGTTGGCCAGCCTGTTCCCTAGCCGACAAACGGTGAAGTCTGGTTCACTTCTAGCACTTGCGGAGAAGCCGAGCGCATCTTTGCGCATTGGGGAGATTCCAATGGTAGGTGAGTACCCCGATGTATTTCCCGAAGAGCTTCCGAGTATGCCACCCGAAAGGGGTGTGGAGTTTAGGATTGATCCTGTTCCTGACACATGACTATTTCTTTATCCCTGTATCGTTTGGCACGACCATTCCAGGAGGAATTGAAGAAGCAATTAGATGAGATGTTATCCAAAGGGTTGATTTGTCGTAGTGTGTCACCTTGGGGAGCCTTGTCCTATTCACTGAGAAGAAGGACGGGAGTTGGCGCATATGCATAGACTATCATGCTCTTAATCAGGTGACCATCAAGAATAAATACCATTTGCCTCGTATCGAGGATTTGTTTGATCAATTGAAGGGAGCCAAGGTGTTCTCCAAGATTGACCTGCAGTCTGGGTATAATCAGATTCAAGTGCGGGAACAAGATATAGAGAAGACCACTTTCTCTACAAGGTATGGGCACTATGAGTATAAAGTTATGTCCTTTGGACTAACGAATGCCCCTGCTGTCTTTATGAAGACGATGAATAGTATGCTACATAAGTATCTTGATGACTTTGTGGTTGTGTTCACCGACGATATTCTAATTTATTCTAAGACGGAGGGAGAGCATGAGCAGCATTTGAGGCTCGTGCTTGAGGCTCTGAGGGAGAATCAGTTCTTTGCCAAATTAAAGAAATGCGAGTTCTGGATTTCTGAAGTGGGCTTCCTGGGTCATGTGATCAACCAGGAAGGTATTTCAGTAGATCCAGCTAAAATTTTAACTGCAGTGAACTGGAAGAGGCCAACTAATGTCAAAGAAGTGAGAAGTTTTCTAGGCTTAGCTGGTTATTACCGGCGTTTCGTAAAAGACTTCTCAATTATTGCCGAGCTAATGTATCAACTCACGCGGAAGGGCGTGAAATTCCATTGGACCAATGAATGTGAGTGCAGTTTCTGCACTTTGAAAGAAAAGTTAGTTATTGCTCTTTAATTTAAGGCAAAGAAGGTGGCTGGAACTGATTAAGGACTATGATCTTACAATCCAGTACCACCTGGGCAAGGCGAATATGGTTGCAGATGCCCTTAGTCGCAAGGAGACACACCCCACTCTAGGTTGTCCTATTGATGACTTCGATCGAATGGAAATATCTTATTGTTATGCAGGTACAACACCAATTGAGACGCAGTTGCTGCTGGAATTGGCAATTCCAGAGCGAGTGAGAGAAGTGCAACAACATGATCGATTGCTTCAATAAGTGAGGAAGCGCCTTGATGAAGAGAAAAAGGGGGACTTTAGCCATGATGAGTCGGGCGCATTGCGGTTTAAGGGCCGCCTTTGCGTGCCACCAAAGGGCTCAGGTCAAGGATGATATATTGAGAGAGGCTCATCGTACCCTGTACACGGTACACCTGTAACATCCCAAGTTTCAGACTTGTGTTTCCAATGTAAGAAAATGAGTAGAAATTAAAAAAATTTCTTACATCATGTATTTCCTGTATGTACTAAACAATTATTGTACAAGAGTTATGGAAATACAAAGTCACAAGTCTGTTTATTCAAATCTTGATCCTTCAAAAACATTCTTGTTCCATCTTGTGTTAATCTCCTGGAAATAATTTTCCTAAATTCCTGGGTTGCTGTGTAACCCCTCTGAAAAATTTCACAATTTTTAGAAATTGTTTGAACATTTTTGGAGGTCAGTCAAACCTATTCAAATTCTGGTCAAACTGTGGACCAGCACCTTGTGGAATTTTTGGAGGGAAATGTATAGCACAAAAACCTCTGCAAAATTTATACAAGGTCAATCACTCAGCCAGCAAGCTCCTGTAAAAATTTCAGAAAATTTGGAGTTAGTTTGCTACCTCAATCAAATCCCCAAAGGTTCAGCTCATTTTTTTTAATCCCCAAAATCAAAGGTGGTCTGAGTCAGACTCGGGCTCGAGTTAGACCCGAGTCCGACCCAGCCAATTGACCCGCTCGAGTCAAGTCACCAGGTCGCACTCGAGCTTGATCCTGGTCCACCGTGTGTGAGTCGTTGGATTAGAATCCAACGTTCACGACCACCCCGGCCTCCTCTGGTCATCTTCTTCCTCGTGCCGTGCGTGGCGTGGCCCTGTCTTTTCGTGCGTCCTCGTCAACGCCTACCTTGTCGGGACAGTAGCGGCGTGGCAATGCTTTCGGCTTAAAGCCATGTTTCGCGCTGCTCCTGTCGTTCCCAGCTCTATCGCGAGTTCGCGCTCATCGCAGATCACCGCGGGGGCCCCCTCCCCTTGTACCATTGCTCCCTAGCTTCATAATACCTCCGAGGACCTTCCCTGGCCCTCTTTCACTCACAATCCCCCACCCCCAGTTCATTTTCAGCTTGCGAGGCTCAAAAATTCCCACGACACCTTAATCGCCATTTTTGGGACCTTGGAGCTCTTCGCTGTCGTCGGAGCTCCAGTGGTTCTTGAGCCCTTACTTCATTTCCTTTTCGGACCTCTTGGTCGTCTGGGACTCATCTTTTAACTCAAGGTTTGATTTGTTTCTCAGGGACAAGTTGAATTTGGGTTTTTGGTTTCCGCGGCCGTTTGGGGACATCGTCGTCTCCGGCTCCGGTAAGCCTTCTCTGTTCCATCGTGCGGTTCTGGACCACCTTGTGGTTCGTGCGAACCCATCCTGGCCGTTCTTTTCGTTGTTGGTTGATCAGAGCTCCGTGCCGTCGTCATCTTCTCCGCCTCCGGTGAACTGCTCCGCCGCCAGCACTTCTCCGACCTCCTCTGGACCACCCCTGTACCCTGGTGAGTCCGTTCTAGCCCTGTAGAGCTTAATCACTAGCTTGGTTAGCTCGTAGCGCTCGGTTTCGTCGTTTTTGGTTTTTACCGAAAACACTCCTCCACCCCTCTCCGGCTCGCCGGCGTTACAGGCCCGCTCCGCCGTTGAGAGTGGTTCCATTATGTGCACAATAGTATTAGGGTCGTTTTCGTACAGTTGGTTAGTACCGCCATGGTCTTGGTCGCCGGCGACGTGCCGGCGAGTGAACCGCAGTGCTCTGTATCTTGTCGGATTTTTGACAAGTCCTAGGACCTCCTTGGGTTAATCGCGGCCGCCCACGACCACCCCGGGTTAGATCCGAGCCTTTGGCTCCGTTCCGAAAAACTTAAGCCTCTGGACCTCCCCCTAGTATAATCTCAACCGTTAAGATCACCTCCAAGTCAAATCTGTACCGTAGAGGGTTTTCCGTGTAAATTCTAAGTCCCAGAACCTCCTTGGATCAATCTCGGCCGTTAAAGACCTCCTAGGATTAGCTCTTAGCCGTTAGATCCTGGTCTGCGAAAACTATAAGTGCCAAGACCTCCCCTAGAGTCGATCCTAACCGTCTAGGACCACCCCGGTTAAATCCTAGCCGTTTAGATCTTTTCCCGTGCGCAAAAGACCTCCTTTGGTCATTTTGCAAAGACCACCCTCGGGGTCCTCTTTGTAAAAAAGCCACCCTTGGTCTTTTACAAAGACAACCCCCGCTCAGGACCTCTTTGGATCTATCCTAGCCGTTCTCGACCTCCTCGGATTTAGATCTGAGCGTTAGATCTCCCTTGTAAAATCCTTAGTCTCAGGACCTCCCTCCGCGTCGATCTGAACCGTTCAGGACCTCCCTAGGTCTAATCTGAGCCGTCCAGATCTCCTCCCGTTAAAACCCTATCGCATAGGACCTCCCCGAGTAGATCTTGGCCATCCAAGACCTCCTCGTTTAAATCCCAGCCGATCAGGACCTCCTCTGGGAGATCTTGACCGCCCAGGACCTCCCTCGCTTGATCGTGACCGTTAAAGACCTCCCTCCGTAGGTTTAACCTTAGGACCTCCCATAGTGCTCGGGACCGCCAGATCTTGATCTGACGGTCACGACCTTTGTTAGGCGCGAGGACCTCCTTTGCGTGCGCTGTGCATGCACTGGTCGTGGCCGTTGGATCAAATCTCAACGGTCCATACCTCCCCAGTGCGGGAGGAGGTCTTTTGTGCGCTGTGCTTCGAGGTCCGTGGCCTTGCGATGCAAGATCAACGGCCCACGACCTCTCCTTATTCGTTCAGTTCATTTGGACCTCCCGAGAGCTCAAATTTTCTAAGTCTTTTAATGTTTCAAATTTCTAAAGTGCATAGCTTTGTCATTTTAGCTCCTTTTTGAATGATTCCAGTTGCTGTAGCTCTGTTATAGAATGAACTTTAATTTGAGAATGAATTTAGGCACTGTTATGTAGTAGAAAATAACTTTAACTGCATTATCTTATTTAGTGAAAATGGTTGTCTAGAAATTCATTGAAAATTTGTAAAATGCATAACTTATTCTCTGTAATTCCAAACTGAGCAAACTAAGTTTTGTTAAAACCCACTAGGAATGTGCTGTAATATAGAATAGGTCTTTTTATGATCCTTGCCACTGAAGTTAATGATTCACTAGTTTTAGAACTTAGAAAAATCATAACTAATTCATTTCAACTCCAAATTATGCAAACTCAGTTTTGCTGTTGTTAAGATAACCATATCTACCTACCATAAAAATTTCAGGTTCCAGATCATTCTAGAAATTTTCGTCATGAACAGTAGCTATAATTAATTTAATTAGGATTTTTCAGGCTGAGAGAACTTAGTTTAGCCATAACTTTTTCATGATAAGTCCAAATGAAGTGATTCTTGTTTCTAAAATTGTCTAAAATCAACCTCTAACTTCTGCATAAATTTCTTGGGATTTGGATGTTCTTTGCTGTTGAGTTCCTTTTGGTGTTCTTCGTTCTTATCGGTTTTTATCGCCTTTTCGCGTTAGGTTCCGAAGAATTTATTGAACCTGAGCACTCCCCTCTGCAGCAAGACCAATCCCAGCAAGGCAAGCAGTTTGATCATGTTAATTCCATTATTTTAAGTATTTATGTTGATTACAAATTCTATGTATGCATTGCTACTTTGTGTTAATAGTTGACCTAGTAGATGCATTTCCTTAGGTAAATGATTATTCTCTACTATTATTGAGCCTAGGTTATTGCTGTGATTAGGGCTCGTGGATGAGCTCTTGTCACTTAGTAGTTGCGAATTAATTGCTTAGCCATGCTTAGCTTCCGGTAGAAATGGGCGGTTATCGACTTGTCGATAACCTTGATCACATAAAACTTATTATGATCTATGATTTCAGCTTTGTGCCATGTCTACTTATGAAAACTAAAACTGAAAAACAAAATAATTTAGACTTGGGCACAATGGTAAGATGGTGTGATTTTGGGTGTGACTGGAATGGTGCCCCGGGTCAACAAGGACCGAACATCTTGTTACACTAAACCAAGCATTTTAGCGTGCTAACCACACTAGAGGGTATGTGACCTCTCTTGACTTAGTACTTTGGCGTGTATTGGCTTTGGGTCGCAGGAGGTCGCAGGAGGGATGGTGTTGGGAGCATTGTAGTGTCCGAAAGGCTTCACCCGTGATGGGATTTGTTGTCTTTCGGCTTGCAATGTAAGCGTATGGGTTTCTATCCATACGAGCGGCTCGTAGTCAATGCACAAGATTGGAAATGTCTCGTAGGACTTAGCCGTGCCGGCATACCTTCGGTAGTGTGCTTTGTGGCTTAAAGGCGGTCTGAAGTGTGGGTACATTGGTACACCCCTGCAAGGTTAAAACTATTCGAATAGCCTCGTCCTAGGTTATGGACACGCTTGGCAAGGTCTTTCAAGAGTTAGACTACAACCTTTTAATTAAAACTTGATGGGTGGTACGAATCGGTGATTCGTGCTATGTTGTAGTGGCTATTGGGATAGTCACTTCCAGGTGGTTACTTGTATGTACCTTTATTCCGCTGTTATTTTGACAACAAAACAATTTTGTAAACTTGCTTTTAAATGTATTACATTATTGCAAAAAAGTTGGCTTTGTGCAAAATGGGACATACAACCTCCACCTAAATAACCTTGCATGTAGTTTATGAATAGGTCTGCTATTCCACACGTCAGTCTTGTGTACTCAGTTATCTTGCTTAAATGTATTTGTTACAGAGGAAGAAGGTGAGCTTGAGGGGCCTCACTTCTGTGAGTTGTGCTGTGGTAGCCTTAGAGGCGTCTAGCTTGGCGGCCCGGTCGGTTGCCTTGTGGGTTGTGTGGATAACCGGTCGACTTTTGTTCTAGCCATCTTATGGCACCTTTTGCTTCCGCTGTCATTCTTGTATATTGTTCTATTTGGCCGGTCGGCTCTTTTGTAATAACTTTACTTTATGTATGTTGTTGTTGAACTTAGTGATGTATGTTGTATGGAAATGATGTGTAATTTTGTGATGATGCGCATATACTGCAATTCTGGGAAGCATATGTCCATCGAGGCTTAGAATGTTTAATTAGTAATGCTAGAATCATTTGGAGGTTAAGTGTTACTAGTTAAATATTCCGGGTCCTCACAACACCCTGGCGAGACCAAGATGTACCGGGATTTGGAAAAAGGTTTCTGGTGGAAGAGAATGAAAGTGGATGTCGCTCGATATGTGGCATCTTGTGGGATTTGCCAGCAGGTGAAGGCTGGGCATAAGCGTCCCACTGGATTATTACAACCTTTGGATGTTCCCCAGTGGCCATGGGATGACATTACCATGGATTCCGTAGTCGTCCTACCTCGTACCCAGCGTGGTAAGGACGCAATTTGGGTAGTGGTGGATCGATTCAGTAAATCCGCGCACTTCATCCCTATCCGTACGACGAATTCGGCAAGTGATTTGGTACCCATCTATGTGCGTGAGATGGTAAGGCTGTATGGTGTGCCCAAGACGATAGTTTCTAATAGAGATGCCAAGTTTGTCTCCATATTTTGGAAGGGTTTGCAGGGTACTCTGGGCACGAAGCTTTAGTTTAGTATCGCTTTCCACCCATAGACGGATGAGCAGTTCGAACACACCATTTAAACACTAAAGGACATGCTGAGGTCCTGTGTTCTGTCTTGGAAAGGTAGCTGGGAGGATCATTTGGCACTCGTGGAGTTTGCGTACAACAACAGCTACCACTCCAGTGTTCGGGCAGCGCCATTCGAGGTTCTGTCTGGGCGGAAGTGTAGATCGCCACTTTGTTGGGATGCCATAGGCGAGAAGGCTGTTCTAGGCCCGGATTGGGTCCAACAAACAGTGGAACGAGTGGCGGAGATTAGACAGAATTTGCTAGCTGCCCAGAGTAGGCAGAGAAGCTATGCGGATGTGAGGCGCGACTTAGAGTTCGAAGTAGGGAATCTAGTGCTCTTGAGAGTGTCTCCTACTAAGGGAGTTGTGCGATTTAGTACCAAAGAGAAGCTTAGCCCGCGGTACATTGGGCCATTTCCAATTTTGGCACAAATTGGAAAGTTGGCATATCGTTTGGACCTTCCTGAGTCCATACGAGGAGTACACAATATGTTTTATATTTCTATGTTGATAAAGTACTTAAGGGATCCGGAGCCTGAGATCATGCTAGAACCATTGTCCCTTAAGCCAGATCTTACCTTCGAGTTCCGTCCAGTTCAGATTCTGGAGGAATTAGAGGAGGTGTTGAGGCACAGATCGATAAAGTATGTTAAGGTGCTTTGGACGCATCAGTCTGAGCGAGAATCGACCTAGGAATTGGAGTCTCGCATGCGCGTGAAGTACCCGGATTTGTTCTCCACGGGTACGAGTTAGAGTTATTATTTATGTAAAGTTGTTTTAGGTTGGTCTGTTGTGTGGATTGTTGAACGCAAGAATTCGGGGTCGAATTCTGTTAAGGGGGATGGAGTGTAATGCCAGTAGAAAATGCTAAATGAGTAACTGTAATAGTAAGGGTGAGTTTTACCTATTTACCTCCCTACAGTAAGATAGAGAGAGAGAGAGGTACAGAGAGAGGTAGAGAGTGAGAGGGGAGGGGATAAGAACCAAGCCAGCCCTAGTTCATCCCCCCAAACCAGCACCCCACTGTCCATCCCATTTCTTCCCCACCGAAGGCAACCAAGAGGAAGCAAGGCGGCAGCCACGGGTGGCAATAGGAGCCGGGGCGAGGGCAAACCAGCGAGCCAGGTAGATTCCTTCGTCCCTCTACCTCTTGTCCATCCCAATCGAACAAGTAGGCCATAGCACTAGGAAGCACAAAGTAAATAGGGGAGGGAGAGCAGATCTTACCTGGGGTGGAGCTTGGGCAGCGGCGTCGCTTGGGGGAGGTGCACGGCGGCCGGCGGTGAGCTGAGGGAGAGGCAACGCTGCAGCGGCACCGAGGGGAGGCGGCCGGCGGCCGGAGGCCGAGTCAGCGCGAGGGCACGTGGGGAGGAGCCGGAGGCGGCGGGCTGGGCACAGGCCGGCCGAGCAGCGTAGGGGAGCCGAGCCAAGCGCAGGGAGGCACGGGTGCAAGGGGAGCCGAGGGCGCGGCTGGGCATGGGAGTGCGGGCCGGGCCATCGGCGGCGCTGGGAGAGCCACTGTGTGGGAAACGGAGAGACTGAGAGTGACGGGGAAGGTGAAGTGATAAAGGGAGACCAGGAGCTGGGAGTGTCGGCCGGGTTAGGAAAGAAAAGAAGGAAAGAGAAGAAGAAAATGAGAAAAAAGAGAAAGGGAAGGGGTGGAAAGGAATTTGGGGCGTGCACCTAAATTTTTATTCGCAATATTTGTCAGCGTGATCTCAATCAATTGTTATTATTAATTTGGGCACCGGATTAGCGCCCGGAGAGAAGGGGTTCGTTCGTGTCGGACTGCGTGTAGGAACATTGTTGTCCGTATGTGCGCATGTAATGCTACAATGTATTGAGATGAGTTGAATGCCTGTTCAGGTGGGGGTTCTAGCACGATGTCATCCGCACGTTACTCCGCTTCGCTTGGTTAAGAGGCAAGTGCATGGTAGAGCGATAGTATATTAGTGCTATGAAATATGTGATGTTTGCGTGATATGATAATGTTGACATGATGATGCTGATACGCTAACGTTTATATGATGATGCTTACATGGTAATGTTTAGGTGATGATGCTTGTCTAGGTAAGGATGCTTACGTGGTAGTGTTCAGGTAATGATGCTTACGTGGTAATGTTTACATGATAATGTTTATGTGATGATACCTATATAGTAATGATTACATGAGGACACTTACATGATGTTATTCATGTGATGATGCTTATATGATTTCAATGTTAAATGATGATGCTTACATGATAATGGTTTCATGTGGATGGCAATGATGATGGGACAAGGTGAGCAATGAGACTACTATGTTAATGATGACAATAATGAATCATGTTAATGACAATGGACATGTGCATTTGCATCATGGCAAGAATGCATGAGCCAGGTCGGTGAGAAAGTCATGTAACTATTCCGGTGAGGTCGGTGAGAAAGATACATGACTAGTCCGGTGTGTTCTAGATAAAATCTTACATCTGTAGGGACTAGATAAAGTCCGACAATGTAAGGACCCCATCCTAACGAAGATAGGGGAAGAGTGTGTCATCGACGGGTGACCACTCCGCAATACCGGTATCAGCTGATGAGATGCATATGAGCATAAGCATGAGCATGATGGTGCATTCACATGTATGTGCAATGCAATGATCAAATGAGCATGTAGAATGATGATAAATAGTACTAATGGAAAATTAATGGTGGAAATAATGACATGGTTATGTTTGTTGGCATGACAGTGTTTATCGTCGCTATTATGTGCTTGCTGAGTCTTCGGACTCACCCTTACTTGTTAATATATTTTTAGGTGATCGTTGCAAGTGATATGCTTTGGGAAGGGAGAATAGATCATCCACGGCACATGTAGTTTCTAATGCAACTCTTTCTCCTTAGATAATCCATCTTTTGTTGTAAAATGTTTAATCGTTAAATTTGCTGCACATAATTGATATTATGTTATGTATGATGGTAACATTCCAGACCCGGTGACGGGTCGGGGTGTTACACATGGTGCACGCACGCGCGCTCCACGGCGTGCGCCGACCAACCCGCAGTCCACCGCTCGGGACGTCGTGCTCCCACCAGTTCTCTCTCCGACGCCAGCCTAGACGCCCGCGGCGGCGGCACGTCTCTGGAGATTGGGCATTGGGCTAACCCGCCGATCACACGCTCGAGATCCCCACGGTACTCGCCACCGTCCAGGGTGCGGCGGACAAGGTACGGAGCGTTTGATGCGTAACACTGGCTTAAAAGACCCTTAAAATGATGAATCCCACCATTAGCTCGGCCGTGCAGGCCGACCTGCTTGTCAATGTTCGAAAGATTCATTCATCTAAGCATAGCTGTACAAATGAACCTGCTTGCTTAGTAAAGAGTTAAGAGACAACATCGACAAGCTAACATCTGCGGACAACAATTACTGAGTAGCAGGCTAGCAGCAATACCGAAGACAACAACAAAATGGAAGGCGCTCATTTAGTCAAATCAACGAAGCATACTTGATTGGTACAATGGCACTCGTCCATTTTGCCACAGTACTACAGTTCTACAACATTCAGATTTCTGAGGTGCACCCGGCTCTGAAAAAAAAATATCGGGGGTACAAAAGTTGCGTCCTTCCACGAATCTCTGTGCTACAGGTATTCAAGTATAGCTAAAACATCTGTATAAATAATTGCATCTAAATGTTTAAGCTCCAGTCATAGGGTTGGTGCAAGACTTTCAATTGAGTGTTCGCAAGCAGTTCCAAGAGTTGCTCCGATTCTGCAGGCTCGAGATAATTTGCAGCATGCTTCAGCACTTCTGTCTCGTTCTTGCCAAAATCCGTGCTATACCTGAAAATCATTTAGAACATGGGTTTGAGCTCAGAAACTTATCATCAAATCATTGTCCGTACTATGATAAGATCACCGTTATAAACTGAGAGTCATTTATTTTCTTTCAATCATTTGCTACTGCCATAATTTCATGAAAGTGCATATCAGGTAAGAGTAACCAGGCAAATTTTTGTAACTCGCTCACTAATTGTCTGATTGTACATCAAATTTATGATCATCCGTCACGTAAGAAAATGGATCAGTATGCATTTCATTGTTATCTTAAATAGTGGATATTGGATGATCAGCGAACTCATTAAACCACATCCCCTCAATTTGTTGGGCCTTGCAAAGTTCCACTTGTATTTCTTGTGAGTACATCCTAAAAAGCGGAGGCACAATGCCTTCCTACATTATTGGATCAAACAGTCCAAGTTAAAAATATATATAATATACTTTTAGTTATTCGCTTTCATTAGCTTAAATTTTAATAAGCCGAAACACAGACACCCATATTTCTTTGTAATAATTATCAATATCCTTTTATATTATTTTGAAATTACATGCAAAGTAGGACTAACAGCTTTTTGCAGACATTCTTTCATTCACAAATCACAAATGTACAATCCGTTTATAAGGCCACATAAGTGCTCATGTACCATCAAGGATAAAAACATCGGCGTTAACCGGCTGGTTACCAGGGGTTACCGGCCATACCGGCCAGGCCCGTTAAAAAATACTGGTCCGAAAAGTTTTAAATTTAAAATTTGAATTGATGAATAGTAATTTCGGGCGGTAACCAGTCAAAGCGAGTGGTAACCAGCTGAAAACCGGCCAAATTCAAATTTTGAGTTTAAATTTGGTGATTGAAACCATCCGGTAGAAAACTGGTTACCACTGGTAACTGGTTAGGGTCTGGTAATTTTTCCGCAACCGGTTTTTGAATCCTTGTGTACCATGCAAGAGCTAAAAGTTGGGGTAACTGCCTTTTGGACTTTGGAGTATTTCTCATCGTATATTCATATACAACTTATACTAAGAGCAGATTCAGGCGGCCAAAAACAAGCAGGCACTAGTGGACAGCTATGCCACTGCCATGCAGGGTTAAAACAAACAAGCAGGCACTAGTGGAGAACTATGCCACTGCCATGCAAGGTTAACAAGTTTAGTTTCACATAGGACAGGTATTATCTACTTTTCGTCTCCAACTAAAAGGACAAAAAAACTAGATTACCTAACATAAAATTCATCCTTGCTTATGTCGGATATGATTGAACATGGTTACCAATATAATTGAACATGTCATTGTGCTAGATGCTCCAAGAGTAGCACTGATAAATGCATGGCCATTTTGACACAACAAATTCTGGTATGGTACACTGAGAGCATTAGACCTTATCATAAAGCAAGAATAGCAATCATCTTACCATCGCAAAATCTTGCTTATAGATGCAGCCTTTGCTTCATGATCAACAATCAGTCCTCCATTCCTTAGGAAAACACGTGCAGCTTCCATCAATTCTTTGTCGATATTTCCTGGCGAGTAACACCTAAGTGCAGGTCCAGATTTGGTGCCACATACCAAAGCAAAGTGAACAAGAGGTTCAGGGTATGGAAGGGCCACCTGCAGTTACAAACAAGGAGCAAAAGGCAGTGAAAATTTATTCTCATTGCAAAATCATCAGCTTTTGTAAACTCCTGCATGACATATAAGGCGATAGGAATTAATTAGTTTAAAAGAGTGACATATACTTTTTAAATAGAATGATGCACTATACCAGTATTACAGTGCTACTATAGCGTACTAAGGGTTCTGGCCGCTATGTAAGTGGCTGTTTTGGCAAGTAGGTACAGTTATGGGGCTCTGACAAGCTAAAACAACCGCTACAGTGGAGAGCATGTAGCGGGCAACTTCTATATAGAGATGATTTATCTTTCTTTGGCAGTCGTTTATTGCACATCTAACCTTTTCAAAGATTTTTACTACATGTCCTAAACCTGACTTTCCAGAAACGAACAAAAATAATATACTAAATATACAATGGGCCTTCGTATTCCTTCCCTCTGCTTGATAATGACTCTCTCATTGTCCAAGATCTTCATTTAGCTCCTTATGAAGGAAAATGTTGTATAAACCTGATTAGTGGTCACAATCTACAACACTAGGCCCTAAATACTAGGTAAATTCCATTCATCTCTTCCTCAAGAAAATAAAAAGGTAATTTATTTCTGCAAATATGGCAGAGCGTGTTGTGCCTTCTATATGCTATCCTCTATAAAAACATTTCAAAGAAATGCTTCCACAATCCGGTACTAGACACTGCTGGCCAACACTCATTCGCTTGTATACACCCAAAGCAACAATACACAAACAGCATTATGTTGCACCAGACATTAAATTATATCAATAAGCGTTTATGAGAAAAGATAAGCATAGCTATTTGTTTTCCACAGAAGATCGAGAAATCTTGTTGAATTTCTTTCCACATGATAGGAAATTTTGTTGCAATGGTCCCCGTCAGGCTGTCACACTAATGTTTCAGTGATTTTGACAGCCACTAACACATGTCAAGCATGTACCCCTTATGCTGCCCTATCTAGATAGAACTGCAAAGGGATTATATACCGTAGAGTCTAGACAGGAAAAGCAAATTTAAGAGTGTATAGTTCAAAAACATTTTTCCTGAACATCTCTACTCTGGTGGCAAGCATAGACCTAAGAAGCATTGCATGGTATAACAAAAGTATATAGCACAACATTAAGAAAAAGATCACGAGGAGTCCAGGCATCATCATGAAAAATGGGGAAAACACAGCGGTCGTCAACAGTGAAATCTGTTTCTCTTTTTTGGCTGGGATCTGCTTTATTCACCTTGGATCTTTGGTCTTTCTGTCCAAAGGGCTTGGCAAGGTTGTATGGTGGCCTTTGGTTGCCACGTAGTATGCCATTTTGGATAGCTGACAGTGAATAGGCAAATCCGCCAATGACATACTTAAAATCTCCAAAAAACTTTCTCCTGTCCAGTGGTCCAGCAGGATAACCACATGCCACTAATGCATGGATAACCATCATATTGTACAGATTTATGAAGAAAGCGAGCTTTTCTTCACGTGACAAGTCATTAATTTCCACCCTCTGGAGCTCTTTAGTAGTTCTAATATACCTATGCAAGAAATAGGAGAGTTAGTACAACACAACCATCACCCGTCACAAAAAGAACTAAATCATTAGTATATTCACAAAACATGTTATTTATATATTTACAGCATAAAATACATAGAGATAAAGCTCAGACAACATATCGGGGTTTACTCATTACATTGTAAACCTAAACATCTGAATCGATTAAAAATTTGTCAGAAGTAGTCAGAACAAGCAATACAATGTTATCCATTGTAAAATCCGCAGGAAAACAATACAATGATTATCCAGTGTACTTTGTCTGTTGCAAAGTGCAGACCTTTTAAATTCCTCACAACCTTGGATGCTTCTGTAGTCAACATGTCTACCATCTTCAGATACGTAAGCTTCAAAAATGGCATAAGACAACACTCGTAACCTTGATGCCACTTCAACAATGGGTTTCGGTGCAACATCAATGATGCCCCTAGGGATGTTGTAGCACTGAGTCATAATTATGGGATCATGATCCAGGAAACGATACAACTGATTTCCATCTTCAAGGATATTTTCACTGCAATGCCAGAAGTGTATTAATATTAACAACCTCAAAATATTGTCAATTGATACAGATCACAGATGGATATAATAGAAACGAGAACAATACTACAAAATAATTTCAAAAACTTACTCTAGAACATGACGAAAGAAGTGTTTGCTTGCAAGCTTTCTTCCCAATTCCACCGCCTACATGGACAATATGTATTCATAATTTTTTTATAAAAAAGGTTAAAGCTGTGTACTATATTCTTACAGTAGGGGACTAAAATAGAATAGATATTCAGTATTCACTTTCCTAAATGCATAATGCGTTCCAAATATACTTATTATAAAATAAGAAAATTTTGCCATCTATAGTTAAATGAAAAATAGTCTCAAGAATCAGAGAAACCAAGACTAATGGTGTTTGAGAGCCATATGGAAGTACTAGATATAGCATGGCTCAAAAAAGAGTAATTTATTAACAAGGGGCCGTAGATATTTTACCTCATCTCTCTCCAAATACTGATCTTCTGATAAGAAGTCTACAGCTTCACTACCAAGAAAGCAGTTGCTAAATCTTCTCATTTTGTAAAATCTATCCTTCAGAGTGATGGACTCTCTCATTTTTCTGACAATGGTTGCCAACTCATCCATCTTCCCACTTCCAGATCCATCATCTTCTCCAGGTAAGGGAGGCAAGGGAGTAGCAGGCGAGGGTTCATCTTTGAAAAGAACACTGATTCTCTCTTCAAGTATACCAGATTCCTCCATTTTCTTCAATTCAGTTAACCCTCCAATCAGCAGGTCATTGAAATACACTTTTGGTACTGTGGATGACCCAGTATTCTTCTCCAATTCCAACTTTCTACTAGGGAATATGTCAATGTTAATCTCAATATACTTGAGCCCTTTCTGGTGCATGAATAACCGTACCATTTTGCAATCTTGACACCCCAGTTTTGTGTATAGGATAATCCTTCCCTTCACTGTTGGTTGGTCTATCAAACCAGGCACATTTTCATGCCCAGCTTCCCCAGTTACAAAACTATCAAAATCTCGTCCAATTTTAATCAAGTTCAGTGGATTCCATGTAGTCCTTTCCTCGGATTTCTGCTGCACCCCTTTTGGTTTAGATTCAGCATCTGAGCCAGGCTTTTCACTATCTATGCTTTCTGAACAATCACTCTTGTCATCTTCAACAGAAAAATCATTCTCATCTTTTTTGCCAGAAAGGCGCCGTATAAATGTTGAAACTGCGAAGGCACCCTTTTCCTTAACAAAATTCTTTATTGCAGCAGCTTTTTCGTTGAGTACAGACCCCTGAGATTCTGAATCAAGTTCCACAGATTGATAGGAAGAACGCCTCAATTCTTCCATTTCAGGAACCTCAGTTCCATCAAAAACCGGCTCTTCAGATCTGTCTTCAGCAAGAATCTCTTTCACGGTCTGGTTTGAATTTATAGGCTCCATGACATCTGAGCTTTCACTTTTATTGATCTGCTCATTAAAATCCTTTTCTGAATCATTGCCCCCATGGATCGACACTTCTGACTCATTGATTAAATTCTCATTTGAAGAATTTTCTTCTTTTACATTCAACATTTCTGTTTTCCTCAACAAATCCCCTTCATCTTCACCCTTTTCTCCACGATTAGGGGACTCTTCAGTGACAGCAAAAAAATTCTCATCCTTGTCTCCATTCTCCATGACGCAAGACAAGCTAATCAGTGTACAAAAATTCAAAAACAGCCTTCAGCAGGAAGCCTGTGTGACCATCAAGACATGCGAGCAATTATTAAAAGCTAACGAAGAATGGGAAGAACACATTTAGAAGGATAACAGGTCAACTATCCATTGAAGCTTAGGTTAACCGATCAAATACAACAGACAAGTGGCACAATGACAAGAAGTACATAATTGAATTTATGATCTACCTTATCATGAAAAGCTTATGCAATTAGGAAATGTTGGCATTTTTGCCCATATGGCATATGCCAACACATATGTCACACTGAAAAGAAATGGTGTGCAAACTGAATCTGCCAAGAGACCAAGATGGAAATTCTTTATTCATTTAGATCTTGTGCATTTCCTCAAGGCACGCCAAGTATCAGTCAGCCACTCAGATGAGTATGCAAGTGAAAGTTCAGTGATTTTAGCGACATAAGCAAACTACATATGCTAGATCTTGGGATACCCCTATAGTCCACTCTTCTGCCGTTCCCGTGCACGATACGGCACCGATACAGCAATACAGAGGGATACAGCGCGATACGGTATCGCGGATTATCGGTGGAATTTAGGTTCGAAAATAAATAAACAAAACTCCCGATACATCGTCGATATGCCGCAATACGTTTCCGATACACGAAGCCCAACAACGTTCATTTGAAAACCCAAGAAAAGCCCAGTCCAAAAAAGCTCAACCCAACATCAAAACTCACAATGTCTCATGACTAACCCTAGCCCCTCCTCCTCTAAGCCATTTGCCGCCGCCACCCCTCCTCCCTCCGCCGCCCCTCCTCCAAGCCATCCCGATCATCGCCCCTCTCTGTCGCCGTCGCCCCTCCTCCTCCCTCCGCCGCTCCTCCTCCCTCTCCGCCTCCCCTCCTCCGTCTCCACCGCCCCTCCTCCAAGCCATCCCGACCGTCGCCCCTCCTCCTCCCTCCGCCGCTCCTCCTCCCTCTCCGCCGCCCCTCCACCACTCTTCCCTCTCTGCTGCTGCCACCACCCCTCTTCCTTTGACACTCCTCCCTCTCCGCCTCCCCTCCGCCCTCCGCTACCCCTCAAGGATCCGAGGTCAAGTCACATTTTGACATTTTGTTGGGTAAGTCATCCTTTCTTTTCAGAATTTCTCATATAGCCTGCAACTGCAAATCTGCAATTTAATGATTAGTAACAATATTGTCTACATGATTTATTTGCATGGACTGTGGAGGAATTGAGGAGCTTGACCAGCCCAAAAAATGACTATTGGCAAGGAATACATTGTTTTCATCAAGGTAATCTTATTGTCTCAATCTCTCGTAGCCTCTATACATTTTTCTCATTTTTAAATGCATATACACTCTCGATGTATCCTTGTTTTTAGAAAATTGCGTACTGCTGTACCGATATCGTGTATCGGGGCAACATAGGCTAGATCATTTTAGAGATATCGAATGATATGGATCGCAGGATCAGTCATCCACTATCTCGGGGAATGCATGCAAGATAGAATGTCCACATCTTAAATTAGTAAATTCTTTTCAATAGTAAATATTGGGTTTGTACTCAGTAAGTTTTCAGTAGCAGCAAGGACTCTCGAGCGTGTTCTTAATAATATATTCTTTTCACGACTAAATGGAAAGACATGCGAAATGGTGCACCGTTAAACCTCAGCAACTACATTGAAAGGATTAACGCAGATGCAAACACGTTGTATCCAATAAATCATGGGGCCAAACGCTGGTACATCACAATAACTTGCCTGCAAAACTTAAATAACGCAGCCAATCTGATCCGCCAGACTGCCATTAGATGGTGAATCGTTCACAATTAGCACCGGAGCAAGTACTAATCACCTAACCGCAAGCGATACGCACCGTGCCAAGCATGTGCCCACAAGCGGAAACACGGTTATGGATTGAGACACCTCACACGAGACAAACCCTAGAGAAATCTAATCACACACGAAATGCACAAGCGCGGCGTTCGAATTTCCGACATAAACCACATCGAACTATCCCTCAAAATCATCGCTGAATCCCCAAACTCCAACCATACGCAGCCAACCACAAGTATCAAATCACCAAACAGCGCCATAAGCAGCCGCCCATCAACACCACCACAACACGCAAAAACCACATATCAACAGGAAATCACAGATTCCACCCACCGAAAAACCGAAAGCACGAGATGATAAACCCTAGCAAAAAAAATCTCCGATAAACCACAGAGGAAGCAGTCTGCAATCGACCGGGAAAAAGAGCCGATTAAACTATATAGCAAAACAAAAGGTACAAACATGAGGAGAAAAGGATGGGAGAAATGGATTCCAATCTGGAGCCTGGAGATCTCGAAACGATGGAACCAATGGACAGAAACGAAATAAAATCAGGGAAAAGGAGAGGAAAGATTAATCGGGAGACAAGAGAAGGAAGAAAGGGAGAGAGCGGCGGCGTACGCGAGGGTTTAAGCCGCCCAGCAGCCAACGTTTTTTTTTCTTCGGCGTTTGAGGAGAGGAGATGGATTTGTCTGAGACGGACGCGAGGAGAAGGAAATGAAATGGGGGAGCGGCGGAGACCGACCAGGGGATGGATGTAAGAAGCGGGAACCGCGGCCGAGAGAAACTGGCGAGGCGAGGAGGGAAGAGAAAGGGGCCCGGACGTTCCCGCCCACGTGGGTCTGTGGATGCAGTCTATGGAGTATGGACCACGGGCTTTGACCGAGGCGACCCACAGGGGGCTGTGGGTCTAGCTGAATACGTGGGCCCCTGTCACGATCGTGTGCCATGGTCCATGGATAGCCGAGAGAAAGCTTTTTTATTTTTTAATCTATTTTTTAAAAGATATTTTAAAAATAATTGCTCCCTAACTTTATTTTCATTATGATCCTTTAGTCACCATACTGTGTTGTTATGCCACCGACCGCGGCCTGACCAAACCTCCCACAATAGCCCTCCGAGCCAACACGTGTCTGTTTTTTTGACTAAATCCTGTCACACCAAGAGAAGTGGTGTAACAACACTCGTTTGCTATGCCGATGTTCATAGCGTAACAGCATGCTTTTGCCATGACACGCGTTGTAGCGTGGCTAAAATGGTCAGATTTGAAAATAAAGTTAAGGACATGTTATCTTTAAAATATTTTTTAAAAATGGGTTAAAATAGCAGATAGACGGACTCCTCTCTCAAAAATAAAAAAGAGAAAAAAAAGTAGAGACTCTGGCATGTTTAAAACTACAAACAAAATTTACCAGACAAAATATCGATCTAGTATAGGTTCATGATGTTAAACTAAACCAGCAGACAAAATATGATGATACTATCTGTGGTTGATTTTTTTTTCCGAAATAATCTTTTTTTATTCAGAATTACAGCAATAATACCATTTTTTTTACATAAATGACCTCGTTCGCCGTACGGTTGGGCAACTTGGTATAGTCGCCCAACCAGAGTGCGACACGTGTGCGAATCGGTCAACGAAACGGCGATTTCACCCACCGAGGCATTGTCGCCATACGGCTTGGCGATATTACCCTAGTCGTCAAATCGTATGGCGACTAGGTTTCGTCTGGGCCTGTCGACGATCAAGTTGCCGATCTTACAATAAATGGAAAAAAGAGAGAATGACGTGGGAAATCTTGGGATTACAATGGGACTGCTCTTTATTAGTATGAACTGAGATTTTACAAGGGGTGTATCCTGACAGAATGACGGACTACTTTTTAGAGTACAAGACAATGCTTCTTTCTTTCTATCTTCTGATGATCTGATCTTTCTGATGATCTGATCCCCCCTTCTTTGATCCGCCCAGGTTCCATCTTTAAATAGCCCTCGAAGAGGTGGCAGTTACTTCCGGAGAAGGCGCCTGATGCGAAGCGTTGCGTCTGGTCGAAGTCAAGTGATGGTTGATACAGAATCAACCGTTTGGCGGTTATATGTCTATGAAGCATATAACCGCACGGAGGTTATTTACTGGTGTGTCTTGGATAAGATACGTCGTATGGAATATGCACGTGTTCCATTCATCATACGGTAGAGAATATACCTTGGAATCAGTTCTTACCTTCTACGAGCAGTTCTCTTGGTCGGAGGCTTGGCTTGGGCCTTCGTCCGACCAGGGTACCCATTATGTAACCTCTGGAATCTCTACGACCAGTGAGGTCGTGCACCTCAAAGGTTACGACCATGAAGACGTATGGTCTTTTATATATTAAAGATAATATATAGAGGTTTTAATCCTCGTCAGCTAGCCCCCGAACTTTAAATGAATAGGTCATGTGAACACCTTTCTTCCGATGAAATCGTATCGGGATGACGCTATTAAATACAAAGGCATTTGAAGCGGTTTGTATTCACTTTAAAGTTGAGAACTTTGCCTTGGGATTTGAAGAGTTTCGTGTCCGTTGGACTTTTGAGTAACTCCTTATTACGGTTTAGGATTTAGAAGCTTATAAAACCCTTTGTAAACTTAAGGTTTTTTCACTTCCTCCTTTCTTTTCTCATCTTAGAGTAAAACTACCTCCGACCTCCTTTGCTTTTCTCACCCAAAAAGAACCTAACCATGTCGAACCAAATCACCAACTGGTCGGTTTCTGACCTAAGTGAGAAAAAGTTGGAGAATCTAGAGAAGATCTGGATGCTCCCCAGCAAGGATGTGATTTCTTGGAGATCCGCGTTTGGGGAACATTCCCCGAGCAGTGAAGATGGAGAAATTCATGTTTTTCTCGCATATATCGAATGCGGATTTCGGCTACCAATTCACTCCTTCCTTCCTCAAGTTTTGGAGTATTATGGAGTTGAATTGGTGAATCTGGCTCCCAATGCCATCGCCAATCTCAGTATTTTTATCTATCTCTGCGAAGCGTACTTGGGGATTCCAGCAGATCTGGATCTATTCAGGTACTACTACAGGATGACAAAGTCCGGAAAGGCGATTGGGACGCCTGGAGAGTGCACCTTGCGTCTCCATGATGGAAAAGCTGATGAGTATATTTTTATGTACTCAAAATCTTTGTGGTCGTCGTGGAAGAAGAGTTGGTTCTATATGAAGATCACGAAGAAAGACGACCTTTATTATTCAGTAAGAAGCGGTCGAGAATCCGAGATGGCGCTCCTCTACAGAGAAAGGGGAAATGTAGGAAATGGGTGAAGCAATCAAGCTTCTTAGTGTCAAAGGTCTAACATCTTGGCATGTGGTGAAGGATTTTTCCACACGCCGGGTTAGCCATTTGAAGGCCCGAGCACATAAGATGCTCTGGTACATTGGTCGTGATGATACGACCAGAGACTCTAAAGATGGTAAGCCATTTTGAGGATTCCGACCAGTTTACCTATTTTAGTTGATTATTTCTTAACTCTTTCATTTTACCTTTACAGCTCTATCTACTGATGAGATTAGAAGCCGGATCAAGATGATCTGCGCCGGAGAGCCTGGCGATAAGGCTAGTTTTCCTCGGATCTTAGCGGTCGTTTCCGCTGAAGAGAGGATTGAAAGACTTAAGGTAAAAACATCAACTGTTGTCTTGTTATCGTACATATTATTTTTGATCGGTATACCATAAATCCTCTTTGATGTGTAGTCGGTTGGGTTGAGAATCAACAAGGTCACTGAGAGATGTGAGCCTTCCAGAGGTAGGTAACCGAACACAAATAATATTTTGGATAAATTATGTTTATCGCCTAACTTTCTTTGATGATGAATTTAGGCGGTCGTCGTACCTTCCAGCAAGGTCACTGAGAACCCTCCAGTGACTACTGAGTCCACTGTTGTGGAGGTCGACGAATCTACATCTACTGACCCGGCAATCAGGGACCTCGACCAAATGGTTGCGGATATCGCTTCTGATTTCCGATCAGTGGATGTGCAAGACCTAGTCAACCCTACCGGTTTAAAACCGGTGAGACCAGTTGATAGGAAGAGGAAGGCTAGCGCAACGAATTTTAGTTCGATGCGCTATAAGGGTAAATTCAGAAAAACAACAAGGTATATATATAAAATGAAGAGGTCGTATTTATACATACCTTGGATCTTCCTTACCTTCTATCTTTCTCGTTTTAGATCTTCTGGTGTTCCGGTCGTGTCCGACCAGAGCACCCCTCGGGAAGAAGTTCCTGAGGTAAAGGTGGTCGTGAAGGCTCCTGACCAGGATACTCCTAAAGCAAAAACTACCGAGGATGATGAAGTAGCAAAAGAAGCCCCGAGCGGGTTTCAAAGATCTCGCTCAGATCCTCTAGTAATCCTTACTCCATCTCCTGAGGTAGTCATCCCAGAGATGCCCAACAAGTTCCACCTCCCATCGAGAATGTTCCTCGGGCTAACAAGTTCCCTTTTGTCCCGATTTATCGAGGATAAGGAACTTGACGGCTCGGGAAGATATCGGATCGTCAAATTGAGATGGATCCAAATTTGATTTTTGCCGATTATAACGATGTGGTAATCAAGGTTAGTATTCCACGACCGTGTTAATCTTTTGAAGTTCCTTTGAAAACTTACAAAGTATGTGTTTTTGTAGCACTGTCGAGAATTATCTTCGTGGTCGAAGGGTGACCAATGAATCTGTAATTTGGAGCAAAAGCACTCCGAATTGAAAAATAAGAACTTTTCTCTTTTGTTTATCTTCTGTGTTTTATCTATCCATCCTTCTCCTTAACTTAATTCTTTCTATCATCTTTGTGATTTAGAAAAATTAAAGAAGAGGTCGCGCTAAGGAAGCCATGATAATAAAACTTAAAGAAGAGAACCAAAATAAAGACCAGTCAATTGAGCATGCAATGACCAGCAAAAGAAGTTTTCGACTCTGTGAGAGAAAATCAAAGGTTTCGGTCGTAGACTTAACCAAGACTCTCTTATTCTAAAAGAGTATATTAGCCTCTTTCTTCTTTATCTACTCGTGCGAAAAATCGAAGCACTTGAACGAGCGGAAAAGACCTCGATTTTGAGCGTGGCCAAAAGCGACCCTTGTATTTGGCCTTGATGAGAAGATCACGCCCTTAACAAAATGATCTTTGATATGGGATCAGGATCAAGCTTGCCTTCATTAGGAGATCCAACGGAAAAGATGATCTACTTTGGTCAACACGGAAGATCCAAAGGCACGCTCAAAACTATGAAGGAAAACCATACCTGCACAATGCAGAAGCTATTGTAATGGAGTTAGTGTTGCTTTAGCAAAATTAAAGGCTTCCGACCCTCTGTTAGTCTTAAAGCTGTGGAAGAGGACTTCGATCGCTCAAAGTGAAGCAACAAAACTTCTCGAGGAAGTAAGACCTCTCGAGAGAAAGTTGCGAAGAAATGGAAGTCGGATCTCCATCACATAGCGACCATCCGTGGTCTCAACATGTAAATGAATGTAACTTTAGACGATGTAAAAGAAAACTTACCTTTTATCAAAGAAGATCCGCTTTGTCTTATTAATGTTGTTAAATACTCATATATCTCCTAGCCCCGATCGCTTATGTTAGTAGATGAACGTTACTAAAAGAAAGCAGAGACCTGTAATTGAGTAATAACGATGACCATGGTAAGAGTCTTGATAATGTGTATAACAATGATCTAGGAAATACTAGGAAATCATGTGGTGGAACCAAGCGACGACTTACGCTAGTCTAGATTTTGCCCATTATCAAGTACTATGGAATACCACTTGTAGTCGAAGACATAACAAAGACTAGATCTTGCTTATAAGAAGATATGCATTAAGAATGTATGCAAGAAATGAAATGAAGAGATAAGTACCGTTGTTTAGGAAATATTCGGATCAGTCGTATCGAATCTTAAGAATCAAGATTTGTAAAATATTTCGCAAACGTGCTCATTCTCAAATCCGATCGGCGGCGAGGATCGTAGGAAAAGGACCGTCACTAGAAGCTCCTTCCAGCAAGCGGGACCACGTGCGAGAGGAGAGACTTCGACCAGAGGCTTTCGTGTCCGACCAAGAGCCAAACTTGATTAGAACGAGAATGTTGAAATAAAATAACAATCGTCAATTTCAAGAAACGAAAGCCAAGTAAATCGTCTGAGTTGGTACTCCTTATACTCGTATGACTCTTTAAGAAAAGAATGTCCGGTCGTGAATGTGTATCATTGAAGCAATGATCACGGCTAAAACCAATGTGATTGGTGACATTTAAGTCAACAACCATGAGTAGTGGAGATCCCAAAGAAGGAATATCGGAGAGAATGAGAGTCTTCTCCGACCAACCAGTAACGGGAATGGCATACGACCAGATGCAACAAATAATAAGTATAAACAACTATACTTATCATTTTTAAGGAAAATCATCTTTATTGAAGAAAAAAAATAAAAATAAAAATGAAATACATGAAATTAAACATAGAACTTACGCAATTGATCAATATTCCAAGAATTAGATAAAACTCGCCCATCCGACATAGCTAATCGCATGCGATCTCGGTGGGTTACTTCGACCACGATGTATGGACCTTCCCATTTAGGTGAAAGTTTATTGCGATTTGCTTGGTTCGGATTTTTCGAGAACGGATCACCTACTGACTAGGTCGCGAGGTTGTACCTTACGATCGTGATACCGAGCGCATGGCTTGTTGGTAGATTGTCGATCGTATCAAGGCTTGATTCGTCTTTCTTCAAGGAAATTGATGTCGTCAAGTCGTCGCTCGATCGATCACTTTCGTAAAAGTAATCGGTTCGGCGTAACCAATTTTTAGTTACGAGGAAGCATAGCCTCACCAGTAAACTAAAAAGAATGGTGTTTCCCGCCGCACGACTAGTTGTGTAATAACGACCCATATACTGAGGGAAGTTCTCGAACCCAAGCTCCCGACCGCTGAAGTGGCGGTCGAACACTCGTCGCTTGATCCCTTGCATTATGATACCATTGGCTCGCTCAAGTGCTCCATTGCTCGTGGATGAGCAACGAAGCGAAATGTATCTTGACACCTAGTTCTTTGAGAATTCACAAAATTGCCGCTTGAGAATCTGGGCACCGTTATCGTGATTATACGATGGGTACACCAAACCGTAATCACGCTTTTTATTAGGAACCTCTTGGCGGCTTCAATTGTAGTTTTACAACGGCTCGGCCGATCCACTTAGTGAACGTGTCAATCATGACGAACAGAACTCAAAGCCCCGGTGCCTTTGGGAAAGGTCCCGAATGTCCGATCCCAGTTGCAAAAGGCCAAGAAAGAGGATTGTTTGCAAAGCTTGAGACGGCCGATGTACTTGTCGGCTATGAAACCGACATTGCACGCACGCCGTCACGAGCTCTTTTGCATCATGAAGGGCGATTGGCGAAGAGTATCCTTGCCTAAAGGCTTTACCGACCAGCGCTCAGAGGAATGATGAGCTCCATGCACTCCTTCATGAATTTCGGTTAGCAATTTAATGTCATCCGATTGAGATATGCATCTCATCAACACTCCGTGAGATCCTCGCTATATAAGGTACGCTCAATGAGAGTGTATGATTTGGCTTTTCGTGCAATACGATCGCCTCTACATCATCTTCGGAATTATGTCATGTCAAGATAATTGTAGATCGATGTCATCCAATCTCTACCGTGATCGTGATGGCGCCAACCATCATCGACCGTGGAGCATCCATGCTTGCGTAATCAAGGTGTGCAACCTCCTTGCTAACATCTATGTCCTCGGAAGGCTCGACTACCGAGGGTGAATCAGTTTCTCGAGAAAACTCGGGCGGGACGGATGTCCGTGTGGAAGCCATCCGCCAACTAGTCCGCGAAAGTTTTCCTTTCTAGGAATGTGTTGGATCGAAAACCAAGAAATGCTTTTCAAGTTTCCGTACTTCGCCGGATATGATGACATCTTGGTACTAGAGCATTGATACTCTTTCCCTACTTGATTCGCTACTAGTTGAGAATCACCTTTCACTAGCAATCTGCGAATCCCGAGCTTAACGAGTCGCTCAAGTCCCGCCAACAAACCTTCAGATTCTCCGCATTATTTGTAGCAGGAAAGTTTAACTGAATGGCGTATTTAAGTTGTTCGCCAGTAGGGGAAATCAAAATGACCCCAGCCCCCGAGCCTTGAAGCATCAAGGAACCATCAAAGTACATTGTCCACTGGTCGTGAAACTCGTACTCGGGTTCTTGGGAGGTTCGTGGTTTGTCCATTCGGCAATGAATTTCGCTATTGCACGAGACTTAATCGTTCTAGGGACAAAATGGAGGTCAAACGCCCCAAGCTCAACCGCCCATTTCGCTATTCGTCCTGATGACTCCCTGTTACCTAGGACTTGACCAAGCGGATATCCGGTAGGTACGACCACTTTATGGGCCTGAAAATAATGTCTAAGTTTCCTTGAAGTCATAAGGAGACCATAGAGCAATTTCTGTATCTGTGGATATCGTTCTTTTGGTCCATGCAAGACTTCGCCACGTAATATATTGGTCGTTGGATACGATCACGTTCTACGACCAATACACCACTAATCGCCGTGGCGTTAAATGACGTAAATTAGCAATGTCTCTTCCAATCTCGGAGAGACT
Source organism: Ampelocalamus luodianensis (assembly GCA_036346255.1). Classification (NCBI taxonomy): domain Eukaryota; kingdom Viridiplantae; phylum Streptophyta; class Magnoliopsida; order Poales; family Poaceae; genus Ampelocalamus; species Ampelocalamus luodianensis. The sequence continues at coordinate 12,739,953 of CM070628.1, forward strand.
AAGACCGGAGGATTCGTAAGATACCGCTTAAGCTCCTCAAAAGCGCCGTTTGCCTCTTTAGTCCATTCAAACTTCCATGTTTCCGAGAAGCTTGAAGAATGGGAGTCCTTTTTCACCTAACCGTGCTATGAAACGACTTAACGCCGCCATACACGGTTAGCTTCGACTTCCTTTTCGTGGTCGGGAACGATCGATCGATAGCGGTTATTTTCATGGATTTGCTTCAATGCCTCTAGCGAAACTAGAAACCCGAGCGGTTTTCGGATGAAACTCAACGCACACTTTTCCGGATTTAATTTAAGGTTATGACGCCTTAAATTATTGAAAGTCTCTTGTAGGTGCGGAATGTGGTCACCAATGTTGATACTTTTACGACCAAGTCATCAACATAGGCTTCAAGATTCCGACCTATATCGTGTACTAAAGGTTTTCTGCATCAACCTTTGGAACGTCGCACCAAAGATTTTTAAGACCAAATGGCATCTTTACATAACAGTAGGTACCAAATGGAGTGATGAAGGAAGTTTTCTCTTCATCTTCTTTACTCATATTAATCTGATGGTATCCTGAATATGCATCTAAAAAACTTAATAACTCACACCCGGAGGTAGAGTCTACAAGTTGATCAATGCGATGAAGGGGAAAATCATCCTTTGGACAAGCTTTATTTAAATCTGTAAAGTCGATACACATACGCCATTTTCCATTGGTCTTTTTAACCATTACAGGATTGGCAAGCTAGTCGGGGTGGTCGACCTCACGGATGAATCCAGCTTGGAGTAGCTTGTCAATCTCCGACTGGATTGCTATTTTCCGATGAGGTGCAAAACGCCTTAGCTTCTGCTTGATCGGTCTTTTATCAAGCTGCAATGCTAGCCTATGCTCGATCACCTCCCTGGGGACTCCGGGCATGTCGGATGCCTGCCAGACGAATACATCCTGGTTTGCTCGGAGGAAGGAGACGAGCGACTCTTCCTATTTGGGGTTGAGTCCTTCCCCGACCAGAATCTTGGCACTCTCTGAAGCGCTTTCGTCGAGTGGTACCTCTTTCATCTGGTCGGAAGGCTTTGGTGCTATCTTTGGTCTTGAGTGTTTTACCTGCATGGTAGCGGTGTTAGTTCCTCTGGTCGGAAGCTCATCGACCAGTTCTAAACATTTCCGATCACATGCGTAGGCGATTTTCTGATCACCTCGGACCGTGATGACACCCTTTGGTCCCGGCATTTTCAAACTCTGGTAACCGTAATGCGTAGCTACCAGGAATTTTGCTAAGGCTGGACGACCAAGGATTGCATTATATGCTGTTTCAAAATTCACTACATCGAAAGAAACTTTTACGCTCGAAATTGTCGGTTTTCGAACGTAACCAATAGGGATAATTGCCCTATTGGCTTGGCGATAGATCCAGAACTATACCATGGAAGGCATATTTCATGAGCTTTACCTTAGAATTTGGAATCGCATATCTTCCAATGCGCTTGCAAATAGAATATTTAAAGAACTACCCCATCTATCAAAACCCGATTAACCTTGCGATTATTAATAGTAGGCTCAACGATAATTGGAAACCTACGGTCGAGTTGAAGGAATTGGGCAATCTTCTTTGCTAAAGGAGATTATTGTCTCCACCATCTTAAAGGTTTGGTGATGATCGGAGTTTCAAAGAAGGTTGACTTCTCGCTCCATGGCCTTGGTGACGCCCGATTCATATGAAGAAGATCCCCAAAAATTACATCGACAAGATTCGAGGTTCTTGATACTCCATCTCCTCGTCACCATCCTTGTCCTTTTCGAGCTTGTTTCCCAATTTCTTGAATTGAAGGAGGTGGACCTTTACCGCATAATAATCATTCAATTTCTTACGCTAAGCGCGATAGTTGCGTAAATCGTGTCTGCTTGTTTATGGAGAGGACACCATTTTTGCTTTTCTTATACTCATTGGTCTGAGCTTTTGCTTTGCTATGACCAGAGTAATCTTTTCTTCCTTTAGAAATTTTCAGAACGGCCGTAACCTCCTTATTGTTAGTTTACGCGTGTTTCTTCTTCTTGAGAGCTTTCTTACGCTTCTTTTCCGACTTATCCGCACGGTGGGGATCTTGTCTTTTCGATCAACGGCCGTTCCACTCGACCGCTTCGCTAGCCGTTGCGTGCTTGTCACCATGTCGAAGAGCTCGATGGTTGTTCGTGGGGATGAATTGCTAGATCCTCCGTAAACCTTCGATTTCTTAATCCCGCTTTAAAAGCCCGGATAACGAAGAACTGCAACCTCCGGAATCGAAAGTTGCGGACTTGGCTAAATCTCTTGATGTATTGTCGAAGAGTTTCATTAGGTTTTTGCCGTATCCGTGGAGATCATCCTCCTTTCGAGGCATCATCGACGCACACGAAAGTTTGCAATTAGAAGATCGCAAAGTCGCTCCCAAGTATACATGATCCGATAGGTAAATTTAGCAACCATGATCGGCCGATCCTTCTAGTACCGTGGGAAGATAATTAGCCATTACATTTTCGCGCCACGGTATCGAGAAGCGTGGTATAAATCAAGAAATTCTAAAGGATTTTGGGTCCCATTGAATTTATCCAGTTGGCGTGTCGGAACTGCTTGGCCAACGCACGCCTTGGAGCCCGCAGAAAGCTCCACAACCTGTGATCGTCTCACGGCGCCTTCTTTGAAAAGGTCTTTGGATTATAATCGATCGGGACCGATTCACCGACCGATCGCTGATTTTCTGGTATCCCGATCCGGTCGTGTACGTTTCGAGAACGCCTTTGACCGCTTGCCTGGTTAAGATGACATCGAAGATCATCAGGTCCAAGCGTTTGCTCTTGTTGGCGAGGTGTAACATCCCAATTTCCAGAGTTTAAAAATCTTTTAAATACTTAGTAGGGAAAAATTCACCATTTGGATTTATTTGAATTTAATTCAAAAGCTTAATATTGGACTTTATAATAAAAAAACATTTAATGTGAATAATCCCAACATGAACAATAGCCAAAACTATTTTATTTGGGTTCTATGTGCTCAGATATATTTTCTAGATTTTTCTAGAATTTTTCTGAGTTCATTTGCTAATTTCTATTGCCTATTTGAATTTCTGGTATTTTCTAAATTAGAAAAACTAATTAAAATCTCGGAAATCTCTTTGGGCCGAATCTCTCCGGCCCAACTCCTATTCCCGCGCTCGCCAGCCCGCTCAGCCCAGCGCCGCGCGCAGCCGCCTTCCACTGACAGGTGGACCCCGTCTGTCAGTGTCTCTCTCTCTCTCTCTCCGCGCGCCCGCTCATCCTCCACCGTTGGATCAAGGATGAACGGCTGGATGCGCGTAAGGCAACCGGAGTTGTCCGAATGTTTCTCTGATTGTGGACCGTTCGATTAGATCTGGACGGTCAGATCTTGAGTCCGCTTCGTGACCGCACCGCTTTCGCACACGCCGCATCCTAACCCTAGCCACTGACGTGTGGGCCCCGCTTGCCGCGTCAGCTTCGTCTTCATCGCGCCTTCTTCTCCGCGTCCGAGTCGGAGCCGCTCGCCATTGCCGTCTTCTAGAAGCTCAATCCGACAACGGACTTTCCTAACTAAAAACCTCCGGATTTCTTTGCCAAACTCTATCTCTAATCTTCCCGCGCAGATTCGCCTCAATCGGGATCGAAACGAACTCTATCTCCGCTGTTTTCAACCGAGAAATCCTCAATTTAGGATTCCTTATCCGGGCACCCCACCCTATAAATAGCCCCGAAGCCGACGGACCTCGCAACCAGCAGCCGCCACCTCATCTCCTTCCGAGCCTTAGCGCGCCGCAATTGGAGTTCTAGGGTTTCGCCGCCGCTGTTCTTCGCCTTTTTCGCCGCCGTCGGTGCCGCGCGTCGCCGCCGAGTGCACCACCGAGATCGGTGACGCCGTGGCTACCTTAAGGACCCTTCGCGTCGCTAAAACCTCGCCGAACTCCGGTCCGGCAAAGCCGGCCCTCCGCGCCAACCTCGCCGTCGGCCATCTTCGAGTGTCTCCGCCGCCGTGAGTGCACCATCGTGTTCGCAATAACACGGGCTTCAATCCGTACCATCGGACCTCGCCGAGCGCCGCCGCCGCGCGTGCCGTGACGGTCCAAAGCCGCCGCCGTTTTGTCGTCATCCACGTCGGCGCCAGCGTCAGCCCCGTGCACGCGTGGCAGCTAGGTGGCGCCGATCGCGTCACGTGTGCGCCGCGCGAGCTCTCACCGACCGAGTCCCGAGGCTCGGTGGACCTAGTCCACCGTGAGCCTAGCCTCTGGCATGTGGGTCCCACATGTCAGAGATTTCTTTTATTATTTCTTTTTCCGAAATTCCTCCGCTGACGTCAGTTTGCGCAATAATCTGATTTTCCTTTAGGAAAATAATTCGGGAAATTCATGAAATACTGATTTTCAACATTTTATGTATTTTCAATCTTCCAAAGGCCATAACTTTTGCATCCTAACTCCGATTGAGCCCATTCAAATTTCTAAATTTGTCTAAATTCGAGATCTACCTAATTATTATTTTTATTTAATTTTTGGAGTTTGTTTTGCCTCTGTTATTTATTTGTTTTGGTTGTTTTGCTTCGTTTGTGCGTAGACGTCGATACTTCGGGGGTTTTCGTCGAAGAAGGCTTCAACCAAGTTCAAGACCAGTACATAGACCTATTCCAAGGCAAGTCATACCTTTGATCATATTGAATCCTAGTTTCCCAAATTATATTGTGTGGAAGTATTGCATTTATTTTAATTATGTATTTAACTGCTTTTGGGCTAGTTATTGATCCAATCTGTTATGTTCACCTTGCCTACTTGTATACCTTAATCCTTTGTCGCCCTAGATTGGTTTATTATTTAGTTGGTATTAGCATATTGCCAACACGGTTGGTTAGACCGACTAGAATTGCTCAGCCATGCCACGAGTCATCATCGCATGTGAGTGCAATTATGAAATTTGACTAAGTGATTATGGAACTGTGTGATAAAACTGTATGTGCTGTGTGCTATTACTCGTGATCGCATGTGTTGCACTAAACCAACTGGGTGGTAAAGGATTTAGACTGAGGCAAGTGGTGGATCTTGTGTGAAGGTGGCTTTGTGATTGGGATTTATCTGTGTGGTTTAGTTAGAAAACTGGAAGTCTTGCCTTGGTCAATTAAGGACTTAACTTTGTGTGCCATTGAATCGAAGCTTTCTTGTGCGACCGCATGTCCGTGACAGCCTAACTTAGTAGGTTACGGAGTTTCAACATTGGGGTTCGTGGATAGGTTAAGCTTTGTGATATGGGACTCGTGTGAATAAGAACGCCAATGTTGAGACGGTTGCCGAACTCGTTTTGTTACGATTAGTGCTAGCTACACTAGTTGTATCGTGTGGGTAAAGTGTACAAATCTCTGCAGAGTGTTAATTAATCTATTCGAATAGCCGTGTCCTCGGTCATGGACAACGCCGGGATTTCACATGAGGGTAGTGTTCATAAAATGTGGGATTGGGAGTGTGTGATCTCAATCATATGGGTGTGAATCAATCGGTTTATTTGTGTGTCTTTGTGGAAACAATCTGTTAAATTAATATTGCTTATTTGTTTTAAATTATGCTTTCAATCTATTATTTGTATTCAATTGCAAATGTTGCATTTACGCAAAATAACCACGAAGCCATTCCTTTGGAATAAACTCGCATCTATATATTGCATTCGTGGTATGATTTGCGAGTACGGTTGTGTACTCACGCTTGTTGTAAAACTTGCGCCCAAACCTCTGTATGGAGGAGTCTTCACTGTTTTGAGGAGGAGTTTGTGGAAGAAGGTTGATCGCTAGGTCATCGATCCCGATCGGTTGCCTGTGGTGTCTTGATTGGAGTTTGCGAGTTTATTTTCGTTCATTGCAATATTTCCTTAGTGTTAGCCTGCGTGGCTTAATAAGTTGTAACCCGACCTTAAGGTCAAAACTCTAAGTTGTTACTCAAACTATTCGCTTATGTTATATTTCGCTTGTGTGGATTGATATTCACCTATGTTACTGCATTGTGTGCACTAGCGTGATCCTCGACTAGTGCGAGAATACACGTAGGGTCCAGTGCATTTTGGGTCCCGACAGAGGTGGTATCAGAGCCATGTTGACTGTAGGTCTTGACCTTAGTTAGATCGGCCGTTTTTAGAGAGTCCAAATTATTTTCTAAAAGAAAACTAACTTGCAAGAGCAACCTATTGCTTAACTCCTCTCATGTCTCTCTAGACTCATCTATTGCTAAGATTTTCCCCTCTCTCCATTGCTTTTAAGTTGTTCTTACCTCTCTCTGTCTTTTGGACAGATGCCTCGCATATGCACCTATGGTGAGCGTTGTGGAGGTTACGCCGCCGAACTTTGGAAGCTTCTGCAGGTACTTGGAGGTTTTGATCGTCCGTTGTACCGAGGAAACAACTGGATGGTGGATGGACATAAGCGGGGTACGATCTGTCGCTTGACGATCTACGCCAGGATGAACACCAAGGCAAGCCACCTTGAACATCTCCGTCGGGAGGATCACTTGGAGTGAAGGAATACAGAATCGCCGCGCTGGCCATGCTTCGGATCTGCCACATCTACATGCGCGAGTTGCAAGGAACCGTCTTCCGCTACCATCCCAGAGCAGCCGCCGTGGAGCTACCTGCACACTATCCATCCACGGAGGGAGAAGAAGATGCCACAGTGGTACACCTCGCCCGTATGTCGTCGCCAAGAGGAATCCATGGAGATGATGGTCACGATCTAGACGGTGCCTACAAGAGCTCGCACAGTCAAGAGAAGATCGCCATCCCGAAGAGATATTGGACGCCCACCACCAGCGTACCAAGAAGAGGAAGAAGATCTAGAAGAACATGAAGAATCGAGGAAGATCCAGAGGAAGTGGAGCGAACAGAGGAGCTCGTCGCGCCATCGACGCTCGTTCTGTTGCACCGCCCAGGGCACCGTGATCGCTTGCGAAGATGCCAAAGACAGTTCAAGGTCTACAGCAGGCGGGAGCACAGCCGTGGTTGTGGAGGTTACCTCAGCGACTGAGTTCGCTAAGGCCTAGGTTCGCAGCTGAGGCCGAGTGTGTTAAGTGCGTCGCGCCTAAGCCTAGTTGTGTCGCCCTTTAGGCGTTAGATTGTGTGCTTAGGTTCGCTATTTTCTTTGAGTGTGAGTATGGTGCAAAGGCCCTTAGGCATCCGCTGCAAGCCATACTAAGTTCTTAAGTAATAAAGTTGCTTTTGGTTCTCTCGATTGTTGTTGGGTTTAACCAATCCCCGCTTAGTTCTTAACTCACCCCATGCTTGCTACCTTATCTAACCCTTGAGCTTCGCAGATGGTTACAACTCGCGACGATTGCAAGTGGTTCGGTACCCAAAGATCATGAGGCAATGAGCAACCAGCACAGGAGCAGCTCCGCCACAAGCACCCCCAATTGACTTGCAAAACTTTGGAGCTTTCATGGCGCATGCATCACCGATGAATACCATGATGACTCGGATGCAAGCCATGCACAACCGTAACAATAACCACAACAATCACCAAAGACGGAGCCCTCACCGCTCATGGTCACCATGGACCATCCAAACTTGCGAATTCATGAGGACTCGCCCACCAACATTTTCTGACATGTCTCACCCGTGGAAGCCGACGATCGCTTCGGGTGATTGAAAGGAAGTCGCGATCACTCAATGCGGCGATCATGAAAAAGTTCTCTATGCCTCTCACCGCTGGAGGGCATCGCAGCGAGAATGGTGGGAGAACCTGCGCGCTCATGAGGCACCACGAATATCACTTGGGAGGAATTCTCTGCAAAGATTCCGCCAATACCACGTACTGAAGGAATTATTGAACTAAAGAAAGATGAATTCCGTGCCTCAAGCAAGGAAGCTTGTCGGTGTCGACTACCTCAACAAGTTCTCGCAACTTGCTCGCTATCTTCGCAGAAGATGTTGCAATGCATAAGGCCCGCCGAGTCGTTTCAAGGGATCAACATCGACTTCAGTCAATCTCCTTGCACATACCTTCCCGACTTCCAAGAACCGATCAATAAAGCTTTAGTCATGGAGGATAAGCGCAAGGCGGAAGACAATCGCAAACGCGAGATGATCCGGCAGGTGGCAGCAATTCCAACAGAGAGCAAGGACGGTGCCACCGCAGCTCAACCGGTTTTGTCCACGTAACTCCGTCGTGGCACTGCACCAACCTCGGCACCTCGCCCAGCTTGCTCGTAACACTCGCACTTCAAAGACCGACCAACGCTAATCCAAAGCGGTCAACAAATCGCAAGAGCCAAGGGTGTGCTACACTTGCCGCCAACCGTGCCACTACGCAAATCGGTGTCCACAGAGGGGAACGGTCACCCGATTCGTTTCAACCTTGAGCTACACCAAATAAGACACCGCACCGGTCACCAACAGAACTTTCCAAGCCCCCAACCAGCCGGGAGGAGGGACGCATCCGTGGTCCGAGGCCGTGTCAACCACGCCACCTGGAAGGAGCACAGGAAGCACCGGACGTCGACTTGGGTAAGTTTCGTTAATTCGATACCGCATCGCCTGTTTGATTCGAGCTTCGCATTCTTTTGTGTTTGAAGTTTTGCAACTAAGAATAAGTTGGAGGCTATACAACTTAATCATACTCTATTAGTTCAATCGCTCGAGCAGAGCTAAGCTCTAGAGTGGGTTGTTTAGGAGCTAAGTTACTCATAGCCGAATTGAGTTTCTAGCCAACTTAATTGTTCTAGACACCCAAACCCTAGATGTCATTCTTGGCATGGATTGGCTATCCAAGCACGTAGTGTCTTTGGATTGTGGCCGAAGGGCAGAAGCGCTGAGAGTCTTGATGGAAGGAAAGTGGAGTTTCTAGCCACATCGGTTCGTGAAGGACACTTGCTAGTAAACAATCAAGACCATTGCATTGGAGAATGTACCAATAGTCGAGAATACCGGATGTGTTTCGTAAGAGTTACCCTAATGCCACCCGATCGTGACATCGAGTTCGTCATTGATCTAGTGCCGGGCAGCGCCAATTTCTAAGCGACCTTATCGAATGCCACCGACGAGTTAGCGTAAATGAAGAAGCGATTGAAGAACTTCTCGAGAAAGGTTTCGTAAGACCAAGTTCGTCACCATGGGGAGCACGGTCTTGTTTGTCAAGAAGAAAGACTAAGCATGAGGATGTGTATCGACCACCGCTCTCTCAACGAGGTCACTATCAAGAATAAGTATCCATTGCCCGGGATAGACGATCCGCTTGACCGGATGAAGGGAGCCGAGTGTTCTCAAAGATCGACTTGCGATCGGGCTACCATCGATTGAAGATCTACCCTAGGATATACCAAAGACCGCTTTCTCAACGCGGTATGGACATTATGAGTTCTTGGTCATGTCATTTGGGTGACAAATGCCTGACTTACTTCATGAACATGATGAACAAAGTCTTCATGGAATACCGACAAGTTTGTAGTGGTGTTCATCGACGATATTCGTTTATTCCAAATCGAGGAGGAACACGCAGAACACCTGAGGTTAATTTTGGAGAAACTCAGGGAGCATCGGTTATATGCCAAGTTCAGTAAGTGTGACTTTTGGAAGAAGGAGGTGGATTTCCTTGGCCATGTGATGACCGCCGATGGAGTAGCAATTGACCGGGACAAGTAAAGGCGATGTTACAGGATCACCAAGACAAGAACCTGATTCGCGATTTCTTGGGAATGGCGAGTTATTACCGCTGCTTTATCGAAGGATTCTCATCGATTGCTAAGCCTCTTACGCAATTGTTGAAAAAGGAGAAAAAGTTCACTTGGACTCAAACTGTGAGGAAAGTTTTCGAGAGTTAAAGAAGCGCTGACCTCACTCTGATGTTGATTTTGCGGATATTCGCAAGGATTTGATATCTATTGTGATGCTTAGCGTCAAGGATTAGGATGTGTCCCGATGCAGAAGGAAGAGTCGCCGCTATGCGCCAAGACAATTGAGACCTCACGAGGAGAATTACCCTACTCATGATCCGAATTAGTTGCCAGAGTGCATGCTTTAAAGATTTGGCGTCACTACCTCATCCAGAAATTGTGAAGTCTACATGATCATAAAAGTCAAGTACATCTTTACCCAATGATCCGAATATGAGCAGACAAGATGGTTGGAATTGATTAAGGATTATAATCTTGGAATCCACTACCATCCCGGAAAAGCCAATGTAGTTGCAGATGCTCTAAGTCGTAAGAGTTCTTGTAATGCCTTGAAAGTAAAGGAAAATTTCCTAACTTTATGAAGAATTTGAAGCTAAAGCTAGAAGTTGTGTCCGAGGGATTTGTGGCCAATTTGGAGGTACAGTCTACCTTGGAGAAACAGATTCGTGAAGCACAACCAAAGGATCCCGTGTTGTCGACATCGGGATCAAAATGGCGGGGAAATTCAAAGATTTCACCAAGGATGATCAAGACATACTGATTAATGGTCGATTCGTACCGGATATCGATGGTCTAAGACGATTAATCCTAAGAGAAGCCCATGACTCAAAGTATTCGATTCACCCCGAAGTACCAAGATGTACCAGATGTTAAGAATAAGTTTTGGTGGCCAAATTTGAAGCGAAGTCGCGAGTTCGTTGCCTTGTGCGACACCCATCGAGAAAATAAAGGCGAACACCGAGACCAAAGCAGGTTTCTTCGCAACCGCTAAAGATTCCGAATGGAAGTGGGAAGAAATCGGGATGGATTTCATCACCGGTTTACCCAAGACCCAATCAGTTACGATTCGATCCGTAATAGTTGATCGATTGACCAAGGTTGCACACTTTCGCGATCAAAACCACGACTCGGAGATCGCCTCATGGAGTTGTACATGGCCGTAATTGTCGGCTTGCATGGTGTGCCCAAGAAAATAGTGTCGATCGAGGATCTCGTTCACCTCTCGTTTTTGGCAAAGTTTGCATGAAGCATTGGGTACCCATCTGAATTTGATCATCGCTTATCATCCACGCATGCATGGACAGGTGAAAGAGTCAATCGATATTGAGGACATGCCGAGAGCTTGCGCCTAGCAAATGCTACCCGATGGGATAAAAGTTTGCCGTATGCAGAGTTCTCGCACAACAACGATTATCAAGCGACCGCAAATGTCGCCATTTGAAGCTTTGTATGGCGTGCTCGCCAACCCGTTAAATTGGTCGAGACGGTGAACGCATGATGTTCGGGCCGATATCATCCAAGAGGCGTAAGAACAGTTGCTATGATCGTGAAAGGCTAAAAATAGCCGACCAAGGCGTAAGAGTTATGCCGATAACCGCCGCCGAGATCTCGCCGAGCCGTAAGATTTTGTCTATCTTCGTGACCCCGCTCGAGGTGTCAAAGGTTTCATGCCAAAGGGAAGCTTGCCCTAGGTATGTTGGTCTGCTCAAGATTTTGGAACGCCGTGGGAAGTGGCTTACCAATTGGAGCTACCGCAATCGTTAGCGGAGTACATGATGTCTTTCATGTCTCATGATTGAAGAAGTGTCTTCGTGTGCCGGAAGAGCAAGCCCGTTGGAATCAATTGTTTTGAAAGAGGATCTTACCTACAAAGAGCGCGGTCAAGATCTTGATGTCATGAGCGCCTCACCGTAAGCAAGGTCATTCGTTTTGCAAGGTTCAGTGGAGCAACCACTGTAGGAGAAGCAACGTGGGAACGTGAAGAAGAGCTCAAAGCCGAGTTCCCTAGCCTTTTCTCTAGCTAGCCTGAATCTCGGGGTCGAGATTCCTTTAAGGGGGGGGGAGGTTTGTAACATCCCAATTTCCAGAGTTTAAAAATCTTTTAAATAGTTAGTAGGGAAAAATTCACCATTTGGATTTATTTGAATTTAATTCAAAAGCTTAATATTGGACTTTATAATAAAAAAACATTTAATGTGAATAATCCCAACATGAACAATAGCCAAAACTATTTTATTTGGGTTCTGTGCTCAGATATATATTTTCTAGATTTTTCTAGAATTTTTCTGAGTTCATTTGCTAATTTTTATTGCCTATTTGAATTTCTGGTATTCTCTAAATTAGAAAAACTAATTAAAATCTCGGAAATCTCTTTGGGCCGAATCTCTCCGGCCCAACTCCTATTCCAGCCGCCACCACACTTCAGCCCACGCGCGCAAGAGCCGCCTTCCACCGGCTGTGGACCCGATCTGTCGGTGTCTCTCTCTCTCTCTCGCGCTCGCCATCCTCCACCGTTGGATCAAGGATGAACGGCCGATGCGCGTAAGGCAACCGGAGTTGTCCGAATGTTTCTCCGATTGTGGACCGCTCGATTAGATCGGACGGCCGATCTTGAGTCCGCCAGGATCGCACCGCCGCACACGCCGCATCCTAACCCTAGCCATCGACGTGTGGGCCCGCTTGCCGCGTCGGCTTCGTCTTCATCGCGCTTCTTCTTCTGCGCCCGAAGTCGAGCCGCCGCCATTGCCGTCTTCTAGAAGCTCAATCCGACAACGGACTTTCCTAACTAAAACCTCGGATTTCTTTGCCAAACTCTATCTCTAATCTTCCCGCGCCAGATTCGCTTCTCAATCGGGATCAAACGAACTCTATCTCGCTGCTTTCAACCGAGAAATCCTCAATTTAGGATTCTTATCCCGCACCCCGACCCTATAAATAGCCCCGAAGCCGCGACGACTCCGCAACCAGCCGCCACCTCATCTCCTTCCGAGCCTTAGCGCCGCGCGGTGGAGTTCTAGGTTTCGCCGCCGCTCGTTCTTCGCCTTTTTCGCCGTCGGTGCCGCCGGCGTCGTCGCCGAGTGCACCACCGAGATCGATGACGCCGTGGCTACCTTAGGACCCTTCGCGTCGCCAAAACCTCGCCGAACTCCACCCGACAAAGCCGGCCCTCGCGCCAACCTCGCCGCCGCCATCTTCGAGTGTCTCGCCGCCGTGAGTGCACCATCGTGTTCGCAATAACACGGGCTTCAACCGTACCATCGGACTCGCCGGAGCGCGCGCCGCCGTCGCCGACGGCGGTCGAGCCGCCGCCGCTTTGTCGTCATCCACGTCGGCGCCGCCGTCGGCCCGTGCACGCGTGGCGGCCAGTGGCGCCGGATCGGCGCCCACGCAGCGCCACGCGCGCTTCATCGACTCGAGTCTCGAGGCTCGGTGGACCTAGTCCACCGTGAGCCTAGCCTCCGCATGTGGGTCCCACATGTCGAGATTTCTTTATTATTTCTTTTTCCGAAATTCCTCCGCCGACGTCACTATGCAATAATCTGATTTTCCTTTAGGAAAATAATTGGAAATTCTTGAAATATCGATTTTCAGCATTTTATGTATTTTCAATCTTCCAAAGGCCATAACTTTTGCATCCTAACTCCGATTGAGCCCATTCAAATTTCTAAATTTGTCTAAATTGAGATCTACCTAATTATTATTTTTATTTAATTTTTGGAGTTTGTTTTGCCTCTGTTATTTATTTGTTTTGGTTGTTTTGCTTCGTTTGTGCGTAGACGTCGATACTTGGGGTTTTCGTCGAAGAAGGCTTCAACCAAGTTCAAGACCAGTACATAGACCTATTCCAAGGCAAGTCATACCTTTGATCATATTGAATCCTAGTTTCCCAAATTATATTGTGTGGAAGTATTGCATTTATTTTAATTATGTATTTAACTGCTTTTGGGCTAGTTATTGATCCAATCTGTTATGTTCACCTTGCCTACTTGTATACCTTAATCCTTTGTCGCCCTAGATTGGTTTATTATTTAGTTGGTATTAGCATATTGCCAACACGGTTGGTTAGACCGACTAGAATTGCTTAGCCATGCCACGAGTCATCATCGCATGTGAGTGCAATTATGAAATTTGACTAAGTGATTATGGAACCTGTGATAAAGCAGTATGTCTTTGGTGCTATTACTCGTGATCGCATGTGTTGCACTAAACCAACTGGGTGGTAAAGGATTTAGACTGAGGCAAGTGGTGGATCTTGTGTGAACCGTGGCTTTGTGATTGGGATTTATCTCGTGGTTTAGTTAGAAAATCGGAAGTCTTGCCTTGGTCAATTAAGGACTTAACTTTGTGTGCCATTGAACTGAGCTTTCATTGCACGATCGCATGTCCGTGACAGCCTAACTTAGTAGGTTACGGAGTTTCAACATTGGGGTTCGTGGATAGGTTAAGCTTTGTGATATGGGACTGTGTGAATAAGAACGCCAATGTTGAGACGGTTGCCGAACTGTTTTGTTACGATTAGTGCTAGCTACACTAGTTGTATCGTGTGGGTAAAGTGTACAAACCTCGCAGAGTGTTAATTAATCTATTCGAATAGCCGTGTCCTCGGCCATGGACAACGCTGGGGATTTCACATGAGGGTAGTGTTCATAAAATGTGGGATTGGGAGTGTGTGATCTCAATCATATGGTGTGTGAATCAATCGCTTTATTTGTGTGTCTTTGTGGAAACAATGTTAAATTAATATTGCTTATTTGTTTTAAATTATGCTTTCAATCTATTATTTGTATTCAATTGCAAATGTTGCATTTCGCAAAATAACTACGAAGCCATTCCTTTGGAATAAACTCGCATCTATATATTGCATTCGTGGTATGATTTGCGAGTACGGTTGTGTACTCACGCTTGTTGTAAAACTTGCGCCCAAACCTCTGTATGGAGGAGTCTTCACTGCTTTGAGGAGGAGTTTGTGGAAGAAGGTTGATCGCTAGGTCATCGATCCCACGGTTGTTCGTGGTGTGCCGATTGGAGTTGCGTGGTTTATTTTCGCCCGCCGCAAGATTTCCTTAGTGTTAGCTCTGCGTGGCTTAATAAGTTGTAACCCGACCTTAAGGTCAAAACTCTAAGTTGTTACTCAAACTATTCGCTTATGTTATATTTCGCTTGTGTGGATTGATATTCACCTATGTTACATTGTGTGCACTAGCGTGATCCCGACTAGTGCGAGAATACACAGAGGGTCCGTAATTGCATTTTTGGGTCCCGACACGAGGTGAAGGTGAAGATTCTCAAACAATCTTCTTCCCTCATGACCTCTTTGGTAAGCGCCAAGTGGTCCTTGTGTTAGTTGACCCTCAACACGACCACGCCGCTTCGCCAGGAAGAATGCCGAGATGAAGTCATGGTCCGACTCGTGGTTGCCTTCGCCTCGATATGCTTCCGCGCGCCGCATGGTCCTGCTGGATAATCTCCGATACTTGACCTACAAGTCGTGCAAAACTGGAGTTTCGCCAAAACAGGTCGAAGTATTTAACATATTTCTAACTCGCCGCAGTTCTCGTATTGTTACCGAAGGTCTTACGGTTTCTACCGTAAAGAGGTGTTTGATGGCACGAATTCTCTGTTCTCGATCGGTCTTGCTCGATCTCCCGCATTGGCTAGGTCGATCAGCGACTAACCGATGGACGCCCACGATTCGTGACTCTCGCATTTGGTGCCCGACCGCCGTATCATCTCCATCATTATGTGGTGGCGAGGCAATGTGTGGAGGACCGTACACGACATCTTGATTTGAATCTCCGATCGCATTGACCTCGTGTTTCCAACAGCTATCCTCTCGATGAGCTTCCGTCGAATCAATGGAGAGCCTTTCGAGTTTTCACCAAGAGTTTCACGATGGAGAATAATCGGTGATCGCACTTCCGAGGTCCTTGTAATGGTCTCACTGATGCGTGAATCGCCGATCGTATCTTCGAGCCTTATTATCCACATCCGTTTATCACCGGGGTCTCATCGACATCGCACCAAGTGTCGTTGGCTCTCGAATTGCTAGAAGCCGTCGGTGAGTATCTATCAACCATGATCGCATCAAAAGTATATTGACTTCGAGTTGATGAGTTGGGTTTTTTCACCTTTCTTGCCGGCCACGAGTCCGGCTTGCCGGCCCGGGCTTTACAACCGTCGGAGCGTCTCTTCGAAACACCACCGATCGCAGTGGGTATCCTCATCCATCCGATCGATTTCGCTTGTTTCTACAACAAAGCAATTCGATGGAAGAGGAGGATGATGAAGAGGCTCCATTTTCCTCCATGGCGCGCATGCATACGCCCATGTCAAGGTTGGCGAGTCCGCAAAGTCGAACCAATTCTCTTCGCCCCAACTCCCGACATAACCGCATGAGCGACACGAGTGGGAAATGGACAAAGAATCGTGAGCAACACCCGCCTTCCAAGATTCCATGCCGCTCCCCACAGACGGCGCACCGCCGACGATCAAGTCGCGATCTTACAATAAATGGAAAAAGAGAGAATGATGTGGGAAATCTTGGGATTACAATGGATCGCTCTTTATTAGTATGAATCGAGATTTTACAAGGTGTATCCGACGTAATGACGGATCGCTTTTAGAGTACAAGACAATGCTTCTTTCTTTCTATCTTCTGATGATCTGATCTTTCTGATGATCTGATCCCCCCTTCTTTGATCCGCCCAGGTTCCATCTTTAAATAGCCCTCGAAGAGGTGGCAGTTATTTCCGAGAAGGCGCTCGATGCGGCGTTGCTATGCCCGTCGAAGTCAAGTGATGGTTGATACAGAATCAACCGTTTGGCGGTTATATGTCTATGAAGCATATAACCGCACGGAGGTTATTTACTAGTGTGTCTTGGATAAGATACGTCGTATGGAATATGCACGTGTTCCATTCATCATACGGTAGAGAATATACCTTGGAATCGTTCTACCTTCATTTAGTAGTTCTCCGGCCTGAGGCTTGGCTTGGGCCTTCGTCCACTGTGGTACCCATTATGTAACCTCCGAATCTCTACGACCAGTGAGGTCGTGCACCTCAAAGGTTACGACCATGAAGACGTATGGTCTTTTATATATTAAAGATAATATATAGAGGTTTTAATCCTCGTCAGGGCCCAAGTCGCCCAACCGTATGGCCCGTGCTATTTTTGTATTATAAAAACATGTTGATAGCCCGTGCTTTATGGAATGTTAAATATATGTATTTATTTACACAATAAAAAAATGATAGAAATTACTTTATAATTTTGGTTGGATTAAGGAATTATGAAATAGTAAGACAAAAAGCACAGATACATGGTACCGAACCCGTAGGATTCTAAAATATGTGAAATTTTGAATTTTTTTCCATATAGCTTCACCCATTACAAATATGCATGGTAACAATGATGTTTTTAATATTTTGCAATGCATAACAGCCGGTGCAGGTGTTAACGTCGTCACCCATTATGAAATACTAAGACAAAAAGCACAGATACATGATTCTGAACTCGTAGGATTCTAAAATATATGAAATTTTAAAATCTTTTCCATAAAGCTTCACCGATTACAAATATGCATGGTAATGACGATGTTTTTAATATTTTGCAATGCATAACAACCAGTACAGATGTTAACGTAATATAGCCTTTTGTAGGGAAAGGTATGTGTTTACCACTAAGATTTCACGAAATTGTATATGTATTAGCACTGTGTTTCAGAATATAATTTAAACGCTCAATAATATTAATGGTTTTAATTTCTAAATTCGCAGTTTTGGCTCACGACCCTGGTGGTTCGGACTGGCATTTCGGCTTGTTGGACCGGTTGGTCGATGCGCAACACCGCGCGAGCCGTCGTGTCCCGCCTCCTGGTCGCGGGGACGACGCGACTGACTTGGGGGTGGTTCATACGCGGACACCCCGACGGGCTTGGAGACTAGACCCACGCTCGGTAGAGAGGTTTGTCCACGAGCTGTGCCACTTGTTTTGTGTGATATGCCCGCTATGTACTTACTTCTTTGTGCTTTGCAGGCTGAGTCGTGCCGGCCTTCTACCTCTCGCGTGGATGGTGGAGGCTACCGAAGAGGATGGTGCTCCTGTCGACGACGACGGGGAGGTCCAGGCCGGTCCGAAGCAGTCACGACAGTTCCCGTTCGACCGGTCGCTCCTGACAGCCCTAGTGGACCAGTGGCGGCCCGAGACGCACACCTTCCACCTCCCATTCGGAGAGATGGCCCTTACTCTGCAGGATGTCACGATGTCGCTTACCGCTTATCGCCGAGTCGCGCATTCCGCCGACGCGCTTGTGAATCGGTGTGACACCTGTGGCGTGTTTCAGTGGTGTTTTGGGGCGGATGTCGCGCCACCGTACGTTGACTTCTCGATGCGACAGCAGCATGGCCCACCTCTACGGTGGCTTTCGCAGTTCCAGGTACGTATGATACACATTTTACATGTTTAGAGATACACTATCCTAGCCGTATGACACTGTGTATTCAATTATTCGCTTGTGTGTAGGTCTGCGGATGGTACCACACCGACCGCCGAAAGTGTGTCGCGCACTCGAGGCGCACTCGCCGTGGCTGTTCGGGCCGGTCATGTTTACGAGCAGCCACGCGATTCGCCGACGCCACCTCGTGGGCTACGCGAGGGCCATTGCCAACGGCGAGGAGCTGCAGATCAGCTGGGGATCAGCAGTACTTGCCACAACGTACCGCGACATGTGCGATGCGTGCTGTAGGACGAGGCCGTCATCTATCTTGACAGGTTGCCCCTCCTGCTGCAGATGTAGTCGTTCGAGCGCTTCTTTCTCGGACGGCCCATGCTGGTTGACACCAGTTCGTACGGCGCGGACATGTACCATGGGGACGCGGTCGACCGGCCAACCATAGGGTCCCTTTGGTGCCGTAGACGGGTACGTACTCTCCTACATCTTCGCTACACATGTATTACGGGTCATCCTTTATAACTACTATTCCGGCTTGCAGGCACAGTACGCACACGTGTAGGTCACACGTGTATATGAGCACTTCGTGGAGTAGCTAGACGGCCTCACCGCTGACGACATGCGCTGGGAGCCGTACTCTGATAAGGAGACAGAGTAGTGTGCTCCCGTGGGCCTCTCCTCGCTCTGCTTGCGCGATCAGGTGTACTGGCGGACGCAGAGGAAGCTCGTCTTTGACGTCTTCATCGAGGACTACGCGCGCACGTGGTGATGCGCCGCTCGCCTCCGCTAAGTTGTTCCAGCTTCGCCGACGAGTGCTCGACTCGACCACGCGTGAGTTGCACACATCACATGCTAGAATATGTTTTTGGCAGTTATGCTACGAAGACTTGTGATTGTATTGGTCCGTTTTGCAGGCATAGTAGGAGGGGTGGCACCAGGACGTAGTGGCTGGCGAAGATGGAGCCGTGGGTCACACAGTGGGCGAATGCCCATGAGGACTTGGTGTAGGAGGATGCCCCATACAACCCCACCTCGTACGATGAGTACCTCCACTGGTACGCCCCGCGGACACGCACCAGGCTGGTGCATGTTGTCAACCCTCCTCCCGATCGCGTACCGGCCCCGACCGATGTGTACCCTGTACACTTCGCACAGAACTTGCACGTTGCGGTACGTACTATCGTTGTTTTTTGAAATGTCTGAGTACGGTTACCACGATTATAGGTTCACGCTTCCATTTCTCCTTGCAGACGAACATCACCATCGGCATTGCCATCGACGGGCAGTCGATCCTGGACAGGGCTACCATTGGGGCCGAGGTGATGCGCGACGAGCTATTCTAGTTTGTCCGTCGGGCCTACAGTCGGCTAGGCGTGCCGTTTCCATGACGTCGTGCAGGACAGTCCCGGAGGTGGCCACGTCGGCACATACTCCGAGGCCGGCATGTCCTACAACCCAGTCAAGAAGGCGTTCTCAGCCTCTCGTCACCATCGTGGAAGGCATTTTGCATAGTACAATCGGATATTTCAGAGAAAGGTATGCAAATGAGGCACTTCTTGCAGCCAACCCACAAACACCGTATTGCTCGAAGATTACAGCAGGTAGCAAGGTGCAAGACCGAGAAGGCTGGCCATACACGCCTTCATTATGGGCAATACAGAGCATCGTTTCGATGTGCTCCTTCGGGACAGAGCCGGATTTGGGACGGCTCGGTCCCTTGTTACCCACGAGGTATGCCTTGGAGACCATGTGAATGAACCTAGCTGCACATGCAACAAGCCAAAGCTCCTTCACAAGCCATGCTCTCATGTCCTAGACGCATGTGAGACCATCCACATGGACCCGTCGAACTTCATATCAGAGTACTTCATGAAGGAGAGGGTGTAGCAGGCGTGGTGCGGCGAGTTAAGATGCTTCAGAGTTGTGGGCAACTTCGCCACATCTGATACTGCACAAAGGATTTGGATTCCAGATCTTGACCTGTTGAAAGGGGGGAAGGGCCATCGGTAGAGTTGTCACATTAGGAACGATATGGACGAAGGGGAAGCTCGAGCGGCAGGTAGACATTGCAGCTGGTGCCACCAAGAAGGCCACACTGTGAGAAGTTGCAAGGCGCCTGCTAACACGTAGGAACACCGGCATGATGTGCAACACCGCTTCTTCTTGGGTGTGTAGTCGTACTAAGATAAGAACTGGAGCATTTTGTAACTTAATGCACGCGTACAATGCATGTTTATTCAATGAATATCGACGCCTGTAGCTTAATGCACGCGTACAATACATGTTTGCTCAATGAATATCGACCATTTAGTTACATGCTTTAGGAGATTAAACACAATTGCGTACAAAACGGGATAGTATCGAGGTACAAGCATCTCCGCCCATGCCTAATGGTAGAAAGTGCCTCGCGCTACCCACATGGAGTGTTGCATAGGGGGGCGTTGCAGGCGTGGCTAGCCGTCATTGTAGTGACTCGCACATATGCAGCTAGGGTTTGCGCAGTAGTATGTGGGATCATACGAACTTCCTATGTTCACGACCTCCTTGTTGTCCCTCTTGCGCTGCATCTGTTGGCGGAGGTCATCGTTTTCCTCGTTGAGATGGTCAACCCGCGCCTCCAACTCAAAGATTCGGTTTCACAATATATCCACGTACATCACAACATGCTGTTCATGGGGAGGATCGATCCAGCGGACAAAGTCGTATTTCGCCATCTGCTGCAAAGGAGGGTTAACATGGAGGCTCTATTAGCAGTAACATAAAGCAAACTATTAGCTAATTGTACCCCAGAGTGTGGGCATCGGAAGAAACGTAGTCCACCATCGAAAGGGCCATCTAGGACCTACACGACAGCGTCCTCCCTGTGTCCGTATTTCGGCCATACCGGTTGAGCATGCTTGTTCGGCATCAACCGGTAGTTAGGGCCGAAGTCCTCTCTCCTTTCGAGGGGAAGTTTTTGCTTCGGCGACCCCGGTTGGACTAGTCCCTCGGCGTTTGCCATGGTGTGTTACTGTACCACGGAGAAGGTTCTTCTTTCTACGATGGTGTGTTACATGGTTTGGAGGGTGGAGTGATCCTACTTTCGGAGCGTGGGGCGTGTTAATAAAGCGGGGCAACTTCACACAGTGACAAGACCAGACGGAGCAGCTTTACGCAGTGAGAAGACCAGACGGGCTAGCTTTACACGGTGACAAGACCAGATGGGGCAGCTTTGCGCAGTGACAAGACCAGACAGGGCAGCTTTACGCAGTGACAAGACTAGACGGAGCAGCTTTACGCAGTGACAAGACCAGATGGGGCAGCTTTGCGCAGTGACAAGACCTAACGGTGCAGCTTTGCGCAGTTATAAGACCACACGAGGCAGCTTTGCGCAGTGACAAGACCAGATAGGATAGCTTTGCGCAGTGAAAAGACCTGATGGGGCAGCTTTGCGCAGTTACAAGACCAGATGGGGCAGCTTTACACAGTGATAAGATTTGACGGGGCAACTTTGCGCAGTTACAAGACCAGACGGGGCAGCTTCGTGCAGTGTCAAGACCAGACGGGGTAGCCTTACGCAGTGATAAGACCAGACGGGGCAAGGAAAAGGAATGGCTCTCACTATAAATACAATGGTGCTCGGCCAGGAACTCCACAACACTACCTACATAAGATGGATGTCTGACCCAAAATGCACTGACCTCGTGTATTCTCGTGACTAGTCCAGATCACGCTAGTGCACACAATGTAACATAGGTGAATATCAATCCACACAAGCAAATATAACATAAACGAATAGTTTGAGTAACAACTTAGAGTTTTGACCTTAAGGCCTGGTTACAACTTATTGCCACGCAGGCTAACACTAGAGAAATACCGCAATGAACGAAATAAACTCCGCAAACTCCAATCAAAGACACCACAGCAACCGATCGATCGATGACCTAGCGATCAACCTTCTTCCACAAACTCCTCCTCGAAGCGTGCGAAGACTCCTCCACTTCAGAGGTTTGGACGCAAGTTTTACAACAAGCGTGAGTACACAACCGCACTCGCAAATCATACCACGTAATGCAAAATATAGATGCGTGCTTATTCCAAAGGAATGGCTTCGTGGTTATTTTGCGTAAATGCAACATTTGCAATTGAATACTAATAATAGATTGAAAGCATAATTTAAAACAAATAAGCAATATTAATTTAATAGCTTGTTTCACAAAGACACACAATAAACCGATTGATTCAAACAACCATATGATTGAGATCACACAGCCCCAATCCCACATTTTATGAACACTACCCTCATGTGAAATCCCCGAGCGTTGTCCATGACCGAGGACGCGGCTATTCGAATAGATTAATTAACACTCGCAGAGGTTTGTACACTTTACCCACACGATACAACTAGTGTAGCTAGCACTAATCGTAATAAAACAGCTTCAAAGAACTTCGCCTCAACATTGACGTTTTATTCACACACCCCATATCACAAAGCTTAACCTATCCACCTGAACCCCAATGTTGAAACTCCAGAAACCTACTAAGTTAGGCCTCGCCACCGCACATGCGGTCGCATAACAAAGCTCTACTCAATGGCGCACAAAGTTAAGTCCTTAATTGACCAAGGCAAGACTTCCAGTTTTTCTAACTAATAATTAGGTAGATCTCGAATTTAGACAAATTTAGAAATTTGAATGGGCTCAATCGAGTTAGGATGCAAAAGTTATGGCCTTTTGAAGATTGAAAATACATAAATGTCAAAATCGTGATTTCATGAATTTTCCGAATTATTTTCCTAAAGGAAAATCAGATTATTGCGCAAGCCGACGCCGGAGGAATTTCGGAAAAAGAAATAATAAAGAAATCTCGACATGTGGGACCACATGCCGAGGCTAGGCTCACGGTGGACTAGGTCCACCGAGCCTCGACTCGGGTCCGAGATCGCCGCGCTGGCGCATACGTGGACGCCGACCGGCGCCACTGGCCGCCACGCTGCACGGGCCGACGCTGCACCGACGTGGATGACGATAAGACGGCGGCGCTCGACCGCACGTCGCAACGGCGATCGGCGCGCGCCCGGCGAGGTCCGATGGTACCATTGAAGCCCATGTTATTGCGAACACGATGGTGCACTCACGAGCGCAGAGACACCAAGATGGCCGCGGCGAGGGTTGAGCGCGAGGGCTTCGCTTTGTCGACGGGAGTTCCGGCGAGGTTTTGGCGACGGCAAGGGTCCTCACAGAGCCCCGGCGCCACCGATCTCTGGTGCACTCGGCGACGACGCGCGCGCGCTAAGGCTCTAAGGAGATGAGGGTGGCGCCTGGGTTGCGAGGTCCAGGCGGCTCGGGGCTATTTATAGGGTCGGTGCCCGGATAAGGAATCCCTAAATTGGGGATTTCACTGAAAACGAAACGAGATAGAGTCCGCTTCGGTCCCGATCAAAGCGCATACGCGCTAAAAGATTAGAGATAGAGTTTGGCAAAGAAATCCGAGGTTTTAGTTAGGAAAGTCCGTTGTCTGACTATTCTTCTAGAAGACGGCAATGGCGAGCGGTTCCGACTAACGCGAGAAGAAGGCGCGACGAAGACGACGACTCTGGCCGCCCACCGGCAATGAGTGGGGCTGAGGCGCGCGCGGCGATTTGATCCGAGCGCTCGATCTTGATCCAACGGCCCACACCAAAGAAACATTCGACCGTCTCGTTACCTCACGCGCATCTAGCCGCCCATGCTTGATCCAACGGCGAGAGTGAACGGGTAAACCGGAGGAGAGAGAGAACAGAGAGGTCGACAGCGGGTCCACTGCTGCTGGGAGGCGCTGCGCTGGCGAACCGGCCGCATGAGCTTGGTCGGCGGGGACAATGGGCCGGAGGTTTGGATTTGCCCAAAGGATTAATCGAGATTAATAATAGATTTTCTATTTTAGAAAATACTAGAAATTCAAATAGGCAATAGAAAATAGCAAATGAACTCAGAAAAATTCTAGAAAAATCTAGAAAATATATCCGAGCACATAGAACCCAAATAAAATAGTTTTTGCTATTGTTCTGTTGGGATTATTCACATTAAATGTTTTTGATTATAAAGTCCAATATTAAGCTTTTGAATTAAATTCAAATAAAATCCAAATGGTGAATTTTCTTCCTACTAACTATTTAAAAGATTTTTAAGCTTCTAAAAATTGGGATGTTACAAACCTCCCCCTTAAAGGAATCTCGCCCCGAGATTCAAAGCTAGCTAGAGAAAAGATTAGGAACTCGGCCGCCTCTTCTTCACGCTCCCACGCCGCTTCTCCTTCGAGTGGTTGCTCCACCGACCTTGCAAAAACGCAGCCTTGCTTTCTCGTGAGGCGCTCATGACATCCAAGATCTTGACCGGTCGCTCCTTGTAGGTAAGATCCTCTTTCAAAACAATTGATTCCAACGGGCTTGCTCTTCTAGCACACGAAGACACTTCTTCAATCTGCGAGACATGAAAGACATCATGTACTCGCTAACGATCGCGTAGCTCCAATTGGTAAGCCACTTCCCACGGTGTTCCAAAATCTTGAACGGCCCACATACCTAGGGCAAGCTTCCTTTGGCATGAAACCTTTGACACCTTCGAAGGGGTCACCCAAGATAGACAAAATCTTCTCGCTCAAATCGAGATCTCGACGCGTTATCGCGATAACTCTTCTCGCCTTGATCGGGCTATTTTTAGCCTTTGCTCGATCATAGCAACTCGTTCTTCTCGCCTCTTGATGATATCTCGCCCAACACCGCACGCTCAACTATCTCTCACCAATTTAACGGTTCTAGCAGCACGCCATACAAAGCTTCAAATGGCGACATTTGCAGTCGGCTTGGTAATCGTTTTAGACCATCGATTTGGCGGTACACGATACGACCATTAATCCGAGTATGTCTTGATCATCCTTGGTGAAATCTTTGAATTTCCTCCGCCATTTTGATCTTGATGTCCGACAACACGGATCCTTTGGTTGTGCTTCACGAATCCGCTTCTCCAAGGTAGACTGACCTCCAAATTGGCCACAAATCCCTGACACAACTTCTAGCTTTAGCTTCAAATTCTTCATAAAGTTCGGGAAATTTTCCTTTACTTCCAAAACATTGCAAGAACTCTTACGACTTAGAGCGTCGCAACTACATTGGCTTTTCCGGATGGTAGTGGATTCCAAGATTATAACTTAATCAATTCCAACCATCTTCTCTCGCCTCATATTCAGATCCGATTGGGTAAAAATGTACTCGACTTTTATGATCTGTAGACTTCACAATGACACGATGAGGTAATGACGCCAAATCTTTAAGGCGTGCACGGCACTAATTCCGCATCATGAGTAGGGTAATTCTCCTCGTGAGGTCTCAATTGTCTTGACGCATAAGTTTACGCCTCTTCCTTCTTGCATCAGACACATCCTAATCCTTGACGCTAAGCATCACAATAGATATCGAAATCCTTGCGAATATCCGCAAAATCAGATCGGGCCGAGGTCAAGCGCTTCTTTAACTCTCAAAACTTTCTCACAGCCGGAGTCCAAGTGAACTTTTTCTCCTTTTTCAACAATTGCGTAAGAGGCTTAGCAATCGATGAGAATCCTTCGATAAAACGGCGGTAATAACTCGCCATCCCCAAGAAATCGCGAATTTGGGTTACGATCTTGGGCTGGTCCTGTAACATCGCTTTTACTTTTCCCGGTCAATCGCTACTCCATCGGCGGTCATCACATGGCCCAGAAATCCACTTCCTTCTTCCAAAAGTCACACTTATCGAACTTGGCATACAACCGATGCTCCTCGAAGTTTCTCCAAAATTAACCTCGTGTGTTCTCGTGTTCCTCCTCCGATTTGGAATAAACCAGATATCGCCAATGAACACCACTACAAACTTGTCCGTATTCCATGAAGACTTTGTTCATCATGTTCATGAAGTAAGTCAGCATTTGTCACCCAAATGACATGACCAAGAACTCATAATGTTCATACCGCGCTGAGAAAGCGGTCTTTGGTATATCCCTAGGGTAGATCTTCAATTGATGGTAGCCCGATCGCAAGTCGATCTTTGAGAACACTCCGGCCCCCTTCATCTGGTCAAACAGATCATCTATTCTGGGCAATGGGTACTTATTCTTGACAGTGACCTCGTTGAGAGAACGGTAGTCGATACACATCCTCATGCTTCCGTCTTTCTTCTTGACGAACAAGACTGGTGCTCCCCATGGTGACGAACTTGGTCTTACGAAACCTTCTCGAGAAGTTCTTCAATCGCTTCTTCATTTCTCGCTAACTCGCCACCGCATTCGATAAGGTCGCTTAGAAATTGGCGCCGCCCTCGCACTAGATCAATGACGAACTCGATGTCACGGTCTCGTGGCATTCCGTGTAACTCTTCTCGAAACACATCTGGGTATTCTCTGACTATTGGTACATTCTCCAATGCAATGGTCCTCGATTGTTTACTAGCAAGTGTCCTTCACGAACCGATGTGGCTAGAAACTCCACTTTTCTTCCATCAAGATTTCAACCGCTACGGCTCTTCGCCACAATCCAAAGATGACTTTGTGCTTGGATAGCCAATCCATGCCAAGAATGACATCTAGGTTTGGGTGTCTAGAACAATTAAGTTGGCTAGAAACTCAACTCCACTATGAGTAACTTAGCTCCTAAACAACCCACTCTAGAGCTTAGCTCGCTCCGGCGATTGAACTAATAGAGTATGATTAAGTTGTATAGCCTCCAACTTATTCTTAGTTGCAAAAACTTCGATACAAAAGAATGCTAAGCCCGTAATCAAACAGAATCGATGCGGTATCGAATTAACCAGAACTTACCCAAGACGACGCCTGGTGCTTCCGTGCTCCTTCCGTGGTGACGTGGTTGACACGGGCTCGACCACGGATCGCGCCCTCCTCCCGGCTGGTTGGGGCTTGAAAGTTCCTATTGGTGACCCGGTGCGGTGTCTTATTTGGTGTAGCTCCAAGGTTGAAACGAATCGAGTGATCGCTCCTCTCGTGGACACCGACGGCGAGTGGCTCGTTGACGGCAAGTATAGCACACCCTTGGCTCTTGCGACTTGTTGATCGCCGGATTAGCGCTGGTCGGGCCGCGCGAGTGTTCGAGCAACCGGACGAGGTGCCGAGGTTGGTGCGTGTTCGCGGAGTTCTGTGGAGAAACCGGCTGAATCGCGGTGGCGCCGCCCTGCTCTCGCTGGAATTGCCGCCTCCCGTTGGATCATCCTGCGCTTGCGATTGTCTTCCAGTTCCTTGCGCTTATCCTCCATGACTAAAGCTTTATTGATCGTTCTGGAAGTCGTGGAAGGTATGTGCAAGGAGATTGACTCAAGTCCATGTTGTTCACCCTTGAAAACGATCGCGAGCCTTGTCTGCGTTGCAACATCTTCGTAGCATAGCGAGCAAGTTGCGTAGAACTTGTTGAGATAGTCGACACCGACAAGCTTCCTTGCTTCAGGCACGTAAATTCATCTTTCTTTAGTTCAATAATTCCTTCAGTACGTGGTATTGGCGAATGCCGCAGAGAATTCCTCCCAAGTGATATTCGTGGTGCCTCATGAGCGCGCAGGTTCTCCCACCATTCTCACGCGATGCCCTCCAACCGTGAGAGGCATAGAGAACTTTTTCATGATCGCCGCATTGAGTGATCAGCAGCTTCCTTTCAATCACCCGGCCAATCATCGCCTTCCACGGTGAGACATGTCCGTAAAATGTTGGTGGCCGAGTCCTCATGAATTTCGCAAGTTTGATGGTCCATGGTGACCATGAGCACCGGGCCCGTGGCCGGTGATTGTTGTTGTTATTGTTCGTTGTGCATGGCTTGCATCCGAGTCATCATGGTATTCATCACCGAAGTCCAGGCCGCCATGAAAGCTCCAAAGTTTTGCAAGTCAATTGGGGTGCTTGTATGAATCGCCTCGTAGCCGGTTGCTCACCGTCTTTGGTGCTTTGGGTACCCAACCACTTGCAATCGTCGCGAAGTTGTAACCATCCGCTAAGCCCAAGGGTTAGATAAGGTAGCAAGCATGGGGTGAGTTAAGAACTAAGCGGGGATTGGTTAAACCCAACAACAATCGAGAGAACCAAAAGCAACTTTATTACTTAAGAACTTAGTATGGCTTGCAATGATGCCTAAGGGCCTTTGCGGCTCATACTCACACTCAAAGAAAATAGCGAACCTAAGCACACAATCTAACGCCTAAAGGGCTTACACAACTAGGCTTAGACCGACGCGCTTAACACACTAAGCCTCAATCGCGAACCTAGGCCTTAGCGAACTCCGGCCGAGGTAACCTCCACAACCACGGCCGTGCTCACCTCGTCAGAGACCTTGAACTGCGGCCGGCATCTTCGCAAATCGATCCTCGGTGCCCTGAATCGTGCAACAGAACAAAGCGCCGATGGCGCGACAGCTCCTCTGGTTCGCCCACTTCCTCTCGGATCTTCCTCGATTCTTCATGTTCTTCTAGATCTTCTTCCTCTTCTTGGTCCGCTGGTGGTGGGCGCCCAGATCTCTTCCAGATGGCGATCTTTCTTCGCCTTGGTGCAGCTCTTGTAGGCACCGCCTAGATCGGCCGCCATCATCTCCATGGATTCCTCTTGGGCGACGACGCACTGGCGAGGTGTACCATCGTGGCATCTTCTTCTCCTCCGTGGATGGATAGTGTGCGTAGCTCCACGGCGGCCGCCCGGGATGGTAGCGGAAGACGGTTCCTTGCAACTCATGCATGTAGATGTGGTAGATCCGGCATGGCCAGCGCGACGATTCTGTATTCCTTCACTCAAGTGATCCTCCCGACGGAGATGTTCGTGGCCGGGCTTGCCTTGGTGTTAATCCCGCGATCGCCGTTTACGATCGCACTCGCTTATGTCCATCCACCATCCAGCTTGTTTCTGCACAACGGACGATCAAAACCTCCAAGTACCGCAGGTTTCCAAAGTTCGCGGCGATCCTCCACAACGCTCACCATAGGTCTGCGGCGCAGGCATCCACAAGACAGATTTAACCGGGTAAGAGCAACTTTAAAACAACGGGAAAGAAAGGATTATAGCAAAAGTTGAGGCGAGAGAGATATGAGGAGAGTTAAGCATTTGATTAACTTTACAAGTTAATTTTTCCTTTAGAAAATAGTTTGGACACTCTAAAGACGGCCAATCTAACTAAGGTCAAGACTCTATCAAGATGGCTCGATACCACCTCTGTCGGGACCCAAAATGCACTCGACCCTCTGTATTCTCGCACTAGTCCAGATCACGCTAGTGCACACAATGTAACATAGGTGAATATCAATCCACACAAGCTAAATATAACATAAACGAATAGTTTGAGTAACAACTTAGAGTTTTGACCTTGGTCGGGGTTACAACTTATTAAGCCACGCAGGCTAACACTAGAGAAATACCGCAATGGAACGAAATAAACTCGCAAACTCCAATCAAGACACCACAGCAACCGATCGATCGATGACCTAGCGATCAACCTTCTTCCACAAACTCCTCCTCGAAAGCAGCGAAGACTCCTCCACTTCAGAGGTTTGGACGCAAGTTTTACAACAAGCGTGAGTACACAACCGCATCGCAAATCATACCACGTAATGCAAAATATAGATGCGTGCTTATTCCAAAGGAATGGCTTCGTGGTTATTTTGCGTAAATGCAACATTTGCAATTGAATACTAATAATAGATTGAAAGCATAATTTAAAACAAATAAGCAATATTAATTTAACAGCTTGTTTCACAAAGACACACAGCTAAACCGATTGATTCACACGACCATATGATTGAGATCACACACTCCCAATCCCACATTTTATGAACACTACCCCTCATGTGAAATCCCGAGCGTTGTCCATGACCGAGGACGCGCTATTCGAATAGATTAATTAACACTCTGCAGAGGTTTGTACACTTTACCCACACGATACAACTAGTGTAGCTAGCACTAATCGTAATAAAACAGTTCGGCAACTTCGCCTCAACATTGACGTTCTTATTCACACACCCCATATCACAAAGCTTAACCTATCCACCGAACCCCAATGTTGAAACTCCAGAACCTACTAAGTTAGGCTGTCACTGCACATGCGGTCAGACAAGAAAGCTCAGCTCAATGGCGCACAAAGTTAAGTCCTTAATTGACCAAGGCAAGACTTCCAGCTTTTCTAACTAAACCACACAGATAAATCCCAATCACAAAGCCACCAGCTCACACAAGATCCACCACTTGCCTCGGCCTAAATCTTTTACCACCCAGTTGGTTTAGTGCAACACATGCCATCACAAAGTAATAACATACAAACACACAACTTTTACACAAAGTTCCATAGTCACTTAGTCAAATTTAATATTTGCAACTTACATGCGATGTGAGACTCGTAGCATGGCTAAGCAATTTAGTCTGCCTAACCAACCATGTTGGCAATATGTTAATACCAACTAAATAATAAACCAATCTAGGGCGACAAAAGATTAAGGTATACAAGTAGGCAAGGTGAACATAACAGATTGGATCAATAACTAGCCCAAAATCAGTTAAACACATAATTAAATTAAATGTAATAATTCAACACAATATAATTTGGGAAACTGGGATTCAATATGATCAAAGGTATGACTTGCCTTGGAATAGGTCTATGTACTGGTCTTGAACTTGGTTGAAGCCTTCTTCGACTAAAACCCCAAGTATCGACGTCACGCACAAACGAAGCAAAACAACCAAAACAAATAAATAACAGAGGCAAAACAAACTCCAAAAATTAAATAAAAATAATAATTAGGTAGATCTCGAATTTAGACAAATTTAGAAATTTGAATGGGCTCAATCGGAGTTAGGATGCAAAAGTTATGGCCTTTGAAGATTGAAAATACATAAAATGTCAAAATCAGATTTCATGAATTTCGAATTATTTTCCTAAAGGAAAATCAGATTATTGCGCAAGTCGACGCCCGGAGGAATTTCGGAAAAAGAAATAATAAAGAAATCTCGACATGTGGGACCCACATGCCGTAGGCTAGGCTCACGCGACTAGGTCCACCGAGCCTCGACTCGGTCCGGATCGCCGCGCGGGCGCATACGTGGACGCCGACCCGGCGCCACCGCCGCCACGCTGCGCACGGGCCGACGCTGCACCGACGTGATGACGACAAGACGGCGGCGCTCGACCAGACGCAACGGCGATCGGCGCGCCCGGCGAGGTCCGATGGTACCGATTGAAGCCCATGTTATTGCGAACACGATGGTGCACTCACGAGCGCGAGACACCCAAGATGGCCGGCGAGGGTTGAGCGCGAGGGCTTCGCTTTGTCGACGGAGTTCCGGCGAGGTTTTGGCGACGGCGAAGGGTCCTTACAGAGCTCGCGCCACCGATCTCGGTGGTGCACTCGGCGACGACGCGGCGGCACCGACGGCGCAAAAAGGCGAAGAAACGAACGGCGCGAAACCCTAGAACTCCACCGCGGCGCTAAGGCTCGGAAGGAGATGAGGTGGCGCCTGGGTTGCGAGGTCCGTGCGGCTCGGGGCTATTTATAGGGTCGGGTGCCCGGATAAGGAATCCCTAAATTGGGGATTTCTCTGAAAACGAAACGAGATAGAGTCCGCTTCGTCCCGACAAAGCGCGATACGCGCAAAAGATTAGAGATAGAGTTTGGCAAAGAAATCCGGAGGTTTTAGTTAGGAAAGTCCGTTGTCTGACTATTCTTCTAGAAGACGGCAATGGCGAAGCGGCTCGACTTGACGCGAGAAGAAGGCGCGACGAAGACGACGACCTCGGCGCCCACTGGCAAATGAGTGGGGCGAGAGCGCACGGGCGATTTGATATGAGCGCCGATCTTGATCCAACGGTCCACAAACCAAAGAAACATTCGACCGTCTCGTTACCTCACGCGCATCTAGCCGCCCATGCTTGATCCAACGGCGAGAGTGAACGGGTAAACCGGAGAGAGAGAGAGAACAGAGGCCGACAGCGGGTCCACCTGCTCGCTGGGAGGCGCACACACGTGCGAACCGGGCGCACATGAGCTTGGTCGGGCGGGGACAATGGGCCGGAGGTTTGGATTTCGGCCCAAAGGATTAACTGAGATTAATAATAGATTTTCTATTTTAGAAAATACTAGAAATTCAAATAGGCAATAGAAAATAGCAAATGAACTCAGAAAAATTCTAGAAAAATCTAGAAAATATATCTGAGCACATAGAACCCAAATAAAATAGTTTTGGCTATTGTTCAAGTTGGGATTATTCACATTAAATGTTTTTGATTATAAAGTCCAATATTAAGCTTTTGAATTAAATTCAAATAAAATCCAAATGGTGAATTTTCTTCCTACTAACTATTTAAAATATTTTTAAGCTCTAAAAATTGGGATGTTACAATGGACAAGGAGAAGGAATGGGAGAAAATCCGCAATCTCTTGAACTACTAGGTGTCTCCCCACGAGACTAGTGCTCGCCATCATGCATTTAGTCAGCAGCCTTACACACACCAAACATTTCCGGAGCTTTTGGATCTAAGGAGGCTACCTAGCAATACTCCTAACGATTCTGGGTCGAGTCGCGGCCCCCCTCCTATGCCAGCTGAACGCCCTCCGGAAGGGCCCCCTATGGGGGTGGCACCACCCCTTTGCTGATGTAGGGACACCTGCAAGTGTATCAAATCAACTAACGAGTGGACCATTGGGCAGCGCTATTGGTGCTGCGCAAACTACGGCGTGGACTACCCCGACCGTAGGTTTGACACAGAGAGCTACAGGAAGGCGGTAATGAAATCGTATTTCAGTGCACACTACTATTTTTCTTCCCATTACGCCGTACCCACGTCTCTCTTCCCACCGTAGTCTCCGTCGTGCCTATGCGACTTCAGCCAGTGGATCGACGACAAGATTCACCCATACGATATGTGGATGCTTCTGACACAGAAGGGCTAGGCCAGGGAGGACTACGAGGACCGTGAAAGACATCTCGCAGAGCTGCAGGCTGAGAAGGACGAGAAGGACAGGCGGGACAGGCTGTGCGAGGAGCAGGAGCGCAAGCATGCCAGGCGACGGGAGGCCGAGAGGGAGTGGAAGAGGGCCATCGCGGCAAGAGCTAAGGCGCAAGGCGATGAGTACAACACCGAGCTAGGCCGCAAGGGCAAATGGCCACGTTCCACGCAGTAGTTTGACCCTCTTCGTCCACATGTCCCATGTATTTCTATTTCCCTTCATGTATTTCTATTTCCCTAAAGGTATGCGTGTACCGTCCTTGCTTCGTTAGCATGCGTGCCATGTAACCCCCCTTGTTGGATCAACTGTCATGTTGTTATCGTTGCGTCATTTCTCCAAAGTTCTCCCCAATGTATGAATTTTCTAGCACATCGCAATACCACTTACCTTTGTACTGACGACTCAATACTATCTCAATCGTCCTCATAAAATTCTTCAAAAAATTAGCGCACTACAACGATATACAACGATCATAAAATGTTATTGCGAGGCTGACAAATTTCGTATCCTTGATATTCTACGAAAATAACAAACTGACCAATCAACCTTAACACTACATTTTTCTTTCCTAAAAAAGGACAATATACCACAAGATTTGCTAAATGTAATTCATGCGAAATGTGATACGTATTATAACACAATTATTCCAATTGGATCTGGTGAAAAGTACAGTTAGAACCTAAAAATCGCCTACAGGTTGAGTGACTATCAAAGTCGCTCGGTGGTTGGGCGACAAGGATGAAATCGCCGAACAACCGAGCGACAATACTAAATCACCATTCCGTTGGGCGATTATCACATGTGTCGCACTCTGGTTGGGCAACTATACCAAGTCGCCCAACTGTACGGCGACACGAGGTCATTTATGTAAAAAAAAAAGTGGTATTATTTATGGAATTCTGAATAAAAAAATTTATTTTGGAAAAAATTCATCTGTGGTTAGTTTAAAATGCTTTCTTTTGGCTCTCTCCAGATTATTTGGAGTTAAACAAGTGGCGCCCTTCTTATGTTGGACTTCTAAAATAAGCACACCCAAGTCTGTGAAAACATGTCCTAAAAAAGTCTGTAAAAGCAATCAAAATTCTGAGTCTGATAAGATCATGATCAGACAAAAAAAAAAGATCATATTACCTCTGATTCCAAATGTAAGACATTTTCGAATATATGTTGGTCAAACATTTTTTATTTTGACCAGCAATATATAAGGAATTACTAAGGTTAATAACATGAAATTGGTATTCTATATCCATCATGAAATATACATTCATAATATATAATTACTTTTATTTGAACGAACGTATTTTTATATAAATTGATGATCAAACTGTTACCTTGAAGACTATATCAATGACCAAAACGACTTATATTTAGAATCAGATGGAGTACATTCCTAAATGTGATCGCAATCCTGACGACATTACTTCTTATTTTTTCAGCAATGACTTCCACGCATCGTCCTCCACTCTTCTCCCCCTCCATCTACCGTTCTTTGATGATTATATAGCTGGCAATGCCCTCGCCACACCACTACTCCACTGGCCACCACTAGACCACCAGTCACCTAGGAATCTAAGGCTCAGTTTTGTGGTGGCTATGTCGTGCTTATTTTTTAAGCTGCTATGAAAAGGCAAGTTATGCACAATCTATTAATTTGTTTGATAAATTAGATTAAATTTTGATAATTTTTGTTGTCCAAGGGTTACCCTTTCACATTTCATCTTGTATGTTATATACACAATAATATATTTGAATGCAGCTAGATTATAAAAAGCAGATAGCCAAACAACCAAATATCTAAAAGCGGCTCAATAAAACGAATAATTAACTACAATGCCAAACTAATGTCGAGGAGCGGATAAACCCTAGAGGCGGCTGACACTGAATTGTGGGCAACCATTAATGCTAACTTTGGCACACGATGCCTAATCCCTCGGAAGCTTTGAATGTTGGGTTTGCTCAGTTGTGCTAGAGACTGGCCATCGCCCATCTTCAAGCTGAACAATATTGGATTGGCTCGTATCACGAAATAAATCCTATGAGACCTCCTCAACTTTAACCCTTTCAAATTACGACATGTGGTTGTCAACGAATTGTTATCGGTCTTACGAAGTAAATGCAGAAGACACAACCTAGGGGATTATGCGGAGGAGACAGAGTGTTTATACGGTTCATACCTTCTCCGAAGAGAATAACAACCCTACTTCTTGTGTGCTTGTATTGAATGAGATTACAATGGGGGGTGCATCGTGCTCAAGATGAAAAGGATGATGTCGTAGGGACGCCCCACCGGCCCCACGACCTAGCGAAGCACAGCAGCGGACCCCCGAAGGTCTCCCCGAAGACCCTCCGAAGGGTCCCCGAAGGCCCTCCAAAGGGGTCCCGAAGGCCATCCGAAGGGGTCTCCGAAGGGGTCCCGAAAACCCTCCGAAGGGGTCCCGAAGACCCTCCAAAGGACCTGATGGGGCCATCTATGTCGAAGGCACAGGAGTAGCAGGACTGGTGGACCGGGTGTACTCCCCGAGTGGACCAAGTCCAAGAAGATCCACCATAACCCGAAGGCTACACGTACCTCCAAAGGGGTCCCGAAGGCCCTCTGAAGGGCCCCCGAAGACCCTCCGAAGGGGCCTCATGGGGCCATCTCTGCTGGAGGCACAAGAGTAGCAGGACTGGTATACCGAGTGTACTCCTCGGGTGGACCAAGTCCAAGAAGATCCACCATGGGCCGAAGGCTACATGTAGAGTGTACAAAGCCCCTGCAACTTCTATGGTTGCAGTACCTTCCTAGGGATAAATGTGTAAATTCATGTACCTAGTAGGGAAGCTATAAATAACCCCCTCCCCCATGTAATGCAGGTGGACATTCTCCTTTGGAGCAAATTAATACACACTTATTTCCCAGAAACCGAAACCCCTTTCGAGGACCCTTCGGCCTCTTGTAGACACCAAGGGTCTCCTCTTTCTACTGTATAGTCTTCTCACTACGACTTTTGGCGATGACTGTGGGGTTTCGACAGAAAAGCCACAAACACATCAAGGTAACCAATGGCCCCCTGAAGGGCCACACCCAAAGTCTCAACGACCGTGGCAGCGGCGACGGTCGCGGCTCCAAGCACCCCAAGGGCCAAGTGGAACAAGACTACAGTCGCAGACGCCGTCGTCGGGCCGCAGAAGAGGAAGCCAACAACTCCACACACGGGGGGGCATCGTGGGAGGCGATGCCCCGCCTACCAAAGCATCCCTCCCAAACAACCAACCCGCAGGACCCCAGGAGGGAACCGTAGGGTGGCTCGTGAGGCCTATGAGGCCCTTCGGCGAGAACTGCGGACCTCCGACAGGAGATGCTCAGCCTCCGGCAGCCTGCGAGGGGGTACCCTTGCGACCACCACCCAACTGACGCTCACCGCACAAAACACCGACGCCGAGGCCCCTCCCCTACGATCCCAGACAATCCAACCCCAGCCCCGTTACTCCGGGGAGACCCCAACTCCCTGTTGAACACTAGGCTTGAAGCAGCATGCTGGCCGAAAGGCTTCAAGATGCCAGAGATTACACCTTTCGAAGGCTGCACAGACCCTTCGGAATTCCTCCGCGTGTACGAAACAATGGTGGAAGTAGTGGGGGGAGATGACACAACCAAGGCGAAGAGCATCACACTCGCCCTCAAAGGCGTCACCTTAACATGGTTCTTTACCATCCCCCTAGTCCATATACGCCTGGGAACAGTTGCGTGACCTCATACGTAACAACTTCCAGGGAAACTACATCGAGCCGAAGGATGCATGGCACTTGTTCACAGTTAAGCAGGCCCCGGGTGAGTCCCTTTGCAGTTTTTTCAGAAAATTCGCAGAGGTAAAGTGCCAAGTAAAAGGGGTCAACGAGACCACTATCATAAACGCAGCAACCTGCGGGCTCTAAAAGAGCCCCCTGTCGGAGAGATTGGCCTGCAAGCCAATCCGCACGATCGCGGAACTCTTTGACAAAATAGAAGAGTACGCCCGAGTAGATGAAGACAGCAGCCGAAGGGGGGAGGTATCACCTTTCGCCACACTAGCAGCATCATTGAGCAAGCCGCCCAAAGAAGAGCAACCGCCCACCCCAGCCACCAACAAGGCGTGCACCACCAACTTCCGCTAAAAAGGCCAAAACATCTACCATCTAGATGATGGTCAGACCCCCGAAGTAGGCAAGCGAGGCGGTGGGCAGGTCGCGGCCGAGGAAGAGGCCACGGACGCCACAGCGGGCGGCAACCAGACGCCCGAGGCAGAGCCGAGGGCACCCTGCTATACTATGACCTCCACGGCGAAGGCTCACACACAACAGCAGACTGCCGTACCATTGCAGCCATGCAAGACTACGTACACCGCAACCAAAAACCACCCGAGCACGAAGAAAGAAGGGGTGCAGGCAATCAGCTGCTCACCCCACCACCAAGACCATGCATAGAAGGTGGCCATGGCGAGCATCACCAGAGGGTCATAAACATGATCATAGGAGGATCCTTGCTAGGCATAACATCCAAGAGGCAGCGATGCGCATACACCCGGCAAAACCACCACATCGCCACGCAGCCTGCTTCCCGCCCACCTCGGTACGCCGAGGTGCCCATCACCTTCGGGGCTAAGGATGCACAAGGAATCTACTTCTCCCACCAAGACCCCCTTGTCATCTCCGCTAATATAGCCAGCTACGAGGTCAGGCACGTCCTCATAGACGGAGGGAGCTCTGCAGACCTCCTATTCATGGAAGCCTTCGACAAAATGATGATCCCTAGGGATCGTCTGTCCCCACCTGGCATACCCCTTGTAGGCTTCGGGGGCAAGCCCGTGATGGCCCTCGGCCAGATTGGCCTAGCCGTCACGTTCGGCGATGACTTCCCATCCCGCACGGAGACCATAACCTTCGATGTGGTCCAGATGCCCTACCAGTACAACGCCATGCTCAGTCGAGCCACGCTGAACGCCTTTGGCGCAATAGCCCACCACAATTACATGTGCATGAAGATCCTCGCCCTAGGAGGCGTCATCACGATACGAGGGAACAAAGACCTGGCCCAACGAACCGAAGTGGAGTTGGGCTCATTTACTCACCACATCCACACCATCGAAGCCAGTACAGAGGCATCTAGCCGGGTCTCCGATGGCAAATGGGCCCCGAAAGCCAAGCCGGAGGGACAGCTGCAAAGA
Organism: Ampelocalamus luodianensis; assembly: GCA_036346255.1. Taxonomy (NCBI): domain Eukaryota; kingdom Viridiplantae; phylum Streptophyta; class Magnoliopsida; order Poales; family Poaceae; genus Ampelocalamus; species Ampelocalamus luodianensis. The sequence continues at coordinate 12,778,234 of CM070628.1, forward strand.
GTTCCCCTTAGGGATTCCTCCCCAGAGAAAACAGTAGCCCTGGGGGCCAAACTCACGGCTTCAGAGCACAACGACATCCTCCAGGTCCTCCGCGACAATGCTGACATCTTTGCGTGGAGCCTGGAGGACATCTCGGGAGTCACCCGGGAAACAATAGAGTATCACCTGGCCATCCGAAGAGACGCAACTCCCAAGAAACAAAAGTTGCGATGCATGACACCAGAATGCCTCGAAGCGGCCAAGAAAGAAATAGCCAAGCTCCTCAAAGCGGGGGTCATTCGCGAAGTCAAGCACTCTGAATGGCTAGCCAACCCCGTCCTGGTGCGAAAAAGCATCTGCAAATGGTGTATGTGTGTCGACTTCACTGACCTCAATAAGGCCTGCCCGAAGGACGACTTCCCCCTGCCACGCATCGACCAATTGGTGGACACCACGTCGGTGTGCGAGCTGATGAGCTTCCTGGACGCCTACTCCGGGTATCACCAAATATTCATGGCCAAGGAGGATGAGGCAAAGACTGCATTCATCGCCCCCATCAACACCTATTGCTTCCACCGCATGCCCTTCGGCCTGAAGAATGCAGGAGCAACATTTACCCGACTCATCACAAAAGTCCTGGCGGGGTAGCTCAGCCGGAACGTCGAAGCATACGTCGATGACATAGTGGTCAAAAGCAGGCTCACAAACTCCCACTCAGGGGACCTGCGGGAAACTTTCGCCAGCCTCCGGGCGGAAGGAATCAAGCTCAACCCCGAGAAGTGCGCCTTCGAGGTCAAGGAGGGCAAGCTCCTAGGGTTCCTCGTGTCAAACAGGGGCATCGAGGATAACCCTGAAAAAATTAAGGCCATACAAGAAATGGAGCCGCCTCGTAGCGCCCGGGAGGTGCAAAGGCTGATGGGCCGCCTCACAACCCTCAGCCAATTTCTATCTCGCTCAGTGGAGCGAGCCTTACCCTTCTTCAGAACCCTCCAGGGCGCAAAGCCATTTCGATGGACGGAAGACTACCAGGCAGCATTTCAAGAGCTCAAATAGTACCTCGCCCGACTCCCAGGCCTCACCAGCCCGAAGCCCAATGCTCAGCTCCTCTTGTACCTCGCCGCCTCCTCATCTGCAGTGGGCGCGGTTCTCGTCCAGGAGGACGACAGGCAGCTCCCAGTGTACTATGTATCAGAGGCCCTCCAGGGGGCCAAGGTCAGATACATAGAATTAGAGAAGTTGGCATACGCTTTGCCCATGGCCTCGCGTAAGCTTTGACACTACTTCCTGGCGCACGCCATCACAGTCCCGACATCCTACCCATAGGCACTCATGCTGCGAAACAAGGATGCTTAGAGGCACGTCGGCAAGTGGGTCGTGGAGCTAGCACCCTTCAACATAACCTTCGCTCCGCGCACCACCATCAAGTCGCAATCCTTGGCTGACTTCGTTGCTAAGTGGACCCTTCAAGCGGAAGGGCAGCCTGTGAGCGTCGTTGAGACGCCATGGACTCTATACACCGATGGATCCTAGTGCCCCACGGGGCCAGAGCGGCGGCCATCTTGGTCTCCCTAGATGGTCGGAGCATATCACATGCAGCGCGCCTCGACTTCCCCACAACAAATAATGCCTCAGAGTACGAGGCCCTGCTATTGGGTCTCCGCAAGGCAAAAGCACTAGGGGCCAAGCGCATCATAGTAAAAAGCGACTCTCGCCTCATGGCGGGCCACTTTGACAAAACATTTGTGACCAGGGACCCCAAAATGGCAAGATATCTAGCGGCAGTGCGAGCCATTGCCAAACATTTCCTCAGCATCACCGTCCAGGCAATCCCAAGAAGCACCAACGAGGTAACAGACCGGCTCACAAAAATGGCCTGCTCCAATGACCACCCCCCGCTGGAAGTATTCTACGAGGTGCTGGCTACCTGCCACACCCGCAACGCAAAGGGCTCTGCCCAAAGCGCAAGGGGTTCCACCCGGAGCACGAGGGGCTGAGCCCAAAATGAACAAGGCAGACCAAGAGGCGCAAGGGGCTACGCACCTTGTAATGCTAATCGACATAATAGACTGGCGGGACATGATCATTGGGTACCTCACAGGCGGCGAACCCGATGACCCAGTCGAGGCAAAGCGGCTCAGGCATCGGGCCAAGAACACATCATCGGAGGCGAGCTGTACAAGGGGGGCATCTGCACCCCCTTCCTACGGTGCATTTCCCAACAAGAAGGCCAAGACCTCCTGAGGAAAATCCACGAGGGGGCCTGCGGAGCCCACCAAGCCCCACAAAGCCTCGTGGCAAGGGCCTTCTTCCAGGGCCTCTATTGGCCAACAGCACTACGAGACGCCTAGGACCTCGTTAAAAGCTGCCAAGGTTGTCAATGGGCTAGCCACAACCCAAAAGCGCCGGCTATCCCACTGCAGCCCTTGCCCCCGGTTTGGCCCTTCGCACGATGGGGGCTCGACATCATCGGCCTCTTCCCGACGACGAAGGGCAACCTGTGCTTCGCATTCATTGCCATTGAATACTTCTCAGGATGGGTGGAAGCTGAGCCAGTCCCCAAGATAACATCCGCGGTAGCTTAGCGGTTCGTATGGAGGAACATTATTTGCAGGTACGGGGTGCCACACGACATCTTCACTGACAATGGCACCCAATTCGACTCAACGTCCTTTAAAGCATTTTGCCCAGGCCTGGGAACAACCATATGCTTCGCATCGGTTGGATACCCTAAGTCCAATAGAGTGGTCGAAAGGGCCAACGATAATCTGTTGGCAGGCCTCAACAAGCGCCTTATGGGCTTGCCGAAGGGACTGTGGCCCAAAGAACTCCAGAAGGCCCTATGGGCGCTCCGAACAACACCAACTAGGGCCACGGGCTTCTCTCCATTCAAACTCCTCTTCGAAGACAAAGCAATGGCCCTGGGCAAGCTCACGGCAAAATCCCTTTGGGCAAGTCAAGCCCCCGACCCCACGAGCCGGGAAATCTCCGTCGACCTCATCGAGGAACATCGCATACACGCCACATCAAGCATGGCAAAGTACGCAAGAGGAGTCGCAAGGGCATACAACAAAAAAGTCAGGGCCCACCCCCCTCGTGCTGGGTGACATGGTCCTCAAACGAGTCGCCAACCCAGCAACAATAGGCAAGCTCCAATCCAGATGGGAAGGTCCTTACATCATAACCCGGAGCACAAGAGCGAGCTCCTTCTATATCGCCACCCCAGAGGGGCAGCAACTCGACCACACTTGGAATGCTAAAAGCCTGCGTAAATTCTATTCCTAGAAACTGCATTGTAAAAATCCTGGCTGCGCCCGGATAATCGCCTCACCCCATCAAACAGGGGGGGGGTTTGTAAAAAGAGCATATGTAAGGCTACTTTTGGGCGTTTTGTACTCGCACAATGAGCAAAGCCAACTCTCCCCCAACACTACGCTAGAAAAAAAAGACACCGCGCATGGCCTTCGGCCCTGATGCACACCGATGCCCCCTGAAGGCATGAGTGTATAAACAGACACCGCGCATGGCCTTCGGTCACACCGTATGTTGGGTAATCTTAGTTGGACCTTATTGTGATACTAACATGGGTGCGTATTATACTTAGTCATGCTTTAGTTATAAGATGGTCTCTCGATCACATGATTCAAAGATAATAAATTTGACTTAATGATAAATGGAGTTGTCGCGCGACCACTATTGGTAAAAAAATTTTCTACCGTGGCAAGGGTTGTCATTTGGGCGGGTTGAACCAAAAGTGATTTCATACTTGGGCGAATGATTGTGCAGTAAAGGGGTGCAGGAAGCACATTGGGATGGGGATGTTTTGCCTAAGTAGCCACTAAGGACTTAACTTTGTACGCCATTAATCTGGACCATATCGTGCAACCGCAAGTCCATTTATGGAGTGGATCTGGCTAACTAATTAGCAATGTTTTGAGTCAATTCTGTGTTGGTGGTCAAAACGACGCAAGAGGGGGTCAGGAAGGCGAAACCTTAACGAGCAGAACCGAGTCAAAACGAAACTTTGTAAAAGCCTTGTGATAATCTCTTAGTCACACACCTCAGAAGTGTGTAGACGGACAGTATAAGATGATTATCTCTTGTGGGTCAAGTTGTATAACATCTGCAGAGTGTAAAACTATTCGAATAGCCGTGTCTCTAGTTATGGACAATGCCTGGTGATTTCACACGAGCGGTAGATTTTTTTCTCAAAAATTGTCGTGGTTGGCTACGAGTGGTTTGGGAAGTGAATAGGGAGCTCACGAGCTGGTTGGGAAATGAATAAGGTGTTCATGAGTTGTTTCAAAGAAACTTGATTATTTACGTATTAATCTTTCAAAATGTGCTTTGCAATCTACTTACTGTATTTACTATCAATACTGCTTTTTGCAAATAAAACCTAAAGCTATCCTTGTCAAGCCTTGGATGAATACTATTTGTATACTGTTCCCTATGACTTGCTGATTACTTTATGTACTCACGGTTTTACGCCCTTTGTTGATTAGTCGTCGAAGAAGACCCATGGAGCACCGAGCTCTACGAGGACAACTACTTCGAAGACCATGCGAACTAGGCCGCGTCCTCCACTCGATTGTCTGTGGGCATGTCGAATGGCCTCTACGAGTTGTTTTGGTTTCCGCTACAAATTATATGTTGTCGTGAGCCCTACGGGGCAAACCTTGTAAGACTTGACCATAAAGTCCTTTTGCTATTAAGTAATATTGTTTTGTCTGTTTCTTGAGCTGTGTTATTGTATGGTTATGATTTCATCTATATTGTAACTGTGCGAGCTAGCTGCTGATCTGGGACTAGGTCAGAATGCACAGAGGGTCTCGGGGTTATATGCCCGGGGTCCCGACACCTATCCTCCAGTCGAGCCGACGGAACAGCGGATAGTTGCAGTCGAGGATGTTCCCGACCACCTCCCCTTTGTCCAAATCTGCGAGATCGAGTAGACATAGAGGGAGTTGTCCTGGTTTGAGTTCCAGAATGCATGAGCCTATATTGCTCGGCTCTTGTCATGGATTCTAGAATGGTGTTTGAAAGCTCTTGAGCGAAATCATCGTATTCCAGAACCCTTGCCAATCCCTGCGGAGGATCTTCAATCAAATTGTTAGCCCTTTGTAATGTACGAGCAGTTACCGACTAGTAGTGCCTCCGACTGGGAAGTTCTTGTTGCGCAGTGAGCCTCCGTCTTCTAGCAGTCTTCGGGCCATCTACCTCCGAAGGCGGCGTGCGCTCTGGGAGCGGTGTACAATTCAGTTCAAATTTGTTTTTGAAATTTCATCGTTTTAAATTAGATTTGTATTTCGCTAATTGTTTCTTGGAATTCAAAACTCGACAAAGTTTCAAATAAAAACCATGAAATTGAATGTCATCCAAATGCATTAAAAAGTTTAACATTTTCAACCAATTTGAAATGCATTCAAATTTTGGGATGTTACAATTTATTCTGTAATGTGTCATGAAATTAAAATGGTCTAATATAGGTTTAAAGTTAATGAGGTCTTATGAGATTTTCTTTCCTCGTATTAGGTGTTCTTCTCTAGACGACCTGTGTTTGCCTAACAACAAAGTCCCACTCGATTTTAGTTACACGGCAGCTAACTTTCGGTGCATCAAATTCATGTCTTTATCCGTATTGCACGGCGTCAGAAATCGGTCGAAAATCTTTCGACGCATTAAGGAGGGTGTTTGTATCATTCAGCACGATCCCTGTCGCCTAACCATCGCAGCTGAGGACAGTCATGTGGCAACATGCTACGGAGTTCCTCTAACCGTTTTTTAGGAAGAGTTCCTCTAACCTTGAATTGAAGAACTAAAAAGTTGGTTGCAAAAACATGGGTTTAAATAATTCTAATAAATATTTCAAATCCCATGAGAAGAATTGATTCTGTCATGTGCAATTTTGCTTTCCAAGTGTATAGCAGAGCTGCTGTATCTGGAGGTGAGATTTATACGTTGCTACTCTGTTACCTCATCCTCTGTTTATAAAAAGAGTTAGGGAAAAAAAATCGGCTATGGATCTGGGTTTTGAACCCGACGTGAATCGAACACGCAACCTTCTGATCTGGAGTCAGACGCGCTACCATTGCGCCACGGATCCGCTTTTTGTAAGAGAGATTCAGGAAACTTATATCGTTCTTTCTAAGTAAGGGAGAGGTGATGTCAATACGCCCCAAGTGTTCAGCATTCATGCAAGATCATGATGTCATTACATGCTTGGTTTTACGCTATGAGGGCAAAGTCAAGTTATTTTGCAAATCAAGTGTTCCCTAACCCATAAACAGAGGATGAGGTATCAGAGTAGCAACATATAAATCTCACCTCCAGATACAGCAGCTCTGCTATACACTTTGGAAAGCAAAATTGCACATATTCTGAAGAATCTGTAGACTGTAGTTACTAAAAGTGCAAACCAGCCTGCCAATGATAATTACATTCTTGTTTATGAGCGAGCACTGGGGCATATAGAAACACTTCCCGTTTCAACATCTGGTGCATGCCAAGTATACATAAGTTCGCATAAATTGGCAAATGATCTACTTGAAAATAAATTAGTGAAACCTCCGAATTCCAGCAACTAGCAAGCAAAGTAACTAGAAGGCAGCAGTTGAAAACTTGAAACACAATATAATTTACTGAGAGAACAAAGGCAGGCAACTGTAACACTCGGAAAGCACTGCTAAAGTGCTAATAGAGCTTCTCAAAACACTCATAAAATAATACATGTTAGCTCTAGCTAGTAACAACTAGAACTTTAAAAAAAGTGTACAAGAACACAAATCTAAGGATCATAGCGCCCAGCAGGTAATGCAAGGGGAGAACTATCATTGATAACACATGACTCGTGAGGATTAGGGAACCAGAATAGAATCATCGCATTGCTTCATGCATATCGATATGACAACATAAGCAATTAGATTACCAGAACAATTCAACTGGAATGAAAGATGAAGAAATGATAGAAACCCGTTTAAAACCATACCGCGATAATAGCTAACCAGCAACCATGCTTTAGCATGTTGACATGTGTGGAAATATATCGCCATAGTTGTTATAGGCTTATAGCTTGGCAGTAACAATGAGCACTCAAGATGTCCATACCAAGATGTCAACTGCAAACATCTACAACTGCAACTGAAACTCTGAAAGTCCACGAACCTGTGCGCAATGTACTCCTTCAGTCCTGCTCTAGATTGACCTTGTTGATCAGGAACAACACCGCGTGGCGCAGTTTCTCAGAGGTATTTAGAAGTTTTGGGTGATTGACCGCCACAATGAGCAGCTTATCCTTGGGGCAAGCAAAAAACCTCATCAGAAACTCCATCCTCCATTCCAGACAATCTACTCGTGGCCAACACAGACTATAGCAGCCAGTGTATGCTTGAACATAGCTGAACTGGCTTTCTTAACGGCCTTCCCTGGTCCGGTCCTCGGATTTGACTGATATCGCCAAGCATCCCGGTTATAAAAGAACATAATGCTTCATAAGGAACCGACTTCATCCGATCGGCATAGCTTGGCCTTGGGCATATTGTATTTCTTGTCACAACGTATGCCTTCGAGATAAACCTAATATTCCTTTGGACCTATCTCGTGAATCTCAATGCCAAGAACGTAAGAGGCATCACCAAGATCCTTCATATCAAAATTAGATGAAAGAAATCTCTTGGTCTCAAACAGATATCCTTATCGTCACGCCAATAAGATGTCATCCACATAAAGTACTAAGATGGTGAATTTACTCCCTTGAACTTAACATATATGCAATTATCAACTTCATTCTCTTTAAAACCAAAATTCCTTATTATTTTATCGAATTTGAGGTACCATCTCGACGCTTGTTTCAAGCCATAAATTGATTTCTTAAGTCGACATCCCATATGCTCCTTGCCTTCCACGACAAAACCTTCCTGCTGAGCCATGTAAACATTTTCTTGCAAGTCGCCATTAAGAAATGCCGCTTTAACATCCATCCGATGCAACTCTAAATCATAATGAGCTACAAGTGCCATAACTATTCGAATGAATCTTTAGTTGAGACAGAGAAAAGGTGTCATTATAGTCAATCCCTCTCTTTGTGAGAAGCCTTTGCTACAAGCCTTGCTTTGAACCTTTCGATATTTCCTTTAGAGTCGTGTTTGGTTTTGTAGACCCATTTACACTTCATTGCTTTGACTCACAGAATTTCTACTAGGTCCCACACATCATTAGTGCTCATAGACTTTAGTTCATCCTTCATGGCATCAAGCCACTTAGGAGAATGTTCACTCATCATGGCCTCCTTATAAGAGGTGGGATCGTCTACCTTCCCTACATCATTAATATCCTCATTCATATATACAACATAATCAAATGGCGGAGTAGCTATTACAGAGACCGTTGAGGCTCATCATTAGGTGCAACGTTAGGAATTTCAGAGACCTCAACAAAGGTGCAACAAATGATTTTCTTCGGAGGTGCAGCCACCGAGGCACATGTGAATAAAGGTTTCGGGATGAGCGGTGAAGGAACATAAACCCGCTCCTCGAGATCTATTTTCCGGGCTCACTCCTCATTATTTTCTAAGAACACAAGTGCCTTGTTTCTACAAACTTAGTTGTCCTATTAGGACAAGAAAAACACCCTTTGGATCTTTCAGGTACCCAATAAAATGACAACTTACTGCTTTAGGTCTAATTTCCCAATATGTGGATTAAAAATCTTAGCTTCAAAGACGACAACCCCACACTCGTAAATATTTACCCATAATTCATAAGGTGTCTTAGGTACTCGATTTCATCGGGAACCCGATTAAGAATATGTGCAGCTGTCTTTAGTGCTTCCATCCACAAACTAATGGGTAAACTAGAGTGGCTGAGCATGCTCCGTACCATATCCATAAGTGTACGGTTGCGTCTCTCAGCTACTCCATTCTGCTGAGGTTCACCTGGCATAGAATACTGGGCAACAATGCCATTTTCTTGAAGAAACTTAGCGAAAGGGCCAGGAATTTGTCCATAAGAGGCATGTCTTCCATAATATTCTCCCCCACGATCCGATCTTACCACTTTAATTCTTAAGTTGTGCTTATTTTCAACTTCAGCCTTAAATATCTTAAATTTGTCAAGTGATTCAGATCGGTCTTTAATGGGAAAGATATAACCATAACGGAGAAGTCATCAAGAATGTGATGAAAGAATCAAAACCATCTAATGATGTCACTGAAAAGGACCACAAATATCGTGATGAATTAATTCTAAAAGTCCTGTGTCGCGAGTAGCTCCTTCTTTATTTGTTTCACATATTTTCCTTTAATGCAATCAATGCAAGGGTCCAGTCGAGAAATCTAATGGGTGGAGAATCTCTTCCTTAATGAGACGCTCTATTCTCCCCTTCAAATGTGGCCTAAACGATGCATGCTACAATTTCAAGAAGTCTCATTATTCTTTTACCCTTAGCATCACATACATTCAAGGATACAGAGATTCATTAAGGGAAAGCATATAAAGTTTGTCTCGTCTAAAAGCAAGACCAATATCATTAGAATCAAACGCATAATACATTTATTATCACCAAAAGTACACTTAAAACCTTCATCGTCCAACAAAGAGATCAAATCAAATTCCTCCTAATAGAAGGAACATAAACTACATTATTGAGACGTGAGAATCTAAGACTAATGTAATTGATCCTATTGATTCCACTTCGGCTCCTTTCCATCCGCGACTTAAGGCTTCGCTCCCTTTCTTAGGGTTCTCGCTGTATGGAATCCTGTAAAGAATTAGTAACGTACGTTGCACCTGAGTCAATCCACCAGAATTAATGGAAAAATTAGCATAAAGTGTTTCATCAACAAAAGTTATTGTACCATTACCCTTCTTTGCGAGCCACTTTAGGAACTGACACGCCCTTCCGAAAGTGTCCCGACAGGGCGCGTGATCAATTCTTAATCTGCATCAATTACCCTCTGATGCTCTCTGGCTTAGAGACGAGCAGAAACAGGCTGGACAGTAGCCTGTTGGCAATATCACAAACACTAGCCTGCATTGCCAGAGCAGCACGGTGTTTGGCTTGACAGACTTCTCAAAGTCGAAGGATAGCTCGGTGGTGTTCCTCTTCAAGGCCTGAAGGAGCTCCTCAAACTCAAAGGAGAGAAAGAAGGGCTTTCAGAACTCCAGCTTGGCCTTGGGGAAATGTCACTGGAGTTGAGAGCAGTGGACCCAACTCCATAAGGTGTAGCCGGCACACTACCTTCAAAGCTCTCATCCTCCTGAATCCTGATCAGACCAGCCAAGTTAGGACTTAGGTGCGACCAAACCAGAGAAAAAGTGAAGGGCCTTACATAATACATTCATTTTTTCCCTCCCTCTCTTTAAAATCGCAATGCTATATAGCGAACAATACACGAATTCACAGTAGTATTTAGCCAAGGCAGTCCATTTTCAGTGTCCAACAGCAAATACCACACTCAATTTCAAGGTGTTATACAACAAATTTAGCCTAGTTCAATTGCTTCGTACATATCAACCAACGAAACTCAGCACAACATGAGCAGTATAGTCAATAAGATCAGTGGTACTTCTATAGTTCTATTTCAGCCACATTGCCAAAATCAAGCAAAGAACAACATACAACGAACATGCTGTCACACTTCAGCAGATGAATAGCAACTAACATGAAAGCTGTAATGAACCTTCAATATATCCATTCAAATACATCAAAGTCGGATTCGAGAGGGCATTTCCCCTGCACGAGCTGCGGCATACACATCTGCGAGCCCAGGAACACTGTCCTTGTAACAGTCAATGTACCTTGACATGAATTTCTTTTCACTTGCAGCAACCAACGAGAAATAGTCAGCTCTCGGAAGACCCTTCTCCTGCAGCGCCTTCATGACAAAAAAGCGGGGCACCAGCCTCCCCTTCAGGCTGTAAGAAAGCAGTGCGGGCCTGTGCACGATGTACTCTGGCCCAAGACCGACCTCGATGATCAGGAACTCCACGGTGCTGCGCAGGTTGTCGTCGGAGACTGTTAGGGCGACTGGGTGCTTGGCCACAGCAATGCGCAGCTGGTCCTCAGAGCATCCAAGGGCACTCTTCAATACCTCTATTCTTGAGGCAAGCTTTTCCTGGCTTATCCAGTAGACTGTTGCAAGTGCATACTTGAACATCGCTGAGCTGCAGGGAACTCCGAGCTTCTCAGCACGCATCACAAACTCGTCGAGTTTCTCTGGTTTGCAGAAGAGCATCCACCTTCCACGGAAATGGAGCTTGGCAACATCACGTGCATTAAGCCCGCATTGCAGAAGGTGTGAAACGTTGGGCTTAACCACTTTGTCAATGTCATGCTTCAGGATGGAACTGCACTTCCTCATGGCTTGGAGGAACTCATCGAAGGAGCCAAAGAAGGGAAGCCAGAACTCAAGCTTGGAGACAATGTCACCGCAGGAGCGGAGGGCGGTGGAGCCGATCAGGACGAAGCGCGCAATGTCGGGCGTGGACAGGCCGAGGCCGCGAAGCGCTGCGACGCGATTAGCTAGGATCTTCTCCACGTCGGCGCGGAGGAATAGTGGGTCAGCGACGACAACGGCGGCGATGTCCGGGGGCGAGAGGCCGAGGCCGGCGAGGAAGGAGAGGACGGCTTCCGTCTTAGAGGGGGACCTGACTTTCTTGGAGGCCTTGAGGGCTTGTGCTCTGGTGAGGCCGCACGTGGTGACGAGGTAGTCCTCGACGGAGAAGGGGGCGGGGGATGCGGAGGTGGAGGTGGAGAGGAGGAGGAGGTGGAGGGGGGTTAGGGTGGAGGCGGGGATAGGGGAGTTGCTGCCGCTGCGAAGGAGACAGAGCAGCTGATTTTGGAGGCGGAGCATGGCGGCCGCCGTTGACCCGCCGCACTACGCTGCCCGCACCATTACACCGCCGCGCTGCACCACCGCGTCGCGCGCGCGCGGCCCCGCCGGAGGCTAGATCCGTGACGGAGGCAAGAATGACGCCGCGCCACCTCGACGCCCCCTCGCCATCCGCCGGGCCGACGCCGACGCCGACTACCCCCACGCGCCCGCTGCCTCGCCGCCCCCGCCGTATGCTGCGTGATTGTTGTTGCTAGAGATTGGATGGGGGAGTAGACAAAGAAGATGGATAGGATCTGAGAAAGGATGGAATGAGAGAAAGGGGAATATTAGAGGGGTTGAAGAAGGACCAAGGGCTTATTAGTTATTAGGCTTTTTTATAAAAAAATAGTGTCGATATTGCCCAATAAACCCCATTCCATCGTTTGCAGTGGCATGTGAGCAATTAGGTCTTTTGCGATGCCAGTTCGCCGATTGCGCTCTTTGGGAGTTTTTTTTTAAATAATATTATTTTAAAAGATAATTACAAAAATAAATAGTCATTCCAAAAATTACATAACTAATCATCAGTTCAACTAGCGATAGGAAGTGAATAGTACTTTTGTCGCCAGTTCAATTGGCAACAGGAACCCTCTCCCCTATAAAAGACCTTTGAAACCCTAAAATTCGGCATATAACTCACTTTTATTCAGAAAAAAGAGAAGGATGGAAGGAAGAGGAGTAGAAGGGAGGAGAGAAGCTAGTGAAGCACTGCCCGTCCGGTTGCCCACCTGTCAAGTAATTTTTTTTAACCGAATAGATTACATAGTTTTAGATATACGATTGTGTAGTACAATATGTTGTACATAATATTTTTCGGTGGGTAGTCTAGTTTAGATATATGGTTAATCGTGGAAATGTTCTTTATGGTGCAGTGCATCAAATATGTCGGACGTCGCCAATTTCAAAATTTACTACGGTCCGAGAACTATTCTAGAGGGTCCCAAGTAGATTGATCTGCGTTATTTCCAATCGGCGATCGTGCCCCTAATAAGACCAGAGAACAAAACCATAGCAATCATATGCGTACATGGAACGCTGTGACGCGATGGTTGTTCCACACATTTTAAGTGAACCATGATGTGCATGATCTGAGATTGAGCTACCTTGCCCTCTAGACAGCATAACCCACATATTGGGAGTTAGTGCAACTCAAGGGAACAAAACCATAGTAGCCATATGTACGCATGGCGAGGGAGGGAGGGTAGAATTTGGTCCTTCCTAGAAAATTTTGCCATGAGCAGTGCTAATTATTAATTAGGTTGATGTTGGGTGAGAAAAGTATTCTGTCCATATCTTTTGCATGTTAAGTCCAAATTGCATGGCTCTTGTTCCTGTCATTGTCTTAGATCATTCCCTAGCTGATGTGTAAATTTTATTAGTTTTGGATGTGTTTCTTGTGTTGGAGTTTTATTTGGTGTTTTTCGTTCTTATTTGCTATAAGCCTTTTAGCGTAGGTTAGAAGATAATTTTATTGTCGATATTGAGCCACAGCAGCCCATCGATTTCAGCACTTGACCAGCAAGCGGATGTAGCATTCATTTGATCATATTGTTCCTACTATTTTCAAATTCTAATATATTGTTTGCAAATTCTATGTATGCATTGCTATGTTGTTTTAAACTATTGTCGCTAGTTGGCCTACTAGATGCATTATCGTGAGGGAAATGTTTATTCCTCTACTAAGAAAGCCTAGGTTACTTACTCAGTGATTTTGGGTTATTTGGATGGACCCTTGTCACTTAGTAGTTTACGTGTCATTATGCTTAGCCATGCTTAGCTATCGGTAGAAATGGGCGGTTATCGACTTGTCGATAACCTTGATCACTAAATTGTTATAATATGTATATTTCAGCCTTGTGCTTTGTCTAAATTGCAAAACTAAAGCGAAAATGAAAACAATTTAGACTTGGGCACAATGGTAAGATGGTGTGATCTTTTGGGTGTGATTGGAAGGGTCAATTGGGACCGAACTAGTAGATTGATCTGCAAGTTATTTCCAATCGCGCGATCGTGCCCTAATAAGACCAGAGAACAAAACCATAGCAATCATATGCGTACTAAAACTTGATGGGTGGTATGACGCGATGGTTGTTCCACACATTTTAAGTGAACCATGATGTGCATGATCTCTAGTGCAACTCAAGGGAACAAAACCATAGTAGCCATATGTACGCATGGCGAGGGAGGGAGGGTAGAATTTGGTCCTTCTGGCTCAGGCATATGCCAAGCCCACTCCTGTATCGCGGCTGAACAAGAAAGAGGTGGTGACGCCGAAAAAGTTGGGGACTCTAACCACAGCGCGGCGCACACAATGGCCGAAGCTCCCGGAGTTGGCGATGCTGTCGATGAAGACCCTGCGAAAGTAGCTTCTTTAGTCAGGCAAGCTAGTAGACTTGCTGACGAGGGCGAGGAGCTGGAAGCCATAGTGGAAAGGATGGATCTCGAAGACTGGGATTACAATGCATTGTCAGAAAATGAAAGATCCGACGACGACTCGACGAGGATGATGTAGACCAGCAGCAGCAGACGGTTCCATCTGAGTGGAACACATACCAATTCGACAACCTCGTCATCAACAAAGGTTCCTGGTGCCGTGGGAGTACGACCAGAGCGAGGTCAGACAAGGAGGTATGTACAAATACAAAGAGGCCGTGCAGGAGGCGGTCAAATTCTGGACCTTGTCGATGTGGCGCACATTCACTGTCGTCAAGTCTAACCCAAGATTCTACAACGTGAAGTATGGCATAAAGGGACGCCCGGGCGAGTGCATGCATTTTAGCCTAAGTGGGACACCTACTAGAAGTGCTATATAGTCGTCCCTCACACGTGTCGTCGCTTAGTTAGTACAGTCCTACAGGAACCTATCATCAGGCTTCATCGCCAACCTCGTATACGGTGAGATCGTGGACAATCTAGATTTTGAGCCACGGTCCATCATTCGGGCGATTGAGGCAAGGTTTCAGTACGTGATCAGCTATGCCAAGGAGTGAAGGGCAAATCAGAAGGTATTGGAATCAGGGTTCAGTACGTTCGAGGACTCCTACCACAACCTCCCCGGGCTACTCGAATCATACAAAACAGGAATCCAGGCACTCATGTCGGCATTCAAGGTGCCAGGCATCCGAAGTGGGCCGATAAGAGGGTACTACGGTTGGCATTCTTTGCCTTTGGTTCATGCATCAATGCATTCCGGCACTGCTGTCTAATCTTGTGTGTGGATAGAACATTCCTGACTGAAAAGTATAAGGGCTAGATACTGACTATAATAGCGACAGACGGGAACAATCAAGTTCTTCCCATGACATTCGCTTTTGTTGAAAGCAAGAACACGGATAGCTAGTTGTGGTTCCTAAAGAATTTAAGGCTTTCTGTTGTACAGGACCATCTAAACGTATGCATAATACATGATCGGCATGCGGGCCTACTGAGTGCAATAACTCAGTTACAACAGAGAGATAACGAACCACTTGCATAGATGGATCTGTGTGAGAGCCCGCGTTTTAGACCTAACCTCGTAGCAGTAATCGGGGTTTAGCAGCGTTTAAGCCTTTCTTAGTAGTGAGTTAACGATAGTATTAGATCGCTCCTAATTAGCTAAAGCATAGCGCATCATTCATACACTCGCATCATTCATACACTCTCGTCATTCAGCACAACAGTTTGATCAAGTAGGTAAATCAAATGCATTATCAATTGCATTAGACAACAAATCAGCTAGTGCGTTGTTTACATTAGTTCAGTTTGCATCTCAGCCTTGAAGCCATTTGTAGCACAAGTGCCTATACTCATTTCCCTGCTGCTCACAAGCACCACAGTGCAACCTCATCCACTCCACCAGTTCCAGCCACGTTCACCCCCTGCAAAGCACAGCGTGTTCTCATCCGTTCGCACAGTCATCCATCCCCCTGCCATCAAAGCCGAGCAGCCCCCTTCTATTTCCCAGCCCCCACTCATTCATCCCCCATCATCTCCCCAATCCAGACGCAGCGCAAGCAGGAGCTCGGCGTCGCCAAGGCCGCCAGGAGCTCGGTGTCACCACAGCCGGCGACACCACCTTGCTCACCGCCGGCATCCCCGCTCTGGGCATCGTCGACCATCATCGCAGAGCAATCACACCAAAACAATCCAAATCATTCTTCCACCACCAGATAAAAGCATTACCTTTTGAGGTTGAGGTGAGCATTTCCATACCTCCGGTAGCCCTTCCACTCCAGATCCACCAACCACTGACCTGCATTCATACATATTAGCATTCATCAGTTGGACGTCTAGCAAAAATCCAGTTGAACAATAGGAGGAGGGGTTTCGGGATCCAAGCGGGAGGTAACCTAGGGCCGGAGCTGGACCGAGCCGAGGGGAGGGGGAAGGCAGAGGCGCGGCGGCGCTGGCCTCTGGCCGCCCCGAGAGCAGAGCCGAGAGGAGAGCAGAAGCAGCCTGGGGAAGCGGCGTGGGACCAGATCTGAGCCGGATCTGGGCCGAGTAGGGGCCGCGGTGGCGGAAGAAGAAGGGAGGAGGGGAAGACCGAAGCTGAGCTGAGGGTGGTGGCTTCGGGTGAGCCGAGAGAGAGAGGGGAGAGGGATCAGGCGAAGTTGGGTGCCGGGCCGGCAGCGCAGGCGGCGCCCGAGGGGGGGCTGGCGAGGACCCGAGCGGCGGCGGCACCAGCCCCTGGCTGCACTGGGGGGAGACGACCGAGAGGGAGGCGTGGAGGCCGGGCCGCAAGACGCGGTGACGGGTCGCCGGGAGCCGAGCCAAGGGGGGAGCAGGAGCGCGGCAGCGCCGGCCTCTGGCCACACCGGGAGCTGGCGCGAGGGAGAACCTAGGGGCGGCGGCGCTTTGGGCTGAAGGGGGAAAGAAGGGGAATCGGGAGAGAGAGAGAGTTAGGGGGTGCTGTGTGTGTTGGGAGAGGGCCGGCCGAGTGAAGGTGATAAGAGAGAGAGAGAGAGATTAAAGGGAGAGATTAGGGTTAGGTTAAGACTGTAGATTTAGAATTGGGTTAATCTCAGTTAAGTTGTAGATTCCTGTTGCTCTGTGGTTTGGCTGCTAGAATAGGTTGTATAGCTATTACTTCTGTTGCTATTAAACTAGCTAGTGCATATGGACAGTCGGGTGACTTTCGGGAAGTGCTAACTTCGTTTAGATCTCGAAAATATTTTAGTTAATTAAAATGTGCTAACTGGTAGTCGTCACTAACTTATGTATTCCTATTATCACTAAAATCAAATACGTATTTACTTATACTATTATTCGTATTGCTAGCTTGCTACAGAAGGCGAATCAGCACAGACCGGAGCAGCTGACCAAAATTTCATCGGCGCCAACCTTTCCTACGTCCACGAAGGCAAGCGATCCTCTTGAATATTAATATAGTTACTTTAAAAGTATACCCTATCTTGCACTATTATAAGTATTGCATCAAAATAGTTTGCCAAAACCTAAAGAAAATGATTGAGATAAGATGATTGAGAAAGAAAAGAGACTTACTAGGAGGGTAAAGGGGCCCGGGCCGGGAAACGCGACGATGATGATGATGAGGTAAGAGGTGGGCCCTTTTACATATGGTTATAATATAAGGACCAACAAACTCTTGCTCGGCCGATGTCAGAATTCAGTGCACAACCATTTTCCGCTTCGACGGCGAGAAAATGCTACCTTGTTACGTGACTATGCTCTCCACATCGGGTAAGTAATAGGTGTGAGTGAGTGATACGGAGGAACCCAGGACCGGTGGGGGAAAGTCCGAAAGTGGGGGATCCAATGCGCTATAGCGCTAAGGTGGAGTGTTGAGTGCAGGATAGAAACTGCCTCAACTAACCTCACCAGAACTTGGTGGATGACGAGGTCTGCACCGTGACTAAATCTGCACCGACGGAAGGTGATGGGTGGAGAAATTAATTCACGTAACCTGGAAAACGTTCTGTATTCTGATCTTGAGTCCGCATCAAAGGTAATGCGGTGATCCCTGTTCTCAGAAAGTTCAGAATAGCTATGGGTAAAGTGGTACAAAGCCTGCGCAGTGCTAAACTAAGTCATGAATTCATGCCAGTCTCTAGGATTGGAGTCTACGGGAACCACAGGGGGTCTTTCGTCTCTCCGAGTAACTAGTAGAGTTTTCAGTATTAAAACTTGCCACTTATCTGTTTTCTAAAGTGAGATGATTTAGAAATTATGATAAAGATTAGAGATAGTGCATCCTGTGCATCTTTTGCTATTAATGCTTGCTGAGTACATTCATTTGTACTCAACCTTGTTAGTATTCTCCTTTGTAGACCCTAGTCCAGCAGGGAATTATCCCGAGTGGGGCGAAGGCAGTGCAGGTACAGATGAGACCGCAGGAGGCGAAGATCCTTACTACGAGGAGGAGGGCGAGGTGGACACCATATTTGACTCATGAGACGACTAGGAGGCCAGTTGAGCTTGGCAGGCAAGAAGGGGGAATTAGTCTCATTTTGGCTATGTAAATTAGTATGTGTGCTGTAAGACCTTAGCCCTGCGTGGCTAACTGTTGAATAAAGGGCAGTTTCTATCTTATTGTTCTGATGCGCTAACTCTGGTAAGACTTACTATTCGTTGGAGCGGTGTTCTACCGGGCAAACGAATAGTAATCCGTATGCTTAAGTGTGATTACCCTTCGGGATAATCACACGGGGCGTCACAGATGGTATCAGAGCAATAGGTTAGGGCCACGCTAATAAGATAGGAACCCTTGCATAACTTAAGTATGCCCCTTTACTTGCTATACGGCACTAAGTATCTTAGTAATCCTTGTCTTGAGGTCATTTTCTCTCTCACCTCTCATCAAAATTATTATGTTAAAAGCTTACCTTTCTTTAATGTGACAGCCATACTAACATAGAACTCTTCCCTGTTCTGCAGGATGAGTAGGTCGAGGCTTCCACCAGAGCGAGTGCGAGGACAGCATGTGCTTATGCTGGGGAGACTACTGCATCACTTAGGGGCACCCTTCCCGGATTTCTTTCAAGATACGGGCGATCTGAGTGGCATTCCTTTAGTAGGAGTCATAGTTACAGGGATTCCCCCGGATCGCGTTTATTATGTACAGTATACGTCGGAGTGGCGTACTTCAGACGACTACGGACCCTTGCAGGAGGCAGCCCATAGGGCCATCCATGCCCTTAGGGCTCACTTTAGTGATCACCTGAGAGGTTCTCAGTTCGGAGGGTTACCAGCCGTAGCCCCAGGAGGGTTAGGTTTGCAGTTTGGACCTAGCACCACTTCTAGCTACCCATATCCACCACCTTCTCCTGCCACAGCAGTCTTGCAGCATGATACTACCGAAACAATGTTGATGGCTAGTACCATGTTGTATGATTTGACCCAGGGAGCTTTAGCTAGAGCTGAGGAGAGTTCCAACCTCTGGCAGCAGCGGTTCCATATCTTGCAGGCTCTTCAGGAGACCCGCTATACCCCTTCTTCTGCTACTCCACCATACCCACCCACGTACCCTCCTTCTGACCCAGAGCCCAGTTCCTATACAGTCCCACCCACAGTTCCACCTCCCGCTCCACCCATAGTTCCACCTACAGTTTCACCTACAGCTCCACCATCCGATCCACCCATTGATCCAATTGCACCCCCACCTTATACCTTTTACTCCTTCATAGCTGATGATTTCACCTCCGTACCTCCCACAGTTCCTGTTCCTGACCCATTCTACGACCCTTTCGTTCCCATCCCTTCTCCTCCTTACCCATGTTCCCACACCACCATACCAGGGAGATTTAGGAGATACCATAGCCCCGCCACCAGATTGTCCACTTCCCCACCGTTTGAGACAGGAGTTCCGTGGTCCCCACATCAAAGTGCATCCGGACCCTATTAGAGACCCCACCCTTGTTCACGAGGCTTTCCGTACTTACTTTGGAGATCCCAGCAGCAGCCCGGTAGCTGGGGGAGGCGCCAGCCCTAGTCAGGGGAGTGGCGGCAGTGAGGAGAGTGATCCAGAGGAGTGGTAGTTGGAGGTCCATTAGTTGTGTCGAGTCAGGAGTAGCCTGTTGTTAGTTCGGAGTTCCCCCTTGTTGTATTTGTTGCTATCCTCAGTGTATCAGTTGGTGTTGTATCAGAACCTGTTGTATGTTTATGTTTCAGTGAGTGTTCAGTTTCATTTCTTGACTTAGGGTAGAATGCTTGAGACTATAGGTGGGGAGGCATCAATATAAGATCATAAGTTGCATGCCGAGGGTAGAGGCTTGCAGTAGAACTCTGGTATGGACCGGCTTTTTCAGTTTTTGGATAAGCTTGGACCATGCCCATTAGTCTCCTCATCTCTTCATCTCTATAACCAATGTGATCCGTCAGCCTCTCAAGTGAATCGGTAACTACTTAAAGAAAATGCAGCTAATGGCTGATGGAGTAAAAAGATGTCGTATCCTCTTTCTGCACTTCAGTTTTCCCGGATGAGTGGTCCGTGGCACTCGAGCGCAGAAGCTCGCGTACTCAGAACGAACTCGGGCGTGCTCGTGAATGAGCCTCGAGCGTCCCAAACACGTGGTTTGGGCGGTCTTGAGAACGGGATCTCAAGCGTACCTGGGCACGTGGATCCAGGGTAGTGTAGATCGCACTCAGAGGCAAGCTCTGAGCGGTCCCAAACACGTGGTTTGGGTGGTCTTGAGAACGGGATCTCAAGCGTGACTGAGCACGAGAGACTCAGGTAGTATAGTATTTGGATCTTTTTGCATCTCTATGTTTCTTGATGTCATTTGGTTACCTGTGTGTGGCTTAATCCAACTAACCCGCGGGGTAGTTCTATCAGATTAATATGATGATCCCTTCCTCACCTCAAGCGACTGCTAAATCTTAAAAGAGCAAGTAAAGCTAACGGGAAGACTCACCAAGTTGTTAATCGCGACAAGTGTAACCCCCCTTCTCCTAACCTCTTTGTTTTCCTTCAGGATGGAAGGTCAAGGACACGAAGATCAAGGACTGGGACTAAGGTTGGGTTTACCCTCACTGCAAGCACCAACGGGAGATCCACCAGTGGACCTCAATGAGCCCGCTCCTGGCCAGTCCAGAACTGCAGCGTTCCTAGAAGCTAGCCAGCAGGCACCTACCAGAACTGCTGATTCACTAGGAGTAATGATTGAGGTTTTTCGATTCCTCGAAAATTCCAAGAGGGAAACTGAAACTCCAGGAGGGAAGCTCAAGAGAACCAGAACCGCTTCATGGAAGCACTCCTAACTCGAGTAGCCCCTACCACCTCACAGCCAACCCGCGGGGTTAGTCTGGGTGACTTTCTCCAGACTCGCCCTCCCACCTTTGCCAAGGCCACTGATCCGTTGGACGCCACTGACTGGTTAACTGAGGTAGAGAAGAAATTGAACACGGTCGGATGTTCTAATGAGGAGAAGGTTCGGTATGCCGCGCACCAGTTAATCGACCCGCAGCCACGTGGTGGCTAAACTACCACCGTAATCGTGTCAGCGAGCAACCCATCACTTGGGCTGAATTTAAGATTCGTTTCACTGAAACTCATGTGCCTACTGGAAGAGTGGAATTAACGAACGAGAATTTCGAGCTTTAACTCAAGGCGGGAAAAAGATGGTTGAATACTTGAGCCAATTCAATGATCTTTCCCGCTACGCCCCAGCTGACGTCGACACCGAAGAGAAGAAAATAGAGAAATTCCTAAATGGAATGCAGCCTTACCTGAAAATGCTCCTATCCATTCACAAGATAACTGAATTCCAGGACCTGGTAAATCGAGCCATAATTCTGGAAAATGAACATTCTAACCTGACAGAAGAAAGAAGGAAGAAGGCTAAGACGGATCACCATCCACATAAATTCCAGAGGCCTCGTCCCTATCCACATCAACAGCCTCCACCTCGATTTGGGCCGCCCAATTTTAGATCCTACAATCCATCTTTCCAGAGACCTGTAACTTTGAGACAGCCAGTAGCGGTAGCTCTGAAGTGTGCAAAGTGTGGAGGAAGCCACTTGACTAAAGACTGCATGAGCGGCACAGGAGTATGCTTCAACTGCGGAAGGCTTGGTCACCGCAAGGCCGATTGTCCTTACCCACAGAAAACATCTGGGACTCCAACACAACCTGCAGTTGTACCCAGACTACCTGCCCCAGCACCATCTCAAGCTAGCCGCATAAGTCAGCCCAAAGGCAACCAATCGTTCACTGGAGGAACTGGAAGAGGAGGACAAGCGCGTCTAACACATGTGACGGCCGAGCATATTGGAGAAGCTATTGATGTGATCACGGGTAAATTGTTACTTCCACCTGCTTCAGGTACTGTTCTCTTTGACCCTGGAGCAACTCACTCGTTTATTTCTTGCAAGTTCCTAGTAGAACATAAATTGACATCTGAACCGTTGAAAAAATCAATGGGAGTGAGTACGCCTGCGGGGACGTTAGAAGTGACGTTGATTAGAAAGAATCAAGCTGTCATAATTCACAACACCAAGTTCCTAGCAAATCTCTTTGTAATCAACCTAAAGGGTTTAGAAGTAATCCTGGGTATGGACTGGTTATCTGCCCATGGAGTAAACATAGACTGTGAAACTAAGCAAGTATCCATCAGAAAGCCCGACGGGACCCGTCTGCATTATATTGGGGCAAGAACCCAACATAAACCACCCGACCCCAGTCTAGCAAATCTTCAAGTAAAAGGGTTAAACGACATACCAATAGTGAAAGACTTCCCAAATGTTTTCCCTGACGAACTGCCAGGCATGCCACCGACTAGGGAGGTTGACTTCATTATCAACCTAATTCCCGGAACAGCCCCAATTTCCAAAAGGCCGTACAGAATGAGTAAGGAAGAGCTAGTAGAACTTAAGAAGCAATTGGATGAACTTGAGTCTAAAGGATTCATTAGAGAAAGTACATCACCATGGGGAGCCCCGGTGCTCTTTGCACCAAAGAAAGACGGGGGAGTAAGGTTGTGCACAGACTATCGGGAATTAAATAATGTCACTATAAAGAATAAGTACCCGTTACCCCAAATCGATGACCTCTTTGACCAACTAAAAGGAGCACGGGTATTTTCGAAGATCGATCTAAGATCTGGATACCACCAGATTCGAGTCAACCCTAGTGACATTAAGAAGACTGCTTTTGTCTCACGATATGGGCATCATGAATACACGGTAGTTCCCTTCGGAATGACCAATGCCCCTGCAGTATTCATGAATCTAATGAATAAATTGTTTATGAAATACCTAGACAAATTTGTGGTGGTCTTTATTGATGACATCCTGATCTATTCGAAAAGTGAGGAAGAACATGTGCAGCACCTCACTGTTGTCTTAAAAGTTCTCAGAGAGAATCAACTATTTGCCAAATTCAGTAAATGTGAATTCTGGCTAGACCAAGTAGCATTCCTTGGACACATTATCTCCGGAAGAGGAATCGAAGTGGATCCTTCCAAAATCGAAACCGTTACCTCATGGAAATGTCCAACAAATGTTATCAAGTCCGAGTTTCACGGGATTCATGGATATTACCGAGATTTATAAAGGATTCTCTCAAATCACCTCACCTCTCACAAAACTCTTGAAGAAAGACGCAAAGTTCGTATGGACGAAAATGTGTGAGAAGAGCTTCCAGGAGCTGAAACAGCGCCTAACCACTGCACCGGTCTTATCCCTACCTAAAGAAGGAGTTGACTACGTAGTTTATTGTGACGCATCAAAGCATGGGCTGGGATGCGTATTAATGCAGGAAGATAAGGTCATTGCATATGCTTCCAGATAGTTAAGGCCCCTTGAGCTAAATTATCCTAGTCATGACCTTGAACTGGGAGCTATAGTGTTTGCCTTGAAGATTTGGAGACACTACTTGTACGGGTCTAAGTGTACATTGTACAGCGACCATAAAAGCCTCAAATACATCTTTACCCAGAAAGAACTGAATATGAGGCAAAGAAGATGGTTAGAACTAATTAAAGATTATGATCTAACCATAACCTACCACCCAGGAAAAGCTAATGTGGTAGCAGATGCTCTTAGCAGAAAGTCTCATTGCCATTACCTTTGCACTGAGAGCCATGCCACTGATTTAATCCAAGCCCTGGCCAGAATGGAGATAGAAGTGAAAACTACGAATTCTGAAGCTACCATTGCCGCTATGGTATTCCATCCCACCCTTCGTGATCAAATCCAAGAACACCAAATGTTCGACCCCTTTATCAAGGAAGAAAGTCAACGTATTAAATCAGGCCAACCTTCTGAGTTCCAAATCGACAACTCCGGAATTTTGTGGCGACAAGCTAGAATCTGCGTTCCCGATCAACCACAAGTTAAGGAGACCATCCTACGAGAAGCCCATGATACTCAGTACACTATCCATCCAGGCAACACAAAGATGTATCGGGATTTGAAGGAAACTTTTTGGTGGCCAAACATGAAGCGAGCCATAGCAGAATATGTAGGCCAATGTGACACCTGCCAAAAGGTCAAAGCAGAACACCAACGTCCCGCATGACTGTTAAAACCACTGGAAATACCCGAATGGAAATGGGAGGATATCTGTATGGACTTCATAACAGGTCTTCCTTTCACCGTCAAAAGAAGGATGCCATTTGGGTTATCGTGGATCGTCTTACAAAATCAGCTCATTTTATTGCCACTAATCAGAAATACTCCACAAATAAGCTCGCTTGTAACCGCCCAAATTTCAAATTCCAGTTGAAAATAAAGTTTAATTATTTTATTGGATTTTTGTGGAATTTTCAAAAGCTTTTCCTTAATTAAATTAAAGCTAAACAAATTTATGTGCAAAATCTATTACCACAAAATAGCTGGAAATATTTTAGTTAAGTCCTAAATGCTCCAGAGAATTTTTGTGAATTTTCTCAGAATTTTTGGACTTAATTTGCTATATTCTAAAGCTTAATTGAATTATCAGCAATTATTAAAATCAGAAATCAAAAGAAAATCCTCAAACAATGTTTGGGCCGAAACCGCCTCGGCCCAGCTTCTTTCCCACGCGCAAGCGCAGCCCACACGGCCCGCTCCACCCGCGCCTTCCCTCCTTCTCTCGCTGACAGCGGGGTCCACCCGTCAGCCTCTCCTTCTCTCTCTCTCTCACGCCCGCACCGACGCATCCCAGCCGTTGGATTCCAGAACTCCACGATGCATTCAGAGGGTCCGAATGTTCCACTCAATCGGACCGCCGACTGCATCCAACGGCCTCGTGCATCGCCACTTAATCGCTCACTCGCACGCCCTCGTTCTATTGCGATCGTTGATTAAAATCCAACGGCCGCCACAACTCCAACTTACCGCTTTCGCCACACCTTTGTCCACCGCATGATCAAAATCCAACGGACCGCCGCCATCAACCTTCCTTCTTCTTCCTCCTCTTTCCTTTCTTCCCGCGCATTCACCATTACCGCAATTAGAAAAGCTTCCATATCTGCACGAATCCGGCCGCATCTCCTTGATCATCGCGCGCATTTAAAACCTTGATTCACTCCGCCCCCGACACGGCCATCACCTTCCTTTCCGGCGCCCTAAATCCCCGAATCACCGCCAAAGTCCCGCACGGAGCTTCGTGCCCTCCACGACAATCCAGTGGCGTCCGCACCCTATAAATAGGACCACCGTGTGCGCCGCATCCCCCACAACACACCACCACCATCCACAGCTCGCCTCCGTCGCCACAACGCCCCAATTTCGAAGTTCTTCGCCGGCGAAGCTCTTCGGGTCTTCTCGCTTCCGCGCGCCGTAGCCCTCCGTCCTTGCCGTCGGCACCATCGTCATCGCCACACTGCGGCGGCCGCCACCACTCACTTCGCCGGAGGACCTCGGGAACGTCTTCTTCGTCGACGACCGCACGCTGCCGCCGCCAAACGCCGTTGCCGACGACCTTCCCGTCCAGCTCCGCCGCCGTTCTGGTAACCCACAAGTTCGCACGGGTCCCCTCTACGTTTTGCGCACCATCATTTTGCTCGCCGTGGCGTAGAACGCCGGCGAGGTCCCGCACCGGAGCACCTCCGTCGTCGGGCACACGTGGCCGCCACGTTGCCAGCCCCGTCAGCTTTTGTGCCCCGTGTCACCGACGTGGCTGCCAGGTCAGCTCGCGCGTGCCACCACACCGCACAACCCGAGCCCGAGCCTTCGGTGGACTCAGTCCATGAGCACCGTGCCACTTACAGTGGGGCCCGCATGTCAGGATTTTAATTAAATTCTTTTAATTCCGAAATCTGGTTGGCTGGCGTCAGCATTGCGCAATAAATAGATTTCCTTTAGAAAAATAATTCGGGAAATTCAATTAAATTCCATATTTTGTATTAAACTTCTAAACTTCATATCTTTTGCATCTGAACTCCAAATTGGGTGGTTCAAGTTGCAAAATTTGTCTAAAATCATAATCTAGCTAATTAAAGCAAAATATTTCAATTTGGAGTTAGTTTGAGCTGAGTTTTTGAATTTATTTGAATTTGGAGTTAATTTGTCGTAATTTCACGTATAGACCTCGACGACTCCGGAGAATTAGATCCTTCCGACGATTTAGAATTTCAAGACTTCAACGAAGGCAAGTTACACTATTGATCATGTTGTTCCCAGTATTTTAAAGTATTTAATTTCTGTCTTTAAATCACTATTGCATGCATATGTTTATATATTGTTTAAATGTCATGTTTGTATATAGTTATTCCAATCTCCATTGTACGGCCAATTTGATTATTGAATATGAATACCATGTCACCCTTAGGAAAAACACTACTAAAATTTGTCATATGCTTAGCCATGCTTAGATCACATTTATTTGGGAAGGTTTAGCCAAATCCTTTACAATTTGATTTTAAATTGTTTCGGTGGTATTGTTTTACCCCGAAAGGCTTATTAAGAGGTTTTTACTCCAAATAAAATAAAATGGGTTTGGACTTGGGCGAGATGGATGTATGGTGGGTGCAGGTTCATGCACGGGTCTAATTTGGTTAGGATTACAGCCCATGGGTTTATTTAAATGGAAAGTCGCCCAAGTCAATTAAGGACCGGTCTTTGAGCGTATTTTGCTACGCCTTACCATACCACCACATGTCTGGAATGGGACAGATTTGGCTAAATAATCTGTGGTGTCTTAGTAATATTTGTGCTATGTTGTATGTGTGGGTGTTGGTTAGACATTAGTCCCACCGGGCGCAAGAGGGGGCTTCCGGAGGATGGTTAGTCCAATGGTAGCGAAACCTTAGCGGGCATAAATACATTAAGATACTGCTTTGTAACGGCCTCATGATAATTGCTTAGTCA
Source organism: Ampelocalamus luodianensis (assembly GCA_036346255.1). Classification (NCBI taxonomy): domain Eukaryota; kingdom Viridiplantae; phylum Streptophyta; class Magnoliopsida; order Poales; family Poaceae; genus Ampelocalamus; species Ampelocalamus luodianensis. The sequence goes on from CM070628.1 coordinate 12,805,310, forward strand.
TACGCCTTCGGAAGCGTGCATTGGCCGACATTAAAAGCATATTATCTCGTGTGGGTAAAGCTGTACAAACTCTGCAGAGTAGAAACTATTCGAATAGCCGCGTCCGCGGTCATGGACATGCTAGCAAAGCCACTCTAAGTTAGACTTGTTTTTGGTTTATAAAATGATTTCCACACATGATTTTAGGATGGATAATCCTATGGTAAATTGGGGCGGTTAGCCAAGTGTTAGGAGGGTATCCTTCACTATTCATTTAATGGAGGTTATCCACTATTCATTGTCATCTTAATCACTGATTTCAGTTATATTATTAACACTAGCCTTAGAAAATTACTAATAGTATTTAATCTGAAAATGCTGTTTATGCAAAATAACCCTGCCATTATCTTTTGTTTACCCTATGCATGCATTAACTTTCAATATTGGGTGTAACTTGCAAGCACGGAAGTTGTGCTTACTCTTGCTGAATAATCCTTATTCAGGGGAAGACCTCTATCGTGACGGTGAGGATCCGGACGAATAGGCTACGCCCCGCACGATTGCCGTGGCAAGTCGTGTGGCCTCATCGCTACTACTTTTCCATTTGTGTTATCTCTTTTCTATTTGGCCTCGCACTTTTTGTAATAAACTCATAATTATTATTAATAAAGAGCGTGATATGATTTTGCTATCACTTTTGTTGACTGTGTACACTGGAAATCCTGGACTAGTGTATAAATACAGAGAATTCGGGATCCTTCGCTCCCGGGTTCGACATCGCTGAACTCTATATAGAAAGAATAATTACTCTACATGGGGTACCGAAGACAATCACATCAGATAGAGGATCAGTGTTTGTTTCTGGTTTCTGGAAGAGCTTACAAACTGCCTTGGGCACCACCCTCAATTTTAGCACGGCCTATTATCCACAAACTGATGGGCAGACTGAGCAGGTAAATCAAATCCTAGAAGATATGCTAAGGGCGTGCGTGCTGAACTTTGGAGAATCATGGGAAAAATGTCTAGCCTTAGCGGAGTTTGCATACAATAACAGCTACCAGTCTAGCATTCAAATGGCTCCGTACGAAGCCCTCTATGGCAGGAAGTGTAGATCACCAATATGTTGGTATGAAGTTGGAGAAAGACCACTGCTAGGACCTGAACTCGTACGGGAGAACAATGAGAAGATTCAGTTAATTCGAGAACGCCTCAAGATTGCCCAGAGTAGGCAAAAGAGCTATGCTGACAAGCATAGGAAAGACCTCCAGTTTGAAGTCGGAGATTATGTATATCTAAAGATATCACCTATGCGGGGAGTACGCAGATTTGGACTAAAAGGGAAGCTAAGTCCGCATTACGTGGGACCCTTTCGGATCCTAGAGCGTAAGGGCACCCTCGCATATAAACTGGAGCTACCAACCCAACTGTCACGAGTTCATGATGTGTTTCATGTCTCTCAACTTCGAAAATGTCTAAGAGAGCCCTCACAGCATGTAACCAACCTCGACTTACCTTTGCAAGATGATTTGACTTACGAAGAACACCCGGTGAAAATTCTAGCAACCGAAGACCGCCAGTTAAGGAACAAGATGATATGCTTCTGCAAGGTGCTATGGAAAAATCACTCCTTGCGAGAAGCTACATGGGAGAAGGAAGAAGAACTGCGCGAAGTCTACCCCAACCTGTTCAAGTGAGATTTTAATTTGAAAGAAATTTGTTTCTAAGTGGGGTAGGATGAGAGCCCGTGTTTTAGACCTAACCTCATAGCAGTAATCGGGGTTTAGCAACGTTTAAGCCTTTCTTAGTAGTGAGTTAACCATAGTATTAGATCGCTCCTAATTAGCTAAAGCATAGCGCATCATTCATACACTCGCATCATTCATACACTCGTCATTCAACTGTGATTTGATCGTAGGTAAATCAAATGCATTATCAATTGCATTAGACAACAAATCAGTTAGTGCGTTGTTTACATTAGTTCAGTTTGCATCTCAGCCTTGAAGCCATTTGTAGCACAAGTGCCTATACTCATTTCCCTACTGCTCACAAGCACCACAGTGCAACCTCATCCACTCCACCAGTTCCAGCCACGTTCACCCAATGCAAAGCATAACACGTTCTCATCCGTTCGCACAGTCATCCATCCCCCCTGCCATCAAAGCCGAGCAGCCCCCTTCTATTTCCCAATTTCACTCATTCATCCCCCATCCTCTCCCCAGTCCAAACGTAGCGCAAGCAGGAGCTCGGCGTCACCACAGCCGGCGACACCACCTTGCTCACCGCTGGCATCCCCGCTCTAGGCATCGTCGGCCATCATCGCAGAGCAATCACACCAAAACAATCCAAATCATTCTTCCACTACCAGGTAAAAGCATTACCTTTTGAGGTCGAGGTGAGCATTTCCATACCTCCGGTAGCCCTTCCACTCCAGATCCACCAACCACTGACCTGCATTCATACATATTAGCATTCATCAGTTGGACATCTAGCAAAAATCCAGTTGAACAATAGGAGGAGGGGTTTCGGTTCTTCGGCGTCGGCGGCCGGTAGGCCGAGCCGGCCAAACCCAAACTCTAGGTCAGTAGACCCGGGATCCAAGCGGGGAGGTAACCTAGGGCCGGAGCTGGACCGAGCCGAGGGGAGGGGGAAGGCAGAGGCGCGGCGGCGCTGTCCTCTGGCTGCGCCGAGAGCAAAATCGAGAGGAGAGCAGAAGCAGCCTGGGGAAGCGACGTGGGACTAGATCTGAGCCGGATCTGGGCCGAGTAGGGGCCGGCGGTGGCGGAAGATGAAGGGAGGAGGGGAAGACCGAAGCTGAGCTAAGGGCGGTGGCTTTGGGTGAGTCGAGAGAGAGGAGAGGATCAGCGGTTGGGTGCCGGGCGCGAGTAGGTGGCGCCGAGGGGCCGGCGAGACCCGAGCGGGCAGCGCACCACCGGCCGCGCTGGGAGACGACGAGAGGAGGCGTGGAGGCCGGCCGCAAGACGCGGTGACGGTCGCCGGAGCCGAGCCAGGGGGAGCAGCAGAGCGGCGCACGGGCCGGCCACGCCGAGCCGCGCGAGGAGAACCTAGGGGCGGCGCTTGGGTCAAGGGGAAAGAAGGGAATCGGGAGAGGAGAGTTAGGGGGGGCGTTGTGTGTGTTGGGAGAGGCCGCGAGTGAAGGTGATAAGAGAGGAGAGATTAAAGGAGAGATTAGGTTAGGTTAAGACCGTAGATTTAGAATTGGGTTAATCTCAGTTAAGTTGTAGATTCCTGTTGATCTGTGGTTTGGCTGCTAGAATAGGTTGTATAGCTATTACTTCCGTTGCTATTAAACTAGCTGGTGCATATAGACAGTCGGGCGACTTTCGGGAAGTGCTAACTTCGTTTAGATCTCGAAAATGTTTTAGTTAATTAAAATGTGCTAACCGGTAGTCGTCACTAACTTATGTATTCCTATTATCACTCAAATCAAATACGTATTTACTTATACTATTATTCGTGTTGCCGCTTGCTACGTATGCTTAATCAAACACGTAACTGAGCAAATGACTGTAATTTCATCGGTGCCAACCTTTCCTACATCCACGAAGGCAAGCGAACCTCTTGAACATCAATATAGTTACTTTAAAAGTATACCCTATCTTGCACTATTATAAGTATTGCATCAAAATGGTTTGCCAAAACCTAAAGAAAATGATTGAGATAAGATGATTAAGATGATTGAGAAAGAAATGAGACTTACTAGGAGGGTAAAAGGGGGCCCTGGCTGGGGAAACGCGACGATGAGGTAAGAGGTGGGCCCCTTTTTACATATGGTTATAATATAAGGACCAACAAACTCTTGCTCGGCCGATGTCAGAATTCAAGTACAACCATTTTCCCGCTTCGACGAAAGTAAAATGCTACCTTGTTACGTGACTATGCTCTCCACATCGTAAGTAATAGGTGTGAGTGAGTGATACGGAGGAACCCAGACTGGTGGGGAAAGTCCGAAGTGGGGATCTAATGTGTTATAGCGCTAAGGTGGAGTGTTGAGTGCAGATAGAAGTCGCCTCAACCAACCTCACCGTAACTCTGGATGACGAGGTCGAGCACGTGACTAAATCGCACCGACCGGAAGGTGATGGGTGGAGAAATTAATTCACGTAACTCGAAAACGCTCAGATTCTCGATCTTGAGTCCGCATCAAAGGTAATGCGGTGATCCCTGTTCTCAGAAAGTTCAGAATAGCTATGGGTAAAGTGGTACAAAGCCTGCGCAGTGCTAAACTAAGTCATGAATTCATGCCAGTCTCTAGGATTGGAGTCTACGGGAACCACAGGGGGTCTTTCGTCTCTCCGAGTAACTAGTAGAGTTTTCAGTATTAAAACTTGCCACTTAATTGTCGAGATCTGTTTTCTAAAGTGAGATGATTTAGAAATTATGATAAAGATTAGAGATAGTGCATCTTGTGCATCTTTTGCTATTAATGCTTGCTGAGTACATTCATTTGTACTCAACCTTGTTAGTATTCTCCTTTGTAGACCCTAGTCCAGCAGGGAATTATCCCGAGTAGGGCGAAGGCAGTGCAGGTACAGATGAGACCGCAGGAGGCGAAGATCCTTACTACGAGGAGGAGGGCGAGGTGGACACCATATTTGACTCATGAGACGACTAGGAGGCCAGTTGAGCTTGGCAGGCAAGAAGGGGGAATTAGTCTCATTTTGGCTATGTAAATTAGTATGTGTGTCAGAAGACCTTAGCCTCAAGGTGGCTAATCTGCTGAATAAAGGATAGTTTCTATCTTATTGTTCGATGCGCTAACTCTGGTAAGGCTTACTATTCGTTGGAGCGGTGTCCTACCGGGCAAACGAATAGTAATCTGTATGCTTAAGTGTGATTACCCTTCGGGATAATCACATAGGGTGTCACAATCTGCGGAAAAGGTGATGCATGTGGCACTTGGGTGCAAACTTCTACAAGTAGTTCCGCAGTAAAAACTTGATGAACCTGTTCAAGCGACTATACAACTAGAACCAACAGCGAAAGTTCGAAGTGCTCTAGAAGATTCTAGATGAGCAGACCCAGACACACAGAAGGGAGGCAGCAAAAAGGGCTGTCCTAAGCGCTGACTAGAGCCCGGAAGCATTGCCACAGCTGCCCACAGATGGTCCCAGTTTGACGAGGAGGACAGGGATGCAGGTGAAATGCTTCCCCGACTGGATTGAGCACAAGCCTAAGGAGAAGTGGTCGCTGCTACATGTCAGGGGTGGTGCTCGATATGGTGTCATGATAACCAATCTAGCCGAGGTGTAAACTGGGTCATACGCGGCGCAACGTGCCTCTCTTTGGTTGGTATTGTGGAGGTAATTCTTCGCGGTACCACAAACTATTTTGTTGACAGAAGCAACAACACATCGCTCGCCATCGCAAATGACAGAGTATTCTACTCTGTCATGATCACCGAGTACATGGAGGAGAAGAGTAAGAAGGGTGAGATGCACCGGGCATTCAAAATGGGCACAAGGGAGCTTCGCTTCGAGATAATGTGCAGAGATAAAGGATGTCGCGGGACGAACCACGAGAGGATCACCCACGAGTGCACGTTATGCCGCGCTAGTTGCGTATGCAGTTACAACAAACCTCTTCTTCTACACAGGCCCTGCTTCCATGTCATGGCCGTGTTCAACAGTGGCGCAGCATTCTAGGCGGTACATCTATGATTATTTCAACAAAGAGGATGTGATGCAAACGTAGAGTGCATAGATGTATGGATACGCCGTGGTTGGCCATTTCACTGGCCATCTGACCTGGGAGCAACTAATCTGGGCCGCAGACATTGATAGGCTGAAGGAAAAGGTTGGCCGACGACAAGTACGACACATTAGGAATGACATGGAGGAAGCAGAAGCCGGACGTCGTACGAAGAAGTGCTCCATTTGCAGGAAGTCTGGGCACACCTTCAAGAAATGCCCGACAAGAAATCCTCAAGACGAAGGAGACATCGGCACTCTAGACGTCGCCGTGGGGACCTCATCCGACCGCCCAACTCAAGGCAGTCCACATGGGGGTGTTGAGGTCGCGACCACGGGAAAGCACGAACAGTTGAAATATGTGATTGCCAATGTTCTGAAATATCACTTTGATTTGTCGTAGTTTTGATAGTAATGGCAAATTCACATTTGTTTCCTTACGTAATATGTAGTGCATGCACATGACAAATGTTATGCAAGAGGCGATACTCTGTTTCCTACTAGAAGTGGAAGAAGCTGGGTGTGTGTTTGCTGGACAACAATGTTGATTTTCTCCAGTATGGATTCATATCGCCATTTCTCCAAAGTTCTCCACCGTGTCTAAATTCCCTAACACATCGCAATATCACTTACCTTCCTACTTACGAATCATTACTATCTCAATCGTCCTTTCAAAATTCTTCAGAAATTCACCGCACTACAACAACATACGATGATCATAAAATGTTATTGCGAGTTTAACAGATTTCATGCCGTTCAGAATCTACAAAAATCACAAATAGACCAACCAGTTTAGGATCTAGGGGTTCCTGACGCCGGTTGAACTGGCGACAGGAACACTGCCACTTCCCGTCGTTAATTGAATTGGCGACAAAAACACTATTTACTTCCCGTCGTCAGTTGAACTGACGATAGGGAGCTGGACCGACGACAGGGAGCTGTCACCAGCTAGTTCTGTAGTTTTTTGGGACGACTATTTATTTTTGTAATTATTTTTTAAAATAATATTATTTAAAAAAAATTCCTCTTTGGGCTGGCATTTCCTGTGTGTTGCAACGAATTTAAAATAAAATAAAATATAAGTTATAAACTTAGAAAACTAATATACATAAAGTAATTATCCCTACAAATAAAAGTTTAATACATAATTTGCATCCAATCAACAAGTTATATAAAATCTCATCACAAACCACAAACACAGATAATCTAATTATCCACAGAAGATCATTCAAGTATCTTATACATGCGTGCACATATTTATTAACAAAAGATCCCACCAGCTCAAGAACAGGTAGATGGCTGGCTCACCACCACCACCCGGTCCTTCTTTTATGGTAGTAAAGAAAATAGATATTGCAACATCTATAGCAGTCCAAAGTTCATCTCTTCCTTCTTTACTCCAATGGCTTACCTCCTACAAATGCATTGCTCCCATGTCAGTGGAGCTTTTCTACCAGGCAGAACCAAATCAGTGCACCTTAAGTCAAAAGAAAGGAAAATGCCAAAGTGAGGAGGAGATGGTCCTTTCTTCACGAGCCCGTTGGCACCGTCGTCGAGGTGAAATAGAGGGAGATGACGGTGGAGCAAATCATGGGCTAGGTTGGTAGGAGATGGTTGCCATCAAGGCGGCTAGGGCACTTCAAGCGACGCTGTTATCTCGGGGAGCAGGGACAAGGGAGATGTTGTACCGTTGCCAACAGAGTTGATCAGGATTGCAACCAATAAATTTTGGAGGTGTGTCTAGGGGATATGCGAGTATTATTTTGCTAAAGGTACTCGAATTTTGAGCCATTACATCTAGATCCAAATGATCTTATCCCTTCTCCAAACCATATATATTCCTTTTCCTCCCCTCCCCAAACCCTAGCATGGAAATAATGTGAGCCATTTAGAGTAACATCCATGTTTCACCAAGAGAAAGTAACAACTAACTATGTAAGTACATTTGCCAATTAAATATTTTTTTCTGAAATCTTCTCGGGCCTCAACGATATTGAGAAAGTAAGGAACATTTGAAATGAAAAATTACCAAGCAAAAGATAAGGATGCAGCTAATGCTATTGAAATCCATCCTAGATCCAACTGCTAGAACAATAAACTAGCTGCAGAAAAACTAAGGAAGTAAAAGGATGACATTTTGCAGTTCCATACTCATCCATGAGTCAGTCACAAGCAGTGAGGGAGGATGTGTCTATGGGGATATGCGAGTATTATTTTGCTAAAGGTACTGAATTTTGAGCCATTACATCTAGATCCAAATGATCTTATCCTTCTCCAAACCATATATATTCCTTTTCCTCCTCCCCAAACCCTAGCATGGAAATAATGTGAGCCAACATAGTTTCACCAAGAGAAAGTAACAACTAACTATGTAAACATTTGCCAATTAAATAGAAATCTTCTCGGGCCTCAACAACATTTGAAATGAAAATTACAAGCTAGCTAATGCTATTGAAATCCATCCTAGATCCAACTGCTAGAACAATAAACTAGCTGCAGAAAAACTAAGGAAGTAAAAGGATGACATTTTGCAGTTCCATACTCATCCATGAGTCAGTCACAAGCAGTGAGGCATGAGCAGCTGCGTACTGAAATTATATAATTCTATTCCTACATAGATATCAGCCGACAATCCTCGAGTCGCAATATGAGCAATCAGATCAGTAGAAAGTGTATTTCAGAAACACAACTAGTGCTAAAACCAAGATAACAACTACAGCTAGCGAGCATGCTGCGACACTTAACATGCGAAAACCCATTACCATGAAAAACATATGAACTTCAACGCTTCCATTCAAATATGTCGAAAGTTGGGTCGAAAGGGCATTTCTATTTTCCCCTGCACGTGCTGCAGCAGAAACATCTGCGATCCCAGGAAACACACTCCACTACAAACATGAACGCTGTAATGAACCTTCAACATCTCTATTCAAATATGTCAAAGTTGGAGCTCAGAGGGCAATTCCCCTGCACGAGCTGCGGCATAAATATCTGCAAGCCCAGGAACACTCTGCTTGTAATAGTGAACAAATCTTGACATGAAGTACTTTCCGCTCGCAACAACCAACGAGCAATAGTCAGCTCTCAGAAGCCCCTTTTCCTGCAGGATCTTCATGACAATATATCGGGGCACCAGCCTACCCTTCAGGCTGTAAGCGAGCAGTGCTGGCCTGTGCACAATGTACTCTGGCTCAAGGCCAACCTCGACGATCAGGAACTCTGCGGTGCTGCGCAGGTTGTGCTCAGAGAGTGCTAGGATGTAGGGTTGCTTGGCCACGGCAATGTGCAGCTGGTCCTCAGAGCACCCAAGGGCAGTCTTCAATACCTCCATTCTTGAGGCAAGCTTCTCCTCGCTTGCCCAGCAGACGGTTGCAAGCGCATACTTGAACAACGCTGAGCTGCGTGGAACTCCGAGCTTCTCGGCGCGCATCACTAGCACCTTGAGTGTTTCTGGGTTGGAGAGAAGCACCCACGTTCCACCGTAGCCAATCTTGGTGAGATCACGGACACTTAACCCGCATCGCAGAAGATGTGCAACGTTAGGTTTAACCACTTTGTCAATGTCATACCTGAGGATGGAAGTGCGCTTCGTCATGAACTGGAGGAACTCATCGAAGGAGCCAAATAAGGTGATCCAGAACTCAAGCCTGCTGGCCATGTCGCAGGAGCGGAGTGCCGTGGCGCCGACCAACACGAGGCGCGTGATCTCGGAAGCGGATAACCCGAGGCCGCGGAGCGCGGCGATGCGGGGGGCGAGGGTCTTTTCCACCTTGACGCGGAGGAGGAGCGGGTCGGCGGCGACGACGGCCGCGATGTCGGAGCGGGAGAGGCCGAGGCCGGAGAGGAAGGCGAGGAAAGCGTCCGGCTTGGACGGGGACTTGAGGTGCGAGAGTTTCTTGGAGGCCTTGAGGGCTTGGGCTCGGGTGAGACCGCAGGTGGTGATGAGGTAGTCCTCGACGGAGAAGGGCGCGGGGGATGCGGGGGTTGAGAGGAGGAGGCGGTGGAGAGGGGAGGCGCTGCCGCGGCGGAGGAGAGAGAGCAGCTGCTTCTGGAGGTGGAGCATGGCGGCGGCGGCGCGGCGCCGTTGGTAAGGGGAGCGGCGCCGCAGATCTACGGCCGCGATGTAATTTTTTGGTCTTGGCAAGACCAAGCTGGTACACTCCTCGGCTCCTCCGGACGTATATGTTAAAGAAACTGGGCTCAGCCGTTCATCTATAAGAGCATCTCCAGCAGGGCCCTACTTGAGCCCCTAAAACTAAATTTGGCGTTTAAAGAAAATGAGATCCAAGAGGCCCCTACTAGAGCCCTCAAATTTGAGGCCCCTAAAATCCCCCTCAAACCTCATTCCCGGCCAAGCCCCAAATCACTTGCCGCGCGCTGGTCCCGATTCTTCCTCCGCCACCTTTTTCCTCCCCCGCGCGCTCCTTTCCCGCCCAAATTTGATGATTATGTCATTTGATTTGCAGAGATGTTATGAACTATGTTGTGATCGACTATCATTAAATTCGGACCAAATTTGTCTTTAAATTTAAATTTGAATATTTGTATTTTCATTCATAATTTTAAGTATAGTGCTTTAGAGTTATAGTTTAAATAGATTATTATATAATGTGATGTTCTCAAATACATATGCATATAGTGTGTGAGAAAATAGAGGGAATTAAGAAGTAGGGGCCTGTTTTGAGGGCTCCTGCTGGAGTGCAATCCAGAAAACAGGCCCTCAAAAGTAGAGGGAGCCCTCAAATTAAAAGTAGAGGCTCTGTTTTGAGAGCTCCTGCTGGAGATGCTCTAACCTTAGCAGGATCGTAGTCTATAAATAGAGGTACTAGTCATTGTAGAGATTGATCGTTTGATGAAGAAATAAAGAGAAGCAAGAAGTCCCTCTACATCTCTGTGTTCAATCTCTTATTCTGTTCTTGTGATTCATGTATCGTTTTTACGATTCTGAGTTTGTCTACGAGGTAATCGCTTGATCGAACTCGCCAAATACGCTCCTCAACACGTTATCGCGACGATCGACTCTCCTCGCGATCGAAGGTAACCGCCGATGAACGACACTCGTAGATTGAATCGCTTTTCTAGATCGCCAATTATGCAATTGTTGCTTTCAGATTGGTTTCACTGCAAACCGCCTAATCTACCACGAAATGATTTGAAGTTGCGCGCTGCCGATCGGTGGGTTGCATAAAAGAGTAGATAATGATTGTACCGTAGGTTGTAGATGCAATAGTACGAAGACACCATGTGCACGGCACCGCCTGCAAGCGGCTGTCACTACCTCCGCGATACGTTACCGATCGACATAGTCCACCATCACGCATCGCCACGGAGGCAACGACAGAGCCACGCCGCTAGCACGCGGCAAGCATGCACACGTCGGCCTGAAGCCGCGCCACCGATGCGGTACCGCACTACATTACACTGCATTGCATGAACAACCATTGCATATGAATAGTATTTTTTACGTGAACAGTAAAAAGGAGAAAAACACCGTCTGCATATGGCTGTGCCACCGCACCACCGCCCGGCCTGCAGTCGCCATCGCGACGCTCCACGTTGGCCTATAGCCGCACCATCGGCCGCCGCGCGCAAGACAGCGTCCGCCGCCGACTCCCGCGACGGCACAACGCCGCTGCGCTCGGGCACGACATGAACGGTGTCGGCCCGCACGTTGAAAACGAGGCCGCGCCCGCGCCCACAGCTACAGTCGGCCCGAAGCCGCCTTCCCCGCCGGCTTGAAGCCGTCGGCTACCCGCTTGTAACCATGCACGTCTGCCCATGCACCGCCTCCACAAAGGCAGCACCGCCACTGTTGCCCGCCTCACCCGTAGCGCCGGCTGCGCCTCCATCCCACACGCGGTGCAAGGAGTCCGCAGCGCCGCCTCCCTACGGCATGAAGTCGCCGCTGCTCGGGAATGGCATGAAGCCGCCCGGCCGTCGCCTCCGCGTTGCGCCGGACGTGCTCGCCGGAGGCCACGACGCATTGAAGCCACCGCCGAACCGGCCGCCCGCGCTGCTGTCTCGTAGGCGTGCCGCCACACGCGCGTGCGCACGACGTGCATCGCGCTCGGCGTTGGCCTTCTGCTTGGCTGCGCCAAGGCACTCATCGCGCCATCGCCGAACGGCGCATGGCCGCAGCCGCATCAAGGCGATCGCGCGCCTTCGGGCGCAACATCCGCTCCCACGTGAAGCACCCAAGTGCTGCCCTTGCGCCGCCGGCTTGAAGCTAGTTTGGGAAAACCTAGAATTTCCAATCCTTTTTTTTTTTGACCAGTCACGTTATGCCTAATAGGCTAAGAAAAGAAAGCCCATGAGAAAAGGTAGGAAGCTGGCCAAATGAAACCACGTGAAGAAAGAAAAAAAGGCCAACCACAAGAAAAAGAAAAAAAAAGGGAGAGGAAAATAGAAAAAAAATCCCGATTTTTGCATGAAGGCCCTTGTAGTTCTGAAAATTACGAGAATTCTTCGCGGATCTTGAAATTTTGCGAAACCCCCCTGAAATTGGGAAATTTATGGGATTATGTACATTCTTGCAGAATAACCCCTCATAAATCTAAAAATTACGCGAATTTTTCTCTCAGAACTCACCGAAAAATTATTTTCCAGCAGAAAAAGGCCTCGGGAATTCAAATTTTAGCATATTTTGATCTTTTGAAGCATGTTTAACTTTGTTATTGTTATTTCTATGCAATTTATTTACTATTTTGATTATCTGTGATTGTTTATATTGCTTTTAATCACTGAAATAGCAGTAAATCATGAAAAATACATATAAAAATACGGGATCACGAACTGAGAGTTCGAAGAGCATTATGAGAGTTTTGCAACCATTTTATGCAGATTACTAGTAGTAATCCTAGGAATTTTTGCATGAATATGAATATGACTGGCATCACGAACCAGTAGTTCAAAAGTACTGACCCAACATGGCCAGAATTTGTATAGAATTTGTATCAGTCTTCAATTCTATGGTAATGTAATCACAAATGAGCAGAAGATTGAGAAGTCTCTCTACCTTTCACCCGAACGCGGTGCAATCCGCACGCAACTATCGTCAATATGGCTACATACAGTATGCCGAATTAATTGACATCATGCAAGTTGTGGAAGCTCAAGATGATATTCTAAAGAAAAACTAAATCTCATAGCCACCTAGTTGCAATGTTGGCCATGAAGCCAATAATAGCAGTTACAAGGTGATGAAGCCTCTCACGAAGGAGAAGGGCAAGAAGGGTAAGGTCGAGGGTCACACGTTATTGATGCTTTCTAGTATAAGAAAAAGGGCATATGACAGTATGAGGCATACCTCGCCATTGCAGGCACAGAGGATTCACATCCATTAGTTGCACTTATGAATGTGGACGACCTAGTAGTGGCCCCCACCCTCCTTTGGACATCGTTGCGGCCGCAGCCATAGCTGCCCAAGAGCAGAAAATCGCGCATGAAGCCGATTGAGACAGAAGTTCCTGAAAACTTCGCCTATTAGATCTAGTGCACACATTGCACTCGGATCTTTTATAAAAAATTGCAGTTTGTAATTGAAGCAGAACTTTGAATTATTAATAGTGGTTGCAAGCTCTAGGAGAGCAAAGCATTAAATTCTTATTATGAGTCCTGCAAGACTTATTTTCCCGTCTTTATAATAGCAAGTTACGTTCTGATATCTGAAGTATTTTATTTATGTGTTGCTTGCTTTCTGCTACATATTAATAAAGTACATTATATTAGAACGTGTGTGGTGCCCTATGGAGGAAGTGTGCTTAGCAGGTAGCGGCACAATAAATACCATCCTGAGAGAAACAAAAAATTTTCCTGTCGATTAGCAAGAATGCTAGTAGTCTTACAACAGTCGCAGGCAGCGATACTTGTATAATAGGCTCAGGAAGGGCCATAATTATACTCCCAATACGCACAACTTTGGTCATTGAAGATGTAACGTCCCAAAATTTGACTTTTCAAAAATCTTTTGAGTAGTTTAGGTCCCTGGAAAATTTCACCAATTTTATTTGAATTAATAAAGCTTAATTGGGAATTTTCTAAATTAAAAATATATAATTTGACTAATATAAACATGAATTAAATAAAAACTTGTGTTATTTGGCTTCCTTGTGTTTCAAGGAATTTTTGGGTATTTTCTGAGATTTTTCCGGATTTGTTTGCTATTTATTTGACCTCCTTGAATTTCGGCCTTTTATTTTAATTCCGAAAATTCAGCCTTTTCTCTCTCCTGCCCACATGCTACAGTAACCCGCGCAGTACTGTTCATCGTCGACCTCCAGCGAGCAGCAGAGTCCAGAACGTATCTGTTTGTAACTTAAATCTTCAAATTTCCATATCTTCCTCTACAGTGCATATAAAAGCGAGCCGTTTGCGCTCACGCGTCCGTCTCGATCTCCTCTTCCAATCTCCTGAATTGGTTTCCTCCAAACTAATCTATTTTCGTTGAAATCTCCAGAAAACCGAGCTCCAACCGAAGTTCTTCTCCGGCGAACTGCGGCTTCATCCGACTTCCCCCGGCCGAACCGTCTGCGGCGTTGGCTTCGCGTCGTCGCGTTCTACATCATGGTTCCTTCCTCTTCGCCCGAAGATCACCGGAGCACCGTTGGCCATGTCAAGCCCTAAAGCCGAAACGTGTTCATCGCGTTCCTCGCTTCCTCGGTGAGTTTTTCCAAAATCCGACCGCGTCATCTTGTGCCCCTCGTCAATACCTATTTTTCCCTCTTGTAGATTCAAGTTTCATCCACCGTGCCCCGAGAATCGAGCGTTCTCTCACCTCTTATTCGTCGTCCTTCTCCGGCCAATTACTCCACAACCATTGATCCCCTGCCTTCAACTCCACCACCGTTGAGTTCGCGTCGCCGCGTTCTACGCCGTGCTCACCTCCCTTTTCGCAGAGCATCACCGGAAGTGTTACGCGCCCGTGAGGCCGCCGTCGTCGGCATTCTTCGCGTCGCTGCCATCGCATGGAGCAAAATCTCGACGTCCGGACCGCGTCATCATCTCCGGCTCGTCGTTTCCTTTCCGTTTTGCCCCTTCGCCAACGTTGGTTCGCCTCCGTTCGTCGACACTTCCATGAGCAAGAATCAGCCTACTAATCCATTCACTGTTCATGTCTGTTTCTTGTTTCCAACAGAACGTGGGTTCTGTTGTGGCCTCTGTTGACTTGGTCAACATCTTCTCTCTCTCTTCCATGTTGGTCCCACATGCAAGTCATTATTTAAATTCTCTCTGTTGCATGTAGTAATTCTCCAATGCATGCTTCTCTGTTAATTCTTTCTTTCTCTATGCCATGCAAGAAAAGAAATAATCTATCTATCACTTCAATGTTGACCCCACCTGTCATCCTCCTAATTAAAATCCTAATTATTTCTCTCACTTACATACGGGTCCTGCATGTCAGTCAACCCTTGTTCATGAGCTTGGTCCACCGTGGACTAGCATATCTCTGTGGACCTGGTCCATAGACCAGTGGCCCACATGTCAACCCCTAATCCTATTTTCGGGAATTAATTTAATTCTTGAAAAGTCATTTATCTTATTGGCCCCACTTGTCACTCTCTCTACCTTATTTCTGGAATTATTTTTATTCTAGAAATTCATAAATACCAGTCGGCCCCACCTATCATACACTCATTCTTTTTCTAATATTTTCGGAATAGAATATTCTGAGAATATTCTATAGAGCTTTTTCATCATTTCATGTGAATTTCAATCTTCCGAGAGCCATATCTTCTTCATCCGAATTCCGATTGAACCCATTCAAGTTTCTAAATTCATCTAAATTCAATATCTACCTTCCAGTACCATTCAATTTCAATTTGGAGTTTATTTGATTTGCATTTTGAATTTAGTTTGTTTTGCGCTTTCTTTCTCGTTAGACGCCGAAGTCCCGGAATCGTCCGAAGGAGTTGAAGATCAAGCAAGTAGAAGATTGAAGATAAAATAAGATCATCATTGCTATAGCAAGGCAAGTTATATCTTTGATCATATTGAATCCCAATTTTTAAAATTACTTTGATTCAAATTATTGCATTTACTTTAAGTAATTATTTAAATGCTTTTGGGTTTAGATATTAATCCAATTTGTTATATCCACTTTGTCTATTGTATGTCATAATCTTTTGTCACCCTAGATTGGTTCATATTTAGTTGGTGCTATGGTATTACCAACGTGGGTTGGTTAGTACGAGTAGATTGCTTAGTCATGCAACGAGTTATCATCATCACCTGAGTTGCAATTATAAATTGGACTAAGTGATTATGGAACTATGTGATAAAACTGTGTGTACTGTGTGCTATTACTTTGTGGATGGCATGTGTTGCACTAAAACCAACTGGGTGGTAAAGGATTTAGACTGAGGCAAGTGGTGGAAGCTGTGTGATATGGTGGAAGCTGTGTGCTTGGGAATGATAATCTGTGTGGCATAGTTAGAAATTGGAAGTCTTGCCTTGGTCAATTAAGGACTTAACTTTGTGCGCCATTGAACTCGAGCCTTCATCAGCACGACCACATGCCCGTATGAGACGGCCTAACTTAGTGTTATGGATTCTCGGCATTGATGTTCAGGTGGATAGGTTAGGCTGTGTGATAGGGTGGAGGTGTGTACCACTGTGTTTGGGTGCACATCGCGGGACGATTCGTCGCTTCCCTGTCCAGCGGTGTGTGTTATGCCAAAGCGCTTTGTTTGGGTTGGCATAGCGGTTTGTAAGCACACTAGGAATGTCAATGTTTGAGATGAAGTTTCTGAACCGTTTTGTTATGATTAGTGCTTGCTACACTAGTTGTATCTTGTGGGTAAAGTGTACAACCTCTGCAGATTGTTAAATCAATCTATTCGAATAGCCGCGTCCGAGGGCATGGACATGCTCGGGGATTTCACACGAGGGGTAGATTTTCATAAAATGTTGGGATAGGAGCTGTGTGACCTCAATCATATGGCTATGTGAAATAATCTGTTTAGCTGTGTGTCTTTGTGAAAACAATTGTTAAATTAATATTGTCTATTTGTTTTGAATTATGCTTTCAATCTATTATTTGTATTCAATTGCAAATGTTGTATTTCGCAAAATAACCACGTAAGCCATTTCCTTTGGAATAAGCTCGCATCTATACATTGCATTCTCGTGGTATGACTTGCGATATACGGTTGTGTACTCACGCTTGTTGTAAAACTTGCGCCCAAACCTACGTAAATGGAGGAATCGCTACCAACAAGGTCTACTTCAAGGATCGAGAAGAACTAGGTCGCGACTTCACCATTGCCGTGGGCATATGGATGGGCTTCACTGAAGTTATTCTGTTTCGTTCTGCTGCAGCTTCATTGAGCTATTCGCTTATGAGGCATTAATTGTAAGCTTTGACCTTAAGGTCTTTACTCTGATATTTATTGTTATTTGCCTATTTATTAGTCATCTTTGCATATGGAAATGATATTTCATCGATGTTGCCACTGTGTGCACTAGCGTGATCCTGGACTAGTGCAGTATACACAGAGGGTCCAGAATTGCATTTTTGGGTCCCGACAGAAGAATACTTGTTGTACCTAGAATCGACTAGAACTCTCAAGGATATTCGCGCTAACGGTTTCCACGTAGAGACTGAAGAAGAGTATGATAAGCAATACCTGCTCATTGAAAAGCGTGAAGAAAGTGGAATAATAGCATCAGAATGTCTTTCTCCGTATGAAACTAGGCTATACTACACTAATATTAAGGCATTTGCAGCCTGTACTTCCCTGAAAACCGTATTTAGAAGCTGTGAACTTTTCTATCTCTGGCATGATAGATTATGTCGCCTAGGTCTTAGGATAATGAGAGATATAATTAACAATTCACAGGGACATAATATGAATGTAAAGAATTTGCCGAATCAGGAAGATTTTGTGCGCCCCGCATATGCCACCGGGAAATTAATTACTAGACCTTTTGCTCTGAAAGCGAAGGATGAATTCCCTGCATTCCTAGACCGTATCCAGGGAGACATTTGCGGTCCAATACAGCCCCTGTAAGGGTCATTTAGGTATTTTATAGTGCTCATCGATGCTTCCTCGGAATGGTCGCACATATGTTTATTGTCTACGAGAAACCATGTTTTTGCAAAGCTAATCTCGCAGACAATTAAATTAGAAATATTTCCCCTGATCATCATGTGAAGTCCACCTGAATGGACAACATCGGAGAATTTACTTTGAAAGCATTTGATGATTATTGCATGAAAATAGGAATTAAAAGTTGAGCATTCTGTACCGCATGTCCGCACCCAGAATGAACTAGCAGAACTTTGAAGAATTGTAATTTACAAACTACATGTTGGGGACACACAGTCCAGCTCGTAGCAGCTCTCGTCAATTTTAGACCATCAGCCTATAACATCCATCCACCTATACAACTAGCGCAAGGATCAGCACCGAAAACTTCTCATCTCTCGTAGGTTTGGTTGCAAGGTTTATGTACCTATACCACCACTGCATCGAACCGCAATGGGCCTTCTCCGAAAGTCTGGGATATACGTTGGTTATAAGACAACATCCATAATCAAGTATTTGGACCCTATGACTAGAGATTTGCATAATGCCCGATTCGCTGATAATACATTAGATGATGATAGTTTCCCATCATTAGGGGGAGGAAATCAACCCTTGATATGAAAATGTCGGGAAATAATGTGGCAAGCCACGGGAAGTCCAGAAGACAATTGAAGTCTAGAAGACAACTGAAGTCCAGCAGATAATTGGAATTCGTGCATATGACCCACGCACTAGTGAAGCAAATAGAGAAGTCCAGAAGATAATTGCAGTCCAGAAGATAATTGAATTGAAGTCCAGAAGATAATTGTTTTGCAAGCATTAGCGAATCAACTGCCTGACCGCTTTAGTGATTTGAAGAGCGTGACCAAGTAGCATATGCCTGCACGAAATGCACCGGAGAGGGTTGAAATACCAATAAAGGTACCCCTAATCCTGCCCAGAGGCCTCAGAAAAGGACGAGAACTCCGGGCCCTCGAATCCGAAGTAACCTGGGACGCCTGGTGGAAAATGATGAGAGGGACTTGACACAGCCGATCACCTAAGTGCCCCAGAACCAGAAGGGGGGCCAGTTGAGACCTGACATCGGTATGGAACCTTCAGAAAAGGCATACCAGAATTGAACATCCCCATGAAGGGAGACATCAGCATGGATGTGTGCGCACACATCGGAAATGAAAACCTAAAGAAACTTGCCCCGTAATTGGAAGCAGCGGTGAGTAAGTAGAAGCATTAGAAGAATCGCCCCTTGAAGAAATAGCTATAAGCTTTATGACATCGGGAGAATCTTTGAATATGACAACAGCCCATGTCGACATTTACTTTGCAAAGAAACTTGCCACAATCATCAATCTTGATCTAGAGCCCGCATCACTCGCTGAATGAAAGAAAAGATCAGATTGGAAGAAGGCAATAGAAACTGAATTATTCTCTCCGAATAAAAGAAAGGTGTTTGGGTCTGTAAGCCGCACGCCTCCCCTTATGCACCCCGTAGGGCACAAGTGGGTATTTGTTCGAAAGAGAAATGAAAAGAAGCAAGGCTCGTTGTACAAGGTTTCACTGAACGTCCAGGAGATGATTATGAAGAAACCTATTCCCCGGTCATGGGCGGAACTCCCTTTTTAGATATTTATCTCAATGGCAGTGAACTTGAAGTTAGAAGTGAAATTGATGGATGGGGTACCAGCATACCTTTATAAAATATTGGATTCGGACATTTATGTGAAGATACCTGAATGTATCACTGTCCGGAATCAAAACAGAGCAAATAGAAATATGTACAGTGTGAAACTCAGAAAGTCATTGTACGAACTTAAGCAATCAGGCATAATGTGGTATAATCGCTTGGAGCGACTTTCTATGCAAGAAATGCTACACAAACAATAAGAATAAATCATGTGTATTTATACGACGATCCCAAGATGGATTTTATATAATCGCAGTGTATGAAGATGATCTGAATATCATCGGAACCCTAAAGGATATTAAGAAAGCAAGCTCTTACTTGGAGTCGGAATTCAAAAGGAAAGGTTTAGGTAAAACCAAATATTACTTAGGCTTGTAGCTTGAGCGTGCCCTTGAAGGGATTTTAATGCATCAGTCAGCCTACACTCAAAAGGTGTTAGAAAGATTTGACTTTGAAAAGGCATACCCTTCGAAAGTGCTAATGGTCGGGAGATCTTTGTAGCAAGACAAAGACTTGTACAGACCTAGAGAAGAGGGGGAGGAAGTCCTGGGACCGGAATTTCTATACTTGAGCGCAGTAGGAACACTCATGTATTTAGCAAACTGTACTAAAACGGACATTGTATTTGCAGTGAACCTACTAGCAAGGTATAGTGTAGAACCTACCAAAGGCATTGGCAGAGAATGAAGGATATCTTCCGATACCTCCAAGGAAGCAAAGAACTTGGTCTGTTCTATAGAAAGAACCAAGACCTAACTATGAACGGCAATGCAGATGACAGGTACTTGTAGGACCCGTATACAACCAAATAGCAAACAGACTATGTATTCCTATGTGGTGGAACTGTAATTCCATGAAAATCGCCTAAGATATATCTTGTATCGACTTCGACGAACCACTCGAAAATCATAGCACTGTACAAGGCCTTACGAGAATGTGTTTGGCTTCGGCAGATAATTCACCACATCCAGTAGTCATGTGGGTTAAATACCGCACAAACCCCTACTATTATCTATGAAGATAAAGCAGCTTGTGTTGCACAAGTACATATAGGTTATGTGAAGAATCCTCTCACAAATCATATCAACCCAAGTTCTTCTATGCTCATGAATCGCAAAAGATGAACGTAATCAAAGTACTGCATACTAAGTCATGTGAGAATCTTGCAGATTTATTCACTAAGTCACTTCCAGCGTCTAGCTTTGAAAGATGCATACGTGAATTGGAATGATGAGACTTAGAGAAGTGCATAATTCAGGGGGAGAATCTTCACGAACTCATTGTGAGGACCCGGAATATTTAACTAGTAACACTTAACCTCCAAATGGTTCTGGCGTTACTAATTAAACATTCTAAGCCTCGATGGACATATGCTTCCTGCACTGCAGATACGAACATCATCACAAAATTACACATCAATTCCATACACATACATCACTAAGTTCAACAACGACATACATAAAGTAAAGTTATTATAAAAGAGAGCCGACCGCCAAATAGAACAATATACAAGAATGACAATGAGCAAAAGCGCCATAAGATGGCTAGAACAAAAGTCGACCTGTTAGCCACACACCCACAAGGCAACCGATCGGCCGCCACTAGTCGCCCGCAGTTACCACAACACACTCACAAAAGTGAGGCCCTCAGCTCACCTTCTTCCTCCGCAACAACAATTAAGCATAGCATCCGAGTACAAAGATTGTCTTTGTACCCGCAAGATCGACGTGTGGAATAGCGGACCTATTCATAAACTACATGCAAGCTTATTTAGGTGGAGGTTGTATGTCTCATTTTGCACAAAGCCAACTTTATTTGCAATAGTGTAATACATTTTAAAAGCAAGTTTGCAAATCTGTTTTGTTATCAAAGTAATGATAAGTAAAGATACATACAAGTAACCACTGAAGCGACTATCCCAATAGTCACACAACATAGCACTAATCCCGATTCGTACTCACCCATCAAGTTTTAATTTAAAAGGTTGTAGTCTAACTCTTGAAAGACCTTGCCAGCGTGTCCATAACCTAGGACGAGGCTATTCGAATAGTTTTAACCTCGCAGGGGTGTACCAATGTACCCACACTTGCATCGCCTTCAAGCCACAAGCACACTATCAAGGTATGCCGCACGGCTAAGTCCTACGAGACATTTCCAATCTTGTGTATTAACTACGAGCCGCCATATGGATAGAAATCCATATGCTTACATTGCAAGTCGAAAGACAACCACCCGTTACGGGGAAACCTTTCTGACACTACAATGCTCCCACCTCCATCCTCCCGCGACTCGCACCCGGAGCCAATACACGCCAAAGTACTAAGTCAAGAGAGGTCCCATACCCTCTAGTGTGGTTAGCACGCTAAAATGCTTGGTTTAGTGTAACAAGATGTTCGGTCCTTGTTGACCGGGCACCATTCCGTCACACCCAAAATCACACCATCATACCATTGTGCCCAAGTCTAAATCATTTTGTTTTCAGTTTTAGTTTTCATAAGTAGACATAGCACAAGGTGGAAATCATAATCATAATAAGTTTGATGATCAAGGTTATCGACAAGTCGATAACCGCCCATTTCTAGAAGCTAAGCATGGCTAGGCAATTAATTCGCAACTACTAAGTGACAAGAGCCCATCCACGAACTCTAAATCACAAGAAGTAACCTAGGCTCATGGTAGTAGAGGATAATCATTTGCTAAGGAAATGCATCTACTAGGCCAACTATTAAAACAAAGTAGCAATGCATACATAGAATTTGTAATCAACATAAATACTTAAAATACTGGGATTAACATGATCAAACCGCTTGCCTTCTTTCGTTGCTCAATTTGTTGTGGAGGGTCGCTCTCGGGATTACCGCAAATGTCGAATCCTAAGCGAGAGGCAAAAAGAACCAAGAACAACCAATAAGACGAGCCACAAATAAACCAATGAGCAAGCAACAATTATCCAAAAGCGACGAAATTTATACATAAGGTAGAATACGAATATACCTAGATATAGAAACTGGAAAAACCTAATTTGGATTTGTGGTGCAAAAGATATTACCTAAACATCCATTTTCGGCCATAATAAGGTACTGTAGCAAAAATATTTTCTAGAGGTTTTCTGGACTTGAAAATTTTATGATAGGTTGCTACTGACATTTTAAGGCTAATACAAGTGGTTTCATCTCAATTGGAGTTAAAATGATTTAGTTATGATTTTTCTAAGTTCTAAAATTAGCATATATCATTTCTCAGGAACATGAATAAAGACAAAGCCTAGTTCAAATTAAAGCATGTTTACTGTGCCAAATTTACTAGGTTGAGATTGCACTGATTTGCAACTACAATGAGGAAGTTATGTGTTTTACAAACTTTTCCATGAATTTTTAGACATCATCTTTCATTAAACAAGATCATGCTGTTTAAATCATTTTCTCGCTACAACATAGGGCCTAATTTCATTCTCGATTAAAGTTCATACTATAACAAAGCTACAAAGAATCGAATCATTCAAAAGGAGTTAAAATGACAAAGTTAAGCACTTTTGAAATTTGAAACAAAGAAAAGACTTAGGAGACTTTGAGCTCGAGAGGTCCAACCGAATCGAAGACCAAGGAGAGGTCGTGGGCCGCCGATCTTGCATCGCAGGCCACGCATCACGAAGCACTGACGCCGCACGGAAGACCTCCTCCCCGACCGGGAGGTGCGGACCGTTGAGATCGATCCAACGATCACGACCGGTGCGTGCACGAGCGCACGCAAGGAGGTCACGCGCTTATCAGAGGTCGTGACCGCCGATCGAGATCCGCGGTCCCGAGCACTAGGGGAGGTTCTAAGGCTTTAAATCCAAGGAAAGAGGTCGGGACGGTCGTAATCTCACGAGGAGGTCCCAACGGTCTAGATCTCCGAGAGAGGTCCTACGGCTAAATCCACGTAAGGAGGTCCGGCGGTGAGATCGGAAGGAGGAGGTCTTTGACGGCTAAGATCTCCGAGGAGGTCTTAAGCGCCAATGACCCTACCGACGGATTTAGATCCAATGGCCTACGTGAGATGGGATGTTCGCCATCCGAGCGCCTCAACGAACTGGGCCTTGGATCTTGGGATGGATGGCCTGGATCAAGATTGCATCCGGAGGGTCCGAATGTTCTCCGGATCCGAGCCGTAGATCTAAAGACGAACGATAACGAGAATCAAAGCGGTAGAGTTGCAAATAGGTCGAAGAGGTTCAGCCCGTTAGATCTCAATCTAACGGTCCGAGTCGCGTGTAGGTCCTACACGGTTTTATCGAGGGAGGTCCGGACGGTTCGATTAGACCTAGAGAGGTCTTGAACGGTCCGTAACAACGCGAGGTAGATCTCGAGCGCTAAAGGTTTTACAAATAAAACCTAACGCCGATCTAAAGCCGAGGTCGCGAACGGCTAAGATCAAGGTTGGGGAGGTCACGAGGGTTTTCTAACAAGGACCGGGGTGCTCTTTTTGCAAGGAGGACCTCGAGGAGGTCTTTTCCAACGAGGACCCTGGAGATCCCGAAGGTGGTTTTACAAAAAAATGACCTCGAGGAGGTCTTTTTGCGCAGGAGTGGTCCTAGTGGCTCGGATGGAGTTCCAAGAGGTCTTAAACGGCTAGGATCTAACCAGTGGAGGTCCTAGTGCGCTAAGGGCTTTACGGAAAGATCTAACTGCCCGCATCTAATCCTAGGGAGGTCCTCAACTGTTAAGATCGACCCAAAGAGGTCCTAGGACTTAGAAATTTACGCGAAACCCACCTACGGCATGCATCTAACTCGGGTGGTCTTAACGCTATGAATACACCCGAGATCGGGACTAGTGGCACGCGAGTTTTGAAGCAAGACAAAGATTAATGAGCAACCTCTGACAACATTAATGCCAATCATTGTTATCACAAATCCCGCCCGAGCACGACACGCGCAAAACGCCGAAAGCACCTAACGAGCTCACCGCCGGCGATGGGGACCTTGCCGCCGACCAAGGGCACCAATAAACTTGCAATAGTGTCGCGGACCTAGCGAGGCACTCGACGGCGGCGACGGCCTTGAACGCCGGCGAGCCGGAGAATGGCGGAGGACAAGTCTTCCAAGAAACCGAAATGACAAAACCGAGCGCCACGAGCTAAGCTAGCTAGACCCTAAGCTCTAAGGGACCAAAATGAACTCACCCGAGTGTAGGGAAGGTCCAGAGGAAGACGGAGGGACTTGGAGAAGGTCGATGAAGTCCCGCGGTGATGTGTTTGCCGGCGAAGGAGAAGAAGACGACCTCGACCCCGACAAGCAGCTCCCCAACTTGACCACCTCTGCGATGGACAACCACAGCAAGTTAGAGAATGCTCGAGGTGCTCGAGATGACAAGAAAAACAGTAAGAACGTTGATGGAACCACCGAGCTCGAGCCGCAGGAGCTCCAAGGGTGACAATGGAGGTTTGGGGTGGTGGTGTTCTTGGGGTTTGAGTTTGAGGACCACTCAACCGAGGGAGCTCAAGCACGACCAAGAACGAAAAGGAAAAGGAGAGGAAGTTTTGTGCTATGTATAGCCCGGGAGCTTGGCAAGGGCTAGGGCAACCCATCGTGAGCAAGAACCATGCCTCGCCAACGGCACGCACGCACGTGACAAGTGGCAGGCAGGTGAAGACTTTGAGGTTAAAGCCGATCGGCAATAAATGCATGTCGAGAAAGAGCCGTTGACAAGAGGCAAAGGTGACATCTCACCGCCTCTAACCGCTCGACCACGACACACGCGCGGGTGCGTGGAAAACCATGATGACCGGACCTCGTGAGGTCGTGAGGAAGAGAAACAGAGCCGAGGAGGTCCTGGACGTCCCGCATTGCTTGGGGTGGGGAGGTCTTGCGCGGCGAGGAGGTCCGGGAGGTCGTGAGTCCCACGATGGACATCCCACGGCTTGACCACCCCAAAGCGCCGAGGGCGCTAAGAGCTCGGACGGTGGGAGGTCGAGCGGCCGGATGGAGATCCAACGACTCACCTGGCGCACGCAATGGCTAGGCCCGAGTGCGCGCGGCGACGTGGTCCAACCAAGTCGGTTGAGTTGGGCTCGGTCCGAGCCCGAGTCCGACTCAACCGATTTAGTTTTTCCGGTTTTAGAAGGAGCTGCTCTTTGGAGAAATGTTCGAGGCAAAGAAACCGACCAAATTTACGAAATTTTTACAGGAGTTGGCTGACTCAAACGAGGACCTAGCATAAAATTTTCAGAGGCTTCGGTGCTGAGGATTTTCCTCCAAAAATCTAGCTAGGTGCTGGTCCAAGGTTTGACCAGATTTAAATTGGTTTGACTGACCTCCAAAAATATTCAAACAATTTCTAAAAATTGTGAAATTTTTCAGAGAGGTCACATACCATCCCAAGAACTTAGGAAAAACATTTCCAAGAGATGATCAAGATATTCGACAAGATTGTTTTTGAAAGCTCAAGATTTGGATCAAAAGACTTGTGACTTCGTATTTCCATAGCTTCTTGTACAATACTTGCTTGGTACAATAGGAAATACAGGATGTAAGAAAAAGTTTTAATTTCCCCTCATTTTCTTACATTTGAAACACAAGCCTAAAATTGGGATGTTACACTCATTATTAAAGCTTGATCATGAAGATCAAGTACCCAAAGAAGAAATCCTGGAGATCGAATGAAATTGGGTGGATTGTACTATTTTTCCCTTAACGAGTTTTTCCAAGTTTCTTGACTAAGGTTTTTAACGAGGCAATTCGTGCAGCACAACATAACATGTTTCATGTACTCTTTCTCCAAAATTTTCCCACTAGGTATTTTTATGGAGTTTTGACGAGACATGAACATGAAGGATGAGTGCACAAGGGGGATTGTTAAGAAACCGGGCCCAGACCGGCAGACCTGGCCCAAGGTGGGCTCCTCATCCCTAACCCTAGCATGGTTGTAGCCTATAAATAGGGGGTACTAGTCATTGTAAAGGTTGATCGCTTGATGAAGAAATAAAGAGAAGCAAGAAGTCCCCTACATCTCTGTGTTCAATCTCTTATTCTGTTCTTGTGATTCATGCATTGTTCTTACGATTCTGAGTTTGTCTACGAGGTAATCGCTCGAACTAGACTCGCCAGCGACGGTTCCTCAACAGTGTAGTCCTAAGTCGTTGGGAAAAAAAGCTCGTGAGGGACTCGTTGGCTCGATTTAAAATTACTTTAATTAGACTTATTATTTTATTAAATATTAAAATAAGCTAATTTCAAATAAAATTGGATTTCACTCAAGCTCGGCTCGGCTCGTTAGCACGGTTCTAAAAATACTTTCAAACTATAAATAAAATGATATTAAATCAATCTGTGGCAATTTCGAGAAAAGCTCGGTAAAATGACTACTTGGCTCGATTTCCACCCCTCCTAACGCACTTGACACTGTGTTAGCTGATTGCAATTATGGGTGTATTTGGTTGCTTGTACATGTAGGATCAAAGATAACCGGCTAGATGAGGGTGAATATGAGGTTTCAAAATAGCTTGTATTTTAATTGATAATTTTAACAAGAATTATCTAATTAAATAATATTAGCATAATTCAAGAGACATATATATTCTAGGTTCACTAAATCACCACAAGTCAATGTCAAGGTTTGTAATCCTAGGATGATAAGCAAACAATATAATTCTAAGAATGTAAAAAGTTTGAATATAAATTGAGCATAGGAAGGCAAACCACAAGGACACGATTTCTTTTTACCGTGGTGTTTGGAGACTTGCCAGTCTCATCTAGTCCAAGTTGAGGTAAGCCCAAACAAATTCGATCGGCTCCACGAATTAAGCAAGACCTTAATTCCACTAGTGCTAGCTCTTTCTCGCTCGGGGTAGGTGAGCTCCAACCTTCACAACACGCTAGACCTCTTCACAATCTTCTTTTGAAGAGATCACCGGACACGACGCCTCAAACGCCGTCTAGGAGCCGCCAACCTTCAAGAGTAATAAGTCAAACCCATTGCTTAACTCTCACCACGTGCAACAAATGCACAAGCTCAAATGGATATGAAATCCACCTCTAGATGCAACACATGCAACTAGAGACATATCTCCTTGCTCACAAGGTGCAACACGTGCACAATTGAGAGAAGAAACTTACACTAGCTCAAGAGAATAAAGTGGAGTGCCAAGAGATAGTCTCACAACTGGCCAAGGGGGTATTTATATCCCACACCACAAAAACTAGCTGTTGGAAATGAAAATCAGCAAAAATCGCCATTTGCGGTACTACCACCATAAGGTGGTCGGTACTACCGCACCTACTGTTCAAGGGCTATTTTGGGGTTCATTAAATGCATAGAAACTAGCCATTAAAGTCAGGTGTGTTACTACCGCACTCACATGGGCAGTACTACTGCACAGCGGTAGTACCACCCAGCTCAATCGGTACTACAATTTACAGGGGAGAAAAAACTCCTAAAAACATGCTATTTGAAAATAACGTACCACCAACTAGAAATTGGTACTACCACACTTCAGGTGTGGTACTACCGCAAGATGGTAGTACCACAGTTCAGGTTAGGTACTACCGCAAGATGGTAGTATCGAAGTTATACTAGCGGTCATACCGGTTTCACTGACAATTATTTTTCAAATGTTGTACAAGATGCATGAACTTTAACAATTTGCAAAACACATTTGCAAACTTTAGTATCATGCCACAAGGAGTAGGTGCATAAATTTCAACTATTTGTAAAACATATTTGCAAATTATAGTCACATGTTACAAAGATTATGCATGAGTCTCAACTATTTGAAAAACACATTAGCAAACTTTAGTATCATGCCACAAGAAGAAGTTGCGTGGACTTCAACCATTTGCAAAATATTTTTGCAAATTATAGTCACATGCTACAAAGAGTTAATGCATGAACTTCAACTATTTGCAAAAACACATTCGCAAATAATAGCATCATACTTAGAAGAGCTAGAGCAAGCGTGATTGAGCTATCAACATATGATAAGACTTGATCTACTAGACAAGACCCCTCTTAATAGTACGACGATCTATACTAGCAATCCGATCTTTCAACTAAATACCGAGACCGGTAAAAGACTAGGAACACAACCTTAGCCTATGCTAGTCATACCTTTGCCTTGAGCATCTATCTTGAAGTGATTACTTGATGACGAACATCTCCATTCCAAGTCTGGGTTCTTGACTTGATAATCATCAACACATGATGATCTTCTTCTTGTCTTGAATTTTATCAACACATGATATTTTTTTCTTTGGGATTTTGTCTTGATGCTCATCAACACATGATGACATCCTTCATCCCGAATCTTGCCTTGATGACAATCAACTCACGATGCTACCTAAAGTCTTCATCATCATGGGATTCAACCTGTTTCACCAACTCATGAAAAATATTGATACGCATGACAATTGTCATTAATTACCAAAATATTCCATTAACTCATAATGGTGGGTCTAGATTCTTCAATATCCCTTTTTGGTGATTGATGACAATCCAATTGCAAATAATTGAATTAATATGAGTATATATCAACTACAGAAGCTTTATATATACTCAAGGATACATTTCAAAGTAGAGATCCTTAATATAAGTAGATAGAAAAAAGAGATCAATACTAGTGAAAACTCAAAACATAAATTGAACTCCCCCTACATGTGTGCATACAAATATATGGAATGGAACAATATGCATATATCTAAGTTTGACTCTTGGTGGAGTTCAACCTATATTTTTGTCCGAGTAATGCAACAAGATATAAGAATATGACATTGAATGCATACTTTCGAATATTTTCATCTTTCTATCCAAATAAGACTAAACAATAGGTATATCAATAAAAGTGTTAATATCACATGTAGATTTATCATTAATCACAAAAATACTCTATTAACTCATAATAACGGATCTAGATTCTTCAGCATGTCCCTAGCCTGGCTCGTATGGATCATTCAGGTTGAACCTAGCCAGACTAAGTGGATGCATTGATGGGTTGTTTGGTTATCTGTTCTATTGGACCAGGTTGTGCGGAGATGTTATTTGGTTGCCTACATCGACAGAGTGTATTCACCTATTCTAGTGGGTGGTGAGAATACCCCTTGTATGATGTTTGAGTTGGACAAAGAGAGGAAGGAAAATGACAGGTGAGGTCCAGTGGTTAGTGGGACAAAGAGAAAGAACAGAGGAAGGAAACAGGGGAAGATGGGTGGTGGCTCGGGCGCACGATGTCGGCGGTGAACGGCGGCGCTCTAAGGCAAGTAGCGCAAGCATGGGCATGGCGGCGGCATAGTGTCAAGTCGAGTCCTTCGGGGAAGTCGGAGGGTCACCGTGGCGGCGGGGCGACGATGCCAACATCGAAGAAGAAGGTGATGGCGGTAATGGGACTACACCGTGACTCATTGATCGAATAGAAAGGGGGAACCGGTAGAGAATGGTTGCGACCACATGACCACGCGGTCTACTCGGCTTAGAACTCATCGGAGAAGGGGATCGGGCGAGGATGGTGCAGTGGCAAAATGGAAGAAGATAACGAAATCCGACGATGTGCTGCGGAAATCAAGAAATTGATATAGGGGAATGACTCAAGCAAGTCAAGAAGACGATATGACGCGCTCAAAAGTGCAAGAAATTCACCGGAGCAGCGGAACGACGAGACAGGGGGTGCGGCCGACAGCGGGGAAGAAACTCCTCGCAGCGGTGATGGTGCTCGAGGTGAAGAAACTTAGATGGGATGTGAAGGAGGTGAAGGGTGCACGGGCGCGGGGTGGGTTGGGCAGCTTGGCGCGCATGACACAACGCGAGCTGGGCACAACGCGAGTGAAGGGATATGGGTAGGCTAAACTCTACCACGCAAACCAGGAAGTCATGCAAGCAAGAGATAATAGATCGTTACCACCAGATGCGCAACGTAGCGGAAGAAGAGTTAGAGCAGCCTGATCCAATGTCGGGCGTGTCGATGTAGTAGTCATAGTCGATCGTTCACCATAGTCGATCGTCCAACGTCCTCGCGATCGATCGTCTCCTCCAGCAGTCAATCACTTTCTTTGCGAAGTCATGGATCGTCCTTGAGCGCAACAACAACCGCAGTAGCATCTCTACGATATCCACACGTTCAGGGAAGGAACACCGTACGCTGGTGTGCTAGCACCAACTTGCACGGGAGGGCTCTCTTGAGAATATGGTGGCTAGGGTTTTGGTGGAGCAACTCATGTGTATCGCATGCCTCCCAATAGCCTCATGCATCTCCTTCACATCACCTCTCTCGACAATCTCACGAATAATATGATATCTTCGAAGTATGTGTTTGAACTTTTTGTGCGATCTAGGCTCCTTAGCTTGTGCAATGGCTCCACTATTATCACAATAGAGATTCATTGGACTGGAAGCACTAGAAATCACACCCAATTCATTAATAAACTTCTTAATCCACACGACTTCTTTTGCAGCTTCGAAAGCAGTAATATACTCAGCCTCTGTTGTAGAATCAACAACTGTTCCTTGCTTAGAACTTTTCCAGCTCACTGCTCCTCCATTGAGACAAAACACAAACCTAGAATGCGACCTGAATCATCCTTGTTGGGTTGGAAGCTAAAATCGGTGTAACTATTTACGACCAGTTCTTCCTCACCACCATAAACAAGGAAAACATTTTTAGTCCTTCTTAAGTACTTTAGGATATTCTTGACTGTTATCCAGTGACCTTGATCTGGATCTGACTGATATCTACTTGTAACACTTAGAGCATACAACACACCTAGTCATGTACACAGTATGACATACATGATAGATCCAATAGCCGAAACATATGGAATTCTACTCATTTTTTCATACTCATCAGTGGTCGTAGGACACTGAGTCTTACTAAGATTAATACCATGTGACATGGATAAGAAACTTTTCTTCGAATCTTGCAAGTTGAACCGTTTCAACACCTTGTCAATGTACATATCTTAGCTTAATCCAATTAGCCTTTCTATCTATATAGATCCTCATGCCCAAAATATATGCTGCATCTTCTAAATCTTTAATTGAGAAACTATTTCTTAATAAAGTTTTAATAGATTCAAGGATAGAAATATCATTTCCGACCAGTAATATGTCATCCACATATAAGATCAAAACACAAGTTTGCCCCCACTAACCTTCTTGTAAACACAAGGCTCTTCTTTATTCTTGATGAAATCAAATACTTTGATCACTTCATCAAAACAAATGTTCCAACTCCAAGATACTTTCTTTAATCCATAAATGGATTTCTGAAGCTTGCATACCTTTCTAGCTCCCTATGGATCGATAAAACCCTCAGGTTGTATCATGTATATATCCTCACTTGGGTTTCCATTTAAAAAAGCCATCTTGACATTTATTTGTCATATCTCATAATCAAAATATACAGTAATAGCTAGAATGATCCTGATAGACTTAAGCATAGCGACAAGAGAAAATGTTTCATCATAATCAACACCTTGAATTTGTTTGAAACCCTTCGCAACCAATCGTGCCTTATGAATGTGAACATTTCCATTCATATATTTTTTCTTCTTAAAAATCCATTTGCACTCAATGGTTTTAACACCATCAGGTGCATCAACCAAGTTCCAAACTTGA
Organism: Ampelocalamus luodianensis; assembly: GCA_036346255.1. NCBI lineage: Eukaryota > Viridiplantae > Streptophyta > Magnoliopsida > Poales > Poaceae > Ampelocalamus > Ampelocalamus luodianensis. Next base: position 12,837,288 of record CM070628.1, read on the forward strand.
TTGTCATATATGGATTTTATCTCGGATCTCATGGATTCAAGCCATGACTCAGAGTCTGGGTCCACCATCGCTTCCTCATAAGACTTAGGCTCATCATTATCCAATAATAAGACGTCATTCTCATACCTTATAGGCAGTTGACATAGCCTTTAGATCTATGTGGGGCTGATGCCTCATCTGCAGGTTCAACAACACTTTGTTCATCCTGTAGAGGTTCAGTAGGAGTTGAAATATTTTCAGATATTTTTCAAATTTCTTTGAGTTGCACATTGCTCCCACTAACTCCTTTGAAAAGAAACTCTTTCTCCAAGAAGATATCATTTTGGATAACAAACATTTTGTCATCATTCCGCTTATAAAAGTAATATCCTTTAGTTTCCTTAGGATACCCCACAGAGAAACACTTATCAGACTTGGGTATGAGTTTATCAGACGTCAAGCGTTTTACATAAACCTCACAACCCCATATCTTTAGAAAAGACAATCCAAGACACTTCTCAGTCCATATCTCATATGGTGTCTTCTCTACTGTTTTTGATGATATCCTATTTAAAGTGAAAGCCGATGTTTCTAGAGTGTATCCCCAGAAATACAATAGAAGATCAGATTGGCTCATCATCTACCGAACCATGTCTAATAGTGTTCGATTCCGTCGTCTGGTCACCCCATTTCATTGAGGAGTTCTCGGCGGAGTAAGTTGTAGAACAATTCCACATTTCTTTAGATGATCACCAAACTAATGGCTCAAATATTAATATCTACGATCTGATCGTAAAAACTTAATTGTCTTGCCAAGTTGATTATGTATCTCATTTTGAAATTCCTTGAACTTTTCAAATGATTCAAACTTATGCCTCATTAACTAGATATAACCATATCTACTAAAGTCATCAGTAAAAGTTATGAAGTACTGAAAACAACATTTAGCCGAAGTGCTCATTGGTCCACATACATCCGTATGTACAAGGGCCAATAAGTCACTTGCCCTCTCACCTCTGGTCGTGAAAGGTGCTTTCGTCATCTTGCCAAGTAAATAAGATTCACATGTTTCAAATGATTCAAAATCAAATGATTTTAGAAGACCATCTTTATGGAGCTTCATCATACGCTTCTCATTTATATGACCTAGACGACAATGAGAAATAAAAGTGGGATTCAAATCATTAGGTCGAAGTCTCTTAGCATTAATGTTATAGATATGCTTATCCTCAAGATTTAAAACATATAATCCATTCACCAATAGAGCATGACCATAAAGCATATCTTCAAAATAAATTGAACAACAATTGTTCTTTATTCTGAACTCATAACCTTCTGCTCCTAAACATAAAGTAGAAATAATATTTTTGCTTAAGGTAGGAACATAATAACAATTATTTAGTTCTACAACTAATCTTGAGGGCAAAGCTAATGGTAAAGTGCTAATAGCTAATGCAGCAACTCTTACTCTATTGCCCACGTGAAGATCAACATTTCATCTTGCCAAACTTCTACTTCTTATCAGTCCCAGCATCGAATTACAAATATGAGTAACCGATCCGGTATCAAATACCCAAGAACATGTAGGAGAAGTAGCAAGATTAATTTGTATAACATTTATACCTGAATCAGAAGTCTTACTTCCTTTGTTCTTTTTCATCTCTGCCAAGTACTTCTTACAATTTCTCTTCCAATACCTAGCCTCATGACAATGGTAACATTCTGTGTTAGGCTTAGGACCTAGCTTGAACTTCTTAAACTTAGCCTTGAGACTCTCGATCTCATCTTGAGCCTTTCCTTTGCCTTTTCTTTTTCCCGACTTACCATTCTTCTTGAAGCTAGTAGTCTTTTGAACCATCATCATATGATTATAACTTTTCTTGATGCTCTCCTCAGCACCTTTAAGTATGCCATGCAACTCGGTCATTGACTTCTCCATGCCATTCATATGAAAATTCAATATGACAAGCTCAAAGCTCGTAGGGAGCGATCGAAGAATCACATCAGTAGCCAACTCTTGGCTAAGGGGAAAACCAAGTTTTTCCAAGCTCTCAATGTGACCAATCATTTTGATCACACGAGGACTGACAGGGCTACCTTTTGACAGCTTACAAGAAAATAATGCCTTTGAGGTATTAAACCTCTCTGACCCTTGCTTGATCCTTAAACATACCATTCGGACTCACAATCATATTATAAGTATATGTGGTCCCATATTGCTTCTGAAGCTCAGAGTTCATGGTTGCAAGCATAAGGCAGTGTACATCGACTGCGTCATTGCAATGCTTCTCATAAGCATTCTTTTCAACACGAGTAGCATCAGCATTCGGTTCCTCGGGATAGGGACCCTCTAGAATATATTTCTTCTTTTCTTGTTTGAGAACAATTCCCAGATTATGAAACCAGTCAATGAAATTTGTTCCATTCAACTTTTCTTTCTCAAGAATAGATCGCAAATTAAAGATAGGTGCAGAGGAAGTAGTAGGTGCCATGATCTACAACAGAAAATGTATATGCAAAAAATTCAGCACTATGTTTATGTAAGATCTTTTATTAAATACTTTAATAAAAGATACTCCCACTATATGTTCTAAACTATGTTTCCCTCTAACATCGTATAGTGGGTTCAAGATCCAAAAGTCATTAAGTCCTAGTGAGCTTTGGCATAACTGCTAGAAACTTAGTGATTTAGGTGGGCAACCCTTTGCCAATCATATTTCATATTACTTTTGTTTGTTGGGTGGTATCTCTATGATCCGGCGACCAACATTATGCCCCAAGGTCCAAAACCGTTTTGATAGTCTTGTTAAGTTAAACCAATACTATACATGTGGGTGTTCGACACCCACCCCATCTTATTAAGATTGTTAATGGCACCCTACTTTGGTAGACGTACTAATTAACGATCAAAATCGTGATAGACGCGACAATTGGAAAAACATCCAATTTACTTAATTTTTTTTTTACTGATACTACCCTATTATGTTAAAACATCTAATGATAAAATATGATAAAATAGCATAACATGAACAAAATAAACATTCACAGATAATCATATTAAACTATGAAATAGTATGACCCTTAACATGACGATCTCCATCACCATGCTTCCTGTCCTCCGACCATCATGCTTAAAATCTCCGATCGCATTCATTTACTAAGCAGTTACTCCTAAAAGCTAGTAATGAATTACATGGGATAATATCAAGCATCATATGTTGGTACGCAGACCGTTATACAATAATATGTATGGCTATTTCACAGCATGACACACAGACCATAAAATCCATACATGCATCACATACATAATGAGCCATACTATTCACACTAATCCCCGCAAAAACGAGTTATGCATAGAATCCAATTCTATCGGGTGACATGAACACACATTACTACAATGTGCAGTATGATTACCTAGCACGGCGGTCCCGGGACATGAATCTTATTCACGTAACCGAGCCTTGGAAACTCATCGGATTAATCATATTAATCCTATTCCGACCAATCTAATTACTACCTTCTTACGACCACTTATCGCGGCATACCCTGATGGCGGAATTCCGACCGGTAGGAGTATCATGCAATGTGGTCGTGAGTAAGCACAGTAAATCATCTGGTGCTAACAGCTCATGCCTCTCGCAAACCCATCTACTATCGCCGAAAATCGATCGATCTTATAGACCAGTGCCTAGACTGTTCCATCTATATGAACCGATCTAGGTTATCCGACCAGACCAATAGTAGATCCAATCTACTACTACCACATATATAGCATATGCGACTGATCTAGATGAAAAACCACACAAGATGGTTCTGATACCACTGAAGGGATACGGGTAGGCTAAACCAGCTGGCAATTCAAAAATTCTACCACGCAAACTAGCAAGCCATGCAAGCAAAAGATCATAGATCGTTACCACCAGACACGCAGCGCAGTGGAAGAAGAGTTGGAGTAGCCTGATCCAATATCGAGCGCGTCGATGTGGTAGTAGTAGTCGATCGTCTAACGTCCTCATGGTTGATCGTCTCCTCAAGTAGCCAATCACTTTGTTTACGAAGTTGTAGATCGTCCTCGAGCGCAACAGCAACCGCAGTAGCGCCTCTACAATATCCACACGTCTAGGGAAGGAACACCGTATGCCGGTGTGCTAGCACCGACTCGCATAGGAGGGCTCTCTCGAGAAGATGTCAGCTAGGGTCTCGGTAGAGCAACTCATGTGTATCGCATGCCTCCCAATAGCCTCATGCATCTCCTTATATATAGCCCATAACGGATCATATCCGAACTCATATGCTCCAACCCGTTAAGTGTGTGACCCTCTAGGTTTATGCGTATTCGGTTGTGACTCGGAAACACCTTTCCGCCCACGAGTCGTAGTGGTTCCTAGTAGGACATAACGATCCCCGAATACACATAAATTATATTAGACGAACCTTAATGTAATATGATCTACGAGTTGGTCCTTATCACTTACGACTAGCTCGTATCTCTATACGACTAGTTCGTATTCAGTCACTACCATTTCATAACTCCTTACACCAAGTTTCGATCAGTTAGTGATCATGTTCGACTAGTCCACGACCCGCTCGTATCTCCATACGACCAGTCCGTATCTAGTTGAACTAAATGACCTACTTGTGTATTCTTCTTTTTTCTCACGATATCTGGTTGAACCCCAGGTGAGATATTATGTCATCCATGGACTGTTCAATACTTTCTCGATCAAGTGACAAATAACTTCATGTGGTCGAACTCTTCGACCACCAGTGGCATGGGCATGCACTTTCTTTGTCCGACCACATCGAGGGGCCCAAAGATACCTCACTTGTTATGTTAGGAGGGGCAAATCCCATATCTGATCAGTCACATTCCTTTGCATGTTTCATAGCATACCCGAAAGCTACCTTTATAGCTACCTAGTTACGGAGTAGCGTTTGAAAACCCCTAAGTATGCTATTACATATGTAGGAAACCATGCTGATCTTAGGTTTAAGGATTATACATCATTATTGCTTGAGACCAACTAATCACACATGAAATCATAACAATCTCAATAGTATCTCAAGGTGGATCAATCCAACACTATGTTCTCTAACATGTGTTCACATTATTAATTCTATATCCCTATATCCATGATCAGTGAAATATGGTCATCAATCAATACATGTGCTGGTCGATAAGTCACTAGTGTTCTGGCTCGGGCGCAACGTGAGAGGCGCGTGCAGAGCGCGCATGGCACGGAGATGCAAATGGGAGGAGAGAAGGTGAGCAGATGCATCGCTTGGCCAGCACCTGTATGCGCCGAGCCTAGCTGAGGAGCGAAGCTCGACCCGAGCATTTCCCTCGGGCCAGGCCCAAGAGAGAATCTTGCATGCGCTGAGCCTTGCTCACCCACCCGACCAGGCAACCAAACACCCTGAAACTTGCATTCACCCATGTGAGCCAGCCTCGTGCAGGCTACCAAACACACCCTATATTTCCCTGTTGCTACTCTTCCTTAACAGAGAAATCAGCTATCTTCCATACAAATGAGTTATGAGGTTTATATCGATGAGTAGTGGTCGCTCTCGAGAAAAGGGGAAATTTAGGATTTGTTGCTCCATTTGTCGACACTTCAGAATTTGCCACTTGATATCTCACTGATGCATTAGTCTACATGTCAGGCCCGTACCACGGGCATGAGCGAAGTGCTCAACTGTACAGGGCCCCCAAAAGTTAAGGCTCCTCGATTTTTATCTAATGTTCAATTACTAGTTGTTAGTATCTCAAGTAAAAAATAATGTTCTATAGTTGATCTTGGTATGAGGTAGAGTTAAGCAAGCTGTTCATCCCTTCTTCCTAAGAACTTCCTCTTGATGTCTACCATTATCCCAACCTCTATATCGTTCTCTTCATTCTACCGCACAAGCACTATTTATATAAATCAACCCACTCTATACTTATCTGTTTATGGTGTGTTTCTTTGTGAACTCAACTAATTTGTAAATTTGTATGCATACAGGGCTATATGCACAGCAACAACTAGTTTAATTTGTAATTTTGTATGCATACGAGGCTATATACATCGCAGTAACTATTTTTGTAGATCCATTTCATAGTCACTTGGCATTGCCAATCTAGAAGCCTAGAACTTATTTTTGTTACTAATTTTTTAATACGTACTATTGTTGTTTTTTCTTATATTTGTGCATTTGGGTGTTATTATAGTTTTTAGCCATGTCTTCTACATTCATGAGATGAATCTAGTTACGAAAGCATATGAAAAAAAAAGAGAACTAGAGCTAATTTATAGTCAAATTTTAAATGAAATATTTTTTGATTTGGTAATTGTCATTTCTAAACTGCAGTGCCTAACTTTAAGTTTAGCACAGCGCCCTCAAATTCTGTGATACGGTCCTGCCACATGTTAGTGATACAATAGGCCCCTCAAATTCCATGATACGGTCCTGCCACATGTTAGTGAGACAATAGGTGGTAAATCCTGAAGTGCCAACGAATCAAGTAGTAAATTCTCAATTTTCCAAAAAGAAGAAGAAAGAGGTTGTGCCCTGTTGCAATGTATAACATCAGGGTTCAGAAAGTTTTGAAACCTGGAACTGGCTCAAAACTGCCGCACCTGCTGGCTGCTGTTTGTTTTGCAAATCTGAATAATCTTCCTCGATGCTATACCAATTAGCAAGGCGCTGCATGCAAAATCAGTGATTCATGGGCAGTAGGGCAATGAAATAAGATCATACAATCGCTTCAAAGGTATCAACCAGTAGTCACAATATGACTGCCTTCATGAGCGCTCAGGATCACTAGTTGGCCTAGAGCTCCTAAACCTGCTTCTTTCCGGTCATGTGCCCTGTGCAATCTGCAACCCCAATGGCACCACCTCCATCCCTCTTGCTGTGTTCACAACCAAATCGGTATTGTGAGCTCCAAAACTTTCAAGAAATTGTACAGTCATTGCATCAGTTGCCTACCAAGTATGTATCTTTGATAGGTGTGAACAGTTCAACTTGACATTCACTGGCATTTGGTGGAAGTTTTCTCCAAAGGTTTGTCTTGCACCAGCTGAAACCAATGATCAATCTCCGACAGATAAATGATCATTACATCGCAGATGTACAGATGACATAGACCACCAAGAAAGAACAAAAACCTGATAACAGCCCGCATTTCCAGCAACATCCTCGTACCAACTAATCTTAAATATCAACACTAGAAATCATGAAGGGCAAGAAGGCAAGCGTTCTTGCAAGAAAGAAGACAATTTTAGCAATTATAGACTAAGCGGTGTACTCGCCGAGGAACAAAATTCAACGAAAAATTTCTATTCAATAGGAGCTAAAATTGTCATGTTACAACAGCATCCTTGATGATAACGAGATGTGATGGCTTAGCCCGATCTGAACAAGGTGATTTGTCATTTGAGCACCACGATCTGGTGTCCAACATTATCACTCGGAAGGCCTTAACTGTAATGGTGAAAAGGGGATTTATCTTTTCTACTTATAGTAGAAATGAGAATATACCAAGCAAAAGAAAAGGAACAGCTACGCCATCCGTGCTAGATCTGACTATTAGAAAGAAAAAAAGAAACTAACTGTGACAGAGATAAGGATGATCTTTTGCAGTTCCCTACTCATTCATGTGGTGGTCACAAGCAGTAGCGTAGTTAAATAATATAATTCAATTGCTTCCAAGATATCAAGCGATGGAACTTGGGTCACAGTATGAGCAATCATATCGAAGTTTGATATCAGAAATAAAACTATTGCTAACCGAAGAAAACAACTACCGCTAACGAGCATGCTTTTGACACTTTTAACACACGAATACATATTACCATGAAAACATAATGAGCTTCAACGCTTCCATTCAAATAGTCCAAGGTTGAATTGAAAGGGCATTTCCCCTGCACGAGCTGCAGCGTAAACATCTGCGAGACCTGGAACATTCTCTGCTACTAACATGAAAGCTGTTATGAACCTTCAATGACTCCATTCAAATATGTCAAAGTTGGGAGTCGAGAGGGCATTTCCCCCACACAAGCTTCGGCATACACATCAAGAAGCCCAGGAACACTTTTCTTGTCACAGTCAATATATCTTGACATGAAGTAACTTTTCACTCACAAGAGCCAATGAGTAATAGTCAGCTCTCAGAAGCCCCTTCTCCTGCAGGGCCTTCATAACAACATACCGGGGCACCAGCCTCCCTTTCGGGCTGAAAGTGAGCAGTGTGGGCCTGTGCACGATGTACCTGGCTCAAGGCCGACCTTGGTGATCAGAAACTCCGCTGTGCAGCGCAGTTTGTCCTCAGAATATCTTAGGGAGTTTTTGGCCGAAATGGCGCAAATTCACCTTGTATTTACAAAAATGATCATCTTTGCGCCAAATTTACAAAAATAACACCTTGCCGCACGGTGTGCGGCAGGACGTCTGGAGCCGATACTGAGCTCCCGCTTTCGGACACAACCCATTCCATTCACCTTGTTATATACATATACGAGGCATACACAACACCCTTTAATACCTCTATTCTTGAGGCAAGCTTCTCCTGTCTTACGCCGGAGACAGTTGCAAGCGCATACTTGAATGCCCCTGAGCTGCGGGGTACTCCGAGCTCCTCGGCACGCACCACTAACGCCTTGAGTTTTTCTGGGTTGGAGACAAGCACCCACGCTCCACCGAGACCGTTCATGGTGAGATCACGGGCACTTAACCCGCATTGCTCAAGGTATACAATGTTGGGCTTAGCCACTTGGTCAATGTCACGGTTTAGGATGGAATTCCCCTTTGTCATGCTGGAGGAGCCCACCGAAGGAGCCAAATAAGGGGATCCAGAATTAGCCTGCTAGCGATGTCGCAGGAGCGGAATGCTTTGGCGTCGACCAAGGCGAGGCGCGCGATCTCGGAAGCGGATGGGGGGACGAGGGCCTTGTCCACCTTGGCGCAGAGGAGCAGCGGGTCGGCGGCGACGACAGGCCGACGCTGGAGAGGAAGGACAGGACGGCCTCAGGGTTGGAGGGGGACTTGAGGTGGGACAGGAGCCTCAATGCCCTGAGGGTTTGGGCTCAGGTGAGGCTGCAGGTCGTGGCAAGGTGGTCGTCCATGGCGAAGGGGGAGGTGGACGTGGACGTGGTAGCGGAGAGGTGGCGGTGGAGAGAGCCGAGGGTGGAGGCGGGGAGAGGGGAGGCGCTGCTGCGGAGGAGGAGAGAGAGCAGATGCTTCTGGAGGCGGAGCATGGCGGCGGCGGCGGAAGGCTCGCCGTCGGCTGGGGTTGTTGTAATACCCCAAATTACATTTAACGAGAATATTATTCATAGAGGGAATTTACTCATTATTCGATAGCAAATGTAATAAAGAGTAGAGAGAATTTTTTATTCGGGAGTTGAAAATTATATTAAATTCAAAGTTTTGGGGATCTTTGGAGTGTGGACCTCCGCCCAAACTCGTCCATCCTTTTGGCCGACGGTGGTGGGCTATTAAGGGGAAGGTGCCCTAGGCCCAAGGCCCAAGCCGCCCCTACCCCATCCCTTGGCCGAAATTTCCTCCCCTCCCTCTTGCACCGCCACCCTACCCTCCTCTCCTTGCGCCTTCCACCTCCTCCCTTGAGCTGCCCCACCCATAGATGAGCGCCTCACATTCCTTGATGTCGACCTCCCTGCTGCCGGCCTCTCACGACGGAAGGGCTGTTCAAGAAGGGGGGGATTGAGGGTCATCCTCTACAAGGATCTTCGTCGTCTTCCTGGTGCTCCAAGGGTAACGATGGGTTTCTTGCGATGTTAGTAAGTCATTAGATGCGTTTGCGATTAGACCGATTGGTTCAGACGGTTTCTGTTCTTCGTTCAGTTCTGTCCTGTTTCTTGCGCGCACTGTTTCGACTACCTAGAGTCCGAATTCGAAGAGTTGATCTCCTAGAGTTAGTTAGGTCTTGTTCTTAGCTTTCGATGGCCGCCAAGAACACTGAATTCCGACGTACGGATAAAAAGTTATGTTAGTTTTCGTCTCTGCTGTCCAGAATCCTGACGAGAATAAACTGTCAAGTTATCTCTTAAAATATGAGTGTGTTAATGGAAAATTTAGGGTTTTCACCCAACTAGGTTATTGTAGGCCTGGGTCTTAGCTTTTGATATTGTTAAAGAACGCTCAATTCGGAATTGTAGATTAAAAGTTATGATCATTTTAATACTGATGTCTTAATTGTGTGGACAGTTTCTGTTCTGCTGTTTCAGTTATCTGTCAGTAAATTAAATTGGCCGAATTGGGTTACCTTGTCAACTAGAGTATTGTAGTTATGTCAGTTAAGAATCCATAGAAATTGGTCTCACCTCATTCCGAGTTCCAGACCAATAGATATGATTTTTACCGTTCTGCTGTCCAGTTTGGGTTGTGCTCGAGTAGTCTGCTTTTGATTAGAGCTAACTAGTTAATTGTGGGTTATCGGGAAGGAGTTGTAGAACGTTATTGGAAGCGCCTATTGTATGTTGTATTTATTTGAGTACTTACTTGTGTAGGCAGAGAGGCTTGGGTTTAGGGACATCTTCTTTGCCTACTACCGTAGCGTTACCAAGGCAAGTACATTGACTTTGTGTGAATTGTAATTCTGGATGCTCGATGTTTAATATTGTGTTTTGTCTGATATGAGAGAAGCTTCAATATTCATGTTCCGTCTCACGGAGTGGAATATCCACGGAGTGGAGGTTAAAGAATACAAGAGGTTCCAAGGATTATGTTCCTTGCGTATGTTCTTTCATATGTATGCAGATGATGTTAGTCATAATACTTATGTTCATTAATGCATCCATGTTCGTGTTCCGTCCACGGAGTGGAGCTCACAGAGTGGAGCTCCACGGGAGTGAGTCTAAAGTCCCATCAATTCCAATATGGGCATGTGAAGTCCCACCATTCCAATGTGGGCGTTTTGGACACCGTATGAAACGTTCTTCATACGGTATTTTGGATCCCGTATTTCGATAAATACGGTCTTAAGTGCACACCGACGGTGTGTCACTAGCTATACCCAGTATAAGCATGTGTGTTGTCCATTCTTTTCATTAAATCCATTCATTCTATTCATTCATGCACTCATTCGGGTATATTCGCATTCTTTAATGATGAGGTCTTGTTCGTATTTGTGGTATGTTCATTTATTCATCAGACTTGCTGAGTCATGGACTCATTCTTGCTTTGTTTGTTTATTTTAGGTGATCATTGATGCTGGCTCTATCGGGAGGGAGTAGACACGCACTAATCTTGCAATTCACCATAAACAAGTTCAACAATATGATTTAGTTTCTATCTTTCATTCGTTAAGGGATGAACTGTAATAAATAAATTTAAATGGTGAAGGAAGGATACCTTCTCCATGTTGTGATTGATTATGTATTGCTTGTGATCTTCGATCATCCTTCGTTACACTTGCTTGATTTCAGACTATTGTCATGCCATGGTTCTATTAAGTAGTGATTTCTTTATATCATTAGTTGATATTATTCAAATTCTTCTGCATTATGGATGTATGTTAGATGATTTAGGTGACATCTTGGCTTCCGAATAGCCAGGGTGTTACAGTTGGTATCAGAGCGGGCTTTAGGTCCGTGGTAATTAATTTATTAAAATGACACACTGTGCACAGTAGGTGGGGTTTGGGTAATCCATCGTATTCGTATTTCTAGTGGTGTGTTTCATCATATTGAACTATTCTTGAATTGCTTCTGTACTATTGTTCTTGTTGTTAATATGAACTAATACTATGATTGTCATGAGATGATCCTGTATATTCATAATTGAGTATTTTGGTGAAGCGTGTTGTTAACGGATGGTAAGAAGTGGAGGTCGTGGTTGTTACTATGGGATTCACCAGGTTACACCACTGTTCGCAGTACGTGGTTAGAGGAGTAGTGACCCCGAGTACCATAGTTTCAGGTGTTAAGCGTGAGTTGCTTTAGAAAGTTGTTCCCTTCCTTGATTTCTGATTTTGGCAGTTCTTGTCCTGTGGTGGTTGATGAATTTCTCCTGGGTTTGTGGTTCATGATAGTTTATGGTTTTCAATAGATCCCTCTTGGTTCTCTCAAACAATTATTGCTTTTCGACTGTTGAGTTGCTTTTACTACTTGTGATCGTTGTCAATTGGCAAGATTGATGTTTTCATGGTTGCTCCTTCTTTCTCATTGAAAAAAAATGACTCATTTACTCGTTTGATAGCTTGGTTAGTGAGAGTTTCCCGCTGTAAGTTCGTTTGCATGGGAAAGCTTTGGCTTTATGTGTTCCTTTTGAATTACTTCGAGCGTTGAGGTTTGAAGTCTCTTTTTTGCTGAAGTAAGGCGTTAGAATCCTTTTGTGATGACTTGTCATGCTTAAAATGAGAAGTTATAACTAAACGAATAAACTGCTATGATGTGGGTTACCAAGTTGGGTTTTTAGCATGGTGCAAATCAATTATTCTTAACTACCATCCATGAAAGTGAAATTTATTAATTTGAAATGTCCTTGTATTTGATAAATGGTGTATGTTAAATAAAGATTGTCCATATCCATTCAGAATCTATAGATCTTACATAAGAGCTAGATTTATCTATTTCCTGGTATGCTAAAATTGTTGAAACTTGTATAAAGTACCAGATGGGTGCTGGTGTATCGATTCATGAAACCTTGTTTATAGGAAATTATGTTAGTGGATCTTTAATCATGTTTTGAAATGATTTCTGAACAAAGGTGAAATATGAATCTATGTTTATATATGGTTATGTGATTGCAAATAGAATTAGTACTGTATGCACACACATGATCAGTACAATCATCAGTTGTTAATGAGTGCTGAAGAAGGTGTTGAGCAACACCAACAGTTGAGTAGATGAATTTCGTAAGTAGTCTTTGATAGCGTGCGTTGTGATATTGTTATTGCTTAGCATAATCTGGTTATAATAAATTTGTTTCAACCTTGTGGTTTGTGTTCCCTTTGGGAAGTTTTAGGATGGAGTAATAAAGTTTGATGATTCTTGGTACTAGTATATGTTGTCGATGTTGTTAAATCGTCAAAATGTGAGAATAGGGTTAATTCTCGTAGTAATTTGATCACCCATGGTGATATTTTCTAAATGATCAAATTTCAAGTTTTGTGTTCATGATCTTTTGGGGGTTCAGGCTTTATGTGGTAAATGAAGTTTATCGAGTAACGATATGTTGCAAAGTTGCAATGGTTCTTCAGTGATGCAAGTGCTTCGATTTTGAATACTTATTTGTTCTTATCTGTTAAGGTTCGATATTCTCTTCTTGTGAGGCTTATGCGTTCAACTGTGGACTCCACTTATGTTGTATGAGTTCATTGCTTAATTGGTTTTTTCCTTGGTCCCGTGTTCAGTGCGAGTGGTAGATGAGTTTTCTAGTTGGTGAAAAAAATCGTTCCCAATTGCCTCTTCTTTTGAGAAAGATTCAACCCATTCTTTCACGTGGGTCTTTAGAAGTGTTTTCTAATTGTTGTTGAGAGAATTGAAGTTAATACCGTTCAGATGAGAATATTTCAAGTTTAGCTTTCTTGATATTTTGGAGCTCATGAATCATCTGGTAGCTGAAATTATTTTAAATAAATTGAGGTATTGAATTGTCTTGTTGCTTCTTAAGAGATTCATGTGATTTAATCTTAAAGGATTTTTGGTTTGAGTTGGCAACGTGAAGCTGCAATTAAAGAAAAATTATGTTGGTTCCCTTAAGAGGAGAATAATCTGCTTGCTTTTCATGAAATCCTGTAATTGGAAATGTTTCGAGTTTGGTGGCTGAGATTATTTGGATCTCATGTTTCGTGTGTAGTTGAATTGTTCTGAACAAATATGACGTATTGAAGAATTTCATTGGTTCTTAATTAGTCCTTGTGGTTTGGACTAAAGACCTTATCTTGTTCGTGTGGCAAAGCGATGTTAGTTAAAGAATTAATTTCAGTGTTAAAGGAAAGAGTGCAGTAGGAATATTTGAGAATTTGAGTCAAGTTTTGTAACTTGTGGTTATTTGAATTGTTCATAAACTTTTTGCTCTTTTCACTCAAGAGTTGTCGAGTTTCAATCGCAATGTCATTTTTCTTATTGGTGGTTATTTGCTATTCCCTTTTCGAGGGATGCGTGCCCTCCGCTGTGAACTCAACTTTCGTTTTCCCAGATCTTCATTACCAGATTATTTCCTTGGGTTTCGTGCTCACTGTGAGCAGCAACTTTTTCTTGTGCGGTGAAACTTGTCCTTGTTCATCTCTTTCTTTTGAGAAAGGATCAACAGTTTTGTGTTGCAAAATTTTACAAAGCGTAAGTTGTCAATTGTTTGGTGGTGGTTAAGTGATTGTAGGGGTGAGATTTTGCTACCAAGCTATTGGAGGAGTAATAGAAGATGAGTTGGTTTTGACCTGAACCTCTTGGAGGGAAGTTGATTCAGATGGAATGTTTGGCTTCGAAGTAAAACTACATAGTGTTCGACTAAGTAGGACCTATGGTATAGTGTAGCTCCAGAACTTTGGTTCATGTTGAAAGGTTGGGGATTATCAAATGTATGGCAACCGTAATCAATTTTATAGAGTAACATAATTGGAAAGTATCGCGATGTTGTGTGAGTGATTCCTGATGATGTCAATGAGTGAGTATATCGGAATTGTGGGGATCCTAGAGATTTAATCCGATGATTTCACTATTTGTTATAAGAGGAATTCGTTGTAGAGGTCTGGGAGGTTAAATTTGGGCTTTCCATTTTCATGCTAGACTTTTGGTTGCCCAAAGATTTGCGTGTAGAGGGGATAGAAAAAAAACTGGAGTATACTGAGTAGCGGAATGATTGTCGATAGAACCCTTCTGATGTAGTTCATGAGCGGGTGTGTTGAGGATTCTGATGTGTTATTCTTGAAAGTTGGAGGTGATGATATTGCATGGGTTTTTGAGGTGTTTTGGTGCCTTCTATCAAATTAATGTCATCAGTTGAAGGAGTTGTCTAGAGTGTTCAGTGGAATCAATAGAGTCTCTCTACAAAGGTGTGGATGATGTATTTCAGTTTAAGCCTAAATTTGGGGATGTTAAATTAAGAGGTTTGGAACCATATGATATACGATGAATTCGAATTCTAAGGTTTGAGAGATATTTTATTCCAAAAAGTGAAACTAAGGAAAAAGATGTCTTCTTGTTTAGTGAAGCGTTTTCTTTATTCTCGCATGAGTTTTGTGCGGTTGACCAATGTCTTTCGTAAGTTGAGTTTGACTCGATTTTGGTATGTGTGGTTCTTATCGGTTCAGGAAGAATAAAGGAAGTTTTTTATTTGAGCATTCAAGTGTTTTTCCCCCTTTGGTTTTCGTGACGTTTATTCGCAAATTGCCACTTGGAAAGTGGAAAGGTTTTCTTGATGAAATTGTGATTTCTGGATTTTACTCTTCAGTGCCCAGTTGGTAACGTATAGCTGTGATGTGAATCTTTCTTATTCAGATGTGTTTTGCCGGTAAAAGTGATTGCTTAAAGAGAGTTTTGTTGTATGTTTCCGGTTAAAGGAGGTGATCCTTGTTTTTAGTGAAGAGTTCAATTAAGAGGTGGAATAAGAGTTTCGTGTTCTATGTGCTTGATGTGTGGTTCGACATCAATGGGGAGGTTAGCCCACGGTACGTTGGGTTGTTTTCGCTAGTTGGCGTATCGCTAGGACCGTTTCGGGTCCCTACGCGGTGAATGCAATTTTTGGTATGTTCTGGTGCCGAGAGAGTACCTAGAAGATCCAAAGTTTGATTATTCGTTAACGTCGTGAATCATCGAGTAGGATCTTACCTTCGAGTCTTGTCCGATGAGTGTACCTAGATATGTCAGGTTGAGTGTTAGGACTTACGTCGTTTTACGTTATTTATGTTGTGGTCCTCCGTTCGAGAGAGAGGCCACCCGGGAGTTGGAGTTTCGCATGCGTGCGCGTTATCCGGATTCGTTCACTTCGGGTATGTGGTTACCATTGTTAGTCCTCAGTGGTGGTTGTTCTTTTGCGTGGAGCCGTGTGAGGATTCGAGGTCGAATCCTGTTTAAGGGGGGTAGAATGTAATACCCCAAATTACATTTAGCGAGAATATTATTCGTAGAGGGAATTTACTCATTATTCGATAGCAAATGTAATAAAGAGTAGAGAGAATTTTTTATTCGGGAGTTGGAAATTATATTAAATTCAAAGTTTTGGGGATCTTTGGAGTGTGGACCTCCGGCCTAAGCTCGTCCATCCTTTTGGCCAGCCAGGGGTGGGCCATTAAGGGGGGAAGGTGCTCTAGGGCCCAAGGCCCAAGCCGCCCCCTCCTTCTAAACCCTAACCGCCCCTTACCCCCATCCCTTGGCCGAAATTTCCCCTCCCCCTCCCTCTTGAAGCTGCCACCCCTACCCCTCCCTCTCCCTTGCACCCTTCCACCTCCTCCCTTGGAGCTGCCCAACCCATGGATGAGCGCCTCACATTCCTTGATGCCGACCTCCCTGCTGTCGGCCTCTCACGAAGGAAGGGCTGTTCAAGAAGGGGGGATTGAGGGTCATCCTCTACAAGGATCTTCGTCGTCTTCCTGGTGCTCCAAGGGTAACGATGGGTTTCTTGTGATGTTAGTAAGTCATTAGATGCGTTTGCGATTAGACCGATTGGTTCAGATTGTTTCTGTTCTTCGTTCAGTTTTGTCCTGTTTCTTGCGTGCACTGTTTCGACTACCTAGAGTCCGAATTCGAAGAGTTGATACCCTAGAGTTAGTTAGGTCTTGTTCTTAGCTTTCGATGGCCGCCAAGAACACTGAATTCCGACGTACGGATAAAAAGTTATGTTAGTTTTCGTCTCTGCTGTCCAGAATCCTGACGAGAATAAACTGTCAAGTTATCTTTTAAAATATGAGTGTGTTAATGGAAAATTCAGGGCTTTCACCCAACTAGGTTATTGTAGGCCTTGGTCTTAGCTTTTGATATTGTTAAAGAACTCTCAATTCGGAGTTGTAGATTAAAAGTTATGATCGTTTTAATACTGTTGTCTTAATTGTGTAGACAGTTTCTGTTCTGCTGTTTCAGTTATCTGTCAGTAAATTAAATTGGCCGAATTGGGTTACCTTGTCAACTAGAGTATTGTAGTTATGTCAGTTAAGAATCCATAAAAATTGGTCTCACCTCATTCCGAGTTCCAGACCAATAGATATGATTTTTACCGTTCTGCTGTCCAGTTTCGGGTTGTGCCTGAGTAGTCTGTTTTCAGATTAGAGCTAACTAGTTAATTGTGGGTTATCGGGAAGGAGTTGTAGAACGTTATTGGAAGCGCTCTATTGTATGTTGTATTTATTTCGAGTACTTACTTGTGTAGGCAGAGAGGCTTCGGGTTTAGGGACATCTCATATGAAAGTACATTGACTTTTGTGTGAATTGTAATTACTGGATGCTCGATGTTTAATATTGTGTTTTGTTCGATATGAGAGAAGCTTCAATATTCATGTTCCGTCCACGGGAGTGGAATATCCACGGGAGTGGTGGTTAAAGAATACAAGAGGTTCCAAGGATTATGTTCCTTGCGTATGTTCTTTCATATGTGTGCAGATGATGTTAGTCATAATACTTATGTTCATTAATGCATCCATGTTCGTGTTCCGTCCACGGGAGTGGAGTCTAAAGTCCCATCAATTCCAGTATGGGCATGTGAAGTCCCACCATTCCAATGTGGGCAGTTTTGGGCACCCGTATGAAACGTTCTTCATACGGTATTTTGGATCCCCGTATTTCGATAAATACGGGCTTAAGTGCACACCGACGGGTGTGTCACTAGCTATACCGGTATAAGCATGTGTGATCCATTCTTTTCATTAAATCCATTCATTCTATTCATTCATGCACTCATTCGGGGTATGTTCGCATTCTTTAATGATGAGGTCTTGTTCGTATTTGTGGTATGTTCATTTATTCACTGTACTTGCTGAGTCATGGACTCATTCTTGCTTTGTTTGTTTATTTTAGGTGATCATTGATGCTGGCTCTATCGGGAGGGAGTAGACACGCACTAATCTTGCAATTCACCATAAACAAGTTCAACAATATGATTTAGTTTCTATCTTTCATTTGTTAAGGGATGAACTGTAATAAATAAATTTAAATGGTGAAGGAAGGATACCTTCTCCATGTTGTGATTGATTATGTATTGCTTGTGATCTTCGATCATCCTTCGTTACACTTGCTTGATTTCAGACTATTCATGTCATGGTTCTATTAAGTAGTGATTTCTTTATATCATTAGTTGATATTATTCAAATTCTTCCGCAATATGGATGTATGTTAGATGATTTAGGTGACATCTTGGCTTCCGAATAGTCAGGGTGTTACAGTTGTGACTTGTGGTAGGCTACGAGGAGACGGAATGGAGCTGTCTTGTCGGGACTCACTGACTCAGGGTCGAGCCTGCCAATGACTAGCAGCTCATTTGCTCCCAAGCCTAGGGACATTTTTTTTTTCCATTTCAAGGCAGAAAACTTTGTCCAAAATTGAGAGACTTTTGTAACGTTACAAGGCTGAGTGTGGCAATTTTGGGATAGAAACTTTGGGAATGGTATTTCTCAAAACACCAGCATTTAACCGCTGTAAATCTAAAAATCCCGAACAAAAAATGCAGGAAAACTTAAAATGTAAAGAATGCATTTTGATGCAATAGCTCTCTACGAATTTTCAAAGAACTCCTAGGAGCCATTTATTTCATCCAAACACCCTTGTCCTCTTTTGGAACGTGGAAAAAATTATAGCAGCCTCGTGGGATTATATTGTTAGCAGTAAAATTCCTGCACTATTCCAAGGAAATTTGTCGTATGGGTCAACACCTTAATTTTTTTTCTCTTTCTTCGTTCCAAAAATATAGGTCCTATGTATATCCGCATCCAGTGATGAAGTTAGGATGAAAATAGAAGGTGGGCTCAAAGCCTCGAATTAATTTGAGACAAATATAATTTTATATTCTTGTGTAATCAAATTTATATATGAATAAAAGCAAAGCAAAAAAGAAGAATATAAATACAATGAAGGTACCTCGCTAATAGAAAGTGCATCTCTAGAACATATAAATATAGTCCAGTGGGTAACGATCTGTACATCAAAATTAGAAAAATTAGTAAAACAATAGCAAATTGTACTTAAATGATCATAAACATTTAAAATAAACGAACTATACCACTAAGACGAACCATGATTGCTCAAGTTGGACCATAATCTTTTTTCACACTATATTCTAACCAATCGAACTTATTAAACCATAATTCTTGAAAAGATCTCCACACTTTGTTATCCAATGTCTTTAGAAAGATATGGCCAATTGCTTGAGTTGGACCATTCAACAAATATACTCTCCTCACTTTATCTCTAATTTCATTGGCAAAATCTTCTATTGATATGCGATGCACCGGAACAATAATTTCATTTGGATTAAATTCTTAGTCGAGCCTTCTTTGGATTGGAGAAATTTGGGGACGGGAACGTGAGTTGCAGTCTGCAGATGTGCAAGGAACTAGCTCCAGAAGAGCAACAAACTTAGGGATAATCTTCATCAATGTGTGACGCAGAAGTAGTTATCCCATATTGAATCCATTCAGCAAAATGGTTGAAACAACATACTACTTTCCCGAAGTACTGCACAGTTGAAGCGAGGAGGGCTAGCTTATAAGCTTTCCTAGGCATTCAGTCCACCAATCAATTCAGTGAAGTATTTTGCTAGTTTGGAAAACTCCTTGAGCATTAAGAATGTTCTTGCACGCCCATGCCTGCAATATCACTAAAAAATGCTACCAGCCTGGATCCTGAAGCTTCATACAAAACTGAGGCCTGGAACAAAAGCATTGAACTGTTGAGACTTTGTCTGGTACAGCATGTGTAAAACCGACACCATGAGTCGTCCATAGATAATTGAAACCAGACCTGACAGAAAACCCCACAGAAACATAGAAGCTGAGTAGCTGACTGAAAAACAATCGAAGTTTAAGTTCGAAGCTAGATGTTGGACTTGGTAGCTGGCACATGAATATTATCTGCAGTCTGCACACAACAAATTTCTGGAACTTGAGGCTAAAACCTTCCAATAACATGACTAACTGGAAGCAAATTTAAATTTGCATACAAGGAGCTTTTTCCATAAAGATAAAGATGTTGGGGAGAAGAAACTTTGAAAAGGGTGAAAATAGATATATCTTGCTGGATATAGCAAGAAAAGCCACCTCATATTTTGTTTTCAACGAGTCACATTGGCACCTTTCCCTTCCACAAAGATAAGCTCGTGTCATCGTCAACCGTTGGCTAGTTCAACTGGTATAGAACATATGTATTATAGCGGGTTTGAGTCACACTAATTGCAAGGTGGGTTTATTGTGGAGAAGAGAATATGTGAGCGTAGAGAAGAAACTTTGAAAATGTTAAAACACATGTAACCTTGCCAGATATAGCAAGAAAAGCCACCTCAGATTTGTTTATGACGTTAAAACACATGTACCTATGTATCTTTCCCTTTCACTGTTTCACAAGGTAAGCTCGTGTTATCGCTAACCTATGGCTGGTGTGTGTCTTTTGTAGTGGGTTTGAGTCACATTAATTGCACATTTGGTGGTTTTATCCGTGGATTTTTCGTGATTTCGTCATCTTTCCGTTGCTTAGAGAGAAAAAAAGTCGTGCTTACATTCACTGGCCAACTTAGGGGTAGCCAACAGTAAGAGGTAAAAAAAAACCGGGGTAAAATAAGCATCATATACCATAAAAAATAGTCGAAGCTATTCAGTAAAATAGCTTAAGATTGTCCTGCTTATTACACACGTCGTATACCGAAAGAACACCATGGGTAGACTGTAGAAACACATATGTTATGACTAAATAAATTGAGCTTGAAAAGAAGAAGAAAAAACTAACGCGTTCCCGCTTAGATTATCTGAAATGCAACGAACCCAAATATTCATAGTTTGACACTTTACAGTTGAAAACCTTAAATGGTGCATGCTTTTTATACACGACAAATAATAAGTTTAATAAAAAAAGCATTTTGTGGGCGAAATGCATGATCCGTCATGGCGCCTACTGATAGATGCTCTCCTCCGGCCTACCATCAAATATGCTGGTGATTTCACTGTTATGTCCTAAAGTGATGCCATGCAATGCAACCATCAGCATTGAACATGGTCATGGTCACTCATTTTCCTTTGTTTCATATTTTCGAATTGCTCATTTTCTTCTATCCTCCGCAATTTCTGTTAGCATTAGCAACAGCTAAAATTGATGCAATGACACATCCATTTCTGCCAGATATTCAACTTCCATTCAGGGGAAAACATTAAAACAACACTTTCAACAATAGATTTCACAAGATTATATGTGAGAAAAACTAGAAGTTCCAACAATGCACACAATTGTTTCAAACTAACAAAAGGGATGCCCTACACTAATTAGATCAGGAACTATGAAGTTACAACAGCACATGGTTAGCAGCACTAGTAGCTTAGAAACTGTAGTGCGTGCTTCCATGTCCAACGTCCAGTCTTCTCCAAAGGTACAGATTTGCGGTGAATGGTGATCTTCTCCTAATTGTTGCACACAGCAATCTTTTACAAATCTATTTGGAATAACTCCAGATAGGAGTTTAGGATCAGAGCTCTACAAGAAAGGGCTGAATTTGTGTTGTATTTTATAAAATTTATTTTTGAAAAGAACTAAATCAATCCATCTCAGCTAAGCAGGCCTTAATTTTTTTAATAAAAATAAAAGAGGAAGAGCCGAACGCAGAACTGTCACCAAGGTATTCCCGGGCATCCAGGTTGTGGCTTGCTGTGTCTAATTTCTCACTTCTTCTTTTTTTCTCCATATGAGCTGAACATTCAACATTCTATTGTTGCCCCATATAAATATATGACACAGTGACAGAGTTATGACATTGATAGATTTAGTGCTGCAAAAGATTTCAATTTACCTCATCGCAATTCATCTAACCCGTCTAATTAAATATCCAGTCTTTGGTTGGCACAGTGACACTCTGTAATGGACACTCTGTAATTAAATATCCAAGGCTAATTCTTGCAAACAAATTTGGTACCAGAAAAAAAACTACGAAGCATTTCCACTCTGCACTGTTCCAACAACTGCTAGTTTCTACAAACAGATTTACAATAATGGAAACCACAGACATGAGTTGACTCAATACAAATACATGTCTTAATTTAAGTAAACACGCAAACACTGACACACAAACATCCAGTTGCGAAGAAAAAATAAGAAAAATAAATAAGGGATGTTTTTCCACTTCTAGAAATTTCATCCCCCAACTCAAATCCAGCTAAATGGAAATTCACATTCTTGAGCTCCTCTCTTCACCATTTAGTAAAGCTACAGTTGATCCCCTATAAGAAAACAGCTTTGCTATTTTTAAGTTGCCTGAATTTTTTTTTAAATTTAAGTCAATTGTTGTGACTATTGGATCTGTGTAGAGATTGATGCATTATATGATTAGATATTGATCCAATGAATAAAATATGTGGCTTATGTTTAATAAAATTTCAAGCACCTTACGAATAGACAATCCCATAAACATTGCGAGAACGAACCAAGGGGATGACTAACCTTGAAATTGCTCCATTTTTTTACTTATCCAGAATAACTGTCAGCACATTCTCTTCACCTTTGTCTTCTAAAGGATCTGCTTCCACAGTTCCACTGGTGCTTTCCACTTCCAGTACAGCTAGAAGCACAAGCATCAGCAAGACCTGAACCACTCTATTTGTAAGGACACTCAACCTTATCTACAAATTTGTTCTCACTCACTGTAGCTGTGCAATAGAAGCCTAATGTGTTTTGTAGCAATCCCTTAGCTTTGACAACATTGAGCAACCGATGTTGTGGCACCAACCTTTGCCCTGCCAAAACTTGCTAGTTGCTAGTTTACACAAACAGATTTAGAATAATGGAAATAACAGACACGGGCTGAACAAATCCAAATACGTACCTTCAATCAAGTAAACATGCAAACACACACACACACACACACACACACACACACAGACATCTGGCTGTGAAAAAACTAAGAAAATAAATCAAGGATAATCTGTCAACCTCTAGAAATTTCCCTAATTCATATCCAGCTTAATTGAAAGTCGCATTCTAGAGCTCTGCTCTTCATCAATTAGTACACAGTCGATCACCTCCAGCAAACATTTGAAACATTGCGAGAATGAATCAGGGGGATGGTTAACCATTCCATCTTGTTGGCACAATCGCAGAACAAGTGTCAACACATTATTTTGCCTTTGTGTTCTTAAGAGAGCAGCTTCCACTGGTGCTTTCCAGCATGGCTAGAAGCATAAGCATTGTCAAGACCGTAAGGATGCACAAACTTATCTATAAATTTGTCCTCACCCAATGCGGCTATGGAATAGAAGTCAAATTTGCCCTCCACCAATCCTTTCGCCTTGAGAAATTTGAGCAAATCATGCCGTGGCACCATCCGGCGCTCAATGCTATACAACAACAGAGCTGGCCTTCGTGCGATGTATGGTATCTCCAGCCCAACATCCCGCGTCAGGAACATCATACTTCGTCGCATCCTTTCCTCAGTCAAACCCAGGATTGTTGGTGCCTTCCTCAATGCAACCAACAGATCATCACGCGACCACCCAAGCTCCTCAAACAACCCTATATTCTTGTCGATCTTCCCCGGGCAGTAGACTGCGAATGTCACAAGCGCAAGGTAGAACATGGTCGAATCCCGTGGTACGCCAAACTCATCAACGCGAGCGAGGGCATCCTGGACGTGCTTGCAGGGCCTGCTGAGCACCCGAGACATGAGCCCATAGGAGGGGCAGTCGGAGGCAGTTATCCCACATTGCTGGAGGAGGGCCAGGTTGGGCTTGACCACCTTCTCGAGGTCGGAGCCAAGGAGGGAATTGTTCACCTTGACAGCCTCGAGGAGCTTGTCGAAAGATCCGAAGGCCGTGATCCAGAGGGCAAGGTTTGCGCCGAGGGAGTATTTGCCGAAGGAGGCGCGCGCGAGCGGGATGAGGCGTGCGACCTGGGAGCGCGAGAGGCCCACGTCGATGAGATCGGCGACTCGGGGAGCCAGGGTTCTCTCCACGTCGACGCAGAGGAAGCGCGGGTCGCCGGCGACGAGGGTGGTGACCTCCGCTTTGGAGACGCCGAGGTCGGCGAGGAAGGCGAGGACGGCGTCAGGTTTGGAGGGGGACTTGAGGTGGGAGAGCCTCTTGGAGGCCTTGAGGGCTTTCGATCGGGTGAGGCCGCAGGCGGTGACGAGGTACTCATCAACGGCGAAGGGTTTGGGGGAAATAGACGCGGTTGTGGAGAGGAGGGAGCGGTGGAGGGGGAAGGGGGAAGAGATGTGGGCGGCGGAGGAAGGGGATGGGAAGTGGACGAGGAGAAAAAGGATGCGCTTCCGGAGGTGGGTCATGTCGTCGCTGCGGCGGCGGTGGCGGCGCAAGGATTACCGGCGGCCAGGTGAAATCGCAACGCCTTAAGCGCTCTGCTTTAGCGTTCTCGCAGATGTCTCGTGTGGGCCTGTGGGTATGCTAGCCCGGGCCGAATTTGTGTCCGACGCAGACCATTAGACCTGGGCAGGGTCCAGACCCAAAGCCAAGGTGCTCTACCAGCTCTAGCCCAGAAATGCATGTCATTCCTTTCACCAGAATTTTTCTGGTAACTAGATAACGATTTTTTAAAAAATAATATATTTTTAAAAGATATTTACAAAAATAAATAGCCGCCCTAAAAAATTACAAAAATAACTCACTGTCGCCAGTTGAATTAGCGACAGGAAAGTGTCGCTAGTTGAACTAGCGACAGAGACCCTATCGCCCCCTATCACTGGTTCAGCTATCTATCGTCATTTCAACTGGTGACAGGAAGCTATTTCCGTTTCAACTGACGACAGCACCCTGTCGCTAGTTGAACTGGTGACAGGTACCTGAACCCTAGACTCCTTAGCCTGTTTTTGATTTTCATAAATTTTAAACGGTACGAAATCTGTTAGACTCACAATAACATAACATGCAAAAAAACGTCATAAGACTTAATCGAAATGATAATTCAGAACATTGGAAATAATATATTACTATTGTTCGTGCTTTCTCGTGGTCGCGACCTTAACGTCTCCCATGTGGACTACCTCGAGTCGAGACACCGGATGAGGTCCGCGCGGTGACATCCGGAGTGCCGATGTCTCCTTCGTCCTAAGGATTTCGCGTGGGGCATATGAAAAGCATCTAGGCCCCTAAAAATATGTTTTAGTAATTTATGATAATATGTGAAAATGGGACTTATTGGTTTGTTGAGTTTTACAAGGACTAGTCCCATTGGAAAATATAATCTTGAAGATGCATGCTAAAAGTTCTATGAAGATCAAGTACAGCTCAAGGATAAGGTACAAGTGGTTTCGAAATTATTTTCTTTTACCGGTCTTAGGAGAAATAGATGGAAGACCGGATTATAGGTTAAATGTCGTACTATTAAGAGGGATCATGTCATGTAGCTTGAAGGCATGTCTTGTGCTTTATGGATCAATTTAGGATCATGCATGCATAAGGGTTCTCTCTCAAAATCAAATTGTGCACTGTCAGGACAATCGGTAGTCTGGCGTTATGCATGCGGTACTACCGCACTCGGTTGTTCCGGCCGTTAGTTGGCGGTATGTTTTTACAGAGAGTCTCTTTTCGGTTTGGTGCCAAAACCTAAGCGCGGTAGTACCGCCGGTGTTCATGCGGTATAACCGATATACTGAGTACCGCAGTGTTAAGCGGAACTACCGCATGCCGGTTATTCCGAATGAGAAGCGGTATGTTTTTTTCCAGAGTGCACCTTTTTTCTCTCCTTGGAAACGGTAGTACCGCACTCACCTTGCGGTATGACCGCTCTGCGGTAGTACCGCTCGTCGATTAGCGGTAGTACCGCTCGCGATAAAACGGCTATGTCAGTCATTTAATGCGTCTGTTATAGCCGTTCTTTGTAGTGGTTGGAGAAGTGCGGTAGTACCGCCTTGCATGGCGGTAGTACCGCATATGGTCAAAAATAGGTTTTTCTTCTCCAACGGCTCTAATTGTTGTTGGGGGGTATAAATACTTCCCCACCTGCTCAAGGACAGGGTGCTAGACCACATTTAACATCTTTAGAGCCTTGTGCATTCATTCAACTCCTCAAACTCATTTTGTTCACTCTTTGAGAGGTTGTTGAGCTCATTCAAAGTGCATTCATCATTCTAGTTGATCCTATTGCACTTGAGTGTCGTCAAGCGAAGGTCTTGGTTTGTTACTCTTGGAGTTTTACCGAACTCCTAGACGGCTTGGCGGTGATTGCACGGTGATCTCTTCAAGAATATTGTGAAGAGGCCCGGTGCCCATATTGTGAGTGGTTTGGTGTTCACCATCTCCGGAGTTGAGGAAGAACAACCAATAGTGATCGAGGAAAGGCTTAATTGGTGGAGTCAGCTTGATTGGTTCAAGCTCCCTCAACGTGGACTAGTGAAGACCGGCAAGTCTTCGATACCACGGGAAAACATCGTTGTCTCTTTGTGGTTATTCCTAGTCTTTACTCTTCCGCATTTATATTTCTAGCTTGATCTTTGTGCTTGTATTGCTTAGCTAGGAGTATAACTTGTTTAGATTAAATTGCTAATTAGCTTAACTCACACATTTGTGAAAAAGTTTAAAAACCTCCTATTCACCCCCCTCTAGTCGGTTATCCTTGATCCTACAAGTGGTATCAGAGCTTGGTCTCTCAATTTGTTAGACTTTACCGTCTAAGAGAGAAAGGATGGCTAGTGAGGGTATGCATATAGGAAAGGCTCCCTTGTTTGATGGCTCAAATTATTCTTATTGGAAAATTAGAATGTCTATTTTCTTAAAAGCCATGAGTCCAAACATATGGAAAATTGTAAATGAGAGTTACGTTATGCCTCTTGATCCAACAATCCTCACGGTTCAAGATGAACGTAATGCTCATTTAGATGCTCAAGCTATGAATGCTCTCTTTGGTGCTTTGAACACGGATGAGTTCAATAGGGTGAGCAATTTGAAAACCGCTCATGCTATTTGGACTACCCTCTCTGAAATTCATGAGGGCACATCCACGGTCAAAGAAGCCAAATTGCATAGGCTTCGGATTACATATGAGACATTCATAATGTTGCCTCATGAAAACATCACCGAGATGTACTTAAGACTCAACAACATTGTGAATGAACTCAAAGGCCTTGATACTAACCTTCTTGATGTTGATGTTGTGCGCAAAATGATTAGGGCCCTTCCGGATAAATATGAGACGTTGGTGACATTATTTCTCAACTCTCCCGAGTTGCCAAGAATGACACCAACCGGACTTTTGGGCAACCTCATCACTAACGAGCTATACAAGAAGGACAAGGAAGAGCTATTGGAATCATCTTCATCCAAGAAGAAAATTACCGCTTTCAAAGCTAAAGCGGAATCAAGTGATGGTGAAGATGAAGAAGAAGACTCGGATAAGGAGTACGCTCTTCTTGTGAGGAAAATGAAGAAATTCATGAGAAGACGCCCACATCGAAACTTCAACTTCAACAAATTCAAGAAAAGGCAATCCTCAAGTGACAACAAGCGATATAGCAACATTCGTTGTTATGGATGTGATGAGAAGGGACACATAATCTCAAATTGCCCCAACAAGAAGGATGACAAAGATAAATCATCAAAGAAGAAAGAATTCGATGGAAAGAAGAAGCTTTTCAAAAGGCTTCACAAAAGGGCAAAATGAAGCTCATATTGGAGAATGGGATTCCGACGAAGAATATTCGGATTCCGATTCCGAATCAAGTGATGAAGAGTCTTCTAAGAAAAGAGGACTTGTCGGCATCGCCATAAAGGAAGCTCCATCACTCTTCTCATCTCCTACATGTCTTATGGCAAAAGGAGATAAGGTAAAATCCTTTGATGATGATGCTCCTTCATATGATGAACTAATGGACATGGTAGAAGATTTAAATGAATATGTTGGAAAGGAGAAATCTAAATTTAAAGTCTTAAAAAAAGAGTATATCTCTCTAAAAGACTCTTATGAGGAGCTAAAGGAAGCTCATGATTCTCTCCTCCCAAAAGATATAGAAAAATCACATTCAAATATTAGTATTACGTGTGATTTAATAAATGAGATGCATAGAGTAGAAAGTATGCCAAATGCAAAATCCATATCTAGTACTTCTACTTCTTGTGATGATTTGCTATCCATGCCTTGTTACTCAAATAATAATTCAATTGCAAATACTTGTGATCCTTTGCTAATTGTTGAAAATCATGAGTTAAAAGAGCAAGTCACCAAGCTAAGCAAGAGCTTAGAAAGATGCTTCAAGGGTAAAGCAACCCTTGACAAATTATTGAGTGAGCAAATGTGCTCATTCAATAAGGAAGGACTTGGGTATGTACCCAAGAAAGGTAAGAAACCGGTTAACAAGCCTCCAAGGTTTATTAAGCAAAATGGTAAATATTGCAATAAATGTGGTAAGGTAGGACACATGTCAAATACTTGTTTAAATATTAATGTTAAATCCTATGACATTTATGATTCTTGCTACATGCTTAAGAAATCCATTGATGGTAAAATAATTGCAAGATTTATTGGCACTTCGATTTTAGGCGCTAAAAAGAATGCTATTTGGGTGCCTAAAACCTTGGTCACTAATCTCCAAGGACCCAAACAAATTTGGGTACCTAAAAGAACTTGATTCTTGTTTTGTAGGTGAACTACAAGACCGGTGGAAAACATTGGGTGCTTGATAGTGGATGCACTCAACACATGACCGGTGATAGAAAAATGTTCACCACATTCGAACGTAAAAGGAAGTGACAAGATCACCTTTGGAGATAATAGTAAAGGAAAGGTAATAGGATTGGGTAAAATTGCTATCTCAAATGACCTTTCCATTTCGAATGTATCTTTAGTTGAATCACTTAATTTCAATTTATTATCCGTTGCCCAAATTTGTGATCTTGATTTAATTTGCTCCTTCTCAAATGAAGGTGTGTCAATTTCAAGTGTAAAGGATAATGCTTTAGTTTTCAAAGGCTTTAGATTTGGAAATCTTTACTTGGTTGATTTTTCCACAAATGCTTCATGCTTACAAACTTGTTTAATTGCAAAAACTTCTTTGGGTTGGCTTTGGCATAGAAGGCTAGCTCATGTTGGCATGATTCAACTTAAAAAGCTTTTCAAACATGATCTAGTTGTTGGCTTGAAAGATGTGAAGTTTGAGAAAAATCGACTTTGTAGTGCTTGTCAAGCCGGTAAACAAGTCGCAAGCTCTCACCCTTCCAAGAGTATCATGTCAACCTCTAGACCATTGGAACTCTTACATATGGATTTGTTTGGGCCAACAACCTATAAGAGTATCGGGGGAAATAGCTATTGTCTAGTTATCGTAGATGATCACTCTAGATATTCATGGGTGTTCTTTCTAGATGACAAGAGCGAAACCTCCGGAATTTTCAAAAACTTTGCTAAAAGGGCTCAAAATGAATTTGATTTTAAAATAAAGAAAATCCGTAGTGATAATGGTTCCGAGTTCAAAAATACTAAAGTTGAAGACTTTTGTGATGAACTTGGAATAAAGCACGAATTTTCCACGACCTACACTCGGAGCAAAATGGAGTTGTAGAAAGGAAAATCGTACATTAATTGAAATGGCTAGGACAATGCTTGATGAATATAATACTTCCGATAGTTTTTGGCGGAAGCAATTAACACCGCTTGTCATGCCATAAATCGTCTCTATTTGCATCGCCTTTGAAAAAGACTTCTATGAACTCCTTGTTGGAAGAAAACCGAACATCTCTTATTTTTGAGTTTTTGGTGTAAGTGTTACATTTTGAAGAAAGGTGTTCGTCTTTCAAAATTTGATAGTCGTTGCGATGTTGGCTTCTTACTTGGGTATTCATCTAATAGTAAAGCATACCGTGTCTTCAACAAAACTCCGGTTTAGTTGAGGAAAGACATGATGTGCAATTTGATGAAACTAATGGCTCTCAAGAAGAGCATGAGAATTTGGATGATGTAGGTCACGAAGCACTAAGAAAAGCAATGGAATACATGCAAATAGGTGACATCAAGCCCGAAGATAATCCATCATCTTCCACTCAAGTTGAGCCTCCCACCTCTTCCTCAAGTCAAATACAACTAAATGGAGAGGACAATAAGGAAGATGATCAACCATCAAACCTACCACCAAGAATTCACAATGCAATTTCAAAAGATCATCCAATAGATCAAATATTGGGTGATGTAAGTAAGGGTGTTCAAACTCGATCTCGTGTTGCTTCATTTTGTGAACATTACTCTTTTGTCTCTTCACTTGAGCCAAAGAATATAGATGAAGCACTTGAAGATCCGGATTGGATGATTGCAATGCATGGAGAGCTCAATAATTTCATTCGAAACGAAGTTTGGACATTAGTGGATAGACCCAAAGAACACAATATCATTGGTACAAGATGGGTGTTTAGAAACAAGCAAGATGAAAATGGCATGGTAGTAAGAAACAAAGCAAGATTGGTCGCACAAGGTTTTTCACAAGTCGAAGGTTTGGATTTTGGTGAAACTTTTGCTCCCGTAGCTAGACTTGAGTCAATTCGTATACTACTTGCTTTTGCATCATGCTTTGATATTAAATTATTTCAAATGGATGTCAAAAGTGCTTTCTTAAATGGAGAAATATCCGAACTTGTGTTTGTTGAACAACCACCCGGTTTTGAAGATCCTAAGAATCCTAATCATGTCTATAAACTCTCCAAGGCGCTCTATGGTCTTAAACAAGCTCCTAGAGCATGGTATGAACGCCTCGAGATTTTTAGTTTCAAAAGGGTTCAAAATTGGGAAAATTGATTCAACTTTGTTCACCAAAATCTTAGATGATGATTTCTTTGTATGTCAAATTTATGTTGATGATATCATTTTTGGATCTACTAATCAAGACTTTTGCAAAGAATTTGGTGATATGATGTCTAGGGAATTTGAAATGTCCATGATTGGAGAGCTTAGCTATTTCCTTCGACTTCAAATCAAGCAACTCAAAGATGGAACTTTTGTAAGTCAAACAAAGTATGCAAAGGACTTGATCAAGAGATTTGGCATGGAAGATGCAAAACCTATCAAGACTCCCATGGCAACCAACGGTCATCTCGACCTTAATGAGGAGGTAAATCGGTAGATTTAAAGCTTTATAGGTCTATGATTGGTAGTTTACTTTATCTTACCGCATCTAGGCCCGATATCATGTTTAGTGTTTGCATGTGTGCACGGTTTCAAGCATCTCCAAAAGAGTGTCATTTAATGGCCGTAAAAAGAATACTAAGATATTTAAAGTATTCCTCTAGCATTGGCCTATGGTTCCCTAAAGGTGCTAAATTTGATTTAATTGGATACTCGGACTCGATTATGCGGGTTGCAAAGTGGATAGAAAAAGCACCTCGAAATTGTCAATTCTTAGGAGATCTTTAGTATCATGGTCATCCAAGAAACAAAACTCCATAGCTTTATCCACCGCCGAAGCCGAATATGTCTCCGCGGGTAGTTGTTGTGCTCAATTGCTATGGATGAGGCAAACCTTGATGGATTATGGAATTAAAATTAATAAAATGCCTCTTTTGTGTGATAATGATAGTGCGGTGAAAATAGCAAATAATCCTGTTCAACACTCAAGAACCAAGCATATCGACATTCGCCACCATTTCTTGAGAGATCATGTGGGCAAGGGAGATATTGAAATTAGCCACATCCGAACCGAAGATCAATTAGCGGACATTTTCACCAAACCATTAGATGAAGGCGGTTTGCAAATTGAGGAATGAATTAAATGTCATAGACTATTCAAACATTTGTTGAAACTTTTGCCTCATGCATTGTGTTTGATTTGATGTTATTCAAAAGCTTTTTGTAAGAAAAATATTTTCAAAATGTTATAACGATTATCTATGTTCATAAAAAATTATATTCTTGTATAGACATTAGTCTATTCTATGCATAATGATCCCTAATGACTCTTAAATTGATTGCAAAACTAAGGGTCATTTGCAGATAATCTCATCTCATCTTTATCCAGAACTGTTTTTGAAGTTCCAGGATAATCGGTATGACCGGCGGGTTATGTGCGGTATGACC
Organism: Ampelocalamus luodianensis; assembly: GCA_036346255.1. Taxonomy (NCBI): domain Eukaryota; kingdom Viridiplantae; phylum Streptophyta; class Magnoliopsida; order Poales; family Poaceae; genus Ampelocalamus; species Ampelocalamus luodianensis. The sequence continues at coordinate 12,869,387 of CM070628.1, forward strand.
GCAGTGCGGTACTACCGGCACAAAAACCACGGTACTACCGCTTTGCGGTATTACCGACGGCCAAAGGGCGGAACTACCGCATCAGTTTCGAAAGAAAAGTAACCCCAGAGGTTATTTTTCTCCCGTGCCTCTCTTCCTTTTCTCTCTCTTCTCTTTCTCTCCCGAAAATCCTCTCTCCCAAAACTCCTTTCCACTCGGTTGTTTCTCAAATCTTGGTGAACCCTTGCATCTCTAGAGTTTAACTCCTCCATCTCTCAAGGTAAAACATCCTTAAATCCTCGTTTACCGCTTGATTCAAACCTAGGTCACTTTCTAGTTGATTTGAAATGCGGATGTTTTGTGTGATTCTAGTTGGGCAAAATAGCAAGATTGATGTTTAATGATGTTAGTACATCTATTTCTTGGATTCAAACCAAAAGAAACATCAATTTTTGGTTAGATTCATCGCCTAGGTCGCGATCAGTAAAAGCGGTACTACAGCGTTCATACGCTGCGAATTACAGGGAACGGTAATACCGGCGGACAATGGCGGTATTATCGCACCTCGGTACTACCGGTGAGAATCATGGTACTACCGATTTTCTTGTGAATGTAAAATCATTCAAATTCAAATTAACTCAGTTGCTTGATCTTTTGAACTTCTTGTAACCTATCCTCTCTTTGTAAAGATGCCGAGGACAAGATTGGGAACTCGTCAAGGGCAATCTTCCTCTCTACCTTCTGAGGCCCTTTGGATGATCCATCGAGCAAAGGAAAAGGGCCTGCAACAGATGGCTTCAAAGTGAGGAAGGATCTCTTCCTCATGAGTCGGGTTCGATTTGAGCCCGACACGTAAGAAGAAACCAGAGCTCAATCGGATGAAGAGATGGAAGATCCGGAAGAACCTCAAATTGATCTCGGGCTCATATCGGTGATGATTATGCAATCTTGAGACACAAAGATCAATATCTTACGCCTCCAACTCAATCAATCCGATTCCACACCAAGTTCCAGGAGCAAGTCTATGAGTAGATTTATGATCATCACAGAAGTTTGCAGATCATAAATGCATAAAGTGGTCACACATAAACTCCTAGAAAAATATGATAGAGTGTATCGCCTTTTCAACAAGTTGGTCTTCATGATTTTGTGGCCTCGAAATGACTATGATGAAGAAATCATAAGACAATTCTATGCTACTTTGTATGTATCTCCGACTTTAAGAAAATGAAGTGGATGTGATTACGGTATGTGGAGTGCACTAAGGGTGATTTTGAGCGTGTAACGAGGATGCACTGAAATTGGGATAAGCTTTTGTGAGACCAGCTCTACTTGTTCCTACCTGGATAGAGTTCTATGATCAGAATGTCAGGTACACTCCAGGGAAAATTCATGGCTTGCTACCTATTCCCAGTTTGATTAATAGGATTATTAATCACACTTTTCTTCCCAAGAGTGGTAATTTTGATGCTGTTCGAGGACATGTTTGGAATATCATTGATAATATTATGCATGGGAGAAAGTTTGATGTTGTGGATGTCATCATCAGGGGGATTGTCTCTTCTAAGAATGACAGGGTAAAGCGGATTTATCATGCTCCTTACATCATGGCCCTAATTCTTAGTAAGATTGAATATCAGGGTGGTTTGGGATCACCCCATAAGTTTTACAAACCCAGAGAAAATCCCCCCATTCGATTTCAGGCACAGCAGACACAACAAGCACAGCAAGAAGAAATTGCCCCATAGGAGGTAGCTGCAGAAGGCTCTCACAGTCAAGCTACTCTTGCTCAGATTCTTACCACTCAGACTCTCATTCTTAATAATCTGATGCAGTTGAAAGTCTCTCAGCAGGAGATGAGGACAGTTCTTACAGATTTTCAGAGTGAGACTAACAACAGACTTGCCGTCCTGACAGAGACAGTTGACTCTATGGAACATCGTCTTCCACCTCTTCCACGTCCTTCGTCTCCAATACGGTTCACGCGCGTCGCCTCGCATCGCTTCCCGTCTCTCCGGCTCCCAGTCTCTCCTCTCGGATCCCGCCTTTCCCCGGCTCGGCAGCCCAGCAGCCTCCCGCCTCCAGATCCGGTGCTTGATGTTTGTTTTTGGTACTTTGATGCCAAAGGGGGAGAAGTAGAAAGTAGCTTTAAGGATTATGGGTGTCAGACTTTATAGTCTTTTGATGTTTTATTATTTGCCTGTAATGACTTCATCCTAATATTACATTGTTCAGAACTTGTTGGTTGTCTTAATTATCAAATGTGATATTATCTCTACTGAAATTTCTTATATGACAATTCCTTATCATTGCAAGTTGTTTCCTCAGTTCCAACAAGTTAAAAGAAACTCTGCCAAAATTTTGTCATAATTCTCTTCATGTGCTCTCAAAATGTTCTATCTATTTCATGCACATGTTTAGGGGGAGCTTTCTTTGTGATAAGTCATCAAAAGAATATACACTTGTTTCACAATCTTGGATATATTCAAAACTCCTCTTCTCACACATTAACTAGGTTGTCATCAATTACCAAAAAGGGGGAGATTGAAAAGCATCTAGGCCCCTAAAAATATGTTTTGGTAATTTATGATAATATGTGAAAATGGGACTTATTGGTTTGTTGAGTTTTACAAGGACTAGTCCCATTGGAAAATATAATCTTGAAGATGCATGCTAAAAGTTCTATGAAGATCAAGTACAGCTCAAGGATAAGGTACAAGTGGTTTCGAAATTATTTTCTTTTACCGGTCTTAGGAGAAATAGATGAAAGACCGGATTATAGGTTAAATGTCGTACTATTAAGAGGGATCATGTCCTGTAGCTTGAAGGCATGTCTTGTGCTTTATGGATCAATTTAGGATCATGCATGCATAAGGATTCTCTCTCAAAATCAAATTGTGCACTGTCAGGACAATCGGTAGTACGGCGTTATGCATGCGGTACTACCGCACTCGCTTGTTCCGATCGTTAGTTGGCGGTATGTTTTTTACAGAGAGTCTCTTTTCTGGTTTCGGTGCCAAAACCTAAGCGCGGTAGTACCGCCAGTGTTCATGCGGTATGACCGATATACGGTAGTACCGCAGGTGTTAAGCGGAACTACCGCATGCCGGTTATTCCGAATGAGAAGCGGTATGTTTTTTCCAGAGTGCACCTTTTTTCTCTCCTTGGAAACGGTAGTACCGCACTCACCTTGCGGTATGACCGCTCTGCGGTAGTACCGCTCGTCAGTTGGCGGTAGTACCGCTCTGGCAGATAAAACGGCTATGTCAGGTCATTTAATGCGTCTGTTATAGCCGTTGCTGTAGTGGTTGGAGAAGTGCGGTAGTACCGCCCCTTGCATGGCGGTAGTACCGCATATGGCTGAAAAATAGGTTTTTCTTCTCCAACGGCTCTAATTGTTGTTGGGGGGTATAAATACTTCCCCACCTGCTCAAGGACAGGGTGCTAGACCACATTTAACATCTTTAGAGCCTTGTGCATTCATTCAACTCCTCAAACTCATTTTGTTCACTCTTTGAGAGGTTGTTGAGCTCATTCAAAGTGCATTCATTATTCTAGTTGATCCTATTGCACTTGAGTGTCATCAAGCGAAGGTCTTGGTTTGTTACTCTTGGAGTTTTGCCGAACTCCTAGACGGCTTGGCGGTGATTGCACGGTGATCTCTTCAAGAAGATTGTGAAGAGGCCCGGTGCCCATATTGTGAGTGGTTTGGTGTTCACCATCTCCGGAGTGGAGGAAGAACAACCAATAGTGATCGAGGAAAGGCTTAATTGGTGGAGTCGGCTTGATTGGTTCAAGCTCCCTCAACGTGGACTAGTGAAGACCGGCAAGTCTTCGATACCACGGGAAAACATCGTTGTCTCTTTGTGGTTATTCCTAGTCTTTACTCTTCCGCATTTATATTTCTAGCTTGATCTTTGTGCTTGTATTGCTTAGCTAGGAGTATAACTTGTTTAGATTAAATTGCTAATTAGCTTAACTCACACATTTGTGAAAAAGTTTAAAAACCTCCTATTCACCCCCCTCTAGTCGGTTATCCTTGATCCTACAGCATATCTTGAAGGTGTGCCTAGACTCCCTGCAAATGGAGCACTTCTTCGTACGACGTCCGGCTTCTGCTTCCTTCATATCGTTCCTGATGCGTCGTACCTGTCGCCGGCCAACCTTTCCCTTGAGCCTACTAATGTCCGTGGCCCAAATTAGTTGCTCCTAGGTGGGATGGCCAGTAAAATGGGAAATCACGGTGTAACCATATATCTCTCCACTCCAGGTTTGCATCACCGCCTCCTTGGTGAAATAGTCAGAGAGGTACTGGCCGAGAGGCTACGCCGCCGTCGATCAAGCTGCCATGACATGTGAGCAGGGCCTATGTAGAAAAACGGGCTTGTTGTAAGTGCATACGCAACTATCGCGGCATAGCGTGCACTCGTGGGTGATCCACTCGCGGTTCGTGTAACATCCCAAGGTTATGTTACCAAAATTAAAATAAAATAAAATCAATGTTTTATTGGATTTTCTGAAATTTGTTAGAGTTTCATTGCTTTATTTGAATTTTTGAAATTTTAAAATTCAAAACTGAAATTGATTTGAAGTTCTTGAAGTTCTATTTGATTTAATCTAAAAATTAAAAATTTACTTAATTTCTAGAATTTTCTGAGATTTTAAGAGCTTTTTTTTTTAAAATATTTTAAAGCCAAAACAAATTTATTTACAAAATTAAAATCCAACTTTAAGTTGTAAAATTTTTATTAAGTCCAAAATAACTCTGGAAATTTATGTGAGTTTTTCTAGAATTTTTGGATTTTATTTGCTATTTTCTAGAAGCTATTTTGATTTATCTCCTTTTCTGAAATTAGAAAATCAATTTAAAATCCTAAAACCCTCCTTGGGGCTAAACCTTCTCAGCCCAGCCCAAACCCCACGCGTGCGTAGCCCGCACGACTCACTCCCGTGTTCTCTCTCTCTTTCTCTCTCTCACTGACATGCTGGGCCCGCATGTCAGCCTCACCCCCGTGCCCGCGCGATTTCTTCTTCTTTGCTTATCAGCCGTTGGATATTAAATCAACGCGCAGATCTTGCGTAACCTTCGGGAGGCCCGAACATCTCAATCATCGTGGCCGTTAGATCTAAAATGAATGGTTACGATCCTTTAAACCTTCGCGAGGTCCGAACGTTACAATCAACGTGAGCCTTCCGATCAAAATAAACGGCTAGATCTCGTACAATCATCGGAGGCCCGTACAGCCCACGCTTTGCGAGCCGTCCTATTTACATCCAACGGCCTAGATTCAACGCACTCTCAGATCAACACCATCCTTTCTGGACCGTACGATCTTAATCTAACGACCAAGATTTCACCTGAGTGTTCTCTTTTCCTTTTCTCTCTGTCGCTGCCAGGTGGGCCCCACGCCTTCGTCTACCTCTGGCCTTCTTCTTCAACGCACCCAAGCTAGCAATCGCCATTGTTGAGCTTGGAGTTCGTTTCCGAAAATAGGCGTAACAGACCGATTTTACCGCGTCAACGCCACCAATCGCATCCCCTTATCCCGCCGCACACGTTCTCACCGTTAGCCCTTCTTCTCCGCGTCCAGTACGCCACGATTCCGCAAACAAGGCTAACTTCTCGCGCACGATCTCGCTCCCCGGCTACCCCTCAGCCCCTATAAATAGACCCCTAGAGTCGCCTTGTACCCAACACCAAAAGCCCCCAATCCACACCAGCTCTAGAGGCCCAGCGCCACCGCGATTTCAGATTTAGGTTTCGGTCACCAAAACCCTAAATCTTCAAATTCCACCGTCGTCTTCGCCGCCTCGCCGTCGTGAAGCACACCGTCGGCATCCTCGTCACCAGAGCTTCCTCAGGGACCTCTTCTTTGCCCTGGAGCACCTTCAGCTGCCGTTCCCGACAAAAGCCGTACCTTCGTTCTCCGCTCCGACGACAATTCCGACGGTCTCCGACGACCTCTTGAGCCAAGTCAGGTACCATTGTGTTTGCAATAACCATAGCTATCTTTTAGTACCACTCATCGCCGGTGAAACCTCGCCGTTCGCCGTTGCCATCGGGCCTCGAGCCACCTCGCCGTCATTGTCGACACGGCTGTCGACGTGGCTATCCATATAGGCGCCACGTCATCTGTTTTGCTGAGGTGTCACTCTGCGTGGCGCCAAGTTATCTGCCTCGTCAGCACACACGTGGCATGGTCTACCTCTCACCAGATCTAATAGTCCACAAACCTAGTCCATGTGGACCGTGTCTATGACACATGGGTCCCACCCGTTAGAAAATAATTTTTATTTACTTTTAATTCCGAAAACCTGACGCTGATGTCATCATTGCGCAATAAAAGGCTTTTTCTTTAGACAAAAAATTCAAGAAATTCTTTTAAAATCAGATTTAGGGTTTTTAATAGATTTAAACTTAGAAAATTCATATCTTTTGAATCCCAGCTCCAAATTGGGTGTTTCAAATTTCTAAATTTATATAAATTCAAGATCTAGCCAACTAAACCAAAATTATTCAATTTGGAGTTAATTTGAATCTTATTTGAATTTAGTTTGAATTTGGCTTATATTCGCGTATAAATTTCGACGACTTCGGAAGTTGGATTTCGACGCCGTTTGAGAGCAACTATTTGAGCAAGGCAAGTTACATTCTTGATCATATTTGCACCCATTATTTAAAATTATTCAAATTTTGTTTCAAATTATTACTGCATCCTTATTTATATTCAGTAATTTTAAATTCCTGTTTTAAATTTATAGTTATGCCTAAACTCCTTTGTATGGCCAATTTTGATAATTGAATCAAACATGTTGTCACCCTAGTCAAAACCTGGTTGATACGATAGTATGAACTCGGATCACTTTGGAAAATATTGTGCTTAACCATGCTTATAGACCAAATATGTTTTATTTGGGGAATTTCAGCTAAAAATCAACTATTGTTTAAATGGTACCCTTGGCATTGGTGTGTCATGGGAGTTTTATAAATGACTTTGGAAAATGAAATAAAATGATGGTTTGGACTTGGGCGAAATGGTTGTCTGGTGAGTGCAGGTTTATGCACGGGCTCAACTGGGTAGGTTGAGGCCCAGAGTTCTGTTGGTTGTCGCCTAGGTCAGTTAAGGACCGGTCTTCGAGTAGCATCTTGCTAAGCCACATCGTACTACCACATGTCTTGTATGGGCAGGACCTGGCTGAATAATTTACAACGTTCCATCATGGTCGTTCCCGTTGGTGCGGTGGGTAGTCATGTTATGACCTTTGTTAGTCCCACCTGGCGCAAGAGGGGACCTGAACCCTGCGGACGGGTAGTCCAAAAGGGGCAAAACCTTAGCGAGGAATGACTATTGTGGAATGATGCATTGTAAAGGCCTCGTGATGATTACTTAGTCGCACACCTTCGGAAGTGTGTCAGACGGACATTAAAAGTTGATTGTCTCTTGTGGGTAAAGTTGTACAACCTCTGCAGAGTGTAAAACTATTCGAATAGCCGTGTCCACGGTCATGGATATGCTGGCAAAGCGACTCAAAGTTAGAATTCGATTTCAAAATATTTTTGTAAAACAGTTTGACATGGATGGGTGTCCATGAGAAAAGTTATGGGTTGAAGCCCCGGGTTTGTGCCCGTGTTTATGTTAGTGTTAGGTTAGTGCCTACACTATCTTTATCAATTCAAAATCCATTTTTTTTAGATTTTATAAAACTTGAGCTTTTGAACTTAGTATGGTATTTAATGTCAAATGCTGTTTTCGCACAAATAACACTATAAGCCATCCTTTGTTACATCCATGTATGCATGTCATTCTGTTATTTGACGGGTGTAACTTACGAGCACAGAAGTTGTACTCATACTTGCTTAATGCAAACAAATTTCAAAGAAGGACTTCACTAAAGTGTAGATCGTGACGACTAGGCCGCTACCCCAGTCGATTGCCTGTGGCAGTTCAGCTGGACTCCACTACTTCTTCATCGTCTTCGCTGTGTTTATTTAATGTTGCCCTGTAAGGATATCTTGTAATCAACTCTGTTGTTATTTAATAACTTTTAACGTTTATGGTTGTGTTATCACATTTGTTTACTGTGTGAGCTAGCCACTGATCATGGGACTAGTTTAGTTATGCACAGAAGATCTGGGATGTTAATCCCGGGGTCTTACAAAGTGGTATTAGAGCCATATCGACTGTAGGCCGTGACCTAGTTAGAATGGTCGTTAGTTGAAAACTTCAAAACTTATTTTATAAACAAGAAAAACAATTTGGTCTCTCCTCCTCTTGGTCGTCTATCTATAGCTTCCTTATAGAAATTCTTTCTCACCTAATTCTTGCTTAACCATCTTATAATGTTAATTGATCCTCTTGCCCTTATAAAATTCTATGGATAGTCAACACATTTCCTACCATCGAGATCATAAGACAAGAGAGCCACGTCATGCAAGAATCATCGAAGGCCGTAAACCGAAGAACGTTTTGTCAGCCAAGCCATATAGCTTAAGATTACCAAGACTCATTTTGTGTATTGAGTGATTTCACCAAATTAAAAGAGTTTCGATCGATAGAACGTTGTGTGAAGTTTGTCTGAAAGGCTTTTAAGATGGTTCTTTCGTTTGGGAGTATTGTTCTACTCTATCCCCTTAATTCTTCCTATTTGTCTCTCCCCTATCCTTTGTCTCCTTCCCTAACTCTCTGGAGTAAACAGCAGATGGTGAACCCTCGTCACCCAAGAATTGGAGCCAACGTCAACAATAATGGAAGTGCCCCAATCAATGAACCAGAGTGGCAGCAGTTGATGGCCAATCAAAATCGTCTGATCGAACTACTCTCCCAGTCCATCAACAACAATCAAACCCGACAAGCTACAGCGTCCCAAGTTCCAACTCCAACACCATCACCCCAAAGGACCAGTATGTCAGAATTTATGAGGATGCGTCCGCCAACTTTCTCAAGCAGTACTGAGCCCATGGATGTAGATGATTGACTCCGGGCAATTAGTAAGAAGTTGGACATTGCTCAATGCACTGATCGTGAGAGGGTGTTGTTCGCTTCGCACCAGCTCATGGGTCCAGCTTCCGAATGTGGGACAATTTCAGTATCTCGCATGCTGATGCTCAAGCCATCACCTGGAATGAATTTGTGCGAGCTTTCCACCATGCACATATCCCTTCCGGCATGATGACCCTCAAGAAGAAGGAATTTCATTCGCTGCGCCAAGGCAACCTCTCTGTAAATGAGTACCTGCACAAGTTCAATCAACTGGCACGATATGCACCTAACGATGTTGCTAAGGATGAAGACAAGCAGGAAAGGTTCCTAGAAGGACTCAATGATGAATTGTTCGTACAGCTGATTTCCCAGGACTATTCAGACTTCCAGCAGCTAGTTGACAAGGCGATTCGTCAAGAAGGCAAACACCGGGAGATGGAGAATCGCAAGAGAAGAATGACTGCACAGAAGTTCAACTCGGGGAGTTCTTCTAGAACTAGAGGGACTTCATCGTATCAGGTCAAATCCCAGCCAACAACAGACAACCCAATCAACTTGGAGTCCTCCAACACATCTGGTGGTGATCAGGCACAGAAGGACTCATCCTATGTTCCAGGCATCACGTGCTTCAATTGCCATGAGGTTGGGCATTTCACCAGTAAATGTCCAAAGAAGCAGCAGGCAGCAAACCTAGCCAGCCCAGCAGTCAACATCATGCAAGCAAACAAGAAGCTACAAAATTCTGAACGAGGACGTCTGTACAATGTCACAATTCAAATTCTGTCGGATGATGAGCAGGATGTGGACGATAACAACTCCAGTTGAAAACCTTGTATTCATAGCTTTCCTTCTAGCCTCTCCGAATCTCGGGGACGAGATTCCTTTTAAGGGGGGAAGTTTGTAACATCCCAAGGTTATGTTACCAAAATTAAAATAAAATAAAATCAATGTTTTATTGGATTTTCTGAAATTTGTTAGAGTTTCATTGCTTTATTTGAATTTTTGATATTTTAAAAGTCAAAAGTGAAATTGATTTGAAGTTCTTGAAGTTCTATTTGATTTAATCTGAAAATTAAAAATTTACTTAATTTCTAGAATTTTTTGAGATTTTAAAAGCTTTTTCTTAAATATTTTAAAGCCAAAATAAATTTATTTACAAAATTAAAATCCAACTTTAAGTTGGAAATAATTTTATTAAGTCCAAAATAACTCTGGGAATTTCTGTGAGTTTTTTCAGAATTTTTGGATTTTATTTGCTATTTTCTAGAAGCTATTTTGATTTATCTCCTTTTCTGAAATTAGAAAATCAATTTAAAATCCTAAAACCCTCCTTGGGCCTAAACCTTCTCAGCCCAGTCCAAACCCCACACCTGCGTAGCCCGCACGGCTCACTCCCGCATTCTCTCTCTCTTTCTCTCTCTCACTGACATGCTGGGCCCACGTGTCAGCCTCACCCCCGTGCCCGCGCGATTTCTTCTTCTTTGCTTATCAGCCGTTGGATATTAAATCAACGCCCAGATCTTGCGTAACCTTCGGGAGGCCAACATCTCAATCATCGTGACCGTTAGATCTAAAATGAACGGTTACGATCCTTTGAACCTTCGCGAGGTCCGAACGTTACAATCAACGTGAGCCTTCCCATCAAAATAAACGGCCAGATCTCGTACAATCATCGGAGGCCCGTACAGCCCACGCTTTGCGAGCCGTCCTATTTACATCCAACGGCCTAGATTCAACGCACTCTCAGATCAACACCATCCTTTCTGGACCGTACGATCTTAATCTAACGGCCAAGATTTCACCTGATTGTTCTCTTTTCCTTTTCTCTCTGTCGCTGCCAGGTGGGCCCCACGCCTTCGTCTACCTCTGGTCTTCGTCTTCAACGCACCTGAGCCAGCAACTGCCATTGTTGAGCTTGGAGCTCGTTTCCGAAAATGGGCGTAACATCCCGATTTTACCGCGTCAACGCCACCAATCGCATCCCCTTATCCCGCCGCACACGTTCTCACCGTTAGCCCTTCTTCTCCGCGTCTGGTACGCCACGATTCCGCAAAAAAGGCGAACTTCTCGCGCACGATCTCGCTCCCCGGCTACCCCTCAGCCCCTATAAATAGACCCCTAGAGTCGCCTTGTACCCAACACGAAAAGCCCCCAATCCACACCAGCTCTAGAGGCCCAGCGCCGCCGCGATTTCAGATTTAGGTTTCGGTCACCGAAACCCTAAATCTTCAAATTCCACCGTCGTCTTCGCCGCCTCGCCGTCGTGAAGCACACCGTCGGCATCCTCGTCACCAGAGCTTCCTCAGGGACCTCTTCTTTGCCCTGGAGCACCTTCGGCTGCCGTTCCCGACAAAAGCCGTACCTTCGTTCTCCGCTCCGACGACAATTTCGACGGTCTCCGACGACCTCTTGAGCTAAGTCAGGTACCATTGTGTTTGCAATAACCATAGCTATCTTTTAGTACCACTCATCGCCGGCGAAACCTCGCCGTTCGCCGTTGCCATCGGGCCTCGAGCCACCTCGCCGTCATTGTCGACACGGCTGTCGACGTGGCTGTCCATATAGGTGCCACGTCATCTGTTTTGCTGAGGTGTCACTCTGCGTGGCGCCAAGTTATTTGCCTCGTCAGCACACACGTGGCATGGTCTACCTCTCACCAGATCCAATAGTCCACAGACCTAGTCCATGTGGATTGTGTCTATGACACATGGGTCCCACCCGTTAGAAAATAATTTTTATTTACTTTTAATTCTGAAAACCTGACACTGACGTCATCATTGCGCAATAAAAATGATTTTTCTTTAGAAAAATAATTCAAGAAATTCTGTTAAAATCAGATTTAGGGTTTATAATAGATTTAAACTTAGAAAATTCATATCTTTTGAATCCCAGCTCCAAATTGGGTGTTTCAAATTTCTAAATTTATATAAATTCAAGATCTAGCCAACTAAACCAAAATTATTCAATTTGGAGTTAATTTGAATCTTATTTGAATTTAGTTTGAATTTGACTTATATTCGCGTATAGATTTCGACTACTTCGGAGAGTCGGATTTCGACGCTGGTTGAGAGCAACTATTTGAGCAAGGCAAGTTACATTCTTTATAATATTTGCACCCATTATTTAAAATTATTCAAATTATGTTTCAAATTATTACTGCATGCTTATTTATATTCAATAATTTTAAATTCCTGTTTTAAATTTATAGTTATGCCTAAACTCCTTTGTATGGCAAATTTTGATAATTGAATCAAACATGTTGTCACCCTAGTCAAAACCTGGTTGATACGATAGTATGAACTCGGATCACTTTGGAAAATATTGTGCTTAGCCATGCTTATAGACCAAATATGTTTCATTTGGGGAATTTCAGCTAAAAATCAACTATTGTTTAAATGGTACCCTTGGCATTGGTGTGTCATGGGAGTTTTATAAATGTCTTTGGAAAATGAAATAAAATGATGGTTTGAACTTGGGCGAAATGGTTGTCTGGTGGGTGCAGGTTTATGCACGGGCTCAACTAGGTAGGTTGAGGCCCAGGGTTCTGTTGGTTGTCGCCCAGGTCAGTTAAGGACCGGTCTTTGAGCCGCATCTTGCTAAGCCACATCGTACTACCACATGTATTGTATGGGCAGGACCTGGCTGAATAATTTGCAACGTTCCATCATGGTCGTTCCCGTTGGTGCGGTGGGTAGTCATGTTATGACCTTTGTTAGTCCCACCTGGCGCAAGAGGGGGCCTGAACCCTGCGGACGGGTAGTCCAAAGGGGGCGAAACCTTAGCGAGGGATGACTATTGTGGAATGATGCATTGTAAAGGCCTCGTGATGATCACTTAGTCGCACACCTTCGGAAGTGTGTCAGACGGACATTAAAAGTTGATTGTCTCTTGTGGGTAAAGTTGTACAACCTCTGCAGAGTGTAAAACTATTTGAATAGCCGTGTCCACGGTCATGGACATGCTGGCAAAGCCACTCAAAGTTAGAATTCAATTTCAAAATGTTTTTGTAAAACAGTTTGACATGGATGGGTGTCCATGAGAAAAGCTATGGGTTAAAGCTCCGGGTTGGTGCCCGTGTTTATGTTAGTGTTAGGTTGGTGCCTACACTATCTTTATCAATTCAAAATCCATTTTTTTTAGATTTTATAAAACTTGGGCTTTTGAACTTAGTATGGTATTTAATATCAAATGTTGTTTTCGCACAAATAACACTTTAAGTCATCCTTTGTTACATCCATGTATGCATGTCATTCTGTTATTTGACGGGTGTAACTTGCGAGCACGGAAGTTGTGCTCACACTTGCTTAATGCAAACAAATTTCAGAGAAGGACTTCACTACAGGTGTGGATCGTGACGACTAGGCCGCTACCCCAGTCGATTGCCTGTGGCAGGTCAGCTGGACTCCACTACTTCTTCATCGTCTTCCGCTGTGTTTATTTAATGTTGCCCTGTAAGGCTATCTTGTAATCAACTCTGTTGTTATTTAATAACTTTTAACGTTTATGGTTGTGTTATCACATTTGTTTACTGTGTGAGCTAGCCACTGATCATGGGAGTGGTTCAGTTATGCGCAGAAGATCTGGGATGTTAATCCCGGGGTCTTACAGTTCGTCCCGCGACATCTTTTATCTCTGCACATTATCTCGAAGCAAAGCTCCCTCGTGCTCATCTTGAATGCCTGGTGCATCTCACCCTTCTTGATGGCTACGGTGGCCCGATCTTCCGATAGGTTCGATTGATTTCGTCGTGAGGACGTTGACGCTTTGAGGCTTTCGACCAGCAGATCGTCACCTCGCTATTCGCTACACCCGCACGACTGTCGTTATCAACCACGCTCACACGCGATCGACCTTACCACGAGGGTTATTGTTCCTGCAAGCAATCGAAGCAACTCACAAGAACAAGGAAGATGCAATCTGAATTGTATTGCGAATATGCATGAAGTTCACAATGTAGGGTTCCTCAAACCGATAAACGGCGAAACTGCAAAGTGGCAGAATAATCTAAGAAAAACCCAACCCTAAACTGTGGCGGCTGTTGTATATATATAGGGGGGACGTGAGGGGGTTGACCTAGGGTTATACGACCTTGGGGAGAGGTGTACACAACCTAGGCTTTGACCCCGACACGCTTACAAGGCCCTATTAGGCCCAAAACGGTGTCGCAGCACCTAAAGACTGGTCGTAGAGCTTGAGACCTAGTCGTAGCGCTGGCTGGTCTGGTCGTAGCGTTGGCGAACCTTGTCGAGGGGCTTGAGACCTGGTCGTAGCGTTGGCTGGTCTGGTTGTAGCGCTAGTGAGCCTAGTCGAGGATCTTGAGACTTGGTCGTAGCGCTGGCAGGACTAGTCGTAGGGCTTGTAGATCTGGTCGTAGACCTTGGGGATCCATTATTCCTAAGTAACAAAATATCACAATTATTAGGTAGTATACCATTCTGCATAGATAAATTATTAGCACCTAGAAACGAGCTCACCTCATAATTGAAGTGACGTGCACGAGCTCTGGTCATAGGACCTTGTAGTTTAGCAACTGGATCTGGAGGATTTTGTGTAGTGCGTGTATCCGAAGGAGTGATGTCCTCACCATCCTCCCCCTCTTGAATTGGAGTCGTCCTCGACTCAAGCTCATCTGCTTCTCCCACGTATGGCTTCAAATCTGAAATGTTAAATGTGGGGCTAACCCCAAAATCTGCAGGTAGCTCCAATTGATAGGCATTGTCATTTATCTTCTTAATTATCTTAAATGGTCCATCACTCTAGGCATCAATTTTGATTTTCTTAACTCAAAACTGTCTTTCCTCAAATGCACCCAAACTAAATCACTGGTGCAAATTTTATTTCTTTCCTACCTTTACTTCCAAAGAACCCTATACTTTTGGTCATACGCTCTATATTTTCTTTAGTTGTTTCATGCAACTTAAGAACAAATTCAGCACGCTTCTTAGCATCTAAATTAATGTGTTCAGAAGTAGGCAAAGGTAGTAAATCAATAGGAGCACGGGGGTTAAAACCATACACTACCTGAAACGGACTTACCTTGGTGGTGGAGTGTACCGACCTATTGTAAGCAAACTCAATGTGCGGTAAACACTCTTCCCACATCTTCAAATTCTTCTTTAAAACAGCCCGCAACATGGTGGATAACGTGCGGTTGACAACCTCCATTTGTCCATCAGTTTGGGGATGGCACGTAGTAGAAAATAGCAGCTTTGTCTCCCAATTTGTTCCAAAGTGATCTCCGAAAGTGGCTCAAAAACTTTGTATCGCAATCCGAGACAATAGTATTGGGCACTCCATGTAAGCGAATGATTTCTCGAAAAAATAAATCAGCTATGTTTGTAGCATCATCGCTCTTGTGACAAGGTATAAAATGTGCCATTTTAGAAAATCGGTCCACTACTACAAATATACTGTCTCTCCCCCTCTTTGTCCTAGGCAATCTTAAAACAAAATCCATAGAAATATCCTCCCAAGGGCGCTAGGAATAGGGAGAGGCATATAAAGTCCACGTGGTTTGAGACGGGACTTAGCTTTGTTGCATGTAGTGCAGCGAGTCACGTAGCGCTCAACATCGCGCCTCATCTTTGGCCAAAAGAAGTGGGCGGCCAGCACATCTTCTGTCTTCTTTGCTCCAAAATGCACCATCAAACCTCCTCCATGCGCCTTCTGCAACAACAAAAGACGAACGGAGCTAGCTGGAATGCATAGCTTGTTAGCACGATAGATCAAACCATCAATTATCACATATTTATTCCATGTTCTCCCTCCTTTACAAAGTTCAAGCACTTCTTTAAAGTCCAAATCAGTAGCATATAACTCCTTAATGGCCTCTAAACCAAAAATCTTATGGTCAAGTTGAGATAACATGGTATATCGTCTAGAAAGCGCATCAGCAATCACATTGTCCTTACCTTTCTTATGCTTTATGACATATGGAAACGACTCAATAAATTATACTCATTTAGCATGTCGTTTATTTAGGTTAGCTTGGCTTCTAATATGTTTTAGCGATTCATGATCTGAATGTATAACAAATTCTTTGGGTCATAGATAATGTTGCCAAGTTTAAAGCACACGAACTAAAGCATACAGTTCTTTGTCATAGGTAGAATAATTCAGACTAGGCCCATTTAGTTTCTCACTGAAATATGCAACTGGTTTACCTTCTTGAATCAATACACCACCTATCCCAATCCCGCTAGCATCACATTCAATCTCAAAAGTCTTACCAAATCAGGGAGTTGGAGTAGGGGGTGCTTGGGTTAGCTTCTCTTTCAATAAGTGGAATGCCCTCTCTTGCGCAGGTCCCCATTAGAAAGACACTCCTTTTTTTGTCAATTCATTCAATGGTGCAGCAATGGTGCTGAAATCCCGCACAAAACGTAGATAGAATCCAGCAAGTCCATGGAAGCTCCGCTTTGTGACACGATGGTAGGCGTCGGCCGACTTTGGATGGCTGCGATCTTTGCCTCATCCACCTCAATGCCCTGTGGTGTCACAACATAACCAAGAAACGCAACTCGATCGGTGCAAAAGGTGCACTTCTCAAGGTTACCAAAAAAATATGCATCTCTCAAGGCATTAAAAACAGCACGTATATGATTCAAGTGTAGCTCATGTGACTTGCTATAAATCAAGATATCATCAAAATAAACCACCACAAATTTTCCAATGAAAAGACGTAAAACCTCGTTCATTAATCGCATGAAAGTACTAGGTGCATTAGTTAGACCAAAAGACATCACTAACCACTCATATAGTCCGAATTTAGTTTTAAAAGCAGTTTTCCATTTATCTCCCAGTTTCATTCTAATCTGGTGGTAACCACTTCGCAAGTCAATTTTTGTGAAAATAATAGAGCCACTCAACTCATCAAGCATGTCGTCTAGCCTAGGAATAGGATGACGATACCTTATGATAATATTATTAATAGCTCTACAATCAACACATATACGCCAAGTTCCATCTTTCTTAGGAACCAAAAGAACAGGAACAACACAAGGACTAAGGCTTTCTCGTATGTACCCACGGTCCAAAAGATCTTGGACTTGTCGCTGAATTTCCTTAGTCTCCTCTGGGTTGGTCCTATATGCCACACGGTTTGGCAAAGTCACTCCCGGGATCAAATCAATTTGATGCTCTATCCCTCGAATAGGTGGCAACCCCGGGGGTATCTCAGCTGGAAATACATCCACATACTCCTGCAAAAGGTTAGCAACAGTAGGAGGCAAAGAGCTAGATATATCCTCAAGTGAAAATAAAGCATCTTTGCATATCAAAGCATAGCATGGCAGCTCATTATCACAAATTTCAGCAAGCTCAGATTTAGTGGCAAGCATGACACACCCTTTCAATTTAATTCCCTCGGCCTTGGAACTAGGTGCCACTTTCTCCCCTTTAGGTGGGAAAACACGTTTAGCTACTTGTTGATTTTCAGAATCATATTCAGTGGTGTTTCTTTCATTTCTAGCACGCTCTACTTCATCTTTCACAATTTCAACGGGAGTCAAAGGCAACAACTTAATCTTCTTACCCATATATGAGAACGAGTAGGTATTAGCTCTACCATGGTGCAAAACATCATTATCATATATCCAAGGCCTATCGAGCAACAACGAGCATGCTTGCATAGGCACTACATCAAAATCGGTACTATCTTTGTAATTACCAGCTGAAAATTGCACTCTCACAACTTTGTTTACCTTTAACTTACCACACGAATTGAACCATTGGATGTAGTAGGGATGTGGGTGTGGTTGTGTGGTCAAGCCAAGCTTCTAGACCATCTCGGAGCTTGCAAGGTTGTTGCAACTTCCTCAATCAATGATGACTCTGCAGGCTCTCTCCTTGACGAGAAATCTGGATTGGAACAAGTTGTGCCGCTGATTTTGCTCCGCTCTCTCCACTTGTGCGCTCAGCACTCGCTGTGCAACGAGGCTCACATGAGTCCCTGTGTCAACAGCAGCTACTTGTTCTTCTACATCATCAACATCACTATCTGTCTCGTCTCCTCCACCTGCAATGTTAGCTGCAAGCACATACTCATCCTCAATATCACTAGCACTTACATAACCTCCGTCTTCGGTGGCGAGGTATGCTCGCTGACTTGGGCAGCCCCGCATGACATGGCCCATTCCCTTGCAACGATGGCAAATAATCCCAGTCGTACGACCTGTGGAAGCATCCGTAGAAGAACTCTTGGCTGGGGCCTGCACACTAGTCGATTTGTTTACCTCGGGTGCATGTGTTGGTGTCGGAGGTCTTCTTTGAACGCGCCCTACTCGAGGGGGCAGGGCCGTGTAGCTGAAGGTGGGACTGTTTTAACTTGCCCTGATATTGACCTTGGTGTAGACGTGCTTCCAAAATTGTTCCTTGGCCTCTGCTGTCGTCCCTGCAATTCCTTTTCTGCCAAACATGCAAGGTGGAACAATCTAGGAACACTATCATATTCTTTGTAATCAACTATGTCCTGAATTTCACGTGTTAGTCCTCCATAAAAACATGCCATAGCAGCCTCTTCGTCCTCAATAATATCACAACGCAACATACTAATTTGTAGCTCCTGATAATATTCCTCTACGGATCTATTATCTTGGTTTAAGCGCTGTAATTTCTTACGCAAGTCCCGTTTAAAAGAGGGTGGAATAAATCTATTACGCATAGCAACTTTTAAAGCATCCCATGTAGTAGGCGCTAATCCATCATTGCATACTCTACTCCACCAAATGATGGCAAAGTTTTTAAATTCACTTGTGCCTTGCCTAACTCTATGCACTTCAGGAACTAAGTGAGCATTAAATTTCTGTTCTACCGTCATCTCCCAATCTAGATATACTTCAGCATCATAAGCACCCGCAAAATATGGTATAGTGAACTTGACTTTAGCATATGGATCATCATTATCACGTGCATTATGGTGCAGAAAGTTATTACCTCTCATACCTTGACGGTTGAAGTTCAGTCGGTTCCGTTGTCGTGCATCCAAGGCATCGTGGTGGCGCATCTCATTATCGTGGTCGATCGCATGGTCGTGGGTTGCACCTTGAGGATCCTCACGACCATTGTTCGGCGGTTGATTGGCCAAACCATCAATACGTGCATTGAGTGTTGCAATACTAGCATTGAGCTGTTGTAGTGTAGCATTTGTCTCCGCAAACTTCCTTTCGATGTCGTCATTAATAGCATGACGGTGCTCATCCAACACCCTCGTGAGCTCTTCCCTCAAAACACACTCTTGCGCATCCGATCCCTCACCTGCCATGGTTAGTAGGAGACACAAGACAACACAAAGATATTATCCCTATCAACTACTAGATGGTGGAAGGTGGAATCACACACTCTCAAGCGTCTTACCAAGCTCTTATGAATTTCTTACCAATTGCAGTAGGTGGTATGATCGGAGAAGGTGGGATGTATGACTGCGGCGGAGGCGAATGCGAGGATCCAAATCTGAGGGCCAAAAGTACGTGGAGCTCGGACAAGCAATGTTTAGTAGCAAGGAGCAGCAATAATGAAATCAGATTAGCAAAGTTAAATCAAGGTCCACAGTACTCGTCACAGTTGCTGGCCCAAACGCGCTCCTAGTACTAGCTCAAGCAAGCCGAAAGATAGGGTAGATACAAACACAAAGGGACAAAGTTTGCAAAGCAACCGATATCTCTTGTGGGTGTTCGTGGAGCTCCGATGGATTGTCGTGGACCAACTGAGGGTGGTCGTGAGCCAACTGAGGTGGTCTTCTTTTTTTTATTCTCTTTTTCTTTTCTTTTTCTTTTTGATTCTTTCTTCTTCTTCTTTTTTTTGACTGACGAAACCCAACCTAGGGTTCCTTTTTTTTTTGCAAGTGACCTCGGCTCACAACTCTTCAAAACCCTTTTCCGGGCCTGGGGATATATGCAGGTCACAAACTTTTTCCGGAGAGCTGGGGTATAAAGGTAATAAAAAGATACTCTCTCTCTCTCTGAACTTTGGCTAACTCTGTTTCGGCTATTGGATTTCTTCTCTGTTTTTGTTGGGTCGGACACGATATGATGAGTGCGTGGGTGTCCGAGAGCAACCAGAAACAGATAGACTCCGAGTAGGATGTCGGGGCAGAAACGAGTAGATGGTCGAATCCGACTAGGTAGTTGAACACGAGGAGGTGGTCGGATGGGGGTGTTGGCTCGAGTAGGTGGTCGGATGGGGGTGGTGTCACGAGTAAGTGGTCGGATGGGGGTGTCGGCTCGAGTAGGTGGTCGGATGGGGGTGGTGTTACGAGTAAGTGGTCGGATGGGGGTGGTGACTCAATATCGGCTATAGCAGACAAACCCTAATTGCAACGGATGCAACCAAGGACAAGCCGAGATACACGATGACCAAAACAGCAAAGACTCGATGCTAGAAACTAGATCACGACGACTAGACCAGCAACAAAGACACCGACGATGGACTCGAACTCAACAACGCGAATACTGAAAACAAAATTGCGAAAGGCACAACGTGGTTTGGACAGCGGAAAAACTAAGATCTAAAACTTTTTGTGGGGCAATTTTCTGGACTCTAGGTGATGGAAACAACTAACAAAAGGGGATAAACGAGATTACCTAACGGGCAACCCGTGCTCGATACCAAGCGATGGCTACGGTGGCGATCTTCCGATAGGTTCGATTGATTTAAATCGTGAGGGCGTTGGCGCTTTGAGGCTTTCGACCGCGATCGTCACCTCACTATTCGCTACACCCGCACGATATGCGTTATCAACCACGCTCACACGCGATCGACCTTACCACGAGGGTTATTGTTCCTGCAAGCAATCGAAGCAACTCACAAGAACAAGGAAGATGCAATCTGAATTGTATTGCGAATATGCATGAAGTTCACAATGTGGGTTTCCTCAAACCGATAAACGGCGAAACTACAAAGTGGTAGAATAATCTAAGAAAAACCCAACCCTAAACTGTGGCGGCTGTTGTATATATATAGGGGGGACATGAGGGGGTTGACCTAGGGTTGTGCGACCATGGGGAGAGGTGTACACAACCTAGGCTTTGACCCCGACACGCTTACAAGGCCCTATTAGGCCCAAAACGGTGTCGCAGCACCTAAAGACTGGTCGTAGAGCTTGAGACCTAGTCGTAGCGTTGGTTGGTGCAGTCGTGTATTGGCGAACCTTGTCGAGGGGCTTGAGACCTGGTCGTAGCGTTGGCTGGTCTGGTCGTAGCGCTAGCGAGCCTAGTCGAGGATCTTGAGACTTGGTCGTAGCGGCGCGGGATCGGTCGTAGGGCTTGTAGATCAGTCGTAGACCTTGGGGATCCATTATTCCTAAGTAACAAAAGATCACAATTATTAGGTAGTATACCATTCTGCATAGATAAATTATTAGCACCTAGAAACGAGCTCACCTCATAATTTAAGTGAAATGCACGAGCTCTTGTCATAGGACCTTGTAGTTTAGCAGCTGGATCTGGAGGATTTTGTGTAGTGCGTGTATCCGAAGGAGTGATGTCCTCATCACTTCTTTCTCTTCTCCTCCATGTATTTGGTGATCATAGCTGAGTAGAGTACTCTGTCATTTGCCATGGCGAGCGACACATTGTTATATCTGTTAACAAAGTAGTTTGTGGTACCGCGGAGAATTGCCTCCACAATACCAACCAAAAGGAGACACTTGGCGCCACGCATAACCCAGTTATACATCTCAGCTAGATTGGTTGTCATGACACCATATCGAGCACCACCCCTGTCATGTAGCAGTGACCACTTCTCCTTAGGCTCGTGCTCAATCCAGTCCGAGAAGCATTTCACCTATGCCCCTATCTTCCTCGTCGCACTAGGACCGTCTGTGGGTAGCTGTGACAATGCTTTGAGGGCCTGGTCAGTGCTTGGGGCAGCCCTTCTCACTGCCTCCCTTCTGTGGGTTTGGATCCAGTCATCCAGAATCTTTCAGAGTGTTTCGAACTTCTGCTGCTGGTTCTGGTTGCACAGCCGCTTGAATAGGTTCTTAAAGTCCTTGTTGCGGAACTGCTTATAGAAGTTTGCACCCAAGTGCCTCATGCACCACCTGCTTTGTAGATATGGCCATAGAAGTGGTACGTTCTCTCCTCGTTGCAGCTGAGTTATTGCGTGCAGCAAGCCTGCATGCCGATCATGTATGAGGCATACGTTGGGACGGCCTCGCGCAAAACAGAAATTCTCACATTCTTCAGGAACCACAACCAGCTATCCATGTTATCGCTTTCAACGAAAGCAAATGCCACAGGAAGAACTTGATTGTTCCCGCCCGTCGCTATTGCAGTTAGTATCTAGCCCTTATACCTCCCAGTTAGGAATGTGTCATTGATGCACAAGATTGGACGGCAGTGCTGGAATGCATTGATGCATAGACCAAAGACGAAGAATGCTCATTGTAGTACCCTCTTATTGGCCCACTTTGGATGCGTGACGTCTTGAATGTCGACATGAGTGTCGGGATTCCTATCTTGTATGACTCGGAGTTGCCCGAGGAGGTTGTGGTAGGAATCCTCGAACGTGACGAACCTTGATTCCAATGCCTTCTGTTTTGCCCTCCAAGCCTTGGCATAGCTGATTGTGTACTGGAACCTTACCTCAATGGCCCGAATGATAGATCGTGGCTCAAAATCTAGATTATTCACGATCTCACCGTACATGAGGTTGGCGATGAAGCCTGATGACATGTTCCGGTGGGACAACACTGACTCAGCGACGACGCATGTGTGAGAGACCACTATAGAGCACTTCCAGTAGGTGTCTCGCTTAGGCTGAAATGCGTGCACTCGCCAAGGACATCCCTTTATATCGTACTTCATGTCGTAGCATCTTGGGGTAGACTTGATGACTATGAATGTGCGCCGCACCGACAATACCCAGAATTTGACTGCGTCCTGCACGGCCTCCTTGCATTTGTACATAGCTCCTAATTTGACCTCGCTCTGGTCGTACTCCTACGGCACACGGGAGCCTTCGTTGACGACAAGATTGTCGAACTGGTATGTGTTCCACTCGGATGGAACTGCCTACTGGTCCACATCATCCTCGTCATTGGAACCTTCATCTTCCGACAATGCCATGTAGTCTCGGTCTTCGAGATCCATTCTTTGCACTAGGGTTTCCAGCTCCTCACCCTCGTCAGCAAGTCCACTAGCTTGTCTGACTGAAGAAGCTACTTCCGCATGGTCTTCATCGACAACATCAGCAACTCTGGGAGCTTCAGCCATTGTGTGCGCTGCGCTGTGGCTGGAGTCCCCAACGTCTTCTTCGGCGTCAGCACCCCCTTTTTTGTTCAGTCGCGGATGGTGGAGTGGGTTTGGCATATGCCTAGACCAAAAGGACCAATTTCCACCTTCTCTCCCTCGCCATGCGTACATATGACTACCATAAATTTGTTCTCTTCAGCTGCACTAACTCCCAATACGTGGGATGTCTTACTCGGGGGGCAAGGCAACTCAATCTCAGATCATACACATCACGGTCCACTTGGAACGTGTGGAACAACTACCGCATCACAGCGCTGAATGTACGCTGCTCAGGTCTTGGTAGGGGCATGGCCGCCGACTGGAAATAACACAAATCAATCCCCTCGGGACCCTCCATAATAGTCCATCGATCATAGTAAATTTTAAAATTGGCGACGTCAGACATATTTGACGCACTGCACCAGATTGAGGAGTGCTCTGGCTTATCAGATGAGCTGGTCAGGAAGAAAGCATAGTGGTGAAGAAAGCCTTGAGTACTCATTATTTGGTGACCACCAAGGTAGCGGCATCTAAATCTAGCTCCTTTTACTTGTGTGTGATTCCAGGAAGTAGCTGGCCCAATTTTATCGTTTGCTGAAATTATATTTCTTCAGATGCACCCTTTGAGGGGACATTGTTGGGGAGGATCAGCAGGCAGAGGAAAATGATTTGGGTGAAGATGACATGAAGGAAGAAACGGCAGGTTTCATTGTGGAGGAAGATTAAATTGTGGAAGTGCCCAGATACTCGATACGGATACTGATACGAGATGCGTCGCTGCTACAATACACCATTTTCCCAAAAACACCGATATGGCACACACACATACACACACATATATAAGTGGGGCTCCTCTAGTAGGGATGTCTTTGATTGGGGTAGAGGTCCAACATCTGATGTAGATAGGCCCAGAAAATGTGGGGGTACTTTTGCTCAACAATCAGTCCAACAGCTCTGCAGTGGTCAAACCGGTGAAGGGGCAGCGGCGTGGGGACTTGAGCAGCGCCGGCGTGGGGGCTAGGAGATAGGGGGAGGGAAGGGGAGTGGGATGAGTGGAAGGGGCGAGAGAAGAATAGGGGCAAGAGAAATGGAGCGTCCCTTTCTGAGTCGAACAAGGGGTCTTAGGGTTTATAGGTATCGGAGAAGTATCGAAAATTAATTTTCTTTTTTTGAAAACAGGAAAATCACAGATACGAGCATTATATGTATCTGGTCGTATCAGGATAGGATACAGTATCGGATACTGATACGTCTTGTTTTGGGGAGTATCCGCGTAGGTACGGTGCTTCGTTTATCTATTTTGTACCAACTGATCCTGTATTGTTTTCATGGCAATAGAAAATCATCAGTATTTTTGTCTCATGATATGAATTTATCATCCTTATCGGACCTATCATTAATTTTGGAGAAGTCTTGCGCAAGCCAGTGGTGCTGCACTTCCAAGCTTTCATCACTCTCCACATCCCAAGATAAGCTGATGCATGTTTTTTTTTAAGAAAAAGAGAGACCACTACCATCAGTATCAGGTATTGATTTTTTTTTTTGAGGTTATGACTGTTGTAAAATTAGCAGTTTTAGCAAATATTTAGAAATAATTTCAATAACAATTGTCATAATTAAAGCATATTTCCAGAGACATATAAATGACATATAAACATGTAATCTTTTCATGTCAATTAAATAGGATAATATGCTCAAAAGATAGAACTTGAGAACAAATAAAATCAACATAATGCTCATATTGAGTTCATTGTTTATTGTTCTCAGATGTCGGGCTGCTCGAGATGAGATCTTGGCCTTCTCGCCACTTAAGTAAAATAGGCCACTTAGGTAAAATTTGATCACAAATTAAATATAGCAATTAATCTAAAATAAATTAGGCCTTGAGCTCAAATAAAATCTTGCTGATCTAATAATTCACTTAATGCAAATCATCAATTCATATTTCACTAACAATTGGCAATTGAACCAAATGCAAATCATCAATTCATATTTCACTAACAATTGGCAATTGAACCAACTACACAATATTTAAATTGACAAGAATATAACCGTGACAGAAAAATGATTCTCAGTGAAAGACAGAGACCGAATGAACCACAATGAAGGTAGTAACCGAAAGTATCACAGTAAATAGAAGGTATTTACCGAATGAGACACATGCACAGGACAATAGAAACAACAAGTAATCTACAAGCTCAAGTCCCATTTTTATCCAGTTGTTGTATTTAAATTCAATTTGACATCAAATCTTCATCGAGCATTAACCGATCCCATAATCATCACTTAGCAAAGTCTCCCAGTATTAGACAAAAATACATAATGTAATTCAACTAGTACGGGGCACTTAGCAAAGTAATGCAACACTGAAAATAGAAAACTCACGATGTGGATGACACTCGAAGCCACCGAGTAGAACCAGGCAAGGCACGTCGAATGCATTATCTCAGAAAACTAATCGCCTAGTTGTACCTCGAAGAACGGATGAGGTTGTCGGAGATATAATACCAATTCACAAAACCAAGACACACCAGTTTGCGAAGTCAAGGTACAGAGAATTGCCACACAATAACCAATCAAAGATGCACCAGCCGAATACATCCAAATAGCTAGATTACCAAAACCGAAGCCGCCTTCTCTCCCGGATCAGGAACCAAACCGGTCCAAGACGAAGAATCCCTCAAATCAACTCACAGCAAGCTCAAATGAGATGGTGCAAGGTGACAGACATAGATGCGCGAGGTGGGAAAACCAGCACCTCACCGCCAACGGCACCGTGATCAAGCATGGCGGCGCAGCGGCTCACTCGCCCCAAGAGCCAAAACCAAATCGGGAGAGGAAGAAAAATTGGAGAGCTCTGTGTACCAGTTGGGTGGAGAAGAGGAGGAGGAGGCCACGACGCTGCCAATGGCTGGCGCGAGATCCGCCTGAGCCGTGCGTTCACCCATGCCTGCGCCGCCACCAGAGAAGGGGAAAACCCCATCCGTGCGCGCTGTGGCCAACCCTTATCTCCTCAATTCTCCCAATGACAGGTGGGTCTGCCATTTTCTTCTCTAATTGAGAAATTATAAAAATGGCCATCAAATTACAACAATGACAACCCACCGTGGATTCGGTCTTTTAAGTGCCATTGCAAATATATTAGTGCAGAATGTCCATTGGTGTGTTAATAAGGTAAAACAGGAGGATATGCTATTTATAGCTCAACATTGTTAGGTAAAAAAAAATCTTACATGTGTTAATCATGCTGAGACCTAGCCAATTGATGGGGACTTCTTTCGGTCTTTAGCAAGTGTGCCGTAAAAAAGCATTTAGTCAACTGGTAAGACTGGCATATTGCTGAGTTAAAAGAGGATGATCTGCTTTTTTTCTTCTCAGCATAATTCGATAAGCAATGTTTTCATGCTATCAGGCATAATTGGCCTCCTCCAAAAAACCTATTAGTCTTACTTAGCAGGTAGTGCTCATTAAAAGATTTGGTTGCCTTGGATCTGCCCCTTGCTGCTAGTAAGAATGTCAATACGAAGACAGGCACAAGAATTGCAAATCGAATAAAAAAATGATCATAGAAAGAAATTACGGGGATATATAATCTGCTGTCGTACAAGAATTACAAGCATTTGAAACGAGTTTTGTCAATCGGCCCATAAAAGAATATTTCTAGGCAGAAGAAGGTAAATAGGGAACAGGAATGAATTTTCATATCCTTATTTCTGTTGAAATGACTTTGCCTTCTTTTCAATGTTTGCCAGGAGTTACTAAAATCCAGCTTTATAAATAATAAGGATTGGGTCGGTTGAACTGGGGAAATCACCGACTTCACTGCATTTCACTTACCTCTGTCATGTAGAAAGCAGTGTTTCAACCTTTTTAGAATGTCTTTTTTTAACACCACTTGCTATGCGTTTCAGAGTTTTCGTTAATATCTTCATTTTTTTAATGGATTGAGATGGGGAGAAAAAACACCGAATCTTATCAGAGATTGTTTGTGAACATTTGGATCCTCAGGGTCACTTCAGTGTCCATGTAGCAATCTGTGGGTTTCTCCTTGCTTCCTTGCTTTGGTTTCTGAACGATGAGGGATCACATGGAGAAATAGGCTCAACTCAATTGCTTCCAGAAGCCACTAAAAGCTTACGAGGGTACAGCTTCTGCTTTCCTCTTATTTGCAACCATACAGAAACATGTAGCCAATGTTCAGCTGAATAACACTAATGATTATTTATTACTGACGTTTTCTTCAACAATAGTTTATCCGGATGGTGTCTCCTTGCGCCGTTGCGCGTGGTGGCGCCGCGCACTCGAATTTGGTTTGATATATGCCACTTGAAAACACTTCAGATTTGGAGAATGCTACCCAGAATCACAAAATTTGTAAAATACCACTCAGAATCTGACTTGCATTGCTATATGCCATTTTCTTTTGATTTTTTTTATTTAATCTTTTTTTATTAATATTTTAAAGTTAATCCATCGCGAACTTTATTTCTAAATCTGACCCATTTGGTCACACCACCATCCGTGCCGTGGCCAAAGCGTATTGTCACGCCACCATGAGCGGCGTGACAAAACATGCCACGCAAGCCCTCGGCCGCGCACCGTGCCAGCGTGGAGGGCTTGCGTGACATCCGTCACGCCATAGTACATGGCGTGACAACGTGGGATTGTCACGCCATTAGATTTGGCATGACAGTGACGACTTATACTTCTTCGTTTTTTCTTATCTCTCACGCACAGCACATATACATAACACCATGTACATGTAACATTTAAGAATCTATAACTTAAAAATAGAGAATGTATCTGTGAACCAAAGATAACACCGTCATTTTAACTGAAAGTAAATACCTATATGAACCGATAATTTTTTTTGTGAAAGTATGGACATATGGTAGACAGTACTGCTGAGGAAACATGCGTAGAAATCCTACAAGAATAATAGGTGGTGCTAATTAAGAAATAAGGGCACAGAGGTTTGTAAATTAGGGTTTCCTTTTCTCGGAAATCAGGGTTTCGTCGCAGTTTCAGCGCTGTTTGTAATAATTTCAAAATATAGCAAATGAGTTTAGAAAAATTACGAAACTTTTTGTGGAGCCTCCCGTCATAGTGTTGTTGCTTCCGTAAATTTTGTATAATTTTATTCGTTTAGAGAAAGGATGGTTATTAAGAATATCAGACGAGGTATAACCTTGAGGATGTCGTCCAAGCAAACTGTCTGCTGAAACACTTGTTGTCCAAACTATTGGGGTCTCTACTCGATAAAGTCGTCGAGCGTATATACTGTGACGATCGATGAAGTACTTTATGAAGCTTATAGAGAATATGATTGAAGGGGTTGAGAACGCTCGTTGTGATTATGAAGATGCCCTAAAACATGGAAGATTCGATGTCGGTGCGAATGGTTCTTTCTTGCAATATAGGCTTGCTTTGATGGCTTAGCGGAGATACGGAACCAGAACTGCATTAGAGTCCGCGGACAGAAGCATGTTACACGTAGTGACATGGCATGATGGTTCGGCTAATTGCTTTAGTCATCCTCGCTACTACTACGGTACATTACGACACAAGCATCCGGACCATATAACTATACATGCCTTTAGGGGATAGTAAAAAACATGCGGGGTCACTACCCGTTTGGCTAATCGGTCCACCGGTAAATACACGTACAGCTTTATCCATCTACATCCAACAAAATATTGCAAAGTCAGTACCACATTCCATATGTATGAAATATCGCAATCAACATTGCATATAACAAAAGTTGCGCAGTTTGAAGGTACAAACTAATGGTTTATAACAGCTTTATTGTAGTTTTGTGATCTATAACTCTCATATTTCTGTAGAAGAGACTAACACTTTATTGAGATGTGTTAGGCCATACACAGTGGACGAATAACACCAAGAAACAATGAGATGCAAAAAGATCAAAATCCTACACTATCCGAGTCTCTCGTGCTCAGTCACGCTCGAGATCTCGTTCTCGAAACCGCCCAAATCACGTGTTTGGGACCGCTCAGAGCTTGCCTCCGAGTGTGACCTACACTACCCTGGATCCACGTGCCCAGGTATGCTCGAGTTCCCGTTCTCGAGACCGCCCAAACCACGTGTTTGGGACCGCTCAGGGCTCATTCCTGAGTACGCCCAGGACTTCGCTCCTGGGTACGCTAGAGCTACACGCTCGGAGTGCCACGAACCACTCGTTCGGGAAATCTGATATGCAGAAATGAGATAAGTCATATTTTTTTCGCTTTCAGCCTATATTTGATTTCTATAGAGGTTCTTTCTATACAATCCCTCCTATAGTGATTTATTAACCAATAGACCAAAAGATCTTTAAACAAAAAGTAAGATGTGAGAATCATATGGATAACACAAGGGCATAGTGGTTATTGTACACATGTTATATGTAGTATAATCTCTAAAAATTCCAGTCGGGTCAGAGTTCTTTTTGTGCTCTAGAGGGACACATGACTCATGACATGATAAACCTAGTAGGTGGTCATGACACCTATGTTTTATGTTTTACATTGATTTTCTTATTCAACTTCAAGAGAGATATACCAGTTTAGAGTAACACATAGGCTTGATTTAGTTTGGATCTACGCCCATTGTCTTACGCTTTGAGAAAAAAAAATATTTCTCATTTGATAGGTGTTACTGTTCTAGGAAGTAAAGAAAGAAGATGGGAGATGAAGCGATTGATTTAAATGAGCCATCACATGAAAATCAAGGTATGACTGTACTATGAGTGTCATTGTTACAATGGAATAGCCACATCCTTTTTGTACATCAGGCTCCCTGAAAAAATTAAGAGGAAATTGCACCACGTCCACCCCGTACTGTCCAAAATTTACATATTGCAAAATCCCACATGTACATTTAATTTTGATATCTACCACATATACTCCTAGTATTAAGTCCATATTAACACTAGTAGTTTTGTACTTTTAATTGCGTACCGATGGATGATAGGCTTAAATAGTGTCCAAGTTCTCACATTAACACACGCTAAGCAGCTCACATTAACACATACTAAGTGCCAAAATTCCTATTCCTAATTTGCAATTTTCTAAAGGTAGCAGTAAATAGCAAGTAAAAGAAAAAAAAAGAAAAAAGAAAAGGTATCAAGTGTTAATTTGTACTCATTCAGATGTATAAGGGATAATGTTTACATCTGAAGTACAATTGTTAGGTTCTCAAAATTAAAAGAGTGAGAATCTGCAAATCTCTAGAAGTACAGGTTGCTATAGTTTTCAAATTTGGTATCAGTTAAATAATGTCAACATACGTATCCGGTTTTCTCTTAAGTTGAACTTAACACTTATCTCCTATTATGAATGACGATTACTTCTATTAGCTTGGTCTTCGCACTATGTTGTACGTGGTAGAATATATTTCTTCGCAGAGTCTTCGCACAATTTGCTTTGACGGATATATCTTTTTATGGTAGGTAGTGGCTTGAACTATGTATTGCTGCAAAAGGATTCTAAGAGCATATGCCGTACCAAAGTTTATTATCCTCCAATACAAGTGTAGGTTGATCTTAATTTTTCCGATCGGTGATCCTAGTGAGTACTTCATATACTAGCTTGGACCAAAACTATTGGTGAATAAACATTTTTCATGTGTTCGACCATAAGGTCACGAAGCAATATCATACTCTCAGCATTTCAAATCACAGAGCAAGATGAGGAATCAGGGAGAAGGGAGGTTATACCTCAGTGCGAACCACGGGGAGGAGGATCGGCGCGGGAGCGAGCTAGGTCACACCGGCGCGGGAGGGGACGGCGCGGGCCGGATGCCGCCGCGGGGAGGAGGACCGGCGCGGGCCGGATGCCGCCGCTGGGGAGGGCGACCGCGCGGGAGGGGACCACCGCAGGGGACGCCGGCGCGGAGGGGGCGGCGCGGGCCGGATGCCGCCCGCGAGGAGGACGGCCGGCGCGGGAGGGACCACCGCGAGGGACGACGCCGCGGGGAGAGGGCGGCTCGGGAGGCCGGCGCGGGAGGGGCCGCGCGGGGAGAGCCGCGGGGAGCGGGAGGGGACGGCGCGGGGGAGCGGGAGGGGACGGCGCGGGGGAGAGTCCGGCACGGGGGGCGGCGTCGCGAGGACAGTGGGCGGCGTGCGCTAGGGTTGTGCTGTGAGTGAGAGATAAGAAAAAACGAAGAACGGAAGTATAAGTCACCACTGTCACGCCAAACCTAATGGCGTGATAATCCCACCTTGTCACGCCATGTACTATGACGTGACGGATGCCACGCAAGCCCTCCACGCTGGCACGGCGCGCGGCCGAAGGCTTGCGTGACATGTTTTGTCACGCCGCTCATGGTGGCGTGACAGTACGCTTTGGCCACGCCACAGGTGGTGGCGTGACCAAAGGGGTCAGATTTGGAAATAAAGTTCGCGAGGGATTAACTTTAAAATATTAATAAAAAGGGATTAAATAATAATAAAAAATTATATTCTTTTCTTCAATTTCTCATATATTTCTACTATTTTCCCATTTTCATCGCATGAAGTACAGAAATTGCCCTTGCCCTCTTTTTCGGCTGCATCAGATCAAACAAACTAGACCAGACCAACTAAGCCGACAAGATCAGAATCAAAACACTCCACCCCAAGCCTGCTCGATCCACAGAAGCGATTCGGCGACGGTGGCCTCCGGGCTCAGCAACGGCGGCACATCACGGCGGGCTCGAGGACGCGGCTTCAGGGCGGGCCGTTCGCCTAAGCGGAGGGGGAGGCAGCCGCCGACGAGCCGGCAATAGCAGCTCGGCGGACGGAATTCACGAGTCCTGTTGTTTGATTTGACGCCAGAGCAAAGAGCGGCCTGGTTTGTTGGAAAAAAATTCGATGGGCCGCTCCCATTCAGATCAACGGTGATGGGGAGGGTCTCACGATGAGAATCTTCTCTACCAAATTTGCTTTCTGGTTTATTTGCTTTGGAGTGCTTGGGGTGGAAGAAAATCTGAGGGGTAGGATCTCGCGCGAGATCATACCTTATCAGTCGTTGATTTTGTTGATGAACAAGAAATCAACGGAGTTGTTGATTTTGTTGATGAAAGAGGAATCAACGCTTATGTGAAGGGGCTTTACGTGATGCCCTTCCTTAGCAAATTTCCTTCGGCTTGATCCTCCCCTAGCAAATTTTCTTCCACTTGGGGTTGCGGTGCTTGAGTGACATATATCATATTGCCTTCAAACCCAACATTGTGTGTCATTGTCCCTCTCTTCTCGTGGATGTCTTGTGTCGGCTGCGCCGATTTTGTGTTTGACCTCAAACCATTAGACTTGGGCAGAGTCCAAACCCCAAGCCCAGGTGCTCTAGCCCAGGGATATTTTTTGTTTGAGTAGCCGAGAAATGTTTGTAATTTGTTTCACAATAAATTTTTATTGCAACACACGCGCAGACACCATACACGACTATGCCCCATACACATTCTGTAATCACCTTAACATGGCATTACACCGGATGATAAAATTTTAAATTATCATAGCTGTTTTGCAGGACAGCAAGGTAATCACAGTGAGACAAATGGTATTAGAAAAAAGATGTTTTCGTGTCACATGGGTAGGCTGCAATGAAGTATGTGGTCCTTTTCTAGAATAAAACATTGTATGTTTTGAGGACTTTAACCTGAGCACTTCTGGAAACATTGTAGGATTTACCTATCCAATTTTTATTGTGTTTATGTTCAAGATATGTGCTCAGTTCGGCAAGCCATTGCATGTCTTACCTGACTGTCATGTATCAGAAAGTGATGATCAACAGATTCTGGGGTGGTCCTGATACCAGATATTGTGAGCTTGCTACATAGTTTTTTACTTGTTATATCCTGGAGCATCAATGAATACTGAAGGCTTGGCCAACCAACTGATTTGTATAGCTTCAAAATTTCTTTTCCATTTCCTTCTAAGGTTTATCTTATTTCAAAATGTTTGATGAATTACTTCAAAAACTCATAATTGTGATTGTGTAGGAAAAATGTTCAGATAATTGCATCATTCGACCAAAAAAAAGTGATTCATTTCAGGCAATCCAGAGCCCAACTGCAAGAAATATGTTGAGGATCAACTCAGATGGTGTTCAACAACTAATCAAGCGTTATAGCTCCCAATTAACATAGGCGACATATTTGGTGCACATGTCCCAATTTGGTGGACATGTGCACATAGCCCATCTGACCCCTTGATTCACATATCCACGGCCGAGATCGCTCCCACTCAAACCCACCTCCCACTTAGACGAACATTTGCGAACCCCCCCCTCGATCGAAATTCTGACTCAAATCGCCCCCGCGGTCTACCCTCCATTCCTCTCGACCGTGCGCGCTAGGGTTTTCGCAGCGCCACGCATTGAGCCCGCCCCCTACGCCGAGTCCCCTCCCGAGCGTCGCACCACCGCCCTGTGCCGAGTCCCCTCCCGAGCGCCGCGCTGCCACCCTGAGCCGAGTCCCTCCCTAGCGTCGCGTCGCCCCTGCATACGCTGCGCTCCCATTTTCCGGACACATACCCTTCCTTTCATCTTGTTATATATAAGCCATACACAACATGTGTTGCAGCTTCGGTGCTTGGAGTCAAAGCTTTGGTAGCAAATTTATAACACTTCCTAATTAGTATCTTGTATATATATTATAAGGAAAATTGATTATTTGCCACTGTAAAGATTGTCACTTCGTGACATGCCACAACAAAGATTGCTCTTTGTGATATGTCATCCGATTTATGAAAATAGTTGGAATTTGCTACTATTTTCATATTTTATCACTTTTCAATTGTTTTTCCTGAAATTCACATGTGAAATGTCCTCTGTACCCTTCCTCCACCAGCCATGGCTGACCCCACCTTCCTCTCAAGCTCATCCACCTCGCTTCCTCTGCCACCGCCGATGGAGCCACAACCTCCACGGGCTGCTCTGTGGGCTCATCGTTGTCCTCGATGAGCAGGCGTGGCACGACATGGTGGCCGACGCGGATGTCTCGGCCTCGGTCGTCACCACCATGGGCACAGCCTGCAACCTCGTGCCCCAGTGCGGCGCACGCGATCCAGGGGAGCCGCTACGATTCCGAGCTCGCCAGTCGCGTGCACGACTAGGTGGAGAGCGTCCACAGCCACTTGGGTAGGTTAAATTGCACTTGTTGATGAGGTTTGCATGTCCAGGACTAGTACAAAAGTTTGTAAAAGAGCTAATGCAATTACTACTAAGGAGGACGATCTGGAAGCATTGATGATGGTGGCTGCCGACGAGGTGCAGCCCTGGCCCTGGCTGGCGCCGGATAAGAGGAGGGAGAAGGGAGAAGAAGCAAAGAATTTTTTTTAAAAAATAATATTATTGTTGTCAACGAAGCCTCTCGTGTACCATGAAAGTACGACCAGAGCAAGGTCAGACTAGGAGCTATGTACAAATGCAAAGAGGTCGTGCAGGATGCGGTTAAATTCTGGGCATTGTCGGTGCAGCGCACATTCATCGTCGTCAAGTCTACCCCAAGATGCTACGACGTGAAGTGCGGCATAGAGGGATGCCCTTGGCGCGTGCACGCATTTCAGCCCAAGTGAGACATCTACTGGAAGTGTTCCATAGTGGTCCCTCACACATGCGTCGTCGCTGAGTCAGTGCAGTCCCACCGGAACCTGTCATCAGGCTTCATCGCCAATCTCATGTATGGTGAGATCGTGGATAACCTAGATTTTGAGCCACGATCCATCATTCGGACCATTGAGGCAAGGTTCCAGTACACTATCAGCTATACAAAGGCTTGGAGGGCAAAACAGAAGGCATTGGAATCAAGGTTCAGCACGTTCGAGGATTCCTACCACAACCTTCCTGGGCAACTCCGAGTCATACAAGACAGGAATCCCGGCACTCATGTCGACATTCAAGACGCCACGCATCCGAAGTGGCCTAATAAGAGGGTACTACAGCGAGCATTCTTCGCCTTTGGTCCATGCATCAATGCATTCCGGCACTGCCGTCCAATCTTGTGCATCGATAGCACATTCCTGACTGGGAGGTACAAGGGCCAGATACTGACTGCAATAGCGACGGACGGAAACAATCAAGTTCTTCCCGTGGCATTCGTTTTCGTCAAAAGCAAAAACACGGATAGCTGGCTGTGGTTCCTGAAGAATGTGAGAATTTCTGTTGTGCAGGACCGTCCCAACGTATGCCTCATACATGATCGTCACGCAGGCCTGCTGTAACATCCTAATATTGGACTTGTGTTTCAAATGTAAGAAAATGAGAAGAAATTAAAACTTTTTCTTACATCATGTATTTCTTGTATGCTTTGAACAATTCTTGTACAAGAAGTTATGGAAATACAAAGTCACAAGTCTTTTGATCAAAACCTTGTCTTCCAAAAATATTCATCTCAAATCTTGTGAACATCTTTGGGAAATATTTTCCTAAGTTCCTGTGATGGTATGTGACCCCTCTTAAAAATTTCACAATTTTTAGAAATTATTTGAATATTTTTAGAGGGCAGTCAACCTGTTTGACCTTCAGTCAAAACTTTAAACCAGAGCCTTACATTATT
Organism: Ampelocalamus luodianensis; assembly: GCA_036346255.1. Classification (NCBI taxonomy): domain Eukaryota; kingdom Viridiplantae; phylum Streptophyta; class Magnoliopsida; order Poales; family Poaceae; genus Ampelocalamus; species Ampelocalamus luodianensis. The sequence goes on from CM070628.1 coordinate 12,905,109, forward strand.
TTTGGAGGAAAATGTGCAGCATAAAAACCTCTAAAAATTTTATACAAGGAAAATATCTGAGTTAGCAAGCTCCAGCAAAATTTTTATAATTTTTGGAGTTGTTTTGCTATCTCAATTAAATCCTCAAAGTCCCAGTTCAGTTTAAAACTCAAAACCTAATTTCACTGTTCCTTGGGTTCGGGTCAGACTCGGGCTCGAGCCTCTCGGTCCAGTCAACTAACTGCACCGAGCCTCTTTTAAAATCGCGCGTCTAATCTCCACCGTTGGATCCCTATCATGTGGCCCATGTTCGTGTGAGCATTCGGACCGTGCGGATGCTTTATCCCTTTTGAACCGTTGGATCCCCATCCAACCGCCCAGTTTCTCCGAGACATTCGGACCTTCCGGTTGTTTTGTTTGAATCTGAGCAGTTCATTTCTAATCCAAGGGCTCCCGATCTATTCCTTTATTTCCAAATCTCAGAGGCGTGGCGCGTTGTCAGTCGTCCGATTAAAATGCAAGGGTCCTTATTCGCCCGAGCTTTTTCTTTGGTCATCTTCAACCTCCCGCCGTGCGAAAACAGTGTAGGGCATGGGGATGTCATTTCATGCTCCCTACAACCGTCCTAGCCGACATTTAGGGTTGTGGGAGGTGTGTTCGGCCGAGCCATACCCCATACCATCATCCACACCCCTTTTTGCTTGTCGGCCATGCCTTGTGTCTTGAGCTTTGAACCATGCCTTCCGAAAAGCTCTTTTGGCAAACCCTAACATTTTCAAAGCCTTATTAAGCACCTTCAATACCTACTGGTATCCCTTTACGCCACCCTCGAGCTCCATTTCTAGTTTTGGAGCTTGAACCCCCAAACTACCATTGTTGAACGGTAGAGCTCCATTGGTGTTCTTGGTGTTCCATTGGTTCTCCTTCGTAATTATTTACACCAAGTTAACCTCCTCTCTATCTTGAACATATCCCCTCACTTAATCTTGGATTTGATTCGCAGGAATTATCCAATTTGGGGTTTGTTCAAATTCGGCCGAATTTGGTCATTTTCTTCCTCAGCTCCGGTGAGTGCTCTATTCCTCAATTATTTACTCATGAAGCTTATGTGGGCTATTGTGTAGCTATTTTGACCACCCGTGGTGTTCATTTTGGCTCAGATCTCTATTTTCATATCTTCTTCCTCGAGTCCGACAAGCTCTGTCGTGGTCAGACCTTCTCCGACCATCTTTGAAGTTCATCTCGATTAAGGTAGCTTCTTATTAGTCCCTAGAGGCTTTGGCACACGCTTCTTTGGACTGCAGCGGAGCATTTTGCTATTTTCGTGTTTAGCAGTAAAAGCTCCATTTTCGTTTTCCCGGCTAGCCAGCGTTCTGGTCCCTCACCGCCGGCGAGGTTGCCACCATTAGGTTCGTGGTGCTATTGCGATTCCATTTTAGTTCTTAGTTGGCACCGCCGCGACCGGAGTCGCCGGCGACAAGCCGTTGAACACGCTCGGTAGTGTGCTGGCGAAATCCCCGTTTTCATCATTTATTTAGGACACATTAATTGCCCGATTATTGCTAATCATTAGGTGCATTAATCATGTCATAATCTGGTTCGTTGTGTCGCTGGCATGTGGGCCCGTAGGCCTTAAGCCGCGGCTCTGGGGTCATTAATTGTTAATCATTGGTTAGCAATTAATGTGTCTTAGCCGTCAGTTTGTGTCACTGCTAGGTGGGCCCCCATCTCTTAAATCCACCTCTGTGCAAAGATCTTCAGGACACATTAATTACTAATCATTAGTTTTCAGTAATTAATCACTGTCCTAATTGCCCTCTGTCTCACTGACAGTGGACCCACGCATTAAAATCCTCCTCGCGCACTTAAGTCTCGTGCGGAGCACTTTGTCGGTTGTGGACCGTCGATTCCGTGATCAACGGTCCAGATCTTGTATGCATTCGGACCATCCGGTTGCCTAAATCATTCTTGGCCGTCCATCGCTTGATCTGCGGTCGTGATCGTGAATGCAATCGGACCATCCGAAGGGGGTTGTGATCTGAGTCGTCCATCTTCAGATCTACGATTGTGGTTGGCTGCGGTAGCCGCACCGTCCGAATGCATCCCTCCTCGTGAGCCGTAGGATTTTAGATCTAGGGTTCTTAAGCGTCCACATCGCTTATTTCCGTTAAGTTTGAATCTATTTCTGTAGGCTTTTGTTTATCAACTAAAAATTGCATTTTGAACTTTAAAAACTCATAACTAATTCCTGTTAACTACTTTTTAGGTAATTCCAACTGCAATAAAATCTTATGACACTAGAGTTTAATATAAAAATGCATTCAGGCATATTTCAGTATCAGAAAATCTTGTAACTAAAATAACTTGATTCCTACCTTTAGAATATTCCAGAAATAGAAATAAAACTTGAAAAATGCATATCTTTTTCTATAGATTCCCAATTTGTGCAAAATCAATTTTGTTAAATTCCTATGCTAGTGTACTTTAATATGAGATAGGTTTTGAGCATAGTTATAATTCGGTAAAATGACTTGCAATAGATTTACAACTTGGAAAAATCATAAATAAATCGCTATAACTCCAAATTTAGTAAACTCAACTTTGCTGTTATTAGGATGTCATAATCTACCTGCTATAAAAATTTCAGACCTTAGATCTTTCTGAAAATTTTCGCCATAAACAGTACCAAAAATTAATTTGGTAAATTGATAGGCTGAGAAAGAGTATTTTGTCTATATCTTTTGCATCCTAAGTCCATATTGCATGATTCTTGTTCCTAAAATTGTCTAACATTATCCCCTAGCTGCTGTATAAATTTCATTAGATTTGAATGTCTTTTGCCGTTGGAGTTTATTTGGTGTTCTTCGTTCTTATTGGTTTATCGCCTTTTCGCGTTAGGTTCCGAAGACTATATTGATAATAATTCTGAGCCACAACCATCAGATCCTGCACTCCAGCAAGGCAAGCAGATGTAGCATCATTTGACCATGTTGCTCCTACTATTTTCAAATTCTAATATATTGTTTGCAAATTCTATGTATGCATTGCTATGTTGTTTTAACTATTGCCGATAGTTCACCTAGTAGATGCATTATCAGTAGAAAATGTTTATTCCTCTACTACTGAAGCCTAGGATTACTTGCTGTGATTTTGGGCTCGCTGGATGAACCCTTGTCACTTAGTAGTTTACGCATCATTATGCTTAGCCATCGGTAGAAATGGACGGTTATCGACTTGTCGATAACCTTGATCACACAAATTTATTATGATCTCTATGTTTCGGCCTTGTGCTATGTCTAAATTGTAAAACTAAAACTGAAAATGAAAACAATTTAGACTTGGACACAATGGTAAGATGGTGTGATCTTTTGGGTGTGATTGGAATGGTGCCCGGGTCAATTAAGGACCGAACTACTTGTGAGTACCTGTTATCCGAGTATTTCTGTGCGTGATAACCACACTAGAGGGATATGGAACCTCTTTAGCTGAATACTTTGGGGTGTGTTAATTAATGAGTCGCGTGGTGGGTTGCACATTTAATTATGTGCAACATGGACATGTTTGTGGGGAGAGGAGCACCCGCCGAGGCCGGTGTGTCCTGCTCCATGTATGGGTCCTTGTGATCCATATTTCGTCGACAGATCACTAAGGATTAACCCCCATACGTGCGTCTCTTGATTAGCATATTCCATTGGAAAGGGTTCGTAGGACTTAGCTGTGCCGGCATACCTAAGGAAGTGTGCTTAATAGCTTGGCAAAAAGGCGGTCTGAAGTGTGGGTACATTGGTACACCCCTGCAGGGATTACAAACTATTCGAATAGCCTCGTCCTAGGTTATGGACACGCTTGGATAAGCTTTTCAAGAGTTAGACTACAACCTTTTTAATTAAAACTTGATGAGTGGTGTGAGTCAGCGATTCATGCTATTTTGGTGGTGGCTATTGGGTTAGTCACTTCTAGGTGGTTACTTGATAATTATTGTTACTCGCTGTTATTTCAATGTTTAAAAACCGATTTGTCAAATGGCCTTCAATCTATTACATTATTGCAAATGAAACTTGCTTTATGCGTCCAAATAACCATATAACTAACCTCCCTTTGATACAACTTTCATGTAGCTATGTATAGGCTTGTTACTCGTAAGTCTTGCGAGTACATTATTGTACTCACTTGCATTGCTTGTTGTGTGCAGAGGAAGAAGGTGAGCCCGAAGGGCCTCATTTTTGTGAGTTGTGTTGTGGCAGTGTGTGGGGCGATTAGCTTGGCAGCCGGGTCGGTTGCCCTGTGGTGTTATGTGGCTAACCGGTCGTCTTTTGGTTTAAGACATCTTATGGCACCTTTTGCTTCCGCTCTTACTTGATACTTATGTCATTTGGCCGGTCGGCTGTCCTGTAATAACTTATGTTATGTATGTCCTTTGGTAGACTTGTTATATTATCTTGTATGGAAATGATGCATGCTTTGTATGATGAATGTGTGCTGTAATTTCTGGGAAGCACATGTCCATCGAAGCGCGGTTTATTCTATTTGTGATACTAGAACTAGTGGAAGGTTAAGTGTTACAAGCTTAATAAACCGGGGTCTCACAGAGTTGGTATCAGAGCCATACTGACCGTAGAAACCCCTAGCGTGGTCGTCCCTAGTATATTTTGAAGACTTACTTTCCAAATATCAAGTGTTATCCTGAAAATCTTAAGTAAGTTCTCAGATTTTACTTCTTATCTATCTTAGCTTGCTCATCTCACCTTATTTTTGACTGAGTTTGAAAAGTTGTTTTCCCTCTCATCTTCTTTCAAAAGATAGATGTTTATTCGATTAAATTGGTTTTGGGTAAACCATGAGAGTTATAAAATAAAAGTGTTGGCTGTCTTGCGAAGGTTAAAAGCTCCTGAAGCTACAAATTTCGGCCAGAGACTTGGAGAAGAAATTTCTGGACAACAAGCAGAAATTTCTGGACATCTAGTCATGGATAGTGTGTAGTGCTAAAAATGGGAGGTTAATTCAACTAAAATTTGTTGGGAATAAACAGGGTAAGAGGTGATATAAATTAGCTATGTGCCTAACCCTCTGTTAGTAGTTTTTGCCCTGTTTTATTGGCTGAACCAAACCGGACTTATGTGCTGAAAGTGGTCTTCCTAAAAACTGATTGCTCGTTCTTCCATACGAGTTAGTCATGATAGGAAGATGGATGTTGTTTTTATGACCTTGCTGCAATTTTGTTGGGTCTCTGGTTGTTGGAGTTTATTGTAGAGTGGTTAGTTGTCTTTCTTTGTCTCCTGTTCCGGAGTTGTTTCTAACCTATTTTTGTGGAGCAGGATGACAAGAACCACCCGTAGCAGTCAGCAGGCTGGTTCCGATGAGGAGCTTCCCCCTCCTCCGACCATGGCTGAGGTTCTTGCTCAGATCGAGCGGAATCGCATGGACCAGACTCGGATCCTGGAGGTCATCGCGAGGAACACCTCCGCTCCTTCTGGTGCTTCGGGATCTGGAGGTGGTGGCCACCAGTCTCGTGGTGGGCTTGCGGAGTTTCTCCGTACGCAGCCACCCACCTTCTCCCGATCCGAGGACCCTCTGGACGCGGATCATTGGCTGCGTCTAGTTGAGCAAAAGCTCAACATCACTCAGTGCCAGGAGCAGGAGCGGGCACTCTTTGCATCCCATCAACATGAGGGTGCAACACTCTCTTGGTGGGAGAACTTTCTCGCCATGCAGCCCGCGGGCCATGTTGTCTCGTGGGAGGAGTTCAGGTCTGCTTTCCGTCGGGCCCACATCCCCGATGGCCTGATGAAGCTCAAGAAGAAGGAGTTTCTTGCGCTTAAACAGGGGCGCAAGTCTGTGTCGGAGTACCTTTACGAGTTTAATCACTTGGCTCGTTATGCTCCGGGTGAGGTGGCCACTAATGAGGCCAAGCAGGAGAAGTTCATGGAGGGCTTATCTGAGGAGCTGCAGGACAAGCTCTCTATTATGGACTTTGCTGATTTCCAGGCCTTGGTGGACAAGGCCATCGTCGCCGAGCACAAGGCGAAGGCGCTGGGCGAGTCCCGCAAGCGCAAGTGGGAGGCCCACCGGTCTGCACAGGCCAGTCTCTCCCGTCCCCGTGTTGGGCCCGCACCAGGGGCTCGTGCTTTGGCTTCACCACCGCCGAGGCCGTCGGTGCCAGTTACTCGTCCCCACAGCCGTGTTTGACCACGTGCACTGTGACCCAAGAAAGAAGTTGCTCTCCGCAACCCGGCTGCTGATGTCACCTGCTTTTCTTGCAACCAGAAGGGCCATTATGCTAGCAGTTGCCCTAAGAGGACTGGAGCGGCCCCTCGTCCTAATGGAGGACGCGGGCAAGGGAATGGTCACCGCGACTGAAGGTGATCCGAAGACTCGTGGTGTCGGGGTGGTCGAGTCAACCACATCTCTACCGAGGAGGCTCAGGAGGCGCCCGACGTTGTGTTGGGTACGCTTCTTGTCAGTTATCGTCCTGCTACAGTATTATTTGACTCTGGAGCATCGCATTCTTTTATTTCGATATCATTTGCTGCTGATTGTGACCTTCACTTTGTTTCGTTGGAGATTCCTTTGCTTATTCGCTCTCCGGGAGCGGAAATGAGAGCTGATCAAGAATGCTGGGGCGTTCCTATTGATATCGAAGGAGTGGAATTCTTGGTGAATCTCATCTTACTCGATTCGTCGCGCCTGGATGTGATTCTTGGCATGGATTGGTTGTCCCAACACTTGGGGCAAATCGATTGTGCCAGAAAGATGGTCTACCTCACTAGTCCCTCAGGCGAGCAGGTTGGGATTGCACCGCACCGCAGGGCCACATCTTTGTGCCCTTGAAGCTAAGCCAAGACCAAGATTCGAAGGTGCCCATTTGGTGACTTTGTGGATGTCTTTCCAAGATTTGCTCAGGATGCCTCGATTCGAGACTTGGAGTTTGTTATCGAGTTGCTGACCGGTACCGCTCCAATCTCAAAGGCGCCGTACCGAATGCCTCCTAATGAGTTGGAGGAGCTGAAGAAGCAGTTAGGTGAGCTTCAAGCAAAGGGCTTTATCCGTCCTAGCTCATCTCCTTGGGGTTGTCCAGTTATTTTTGTAAAGAAGAAGGACAAGACCCTGCGTATGTGTGTTGATTACCGTCCGCTTAATGAAGTGACGGTGAAAAACAAGTATCCTTTGCCTCGTATTGATGATCTTTTTGACCAGTTGACCGGAGCCCGTGTCTTTTCCAAGATTGATTTGAGATTGGGTTATCATCAGGTCCGAATCAGGGCTGAAGATATTCCAAAGACAGCGTTCACTACTCGTTATGGCCTCTACGAGTATACCGTCATGTCTTTTGGCTTAACAAATGCTCCTACTTTATTTATGAATCTTATGAACTCGGTGTTCATGGAGTATCTGGATAAGTTCGTTGTGGTTTTCATTGATGATATTCTTATCTACTCCAAGAGTGAAGAGGAGCATGCTGAGCATCTGCAGATTGTTTTGGGAAAACTGCGTGAGCACCAGCTGTATGCCAAATTCAGCAAGTGCGAGTTCTGGTTGAAGGAAGTGGCGTTCTTGGTCCATGTTCTTTCAGCAGGGGGTGTAGCAGTGGATCCTAGCAAGGTCAGTGATATTTTATCTTGGGGTCATCCCAAGTCAGTCACCGATGTGCGGAGTTTTCTTGGTTTAGCAGGCTACTACCGCCGCTTTATCGAGAACTTCTCCAAGATCGCGAAGCCGATGACTGAGCTGCTCAAGAAGGACAAGAAATTTCTGTGGTCCTCTGCTTGTGACGAGAGTTTTCAGGAACTCAAGAAGCGCTTTACTTCAGCGCCAGTGCTTGTTCTCCCTGACATACACAAGAGCTTTGATATCCACTGTGATGCCTCTCGTCAAGGACTCGGTTGTGTTCTTATGCAAGAAGGCAAGGTAGTGGCCTATGCATCAAGGCAGTTAAGGCCTCATGAACTCAACTATCCTACCCATGATTTGGAGTTAGCTGTTGTGGTCCATGCACTTAAGATTTGGCGGCATTACCTGATTGGTAACCGTTGTGAAGTGTACTCTGATCACAAGAGCTTGAAATACTTGTTCACCCAGCCAGATCTAAACCTCAGGCAAAGGAGATGATTGGAATTGATCAAAGACTATGATATGGGTATTCAGTATCATCCGGGCAGGGCCAATGTTGTGGCGGATGCGCTTAGTCGGAAGGTGTATTGCAATACTTTGGTGCTCCAAGAGCAATAGCCTACCCTTCTTGAAGAATTTCAGCGGCTCAATTTGGGTTTGATTGAGCACGGTTCTCTTGCTACTTTGGTTGTGCAACCAACCTTGGTAGATCAAATCAAGGCTGCACAGCAGACAGATGTTGGTGTGAACCAAATCAAGCAGAATATCAAGATTGGGACAGCCAAGTGCTTCTCAGAGGATGCGCATGGTGTTGTGTGGTTTGGACAGCGCCTTGTAGTCCTGAAAGTCATGGAATTGCGAAATTTGATTCTCCGCGAAGCCCATGACTCCCCTTTGTCTATCCACCCCAGAGCTACCAAGTTGTATCAGGACCTTCGTCAGAGATTTTGGTGGACTCGCATGAAGCGCGAGATTGCCAAGTTTGTTGCCGAGTGCGACGTGTGCTGTCGAGTCAAGGTCGAACATCGGCGTCTGCGAGTCTTCTTCACCTTTGCGGTGCACGAGTGGAAGTGGGATTCCGTTGGTATGTACTTCATCACCGATCTGCCCCGTACTTCTTCTAGGAAGGATGCTATTTGGGTTGTCATTGATCGATTGACTAAGGTAGCACATTTTCTGCCAGTGCGTACCAACCTCAGTGTTAGTCAGCTGGCGGATCTTTATGTATCTCGCATCGTGTGCTTGCATGGTGTGCCACAGACAATTGTGTTAGATCGTGGTTATCTTTTCACCTCTCGGTTTTGGCACAAGTTACAAGAAGCCATGGGAACTCGTCTTTCTTTCAGTTCGGCCTATCATCCTCAAACTGATGGTCAGACGGAGAGAGTCAACCAAGTGTTGGAAGATATGCTCCGTGCTTGTGTTCTTTCCTATGGAAAGAAGTGGGAGAAGTGCTTGCCATTTGCAGAGTTCTCCTACAACAACAGTTTCCAAGCCAGTCTTGGTATGGCACCATTTGAGGCTTGTATGGGAGAAGATGTAGAACACCGTTGAACTGGTCAGAAACTGGTGAGCGTCAGTTCTTCAGCCCAGATTCGATCAATGAGGCCGAAAGCCAGGTTCAGTTGATTCGTGAGCATTTGCGCGTGGCCCAGTCCAGGCAAAAGAGCTATGCGGATCGTCGTCGCCGTGAGTTGAGCTTTGAGCCCAATGACTTTGTTTATCTCAAAGTCTCACCTTTGAAGGGCCATCAGCGTTTTAGCAAGTTGGCTCCTCGATATGTTGGGCCTTATCGTATCATCGAGAGAGTGGGAGTTGTTGCATACAGGATTGGAGTTGCCAGCTTCACTTGAGGGAGTGCATGATGTGTTCCATGTGTCACACTTGAAGAAGTGCCTCCGTGTTCCAATTGAGGAAACCCCGTTGGAAAATCTCGATGTGCATGAGAATTTGACCTACCATGAGCATCCTGTTCGCATTCTCAAAGAATCTAAACGGAGAACTAGGAACCGTGTCATCAAGTTCCTTAAGGTTCAGTGGTCAAATCATTCTGAAGATGAAGCAACTTGGGAGCGGGAGGATCGCCTTTGTGCTGACTACCCGTCCTTCTTCTCCGAGTAAATGGAATCTCGGGGCGAGATTCTTGTAAGGGGGGGGAGGTTTTGTAACATCCCAATATTGGACCTGTGTTTCAAATGTAAGAAAATGAGTAGAAATTAAAACTTTTTCTTACATCATGTATTTACTGTATGCTTTGAACAATTCTTGTACAAGAAGTTATGGAAATACAAAGTCACAAGTCTTTTGATCAAAACCTTGTCTTCCAAAAATATTCATCTCAAATCTTGTGAACATATTTGGGAAATATTTTCCTAAGTTCCTGTGATGGTATGTGGCCCCTCTGAAAAATTACACAATTTTTAGAAATTGTTTGAATATTTTTAGAGGGCAGTCAACCTGTTTGACCTTAGTCAAAACTTTAAACCAGAGCCTTGCATTATTTTTGGAGGAAAATGCGCAGCATAAAAACCTCTGCAAATTTTATACAAGGAAAATATCTGAGTTAGCAAGCTCCAGTAAAAATTTTATAATTTTTGGAGTTGTTTTGCTATCTCAATTAAATCCTTAAAGTCCCAGTTTAGTTTAAAACTCAAAACCTAATTTCACTGTTCCTTAGGTTCGGGTCAGACTCGGGCTCGAGCCTCTTGACTCGGTCCAGTCAACTAACTACACCGAGCCTCTTTTAAAATCGCGTGTCTAATCTCCACCGTTGGATCCCTATCGCGCGGCCCATGTTCGTGTGAGCATTCGGACCGTGCGGATGCTTTATCCCTTTTGAACCATTGGATCCCCATCCAACCGCCCAGATTCTAATCCAAGGGCTCCCGATCTATTCCTTTATTTTCAAATCTCAGAGGCGTGGCGCGTTGTCAGCCGTCCGATTAAAATCCAAGGGTCCTTATTCGCCCGAGCTTTTTCTCTGGTCATCTTCAACCTCCCGTCGTGCGAAAACAGTGTAGGGCATGGGAATGTCATTTCATGCTCCCTACAGCCGTCCTAGCCAACATTTAGGGTTGTGGGAGGTGTGTTCGGCCGAGCCATACCCCATACCATCATCCACACCCCTTTTTGCTTGTCGGCCATGCCTTGTGTCTTGAGCTTTGCACCATGCCTTCCGAAAAGCTCTTTTGGCAAACCCTAACATTTTCAAAGCCTTATAAGCACCTTCAATACCTACTGGTATCCCTTTACGCCACCCTCGAGCTCCATTTCCAGTTTTGGAGCTTGAACCCCCAAACCACCATTGTTGAACCATAGAGCTCCATTGGTGTTCTTGGTGTTCCAGTGGTTCTCCTTCGTAATTATTTACACCAAGTTAACCTCCTCTCTATCTTGAACATATCCCCTCACTTAATCTTGGATTTGATTTGCAGGAATTATCCAATTTGGGGTTTGTTCAAATTCGGCCGAATTTGGTCATTTTCTTCCTCAGCTTCGGTGAGTGCTCTATTCCTCAATTATTTACTCATGAAGCTTATGTGGGCTATTGTGTAGCTATTTTGACCACCCGTGGTGTTCATTTTGGCTCAGATCTCTATTTTCATATCTTCTTCCTCGAGTCCGACAAGCTCTGTCGTGGTCAGACCTTCTCCGACCATCTTTGAAGTTCATCTCAATTAAGGTAGCTTCTTATTAGTCCCTAGAGGCTTTGGCACACGCTTCTTTGGACTGCAGCGGAGCATTTTGCTATTTTCGTGTTTAGCAGTAAAAGCTCCATTTTCGTTTTTCCGGCTAGCCGGCGTTCTGGTCCCTCACCGCCGGCGAGGTTGCCACCATTAGGTTCGTGGTGCTATTGCGATTCCATTTTAGTTCTTAGTTGGCGCCGCCGCGACCGGAGTCGCCGGCGACAAGCCGTTGAACACGCTCGGTAGTGTGCCGGCGAAATCCCTATTTTCGTCATTTATTTAGGACACATTAATTGCCCGATTATTGCTAATCATTAGGTGCATTAATCATGTCCTAATCAGGTTCGTTGTGTCGCTGGCATGTGGGCCCGTAGGCCTTAAGCCGCGGCTCTGGGGTCATTAATTGTTAATCATTGGTTAGCAATTAATGTGTCTTAGCCGTTGAAGAATCTAGACCCGCCATTATGCGTTAATGGGGTTTTGGTTATTAATGACAAATCTATTTATGAGACTAACACTCTTTTTGATACATCTATTGTTTAGTCTCAAATGGACAAAGAGGTAAAAATCAAATAAGGTATGCTTTCCAAATGACAAATCTTTATAAGACTAACACTTCTATTGTCATACAAATTGTTTAGTCTCAGTTGGATTTAAAGATCAAAGAGGTATGCATTCAACATCTTATTATATCTTGCTGTATTCCTCGGATCCATTATATAGGTTGAACTTCACCAAAAAGGAAAACTTGTATATGTGCATATGTCTTAATTATACACTCGTGTATGCACACATTTAGGGGGAGTTCAATCTATATATTGTAGTTTCATTAGTATTGATCCATATTCCTTTGTCCACATATATTAAGGATCTTTACCTTGAAATATATCCTTGAATATATGCAACTTGTGTAGTTCGTATATATTCTTATGGGCATATGAGACTTGCGTAGTTCATATACTCATATCCTTGAATATATGCAACTTGTGTAGTTCGTATATATTCATATGGGCATATGAGACTTGCGGAGTTCATATATGCTCATGTATCTTTTGAGTATACATAACTTATGTAGTTTATATATACTCATACCAATTACATTCAATTACTTGCTATTGAAGTGGTTATCATAAATTACCAAAGAGGGAAAGATTGTGGTATCTTGTCCCAACCATTATGAGTTAATGGTATGATGTGGTAATTAATAATAATCATATTGTGGAACTAACGTTTCTCCTTGAGATGGATAAATAGGTTATGTTCCGTGTGATTGAAGACTTCGGATGATGTCATGAGTTGATCGTCATCAAGTCAAGTGTTTGAAGAAAAAGAATATCGTCATGTGTTGATGATATCAAGAGGAGAACATCATCATGGGTTGATGATATTGAAGTGAAGAGCTTGGAGTAAAGGAGATGATCATGAGTTGATCATCAAGACAAGAAGAATCCATCATGTGTTGATGGAAGTCAAGTGAAGAGTGCATCATGAGTTGATGTATGTGAAGACTTGAAGCAAGGATATGCGTCATCAAGCTTCAAGTGGTTGCGCAAGGAAAAGGTATGACTAGCTAGGGCTAAGGATTTGTTCCTAGTCTTTTACCGGTCTCGGTGTTTGGTTGGAGACCGGATTGCTAGTATAGGTTCCGTACTATTAAGAGGGGTCTTAATTAGTAACTTGAGTTAGTCTTGTGTTGATCGCTCATTGTGTTTGCTCTAGCTCAACTTAACATGTTGCCTATATTTGCGAATGCGTTTTGCAAATAGTTGTGGTTCATGGTTATTCCTTGTAGCATGTGACTTTAGTTTGCGAATGTGTTTTGCAAAGCGGTTTAAGTCCATGTACCTTATTCCTTAATGGCGATGATTCTAAAAGTTGGCAAATGTGTTTTGCAACTTGTTGAGAATCTAGCTTTCATCTTTATGTACATGTTGCATCAATTTGGCAAATATGTTTTGCAAATTGAGTTGAGGCAAATGTACAAAGTGCATTTCGATCTTCTTGATCTTGGCGATCCGACGCCTCTGTAGCGGTCCGACCGCCATGGGTGGGCGGTCGACCGATTTTCGTGTACCGGTCAGAAGTAAGCGGTACTACCGAGTGCGGTAGTACGGAAGTTTGAAACGGTACTACCGGAGTGCGGTAGTACCGATATTTGTTTGGCGGTATGAATTTTCCAGAAGAGATGTTTCCTGGTTTTGCTCGGTGCTCAGTTGAGCGGTCTGACCGGCCCCTCTGGCGGTCTGACCGGCGTGAGCGGTTTGACCGGCCATTGGTTGGCGGTCAGACCGATTGTGAGTCCAACGGCTAGTTTTATAGCCGTTGGCGCTTGGGCGGTCCGACCGGCCATTAGTTGGTGGTCTGACCGGTTTTGTCCAGATTCTCTGAAATCTTTTCTCAACGACTAGTTTTTGTGTGTGGGCTATAAATACCCACCTTGGCTGTGTGAGAATAAGTTGCTGGTGCCCCATTGAGTTTCTTTGAGCTAAGAGCAAGCCTCTCATACTCTTGTGTGCATGTGTTGCACTTAGTGAGTGATTGAGAGCAAACCCTAAGTGCATTTGTTGTATTAGGTTGTGGATTGCTTATCCATAGAGATTTGGCACTTGATTGGTTCAAGTGAAAGTTGAGTCTTGTTACTCTTGGTGTTTGCCGACACCTGGACGGCGTGGAGGCATTGTGCGTCGGTGATCTTCTCAAGTGAAGCTTGTGAGAAGACCCGGGCGATTTGTGAGTGGCTTGGTGCTCGCCATCTCCGGAGCGGAGTAAGAGCAACCCTAGTGGATTGAGGTGATAAGTTCAAGTTGGAGTCGGTTCAAGCGGTTGAACTCACTTAGAGGTGTTGGTTCGGTTGGAACCGGTCCAAGTGGTTTGGACTTACCTCGGAGGTGTTGCCTCGCGTTTTGGAGCCGATCCAAAAGGTTGAACTTACCTCAACGTGGATTAGGGGAGACCGGCAAGTCTTCGATCACCACAGGAAAAATATCGCCGTGTCAATTGTGGTTTGCATTCTTGAGCTTTACCTTATTACAATTTATATTCATATAATTAAGTTGCTCATCTATTGTGTATGAATGATTGCCTAGCTATGTGCCATTTACATTGCCTAAATTGAATTGCTCACAAGTTCATGCTCAATTGATTATTATCATTAGACTTGTATTGTTAGAGCACTTAGTTGAGACTAGTGGGTTTTAGGTCTTAATTGTGCAAAACCGTATTTATATTATCTTCCGCATTAGAAATCGGTTTTAGCGTATAAAAGTTTTAAAACGCCTATTCACCCCCCTCTAGTCGGCCTCCTCGATCTTACAGCAGTCAGTTTGTGTCACTGCCAGGTGGGCCCCCATCTCTTAAATCCACCTCTGTGCAAAGATCTTCAGGACTCATTAATTACTAATCATTAGTTTTCAGTAATTAATCACTGTCCTAATTGCCCTCTGTCTCACTGACAGTGGACCCACGCATTAAAATCCTCCTCGCGCACTTAAGTCCCGTGCGGAGCACTTTGTCGGTTGTGGACCGTCGATTTCGTGATCAACGGCCCAGATCTTGTATGCATTCGGACCATCCGGTTGCCTAAATCATTCTTGGCCGTCCATCGCTTGATCTGCGGCCGTGATCGTGAATGCAATCGGACCATCCGAAGGGGGTTGTGATCTGAGTCGTCCATCTTCAGATCTACGATTGTGGTTGGCTGCGGTAGCCGCACCGTCCGAATGCATCCCTCCGCGTGAGCCGTAGGATTTTAGATCTAGGGTTCTTAAGCGTCCACGTCGCTTATTTCCGTTAAGTTTGAATCTATTTCTGTAGGCTTTTGTTTATCAACTAAAAATTGCATTTTGAACTTTAAAACTCATAACTAATTCCTATTAACTACTTTTTAGGTAATTCCAACTGCAATAAAATCTTATGACACTAGAGTTTAATATAAAAATGCATTCAGCATATTTGATGTCGTAAAATCTTGTAACTAAAATAACTTGATTCCTGCCTTTAGAATATTCCAGAAATAGAAATAAAACTTGAAAAATGCATATCTTTTTCTATAGATTCCCAATTTGTGCAAAATCAATTTTGTTAAATTCCTCTGCTAGTGTACTTTAATATGAGATAGGTTTTGAGCATAGTTATAATTTGGTAAAATGACTTGCAATAGATTTACAACTTGGAAAAATCATAAATAAATCGCTATAACTCCAAATTTAGTAAACTCAACTTTGCTGTTATTAGGATGTCATAATCTACCTGCTATAAAAATTTCAGACCTTAGATCTTTCTGGAAATTTTCGCCATAAACAGTACCAAAAATTAATTTGGTAAATTGATAGGCTGAGAAAGAGTATTTTGTCTATATCTTTTGCATCCTAAGTCCATATTGCATGATTCTTGTTCCTAAAATTGTCTAACATTATCCCCTAGCTACTGTATAAATTTTATTAGATTTGAATGTATTTTGCCGTTGGAGTTTATTTGGTGTTCTTCGTTCTTATTGGTTTATCGCCTTTTTGCGTTAGGTTCCGAAGACTATATTGATAATAATTCTGAGCCACAGCCATCAGATCCTGCACTCCAGCAAGGCAAGCAGATGTAGCATCATTTGACCATGTTTCTCCTGCTATTTTCAAATTCTAATATATTGTTTGCAAATTCTATGTATGCATTGCTATGTTGTTTTAACTATTGCCGATAGTTCACCTAGTAGATGCATTATCAGTAGGAAATGTTTATTCCTCTACTACTGAAGCCTAGGATTACTTGTTGTGATTTTGGGTGCGCTGGATGAACCCTTGTCACTTAGTAGTTTACGCGCTATTATGCTTAGCCATGCTTAGCTATCGGTAGAAATGGGCGGTTATCGACTTGTCGATAACCTTGATCACACAAATTTATTATGATCTCTATGTTTCGGCCTTGTGCTATGTCTAAATTGCAAAACTAAAACTGAAAATGAAAACAATTTAGACTTGGGCACAATGGTAAGATGGTGTGATCTTTTGAGTGTGATTGGAATGGTGCCCGGGTCAATTAAGGACCGAACTACTTGTGAGTACCTGTTATTCGAGCATTTCTGTGCATGCTAACCACACTAGAGGGATATGAGACCTCTCTTAGCTGAGTACTTTGGGGTGTGTTAATTAATGAGTCGCGTGGTGGGTTGCACATTTAATTATGTGCAACATGGACATGTTTGTGGGGAGAGGAGCACCCGTCGAGGCCGGTGTGTCCTGCTCCACGTATGGGTCCTTGTGATCCATATTTCGTCTACAGATCACTAAGGATTAACCCCCATACGTGCGTCTCTTGATTAGCATATTCCATTGGAAAGGGTTCGTAGGACTTAGCCGTGCCGGCGGCATTCCTAAGGAAGTGTGCTTAATAGCTTGGCAAAAAGGCGGTCTGAAGTATGGGTACATTGGTACACCCCTGCAGGGATTACAAACTATTCGAATAGCCTCGTCCTAGGTTATGGACACGCTTGGATAAGCTTTTCAAGAGTTAGACTACAACCTTTTTAATTAAAACTTGATGGGTGGTATGAGTCAGGGATTCATGCTATTTTGGTGGTGGCTATTGGGTTAGTCACTTCTAGGTGGTTACTTGATAATTATTGTTACTCGCTGTTATTTCAATGTTTAAAAACCGATTTGTCAAATTGCCTTCAATCTATTACATTATTGCAAATGAAACTTGCTTTATGCGTCCAAATATCCATATAACTAACCTCCCTTTGATACAGCTTTCATGTAGCTATGTATAGGTTTGTTACTTGTAAGTCTTGCGAGTACATTATTATACTCACCTGCATTGCTTGTTGTGTGCAGAGGAAGAAGGTGAGCCCGAAGGGCCTCATTTTTTTGAGTTGTGTTGTGGCAGTGTGTGGGGCGATTAGCTTGGCGGCCCGGTCGGTTGTCCTGTGGTGTTATGTGGCTAACAGGTCGTCTTTTGGTTTATGCCATCTTATGGCACCTTTTGCTTCCGCTGTTACTTGATACTTATGTTATTTGGCCGGTCGGCTGTCCTGTAATAACTTATGTTATGTATGTCCTTTGATTGACTTGTTATATTATCTTGTATGGAAATGATGCATGCTTTGTATGATGAATGTGTGCTGCAATTTCTGGAAAGCACATGTCCATCGAGGCGCGGTTTATTCTGTTTGTGATACTAGAACCAGTGGAAGGTTAAGTGTTACAAGCTTAATAAACCGGGGTCTCACACCTGCTGCGTGCAATAACTCAGCTACAACGAGGAGAGAACGTATCACTTTCATGGCCGGATCTACAGAGCAGGTGGTGCATGAGGCACTTGGGTGCAAACTTCTATAAGCAGTTCCGCAACAAGGACTTGATGAACCTATTCAAGCGTCTGTGCAACCAGAACCAGCAGCGGAAGTTCAAAACACTCTGGAAGATTCTAGACGACCGAACCCAAACCCACAGAAGGGAGGCAGCGAGAAGGGCCGCCCCAAGCGCTGACCAGGCCCCCGAAGCATTGCCACAGCTACCCACAGATGGTCCTAGTGTCACGAGGAAGACAGGGGCAGAGGTCGAATGCTTCTCAGACTGGATTGAGCACGAACCTAAGGAGAAGTGGTCGCTGCTACATGACAGGGGTGGTGCTCGATATGGTATCATGACAACCAACCTAGCTGAGGCCTACAACTGGGTCATGTGCGGCGCCAAGTGCCTCCCTTTGGTTGGTATTGTGGTCTCCGCGCTACCACAAACTACTTTGTTAACAGATGCAGCAATGTGTCGCTCGCTATGGCAAATGACAGAGTACTCTACTCTGCCATGATCACCGCATACATGGAGGAGAAGAGCAAGAAGCGTGAGATGCACCAGACATTCAAGATGGGCACGAGAGAGCTTCGCTTCGAGATAATGTGCAAGGATAAAGGACGTCGTGGGACTAACCGCGAGAGGATCACCCATGAGTGCACGCTACACCGCGATAGTTGCGTATGCACTTGTAACAAGCCCCTTTCTTCTGCATAGGCCCTACTCCCATGTCATGGCCGCCTGTTCGACGGTGGCGTAGCATCCCGAATAGTACCTCTCTCATTATTTCACCAAGGAGGCGGTGATGCAAACATAGAGTGGAGAGATGAATGGTTACGCCATTGTTGGCCATTTCACTGGCCATCCCACCTGGGAGTAACTAATCTGGGCCGCGGACATTGCTAGGCTCAAGGGAAAGTTTGGCCGGCGAAAGGTACGGCGCATCAGGAACGATATGGACGAGGCAGAAACCGGATGTCGCACGAAGAAGTGCTCTATTTGCAGGGAGTCTGGGCACACCTTCAAGACATGCCCCACGCGAAATACTCAGGACCAAGGAGACATCGGCATTCCGGACGTCGCCGCGGGGACCTCATCCGATGCCCCGACTAGAGGCAGTCCACATGGGAGACGTTGAGGTCACAACCACGAGAAAAAACGGATAGTAGTAATATATTATTATCAATGTTGTGAATTATCATTTCAATTAAGTGTTATGACGTTCTACTGCAAGTTCTGTAATATCAGTGTGTATGAATTCTCGGACGAATCGCAATATCACTTACCTTTCCCTTTACGAATCGTTCATACCTCAAACGTCCTCGCTAAATTCTCCAAAAATTAACCGTAGTAGAATAACATAAGACGATGATAAAATGTTATTGCGAGTCTAACAGATTTCGTACCATTTAAAATTTATGAAAATCACAAACTGGCTAAGTGGAATAGGGACAATAAAAAACTGGCTAGGTGATGAACCCGAAGGTCCTATTGTTGGCCCGATCTTTCGATGAGAACGATAAGTTCGGTAGGCGTCGCTCAACTCTCACGATCCTGGCTACGAACACGCAAGGCTCGAAACCACGCAATCGCTGAACTGATTGACAAGTCGTTATCAACTGTGCACGAATACCCAGATGACCTGACCACGAAGGTCGATTCATGCATACACCGAAGAAGCACGCAAGAAAAAGATAAAGCAATCTGAAATTGCAAATAGGAATTGAAATATTGAATTGAGTTGGGATTCAGAAGCAGTATTATGGTTGGTCTAGTCGACACAAGCCAATACACAAAGTTGCAACAAAGCTAACTTTTAACTAAACAAAATCCAAGAAAACAAAAGGGGGTGTGGCCTGCTTATATAGGGGAGGACGAGCCACAAATCTAAAAGAAATAGCGGGGTGAGACTAAAACTTGTTGTTACTGTTCACGTGAACAGTAACAACACCCCCAGGTGGGCCGCCGGCAGATGGGCCAAGTTTAGTATGATTACAAAGCCCAGATTGGTCCAAACAAGTGATATAACATCTTCTTTTGATGATTGTGATCAGTTTAGAAGGAATTTGGAGGTGAGGCCGGATCCGTTGAAAAGAAGACGAAATAAGCTTTCAATCAAGTACTTGTGGACCTCAAACGGACTCCGTATGTGAAAGTTATGCCTGTTTTAAGTTGGTGTTGTCAGGCTGATTCCGGAGGTCGAACTAGATTCCAAAACAGGTCCAGCTCGAACTGCTTGCTTGTCTTGGACCAAAAGTGACATGGTGTTGCACATATATATATTTCATCATTAGGTAGCATCATATAGTTCATATAATATAAAGACACTCCTAAAAACAAGCTCACCTGATAATTTAAGTGAAGCGTACGAGCTCTTATACTTGGAACAGTAAGCATAGCAAATATGGTTGTATCCATAGGGGTCATGTCCTCATCACTAGGGCTGAGGTATATATCGCCAGTTCAACTGACGATAGGGTCCTGTCGCCAGTTGAACTGGCAATTGCTTCTTGTCGCCGATGAATCGGCGATAGCTATCGAGAGCGCCGCCGATTGAATCGGCGATAGCTTCTGTCTCGATCAAGCGGCGATAAATACCTCAACTGGCAACAGCGGGGACAGGGTCCCTATCGCCAGTTCAACTGGCGATAGGTTCATGTCGCCGGTTGAACTGGCGACATGGTCATATTTTCGTAATTTTTGGGGGCGACTATTTATTTTTGTAAATATCTTTTAAAATAATATTATTTTAAAAAAAAATCGTCATTTGCATACTACTCTTTTTAAACTTTCTACATTTCAGGTGGCGTCAGTTTCACGTGCACTCTGACTAGCAAAAGAGGAAAAGTCTTTACACCAAGCCGTAAAGTCCACATATGAATGCCTGAAATGGCATGCTAATGCTCTGATTCACCAATTGGTAGGGTAAGTTTCTTTTATAGAAATATGAAACCGAAAGGGCATCTGACACGACCGGAGCCTGAGCGTAGGTCGTACGTATGTGATACTGCCGGCCTGGACGTTGGGTTACGACCAAGTGCCGTCGTGGTTGAAGAAAGCAAAGAGTTGAAGCGAGATAGAAGAAGTAGAGTTGTGCCGGACCGGATACAGTCAAGACGAAAGAGAAGACAAACTTGTAATTTTCCGATGCTTTACTCAAACATCCAGACCCCTTTAAATAGAGGTTTGATTACAAACTAGAGATAGACTAGGACTCCCAAAACTTGTAAGGAAATACTTAAATACAATTCTGACTTGTTAAGGACATAAACACTTATTCGGATGTGTTATCTGGTTGTATTCGGCCGCTGCTGCCGCTGCGTTCCTCTGATTGAATTCGGTCGTTGTTGCTTGTTGTATTCCGAGGCCGACGTTTGTATGTGATTCCAACCATGACATCTCTCCCTCCCTCAAGAAGCAGCTCGTCCTCAAGCTGGAACGACGGAAACTGACGCCGGAAATCTTCCAATGGCTTCCAGGAGTCGTCGAAATCACGCAAACCTGTCCAGTGCACTAAAAGCTCGCAGACACCTCGACTCAGGCGAGAGCGAGTTACCTGGCGCGGTGTAGGAATGACTCGGCCATCTTCTAATGCTGGTAACGTCGGAGGTTGTACAGGTGGCTTCCCATGATACGGTTTGAGCAAACTAACATGAAAAACATTATGAATCTTTGCCTTTGTCGGAAGTTGCAATTTATAAGCCACAGAACCAATGCATTCCAGCACCTGATATGGACCATAATAACGGGGTGCTAGTTTCCGATTAGCACGATCAACTAAAGAGATGGCCTGACGATGATGTAAATGTAGCCAAACCCACTGACCAACATCAAAATGAAGTTCACGATGCTTGGCGTCGTAGTGTCGTTTGTGATATTGCTGAGCTTGAAGAAGTCTCTCCCGAACATCTGCCAAAAATTTGTCACGGTCTTGCAGAATCTGATCAACGGCTGGCAATCAAGTTGCGAAATTAGAATAACGAAGTATAGAGGGAGGATCCCATCCATACACAACCTTAAAAGGTGTCTCCCGTAAAGAAGATTGAAACAAAGTATTATAACAATATTCTGACCAAGGCAACCAACGAATCCATTGAGTTGGTCTGTCCCCGGTCAAGCAACGCAAATACATGGCAATAATCTTGTTAGTAACCTCTGATTGGCCGTCGGACTGAGGATGAAAAGCGGAGCTCATATGCAATTTTGTTCCTCAGAGCCGAAACAATTCTGACCAAAATTTGCTTGTAAAAATAGGGTCGCGATCACTAACTATAGAAGACGGAATCCCATGAAGGCGCACCACCTCATCAAAGAAAGCCTGAGCCACTGAACTTGTTGTATATGGATGTGCTAAAGGTATAAAATGAGCATACTTCGAAAATCGATCGACGACAGTAAGAATAATTGTCTTGCCATGCACCCGAGGTAACCATTCGATGAAATCCATTGCAATATCCTCCCAAATACGAGATGGTACGTCCAAAGGTTGTAGGAGACTAGCCGGATATAACTGGACAGTTTTATTGCGCTGACAGGTGATACAAGATCGCACAAAGTCTTGCACGACGGTACGAGCTTGCGGCACATAAAAATTAGCACAAAGACGATGTAAAGTTTTTTGAATACCTTTGTAACTATTAGCATGAGCCGCTGTCAACGCAACTTGTAAAGATGGTGAAGATGACGGAATATAAAGACGTCCTTTGTGAAGAAGTAAGCCATCAGTAATGCTCCAAGAGGGGTCAAGTTGCCCGTTCCGGAATTGAGCAAACAGTTCGGCCAAATCAGGGTTGGTGAACTTCTGCACGTAAGTCATCAAATAATGAGAACTGAAGAGTGGACAAGGCATAAACTAACGTCTCCTGAGAGTGCTGTCTGGAAAGGGCATCAGCAACAATATTAGTGTAGCCAGGTTTAAACTCAATACTGAAATCATAACAAAAAAGATTGCTAGCCCATCGATGCTGAGGAATAGTGTCCAAACGTTGATCGAGCAAGAACTTCAGACTATAATGGTCCGTCCGCACTATAAATTATCGTCCCCATAAATAAGGTCTCCAATGTCGAATGGCCTAAACCAGTCCGATCAACTCACGCTTATAGGCGGCAAGTTGAACATGCCGCGTAGCCATGGCACAGCTAAAAAAAGCAATGGCTCCTTGAGTTTGATGAAGAACCGCACCAATGCCGGACCCCGATGCATCACATTCGACAATGAATGGTTGAGTGAAATCTGGCAATTATAAAACAGGAGCGCTAGACAGAGCTTGTTGAAGAGCACAAAAAGCTTGAGTAGCTTCATCAGACCAAGAAAAAGCAGCCTTCTTAAGAAGTTTTGTAAGCGGTGCAGCAATAGAACCAAAATTCTGAATAAATTTGCGGTAATAACCCGCAAGACCGAGAAAACCATGCAATGCTCGTACGGAACGTGGCTCCAGCCACTTGCGCACTGCCTCTACTTTGTACTCATCCATGGCGACGCCATCGGCCGAAATTACATGTCCAAGATATGCAACGGATGTCTCCCCGAAAAGACACTTGGAACGTTTCAAGAAAAGTTGATGTTGGCCAAGAAGACACAAAACAACTCGAACATGGCGGAGATGGTCGGACCAAGACACACTGTAAATGAGTATGCCATAAGAAAAACAAGAACGAACCTCCGTAAATAAGGCCGCAGGATACTGTTCATGAGAGCTTGAAAAGTAGCCAGCGCGTTCGTCAACCCGAATGGCATAACAAGAAATTCGAAGAGCCCTTCATGTGTATGAAATGCTGTTTTTTCAATATCCGGAGGATGCATGAGTACCTGATGATATCCCGAACGCAAATCCAATTTGGTGAAATATTTGGCGCCCTTCAATTCATCGAGCAATTCATCAACAATGGGAATATGAAACTTATCCTTGATGGTATTAGTATTTAGGGCACGATAGTCCACACAAAAACGCCAAGTACCATCCTTCTTTTTCACCAAAAGAACGGGTGAAGAAAATGTCGAAGTGCTCGGTCGAATGATGCCTTGACTTAACATTGCCTCACACTGACGTCCGAGTTCGTCTTTAAGAAGTTGAGGGTAACGATATGGTCGAACCGCCACTGGAGCTGTGCCTGGTTGCAATCGGATATGATGATTATGAAGACGTGCTGGAAGTAGCTGGGTGGGCTCGGCAAAAATGCTATTGAAGTCCTCCAACAGAGTATCCATGAGATTATGCCCCGCAAGATGAAAAACCTGATTTGTGACAAACTTTGGAGCCCCTCGCCGTACCACGTAACCTTATGATCATTGTGCCAAAAGGACATGGATAGGGCGTCGAAATCCCACAATATTGGTCCGAGTGTCCTCAGCCACTGAACTCCCAGAACAATATCGAATCCATCCAAAGGAATTGCATAGCAGTTGACAACGAACTGTTCCTTGTCAATGAGTAATGGAAGCGCCGGACATACTCCGGTGCTAGAAACCCGGTCACCATTAGCCACTAACACCTTCAAGCCTTCGCAATCTTGCATTGTGACGCCCGCCCGACAAGCTGCTGATGGTGTAATAAAGTTGTGTGTTGAGCCTGAGTCAAGCAATGCTAACAGAATAGTATTGGCCACACGCACATACAGCTGCATAATCTAAGCGGCAGGAGGTTTGATACTCGTCAAACCATACAAGGAAATACTCGGGGATTGAGGAGCATCGTCATGCTCACTGTCACTGCCCTGATCGTCACTGGGTGAAAGCAGAACGATCGCTTGCATCGATGGCTGGGAGCAAATTTTTCCTCGCAATTGTAGCATAATCCGGCCTCACGACGCGCCACCATCTCCTCCGGAGTGAGGTAACGCTGTTGCAATCGGCTGTTGACAGGAGTCGTTGATGGAGCCGAGCCAGGTGTATTGGATAGAGATTTGGACGTAGGAACAGTCACTGATGAGGCAGCCTTTGGGGCAACAGCAGTACCGGATCCTACCGACTTATATGCTGAGGCATAACGACCATTGGGAACAGGTTGGGTGGGACGTACGACCCCTGCTGAGGAGACTTGTGCTCGCCGTTCATAAGCACGAGCTAGCGCCATAGCCATCTGAAGACTTGTCGGATTTTGGAGTTCAACATCCGTGCGGATTGGTTCTGCTAAACCCGGAGTAAACAATTGAACTTGTTGTTTAGGTCGAAGATGGTCTGCACGACAAAGTATAGCAAGAAATTTCTCCTGATAATCTTCCACCGTCCCAGTTTGCACCAACTGCTTAAGTTCCCCAAGCGGATTATGACGCATAGAAGGCCCAAAACGTAGATTGACAAATTCTTTGAAGTGGTGCCAATTGGGCTCACCTTCATCACGCTCAAGCTGATAATACCATTGTTGTGCTGCGCCAATGAAGTGGTACGACGCCAACCACACTGTCAGCTTCGGCAGTTTTCTGGCCCCGAAAAAACTGCTCACAACGTTGTAGCCAACCTAGCGTATCCTCCTTGCCGTCGTATGTTGGAAAATCCAACCGGTGATAGCGCGGTGGATTGGTACCCTCCTGTTTTCCCACCTGTTGATGCTGCATCATCGAAAACGCCAATCCAATAGGTGCTGGTAATATACCGTCTGATGGTTTCTTCTCCAAACTAGAGATATGTTCGATGGTGTTGGCGAAATTTTCCTCCATCCGATCAAGCCGCGCAGTCACCGACGCTGTCAGATTAGCAATTTGTTGCGCCAAAGCTTCCGTTGCAGATTGATCGTCGGCCATGCGCTCTGATACCAAGTTGACACAACCGGAGCCTAAGCGTAGGTCGTACGTATGTGATACTGTTGGCCTAGACGTTGGGTTACGACCAGGTGCCGTCGTGGTTGAAGAAAGCAAAGAGTTGAAGCGAGATAGAAGAAGCAGAGTTGTGCCAGACCGGATACAGTCAAGACGAAAGAGAAGACAGACTTGTAATTTTCTGATGCTTTACTCAAACATCCAGACCCCTTTAAATAGAGGTTTGATTACAAACTAGAGATAGACTAGGACTCCCAAAACTTATAAGGAAATACTTAAATACAATTCTGACTCGTTAAGGACATAAACACTTATTCGGATGTGTTATCTGGTTGTATTCGGCCGCTGCTGCCGCTGCGTTCCTCTGATTGAATTCGGTCGCTGTTGCCTGTTGTATTCCGAGGCCGACGTTTGTATGTGATTCCAACCATGACAGCATCATAGTGCTCGAAACATATTAGGAGTGATTACTGAGCTAAACATATAGCCATTGGTAAGTGTGCCAATAGCAGAGTGCCTGACAAAAAAAAAGCTAAATAAACATTTCGCATTGAATTGAACGAAGCGCGCTGAAGCCAAAAAAAAAAAAGAATGATGGGGAATGGGGGATAGGTTAAAAATAGAGAAGTAATATTACAATCACTATAGATTTTCCAGCACGACATCATCATAAAATATGTTCGTAAATGAATCCCAAGTTCATCAAAGAAATAGAAAATTAAATCCTCTAATTTGACCACAAGAAGCACAGATTTGCGCTATCAACGAGCGATCAAGACGGGTGCAGCCCAACTGGCTAACCTTATGGATAATAATGGCAGGGCTAAAAGGGGTGCCCCGTTGAAGAGCTTGCTAACCAAAGCACACATCTCTGCCTATATGAGATTCAGTTCAAGAGCGAAACAATAATAACAAAGAATTAGAACATGCTTTATTTTGCTTAGGGAGAGCACTCCAGATCAACACCTAGGGCTGGGAATTAATGAGAGGCAGCACAACTTGCTGCTTGCTGGGAAACACTAAAACAAACCTGGGACAGTCACATCTAGTTTATAGAAGATATAACAGGAAGACAAAACGGTAAGAAAAAACACAATTACGGAGCTATGCATTAACCATTAACTACAATCGCTAAATTAACATTCGGCAGATATCAGGCAATTAGGGAGAAACTTGCAAAGCATTCATCCAAAAAGTCTGAGGACACACATAAAACTATTAAGCCAAATTTAACAGAAACTATACTACAAGTCTACAACACCATCCCATCTTACATAAACCATGAGTGTAACTTGGTTTCCTAAAAGAAAAGTAAACCCAAAATTATGATTGCTGCAGAACTTTACATATTGGACTAGCCAAATCAAATTAGATCTCAGGATTGGTGCATAAAATAAAATTATAGCTACACATGGCTTCAGTAGAGAACGCCATCAAGCAAGTAGGATCTATGCAGCAGCAGCACCTACCTTTTAATATTTGAACATTATGATATGTCATTTCTTCTATTCGATTAAAGATAGATAAAATACATAAAATCAGTAAATTCGCAACCTAAGAGGTATATCAGAAAACTGCTTCTTGTCTAACTGAAAATGCCTTTATGGTTGTTGAGTTTTAGAAAATACACCAAACAAGAAAGGCTATAACCTAATCTCTATGAATTAGGAGTGTTGTCAAAGTAAACATAATACAGTGGGTGTGGAAAGAATTCTCTGCATTACTTACTAACTAGACAAGTCAGTACAATAAAGTTTTGCCTTTGTGTCAAAGTAATCCATGGTAATATTTATACAATATAAATAGAAGGCGCACATTTTGATGTGACTTGCACTATATTATACCAGATAAAGTACTAGAGTATTCCAGTGATTAATTTCTTGGCATTGTGCCTGCATCCCCATTCACAAGTTTTTAACAAAAAGCTGCTGGAAGTATCCTATGAACATCATTTATCAGTACAAAAGCGTCATTAATAAGTAGCAACTAAGCTCCCTAGCCTTCATTTAATCATGCAAAAGCTACACATAAATCTGCAATTACATTTACATAGTCATAGGCTCAGTCAATCTAAGCATATCTACATCACAAACGTATGCAGAATCACCAAATATTAACCATTCAACACCCCGCACAAATGAACACAGCCTGGGAAGCACCCCCAAACTCACTAGTTGCCCATCTCTGGTCATGCAAACAGAGCAAGATCGTCACACAACACAGACACGCATACAATTATCATAAAATATTTCGCAATATATTGCCCAAGAGCACTGGCTGTGGTCAAGCATGATTCATAGAGTGCATCCATAATTTTTCTACCATTCCTTTGTGATTATCATGTATTGATGAACAACAAAAATTACTTCAACTTGTGTATATCTGAAGGGTTATGGTTTAAGGTCAGCATATTGTATTCACAGGATGTGTATAAATTATTAAACTGTTCATGCTGCTAACGCAACAGTAGTTAATTTTGGAGGTTTCAATGGCAATAACATGGATTCCAAAAACATTCAGGTCTAGACTAGTAAACTTTCAGTTTACTGTCAGAGACACCGAAAAACTTGGAAGGTACAATACAAACCATGGAACAAACACTGAACTGATGGCTGAAAACCGTTCTGGTAATCAGCTAAATGCCTAAACCCAAGCACTCAACTAATTAGAACTAAAATCATGATCTCATATAGGGCTAGAACATCAAAGACTAACATTTCTGAAACAGAAATGACTTGAAATTTATTACTGAACACAAATTTGCATATATCCAGAACAAAGTTTGGGAGATTAATTACTTGTGTGACAACCAAGTACTAAAAAAATCTTCAGGATGCTATAGCAAGGAAAACTATATTCTTTAAATACTTCAGACAGTAATTCCTTTCATCATTTTGAACGGCCTAATCAGGTACGTAGTCACCTTTTCTATTTACACAGTGCTCCACTACCACAAGTCCACATCTTCATTTTGTGTTCCATGATGCATTATACTTTCATCTTCATTTGGGATGTGCTTAGCTATCAGAACAGAATGGATTCGAGTGTATAAAAAACTACAAGTTTAATAGTACAGAATTGCTCGAGAATAGGTTATATTTTTCTTTGCTAGAGACGCAATAGCTTTGTGGCTATCGCCTTCCTTAGAATTGAGTACAGATCCTTTATCAAGTCTTCGCTAAAATGAGTCCAACAAATGAAAATATCCTAACTGTTGTACACAGCAATCTTTTTCCAAGTCTATATGGAATATCTCCACTTCTCCAGATAAGAGTTTAAGATCAGAACTCTGCAAGAAGCGGCTGAAGTTGCGTCGTATTTCCAAACAAATTATTTTCGAAAAGAACTAAACTAAATCCACCTCGGCTAAGCAGGTCTTGAACCAAAAAATAAAACAATAAAGGAAATCGACTGCTGAATATTCAACAACATTCTATTGCCCCATATAAACTGAGGGCAACAGTGACAGAGTTGTGATAAATTGATAGGTTTTGTCCGAGAAAAGATTTCAAGTCACCATATAGCAATTCATCTAATCCGTCTATTTAAATGTTCAGTCTTTGATGGGCACAGTGCATTCTGTAATAGACACTCAGACATATCTCAGCTTGGTGGTTTGTGCAGAGCAAAGCAAAGATCAATTTCTTGCAAACAAATTTGGTTACAGATGAGAACAAACCATGGGGATGACTAACCTCAAAATTGTTCCACCGTGCTGGTACTTTGCCAGAACAAGCATCAGCACATTCTCTTTGCCATTGTGTTCTAACAGAGTTGCTCCCATTGGTGCATTCCATACCCAGCACAGCTAGAAGCATAGGCATCAGCAAGGCCTGGAACACTCTCCGCATAAGGATGCACGAATTTATAAACAAATTTATCCTCGCCCACATAGGCAATAGAATAGAAGCTAAGCTTGGCTTTCAGGAACCCTTTCGCCTTGAGAAAATTGAGCAAGCGATGGCGTGGCACCAACCGGCGCTCGAGGCTATACAACAGCAGCGCTGGCCTTCGTGCGATGTATGGTATCTCCAGCCCAACATCCCTCGTCAGGAACTTCATACTTCGTCGCATCCTTTCCTCATTCAAACCTAGGATTGTTGGTGCCTTCCTCAATGCTACCAACAGATCGTCACGCGACCACCCAAGCTCCTCAAAAAAACCTATATTTTTGTCGATCTTCCCCGGGCAGTAGACTGCAAACGTCACAAGCGCAAGGTAAAACGCCGAGGAACCCCGTGGTATGCCAAACTCATCAACGCGAGCGAGGGAGTCCTGGACGTGCTTGCAGGGACTGCTGAGCACCCGAGACATGAGCGTATAGGAGGGGAAATCGGAAACAGATATTCCACATTGCTGGAGGAGGGCCAGGTTGGGCTTGACCACCTTCTCGAGGTCGGAGGCAAGGAGGTAAGAATTCACCTTGACAGCCTCGAGGAGCTTGTCGAAGGATCCGAAGACCGTGATCCAGAAGCCAAGGTTTGCGCCGAGGGAGCATTGGCGGAAGCACGTGAGCGGGATGAGGCGCGCGATCTGGGAGGGCGAGAAGCCCAGGTCGCGGAGCTTGGTGATGCGGGGGGCCAGGGTTTGCTCCACCTTGATGCAGAGGACGCGCGGGTTGTTGGCGACGAGAGTGGTGACGTCGTCGTTGGAGAGGCCGAGGCCGGCGAGGAAGGCGAGGACGGCGTCGGGCTTGGAGGGGGACTTGAGGTGGGAGAGCTTCTTCGAGGCCTTGAGAGCTTGGGCTCGGGTGAGGCCGCAGGTGGTGACAAGGTACTCCTCGGCGGCGAAGGGTTTGGGGGAAACGGATGCGGTGGTAGAGAAGAGGAAGCGGTGGAGGGAGAAGAGGGGATAGATGTGGGCGGCTGGGGGAGGGGGTGCGGAGTGGACGAGGAGAGAAAGGATGCGCTTCTGGAGGTGGATCATGGCGTCGCGGCGGCGGCGGTGCAAGGATTACCGGCGGCTAGGTGGAATCGCAAGGGGTCAAGCGCTCGGCTCTTTCCTTCGCTTGTTTGGCAGCAATTCGAAAGTTTGCAGGGCGATTGGTCCCTTGTTCGGGTGATGAAAAATCAAGAGGAATTAATTAGTCTCTAACTTGATAGAGATTCTAACGTAAGTCATGATGAATGGTCGAGATATGTTAATATTTTATTACAGTAATTTTCTTCGATTTCCACCCTCGGGTTTAAAATGGTGGGAGTTAGACCCTCAACAGTGGCATACGCAAGGCAAATACAGAGAGGTGCTTATGGAAGAAAGGTAATACGATAAAATCGTATCAAACATACATAATTCATTTGAATGTCTAATATAATTCAAATTTATACATAAATAAATAAGAAACAAAGTGAGAATGTAAAATAAACTTAAGGTAATACCTGGTTTATGAACATAACAGTCTGAATACCTATAAATACGTTCGAGTAACAATGTGTGGAACAAAAGTAGCTAAATTAGTGAGATAATCAAAAAATTATGACTAATTACAAACATTGAAATGAAATGAAAGTATGGAACATACCGCAAAACCGGATTAAAATCAATCTAATGCTTCTTTGGTTGAGTTGTGCTCTTATTGGTTTGATGAGTAATATTTGTAACAGGCCAAAAATCCATAAATACAAAAAAATGAGGTTTTTAAAACTTTTTATGTAATAGTTAGTGCTGCTCTTCTTGATTGCATTTTTGAGAGTTTTTTTTATTACATTTTCGCTTGTGCTAGCACAAGTCCAATTAGAATTATCTAATTGATGTCATATTCTGTCATCACGTCAGAATTGCTTCGAGCAAATATCTGAATTTTAGCAAATCTAAAATTCAGGTATTCTACCTTTTTCCAAATCTTCCTAACCCTCTCTCTTTCTTCCTACTTTCCTTTGGTGAGCATCGATTAGTCGATTCGTCCGACCCGACCATTTCTCTCTTGTTCCAACGAC
The DNA here is from genome assembly GCA_036346255.1 of Ampelocalamus luodianensis. Classification (NCBI taxonomy): domain Eukaryota; kingdom Viridiplantae; phylum Streptophyta; class Magnoliopsida; order Poales; family Poaceae; genus Ampelocalamus; species Ampelocalamus luodianensis. Next base: position 12,936,357 of record CM070628.1, read on the forward strand.
CAAGAATGGTCAAACCCGTCTGACCAAACCCTTTGACTAAAGACTGGGATAGCTGCGTCTCTTTCTCGCTAGGGCGCCACATCTCGACTAGGTTCGGATGCGCTAGCGAAAGCTGTCGATCGGCCATTAATAACCGTCGCTCAATCCGTCACATCATCTGCACTGTGCCGCCGACCCAGATGAAATTACCAGTTGCCCCCTTTTTCCGAACCATGTCAAATGCATCACGGGCCCTGGGACGTTTCTACCCATTGCTTTTTGTATAACAGCACTAAACCCTTCATCACATTCTCCGTCACACCAGTGCTAGTTCCACTTCTTTCTCCCTCAAACGAGCATGAGCTCCAGGTAAGGCGCGAGCGTTCGCTTCGGCCAAGCGCCACCGCAATGCCGCCATCGCTGGTGACCCCCATCAGTAAGGCCCTTCTTCCTTATATGAGTCAGCTCATCTCTCATGACGTGAGAGACTTTCCCCTTCAATTGGTTCCGTTCCTTGCTCACAGGAACCGCCGCCGACCTTGTTCTTCCTCCCCTCCGACCAAGTTAGCCAAGGAGTCGAGTCAACCTAGCAGGAGAGGTGCACCCTAAGTCATTCCCTCGGAGCCATCTACCTACTCCCCTGAAGCCACCCTAAGGGTTGAAGACTAATCTTTTCCCTCGGGTCCTCACTACCGTGAAGAGCTTCGCTCGCTGTTGTGGTCCACCGTCGCCAGCCCAGCTTCGGCTAGCTCGACCCCTCAGCTCCATGCTGGTACGATCCTAGTGGCCTAGATGCTTCTCATCATTCTAGCTGCCTTGTTCTTTTTCTGGTTCTTTCAACCGTGTCGAGCAGTCGAACCTCTCTTCTTTCTTTCGACCACTGTTGAGTAGTCGAAGTTTGCTTTCTCTCAACCACTGTAGTGTGATCGAATCCTTCTTTCTTTCGACCACGTAGTCGAAACTTCTTCGACTACGCATGGTCAGATCATCTACGACCATGTAGCCGAAACTCTTTCGACTACGTAGTCAGATCCTCTACGTCCACGTAGTCGAAACTCTTTCGATTGCTTACAGTCACACCTTCTACGACCACGCATAGTCGAAACTCCTTCGACTACACATAGTCGTACCACCTCCGACTACAGGTAGTTGAACCCTTTTTTCCTACAGGTAGTCGCAACTCCTTCAACTACTTCTAGTTGTACCTCCTACAACTACATCCAGTCGTACTTCCGACTACATGTAGTCGTGTCACCTCCAACTACATCCAGTCGTATCCCCTCTGACTACAAGTAGTCATATTCTTCTTGTAGCTCCTATGATCACATTGAGTAGTCGTATCCTTCCTACGACTACGTTGAGCCGTCGTAGTCTTCTTACGACCACGTTCAGTAGTCGTATCCTTCTTTGGACCTGGTAGTCCCCTTTCCGACTAGTGGGTCGTACCCCCTTTTCGACTACACGTAGTTATACCTCTCTGACTATACATAGTCGAACCTCTTTCCGACCAGGTAGTCGAATTTTTCTCGACTACGTATAGGTAAACCTCCTTCGACTACACATAGTCATACCTCTCTCAACTGCAGGTAGTCGAACCTCCTTCAACTATATGTGAGACCCCAGTTTATTTAGCTTGTAATACTTAGCCTTCCCTTGGCCTTAGCATCACAAACAAAATACACCGTGCCTCGATGGACATGTGCTTCCCAGAATTGCAGCACACATACATCTTTACAAAAGCATGCATCAATTCTATACATCATAATATAACAAGTCTAGCGAAAGACGTACATAATATAGAGTTATTACAAAAGAGCTGACCGACCAAATGACATTAAAGTAGAAATAACAGCGGAAGCAAAAGTGTCATAAGATGGCTATAAACAAAAGTCAATTAGTGTGCCTTAACCCACAAGACAACCAACCGGACCGCCAAGCTAGTCGTCCCAAAAGCCGCACATCTCACAAAAGTAAGGCCCTTGGGGCTCACCCTCTTCCTCTGCACACAACAAGCAATGCAGGTGAGTACACTAATGTACTCGCAAGATTTACGAGTAACAACTACTCATTCGGGGTAAAGCTTCCGAACAACTACCATGCTCCCAAACACCATCCCTCATGCGACCCCTTGCGACTCAGAGTCAACACACGCTAAAGTACTAAGTCAAGAGAGGTCCCATACCCTCTAGTGTGGTTAGCACGCACAAATTGATTGGATCAATGGCGCAAGTATTCGGTCCTTGTTGACTCGGGCACCAACCATTCACACCCAAAAACACACCATCTTATCATTGTGCCCAAGTTCTAATCATTTTTGTTTTCATTTTTAGTTTTTGCAATTAAACATAGCACAAAGCTGAAACATAAAGGTCATAATAAGTTTGTGTGATCAAGGTTATCGACAAGTCGATAACCGCCTATTTCTACCAGTAGCTAAGCATGGCTAAGCAACATACTCGAAAACTACTAAGTGACAAGCGCTCATCCAACGAACCCAAAATCACAGCAAGTATTCCTAGGCTCGGTAGTAGAGGATAAACATTTACCTACAGATTATGCATCTAATCGGTCAACTAATCGACAATAGTTTAAAACAAGATAGCAATGCATACGTAGAATTTACAAACAACATATTAGAATTTGAAAATAGTAGGAGCAACATGATCAAATGATGCTACATCTTCTTGCCTTGTTGGAGGGCAGAGTCTGGCTGCTGAGGACCAGATTCAAGATCAATAATATCTTCGAAACCTAACGCAAAAATGCAATAAAACCAATAAAAACGAATAACACCAAACAAAACTCAACAGCAAAAGTCATCCAAATCTTATGAAATTTATGCAGCAGTAAGGGTATGATTTTAAACAAATTTAGGAACATGAATTATTCAATTTGGACTAAGCATGCAAAAGTTATAGCTAAAATAATTTCTCTCAGCCTGGAAATTCAAACTAAATTAATTAATGGTACTGTTCATGGCAAAAATTTCTAAAATGATCTGGAACCTGAAATTTTTATGGTAGGTAGAAAATGATATTCTAAGGACAACAAAGTTGAGTTTACTCAATTTGGAGTTAAAATAAATTACTTATGAGTTTTCTAAGTTGTGAAACTAGAACATGCCATTTTTCAGAAATATAACCATGATCAAAACCTATTTCATATTAAAGTATGCTAACAGAGGAATTTTACAAGCTTGAGTTTGTTCAGATTGGAGTTATACAGAAAAAGTTATGCATTTTACAAGTTTCAATTCAATTTCTAGAATATTAAATAATGGCTGAAAACAAGTTAATATTGTTTACGAAATTTTCTGGCATAGAAAAAAGTCTAAAAGTAATTTTAGATTAACCTTTAGCTAAACAGGAATTTAACACAGTTGGAATCATCTAAAAAGGAATTAAAATGAATTAGTTATGAGTTTTTAAAAGTTTTAATACAATTTTCAGTTGACAAATAAAGACTTACCGAAATAAAATCAAACTTATCAAAAAGAAAATGACGTGGACGAATGTGGGCCGTAGATCGGAAATCCAACGGCCCACGTGCTCCGCAACACAGTGCACGCGCGCGAGGAGGCCCACGGGACCCACCGTTGGATCTAGATCCAACAGTAAAAAATGAATGGGACGTTCGGGTGACCCGAACGACCCAATCGATCTTGACCGTTGAAAAGAAATCGAACGGCTGAGATTGAAGCAACATTCAGAAGTCCGAATGCACTCGCGCTCTCAGCCGCAGATTGCGAGATGGACGGCCCGCAGCGGTTTGGGAGCTCGGGTGGTCCGAACGTTTCCCAGATCTGGGCCATTGATCACAAGATCGACGGTCCACGATCAACAAGGTGCTGCGCACTCACGCACGTGAGTTTTAAGTGCACAGAGAGGGTTTTAATGGTACGGGCCCACATGTAAGTGATACAAGGGACTACTTAGGATAGCGATTAAATGCTAAACCTAATGATTAACAATGATTGGCATTTATGGTGTCCGAAGGGTATCGCACCGAGAGGTTTTAGGTGGGCGAGGCCCACCTAACAGTGGCACATTAGGCCAATTTAGGGCACATTAATTACTAACCAATGATTAGTAATTAGTGACCCCAGATTTTGTCCTAAAGGCCACACAATAGTGGTTTTAAGCCTACGGGGCCACTGTCACTGACACAAAAGGCAATTAGGACAGCCATTAATTACTGCATCCAATTATTAGTGATGATTAGCATTAATGGTGTCCTAAACGATACCGCACAGTGCATTTAAGTGGCTGGGCCCATGAGTCAGTGGCCTAAAGAGCTATTCGGACATCCCCTAATTACTAACAATGATTAGTAATTAATGATGTCTTAACGACAACCCTACAACGCCCGTTTTCGTGTCCGACAAAACCCGAGCGCGAGAGAAGGCTCGTTGTCGGTGACTTCGGCCACGGCAGTGCAACCTAAAGGCCAAAATGGGTTCGCAATAACATTGCGCACCCACCGGAGGTAGTCTCGACGGCGGCGGTGGCCTAGAATGCCGGCGAGCCGGAAATAACGACGGTGACCAAAACGGCCAAAAATGAAAAAATAGCAAAAAAAACTCCGCATTGTCCAAAAAAGCGTGTGCCACAGCGTCTAAGGACTAATAAGAAGCTACCTTAGCCAAGTAGAGCTTCAAAGATGGCCGGAGAAGCTTTAACAGCGGAGGAGCTCACCGGAGCCGAGGAAGATGAAGTGAAAAAGATGGCCTAAGCAAAATGAGTGAGACTAGATCATCACTATAGCTTCATTATAGCTCAGAGAAGCTCTAATAGCAATTAATTGAGAAAAGAAGCCCTTACCGGAGCTGGAGAAGGAAGGGGATGATTTCGGCCGAAAAGATGCAAACTTAAAATTGAGTGATTCCTGTGAATACAACCCAAAATTAAGTTAGGAGAAATGCATAGGGGGTTAAGGAGCTCAAAAGGGCACAAGAATAGTTGAAGATGAACCACTGGAGCACCAAAGTCCACAATGGAGCTTCACGGCCAGCAATGGTGATTTGGGAATTCTGGGGTTTTGGGAGCTCAAGTGAGTGGAGAAAGCTAAAGTGGTGCTGGAAAACGAACACAGAGGAGCTCGGGGCTATTTATAGCCAATGAGCAACGGTTACAAGCAAGGATGGAGCTCCATGGTGAGCTAGGGTTTGGGCTCGGCCGTGCAAGGGCTCGAAGCGATGGGAGCAGCTCATAGAAGGACTTTGAGTGCGAAATGGTGACACGCAATTAATGCTAGGTTAAAGAGTAGTTGAGGGTGACGCACAGGACGTGACAGAGCACAACAGCTCTCTGCCATGGCTCGCACGCGGTACGGGAGCAAGGAGGAAGAAGAAGAACAGAAAAAAAAATGATGTGACCGTTGGATTTAAAATGGACGATCAAGATTTAACGGCGACGATCGGGGGTCCCAACGTTTAGGATCGCGCGAACGGTCCGATTGAAAATGAGCGGCTGGGATCAACCGGGACAATCGGAATCTCCCGCTCTCCTGAGCCATGTGGACGGTTAGATCAAAACGGAGGACCAGGATTGAAGGTGACAACCGGGTGACCCGAACGGCCCAATGAATCTGGACGGTTGGATCTTGATCCAATGGTCTAAATGAGTTGGCGCTACCGCGAGGTCCGAACGGCCCGATCAACGCGGGCTGTTCGATAGCAATCCAACGGCGGAAATGCCACGCGCTCTTTGGCTGGCCCGCTGGTGCAATTAGGCGGTTGGGTTCAACCAAGTCCATTAGGTTGGGCTTGGGTCTGACTTGAGCCCAACACACTTTGACTTAGGGTTTTAAATTAACAACTAAACTTTGAGGAATTTTTAAAGGTAGCAAACTAACGCCAAAAATTCCGAAATGTTTACAGGAGCTTTCTAACTTTGACATTGACCTTGTATAAAAATTTTGGAGGTTTTCATGCAGTACATTTTCCTCCAAAAATTTTGCAAGGTGCTGAGCTAGGGTTTGACTAAAAGTCAAACAGGTTTGACTGCCCTCTAAAAATATTCAAACAATTTCTAAAAATTGTGAAATTTTTCAGAGGTGTCACACACTAACCCTAGATTCCAAGGAATGATCACAAATTTTGACAAGAATGTTTTTGAAGGGTCAAGATTTGGATCAAAAGACTTGTGAATTTGTATTTCCATATTCCTTTTACAAGAATTGTTTAGAACATACAGGAAATACAAGATGTAAGAAAAGTTTTTAATTTCTACTCATTTTCTTACATTTGAAACACAAGTTGAAAACTGGGATGTTACACTACACCTAGTCAAACTTCCTTCGACCACGCAGCCCGCTACGACGCTGTAGCCTCTATGAGTACTGTAGCAGCTACGAGTACTACAACATTTGTGAGTACTGTAGCATCCATGAGCACCGCAACACCCACGAGTACTGTATCACCCACGAGCACTGCAGCATCCACGAGCACGGTAGAAGCCACGAGCACTGTAGCAACCACAAGTACTATAGCAGCTACGAGTGCTACAGCATTCGCGAGTACTGTAGCATCTACGAGTACTACGGCACCCACGAGCACTGTAGCACCCACGAATACGCAGCCCGCTACGACCACGACCACTCTTTCTACCACTGTGTTTTGACCACCCAGTATCGACCATTGAGTCTCGACCACTGAGTTTTTACCACTCAGTTCTGACCAATCAGTTTCTACCACTTAGTTCGACCACTGAGTTCCGACCACTCAGTTCGACCACTGAGTTCCGACCACTCAGTTCGACCACTTAGTTTGACCATACTGGTCTACGCCTTGACCACAATGGTCTATGGCTTCGACCAGATTACTTCGACCACCCTGGTCCAAGACTTCGACCATGCTGGTCTAAGGTTTCTGGTCTAAGACTTTACCCATACGTGCGTAAGACACATACGTGCTCAAGTCCAACAATAACGGTTGACTTCAAGGACCATTCGTAACTCAAAAGAGGATCTGAGAGTATTACCTAACCAGGTAATCTCTCATGACTAGGTAACCATTGAGGAATGTTCCTATGGATATTCTCTCTCTCTGTTAGAGCTATCCGCTTTAATATGAAGTATTCCATGTTGGGATTGAATTGCTCATTCATCTCTCTCTTGGAAACCATTCGCTGGTCTCTCTCGTATCTCTGGTTAAACATACGCAGAGAGAACTCCTTGGGATTGAATCGCTCAATCTTTATTGTGCTTCATTTTCTCTAACAGAAAATACTCAGCCTAAATAAGCCTTCGGCACGTAAGGTCACACGACTTGTACTTTAGACACCCACTAACTCCACCAGGACCTATCCTCATACCATGACCTCTTGGAATCTCTCCACGATCCAAAAGACTCGGCCAACCTATTGACTTAGATTACCACTTCATTCAGGCGTTACCACTGCAGCTCCTACGACCACTGTAGCTGCTACGACCACTATAGCTTTTATAACTTCTATAGCTTCTACGACTTCTATAGCTTCTACGATCACTGCAGCTCCTACGACCACTGCAGCTTCTACGACCATTGTACCTTTACGATTCCTGTAGCTTCTACGACCACTGCAGATCCTACGACCACTGCAGCTTCTACAACCACCACCTAGTCGTAAGTTCCTCCACGACCAGTTCCTAATCGTAAGCTCTACCACGACCACCACCTAGTCGTAAGTTTCCTCACAACCAGTTCCTAGTCATAAGCCTTTCTACGATCATCCCCTGGTCGTAAGTTCTTCTACGACTAGTCTCTAGTCGATGGAGCTTACAGACGTGTAGGCCTGGTCGATCAAGGAATCTTCCACGCCATATTGAAGGATATGGCTTGGTCGTTCTGTTGAGTTGTCACTAGATATGTTTGCTCTCATTCGAAGTGTTTTCATTTGTTCGAATGTATTCGGATTTATTGGATTTCATTTGGTTGTTTTCAGTTGTTCTAGAGTTCAATCGTATTATGTGTAATTAGCATCTGAAGACATAATGGAACAGCAACCCCAACAAGAACAAGATTGCCAGAAGATTGAACATGATGATTATCAGCACGTTGAGTGAGATTATTACCAGGATATCGAGAAGGGCGAATATCAGGATATAGAGCTTTATCAGAACATTGAGCAAGGTGAGTCAACACTTTGATCATATTGCACCTACACTTTGTAAATTATGTTGCTTTAAATTATAAAATTGCATTGCTATGATTTATGCAATTATATTTGGTCTAGTTGTAGCTAATGCCTTAACCATAATTGTGCATAAACTTTCAACCCTTGAACTTGGATACTATCCTTTGTCACCCTAGGCTTAATGGATTACATACTAGTTAGTAAGTGTGTATCTAAGTGTTATGCTTAACCTTGCTTAGATACATTGTCATTCGGGCATTAAATTGCCCGACAACACTACATGAAAATTGGATTTAGGCAGTCGAGGCTCGGAGTCTAGCTGGTATGTTGGACTAAAGGTTATTTTCAAAACAAACGAAAACCTAAAAAACAGATTTCGACTTGGGCGGATGGAAAGAGTGACTGGTGCCAGAGGCACGAGATGGTGTTGGTATGTGGATGTACCTCCCGAGTAAATTAAGGACCGAATATTGTGATGACCTCTCATATAAAAACAATGCGACCACAAGTCTATAATGGGTACGACTTGGCTAACTAATTTTCTCGTCTCGGTGTGGCTTCGCCATTGGGGGAATGTGGCGTGGGTAAAGGGGAAAGAAACCACTGAAAAACCACACGGCGCAAGAGGGGGCCTCTTGGAAGAGCATGGCTCCAGGCGGTGGAAACCTTAGCGGGTAGGATTGCGTTGAGGTTGAGCACTGTAAAGGTCTTGTGATAATCTCCCCTTGATTCATATGTCCAAGGAAACGTGTGTACATATCAAGACGATTATCTCTTGTGGGTAAAGCGTGCAAACTCTGGAGAGTAAGAAAACTATCTAGATAGCCGTGCTCACTGTCAAGAGCGGTGCTGAGAACTTGTTTGATATAGCTTTCCTTTTTTATAAAAACCAATTTGTGGATGGAATGGAAAGATGGGGTGGGACCCCAGCGATTTGAAAAAATGCCTAGTCTGGGACCAATGGTAATTACGGGATAGCCTGAGCATTGAGTGGATGGAGCCACTCAATGGTATAGGAGGTTGGACCTCCACTAGCACCTTTCAACAATAACTCAGTTTATAAAACCTAAGTCTCAGGATGTTTACTACTTATCTAATTCAAACATAGCCTTGGGCAAATAAAAGAACTCTAATACTCCCTTGACTAGCCTTGCATCTATGATAAATGCATTGTGTGTTGGCTCGCGAGTACGGTTGTGTATTCGTGCTCGCTATTTACATTCTTTTAGTCAGTAAGCACAAAAGAAGAGTACTTGGACGATTATGAGTATTGTTCACAACGAGTACTGTTCGCATTGAGGACTGTTCACCTCGAGGACTGTTCACCTCAAGAACTGTTCGCACCGAGGACTGTTCACCCCGAGGACTGTTCACACCGAGGGCTGTTCACGCTTTGGGCTGCTTGGACCGCCCCCTTCAGCGCAACATGGAGGCATCTGGTCGTAAACATCGATCAGCATTCCCTGCTCTGCACGACTACAACCTCCGACCAAGACCTGGTCGTAGGCCTGCCTTGGGGGTAATTACGGATGCTGATCAAGACTGAAAACCAAGAAAGCCAAGAACTAGGTCGCGAGCCCACAGTCGATTGCTGGTGGGCATATCGTGAGGGCTCCATGTGTTATGCCTTGAATCTCCTTCCGCTGTTGTTTTCAAAAAGTATTTGGCCTAACCAACAATTCTACAAGTCAAAAGCCGTAAAGTATATTTATGTTTTGTCTAGTATTATGCAATAGCTTGTATTTTCATGATATGTGTTTGAACTAATGATGTAACTGTGTGTGCTGTCTACTAATGCAGGGAAAGGCACAAATATACACAGAGGATTCCAAGTTCCAAATTTGGGGTCCGACATACTTGTATTTGGATTGTTAGAGAAATAACTATGCAAAGTTTGTTTGTCCATCTTTTATAAATCTACAGTAAATTGTATATAATCCATAAGTACTAGGTACATGTAACTAGACTAGACAAGTAGACAACATCACATAATCACATGTTCACAACATCATCTCAACATTCCAGTATTTAAATTAGTGACTCACTGTCATAGTGTCACTGAGTATTGATCCAGTTCCTACTCAAGTTAAGGTTTGACCTTGAGTCCTTGACCACATATGCACGTGAAGTAAGCTAAACACACAACTACTAAACTACACAAGCTAGCTAGTAGCTAGTAATTAAATTTACCTCAGCAACTCAATTGCTCAAGCCTCAAAGCTCCTCATGGCTCATAGCCTCCTCACACGAGACGCCACTTCCTCTTCCTGTCTTCCAGTCTTCCTCTGTTCCACACGTGCCTTCAGCCTTCTGCTCGCAACTTCCTTACTCGCTCAGTCACCTGCCAGTCGCGGCTCGCCCCCGGCCAGCGGTTGACCCTAAGCGGCCAAGCCCCCAAGGCCCCAACTGCCTAGGTGGCTAGGCGCGTCGGCGCTGAGGCTCGCCCCACACGCTCGCCCACGGTCGACTCCTGGTTGCCCCTGGCTGCGCTCGCCCCCAGCCGGCCCCCGCTCACTGCCTCGCCCTTACCGTCGCCATCGCCGTCGGTCGCGCCCGCGCGTGCCTAGCCGCCCTGGTGAGTTGTTGTGAGCCTCCGAATGGGGATAGAATTATGGATTTGGGGAGCGGGGATGGGGAATTCGGGAATGGGGATTTGGGGAGTGCGGAATTATGGATTTGGGGAGTGCGAAAATGGGCCCTATGTATTGGATTATGGAAAGAATATGACCCAAACAGCCCAAATAACCTTGGTTGAGTTGCTTCATGTCTTTGGTCTTCCTAAGTTCTTCTTCTTCGAAGCTTCGCTCTGCTCCTTTCCTTCATTTCCTGAGTTGCCAGCGGGTGCTTTGTCCATGGATGGGGACTCGACGGAGGAGATGGTAGCTGGGGGTTCCAGGGGTGCGGCAGCTAGAGCCGGTGCGCACGTCCCTACGCGCACCGGTGGTGCGTCCACCACTGACCCTCAAACTACCGGTTCCCTTTTCACCTAAATTTCTATGCCCACCAATCAAACAAAAGAATTATTAATCTCCACCACCTAAATTTACATTCTCTCCCACCAATTCCCTCCAATCAAACAAGTTGTTCAATCCCAGCGTGTTGTGTGTTGTTGCCCCTCTCTTCTTGAGATAGGGTTCCACAACTTTAGCAGTAGTAGGCCGCCAACACCATTGGTCGAGCCTATAAAATTTTGATTTTTTAATAATATTATTTTTATAAAAAAATACAAAATTAAATAGTTAATTTTTTTAAAATTAGGCCACCATCACCAGTTGGAATGATAAAATTTCTCTGTTGCCATTCCAATTAGCGACAGTAGCCCTGACAAGGCCCCCGTTGCCAATTGAACCGACGGGGCCATGTTGCCATTCTAATAAGCAACAGGGCTCTGTCACCATTCTAATTGGTGACAGTGTCCTGTATTTTATTTATTTATGTGTATAAAATTTAGCCTAAAAATTTAGTACTGTTTTATTTAATTTTCTACTTTTTTGGACTGCTTATTTTCGACCATTCCACTCCAACGTCCGAATCGCCACGCAGCACCAACTAACTAAACAACCACCACCAACGACGCCGCTGGCGAAGACAATGGTGGTGGTTTCAGAAATAAGATAAATTACACATTACAATTGGACACACGGTATAATAAGAAACAGAATCGAACAATACTAAGAAACAATATTAGCACAAGATATTTTTAAGCAAAACGTCATCATATAGTTTTTCGACAAATCACAATGATGTTACAAAATATTTCAGCACAACATCATCACATAGTTTTTTGACAAATCATAATGATGTTACAAAATATTCCAGCACAACGTCATCACATAGTTTGTCGACAAAACATAATGGCATTACAAAACACTCAGCACAAACATATTTCGACAAGACAAGCCATTCCAGTTGCTACTACCTCAACGCCCGCCATGTCGACCTCCACGATACTCGCCTTGAGTGTGTCAGTCGGATGGGGTCCCCTCGGCGCCGTCCACACTACTGACCTCTCCTTCATCCCGTGCATTTCTCATAGGGCATTTCTTGAAGGTATGCCCAGACTCCCTACAAATTGAGCACTTCTTCGTATAACACACCGCTTCTGCTTCGTCCATGTCATTCCTAGTATGTCGTACCTACCACCGGTCAACCTTTCCCTTCAACTTAGCAATGTTCGCGGCCCAAATCAGTTGCTCCCAGGTAGGATGGCCAGTGAAATGGCCAACCACGCTGTAACCATACAACTCTGCATTCCAGGTCTGCATCACCTCTTCCTTGCCAAAATATTCAGAAAGGTACTGACTGGAATGCTGCTCCACCGTCGAATATGCGGGCATGACATGTGAGCATGCCCTATGTAGAAGAAGATACTTGTTACAGGTGCATACGCAACTAGCGCGGTGTAGCGTGAACTCGTGGATGATCCTCTCGTGGTTCGTCCCGTGGCGTCCTTTCTCCCTGCACAGTATCTCGAAGCGAAGCTCCCTTGTGTCCATCTTGATTGCCCGGTGCATCTCACCCTTCTTGCTCTTCTCTTCCATATACTTGGTGATCATGGTGGAGTACAGTACTCTGTCATTTGACATGGAGAGTGATGCATTGTTGCTTCGATCAACAAAGTACTTTGTGGTATCGCGAAGAATTGCCTTCATAATAACAACCAAAGAGAGGCACCTAGCGCCGCGCGTGACCCAATTGTACACCTCAGCTAGATTGGTTGTTATGATACCATATCGAGTACCATCTTTATCATGTAGCAATGACCACTTTCTCCTTAGGCTCGTGCTCAATCCAGTCCGAGAAGCATTTCACCTGCACCCCCGTCTTTCTCCTCACACCAGGACTATCTGTGGGTAACTATGGCAATGCCTAGTGGTCCTGGTCAACGCTTGTAGCGCACTTTTTTGCTGCCTCCCTTCTGTGAGCCTCAGCCCGCTCATCCAGAATCTTTCAGAGTGTATCTAACTTTCTCTTTTGGTTCTAGTTGCACAGCTACTTGAACAGGTTTATCAAGTCTTTGTTGTGGAACTACTTATAGAAGTTTGCACCCAAGTGCCTCATGCACCACTTGCTCTGCAGATCCACCCACGAAAGTGGCTCGTTCTCCCCTTGTTGTAGTTGAGTTAATGCACTCAACAGGCCCACACATCGATCATGTACGACACATACATTAGGACGGCCTTGTACAACAGAAATCTTCACGTTCCTCAGAAATGAAAACCAAATGTTTGTGTTCTCGCTTTCAATGAATGCGAAGGCCACAGGAGAATCTGAGTGTTCCCGTCCGTCGCTATTGTAGTAAGTATCTGCCTTGCTAGTCAGAAATATGTTATCCACGCATAAGATTAGACGACAATGCTGGAATACATTGATGTATGGACCAAAGGCGAAGAATGCTCGCTTCAATACCCTCTTCTCTTCCAACCGCGGATGTGTGTCATCTTGAATGTCGACATGAGTGCAGGAATTTCTGTCTTATATGACTCGGAGTTGGCCAAGTAGGTTGTGGTAGGAGTCCTCGAACGTACCAAACCTCGATTCCAACACATTCTTGTGAGAACCCAAATATGCAAATTTGGACTCTCTGTGTATAATGCACTATCCAGGATCACGCTAGTGTACACAGTGTCAACATAGATGAATATCATTTCACACGCACTGGAAGTCTTGTCTTAGTCAATTAAAGACTTAAATTTGTGCGCCATTGAACCGAGCCATTCGTACAACCACATGCCTGATGAGACGGGCCTAACTTAGTAAGTTATAGATTCTTGACATTAACTACTCAGGTAGTAGGTTAGGCTGTGTTGAAATGGGTGGAGATGTATACTACCAGGTAGTTGCATCGTGGGACGTTCGCCGCTTCCCTGTCCAACGGTGTGTGTCGTACCAATCACTGTATATAGGTTGGTGTGGCGGTAAAGCACATCGGGAGTATCAATGTTTGAGATGAAGTTTCAGAAAAGTTTTATTATGATTAGTGCTGGCTACACTGATCGTATCGTGTGGGTAAAGTGTACAACCTCTACAGAGTGTTAACCAATCTATTCGAATAGCCGCGTCAGCGGTCATGGACGTGCTCGGGGATTTCACACGAGCGGTAGATTTTCATAAAACCTTGGGAAGAGACAGCTGTGTGATATAAGTCATATGACTGTGTGAATTAAACTGATTTAGTTTTGTGTTCTTTGTGAAAACAAACTGTTAAATTATTATTGTCTATTTGTTTTAAGTTAATTTCAATTTATTACTTGTATTCAATTGCAAATCTTATATTTCTGCAAAAGAACCATATAAGCCATTTCCTTTGGAATAAGCCTACATCTATAAATTGCATTCTGTGGTATGTCTTGCGAGTATGATTGGGTACTCATGCTTGCTGCAAACAAATCTACAGAAGAGGAGGAGTCATCGCCTGTTTTCGAGGAGGAGTTCGTTGAAGGTCCTAATCATTAAGGTCGTTATCCCAGTCGGTTGCCTGTGGCGAATTGATGGGATTCGCTGGAGTTTATTTTGTTCCGCTACTGATTCTTTATTATTAGCCCTCTGTGGCTTAATAAATGTAAACCCGATCATAAGGTCAAAACTATTATTTGTTATTCAAATTACTCTTTTATGCTAATTATCGTTTGTGTAGATCGATATTCATCTATGTTACCATTGTGTGCACTAGTATGATCCTGGACTAGTGCAAAATACACAGAGGGTCCAGAATTGCATTTTTGGGTCCTGACATGCCTAAGAGCCCCTACAGCTCATATTGCACACAAAAAAACGAAAGGCGAACCTAATACACAATCTAACATCTAAAAGATAGCACTCCTAATCTTAAGCTGATGTGGCTCTCACATTGAGCCTCAACTAACTGTGAGGACCCGGGGTATTTAACTCGTAATACTTAACCTCCAAATGGTTCTAGTATTACCAATCAAATATCCTAAGCCTCGGTGGACATGTACTTCTCAGAAATGCAGTACACATACACCTTTACAAAATCATGCATCATTTTCATACAAACTTACAGTACCAAGTCTAGCAAAAGACATACATCATATAGAGTTATTACACAAGGTCCGATCGGCCAAATAACTCTAACAACAAGATGACAGTGAAAGCAAAAGTGCCATAAGATGGCGATAAAAAAAGCCAATCGGTTTGCCAACTTCCTACAAGGCAACCAACCGGGCCGCCAAGCTAGTCGTCCAGCGCGAAGTCTGTCTCACAAAAGCTAACCCCTTGGGGGTCAACTTTCTCTGCAATAATAAAGCACTACAACTGAGTACAAAAACGTACTCGCAAGACTTACGAGTAACAAGCCTATACATAGCTACATGCAAGCTGAAACAAAGGAGATGGTCATATGGTTCATTAGACGCATAAAGCAATTTTCATTTGCAATAATGTAATATATTGAAGGCAATTTGTCAAATCTGTGAAATAACAGTGAGACAACAATAAGTAACAAGAAATAACAACCTAGAAGTGACTAACACAATAGCCAGCACAACATAGCACAAATTCCCCATTCGTATCACCCAATTCAAGTTTTAGTGAAAAAGTTATAGTCTAATTCTTGCACGACCTTACCAAACATGTCCATAACCTAGGACGAGGCTATTTGAATAGATTTAACCATGCAGGGGTATACCAATATACCCACATGTCAAACTGCCTTTTTGCCACAAGATTAAGCACACTACCAAAGGTATGCCGGCACGGCTAAGTCCTATGAGACAGTTCCAATCTTGTGTATTAACTACGAGTCGCCCGTATGGATAGACACTCATACGTTGCATCAGAGTCATTGTAAAGCCGGGAGTCAACTACCCATATAGAGTAAAGCAACCTGAACAACTACAATACCCCTCGGTGTGGAGAACCTAGAAAGGATTCCACTCCCGTGCACCCAACACATAAACACCATCCTCATTTTACCACAACACAACACACACACACACCCATCCTCCTACGACTCGGAGCCAACACACGCCAAAGTACTAAGTCAAGAGAGGTCTCATATCCCTCTCATGTGGTTAGCACGCAAAAGTGCTTGGAGCAGTGACACAAGTAATTCGGTCCTTGATGACTCAGGCACCAACCATTCACACCTAAAAGCACACCATCTTACCATTGTCTCTAAGTCTAAAATATTTTATTTTTAATTTTTGTTTCTCAAAGTAATATAGCACAAGGTGCTGGACATAAATTCATAATAAGTTTTTGTGTGATCAAAGTTATCGACTAAGTCGATAACCGTCAAATTCTACCGTTTTAAGCATTTCTAAGCGACAACAACTCGTAGACTACAAACTAAGTGATAAGGGCTCATCCAATGAACTCTAAATCACAGAGGACATAATCCTAGGCTTAGTAGTAGAGGATGAACATTTATTGATAGATTATGCATCTAGAGGATCAACTAATCGAACAATAGTTTAACAACAAAATAGAGCATGCATACATAGACTTTGCAAACAAGATATTAGACTTTGAAAATAGTAGGAGCAACATGATCAAATAAAATTGGAACATCTTCTTGCCTTACTGGAGATAACAATCTTGCTGCAGAGGATCACTCTCGTACTCAACAAATTCTTCGGAGCCTATCGCAAGAATGAGAAAATCCAATAAAAACGATGAACACCGGAAATGCTCAAAATCCAAGGTCAACCAAAATCCATGAAATTTACACAGCAGGTAGAGCAAGATTTTAGATGAATTTAGCAACAAGAAACAATCAATTTGGATCAAGAATACAAAAGTTATAGCCTAAACAATTTCAATCGGCTGGAAAATCCAATTTAATAGCTTTCTGTTACTATTCATCGCACAAATTTCCAGAAGGTTTGTAAATATTAAAATTTTATGGTAGGCAGAGCATGACATTCTAAGAGCGACAAAATTTGGTTCACTTCATTTGGAGTTGAAATGAATTTCTTATGATTTTTCCAAGTAATCAAACTAGTGCATAACATTTTTCAGAGGCAAAGACATATTTAAAACCTATTCCACACTAAAGCATATTAACAGAGGAATCTAGCACATTTTAGTTGACTAAATGTGGAGTTATAGAGAATTACTTATGCATTTTATAAGTTTAAAGGAATTTCTAGAGCAACAATTAATGCTAAACAAGATAATACAACCTACACAATTTCTCTGGTATCGAACAGGGTTCAACCACATTTTCAGATTAAATTTCAATTAAATAGGGATTTAAGAAAAATTGAACCATCTGAAAAGGAGTTAAAATGAAATACTTACACACTTTTGAAAATTAAAGCAATTTACAATTCACAAATAAAAGACTGCTGGCTTTTCTTATTAACCAAAGACGTGGAAACACATGGGCCGTGGAGATTGAATCGGACGGCCCAAGCAACGAGGGCGAATAGCCACGCGAAGGGCTCAGAGATCCAGCCGTTAGATCTAAATCGGACGGCTCAAAAGAAAGGAGAGGTTCGGACAGTCCGAACGTTCCACGAGATCTGGAGCGTAGATCTAAAGATGGACGACCCACGATCACCTAAGTGCTATGCACGCACGCACAAGGGTTTAACTGCGCGGGCCCACATGACAGTGGTCGTAGCCCAGAGGGGGGTGGTCTTTGCAAAAAGGACCACGGGGTGGTCTTTGCAAAAAGGGTTACGAGAGGTCGTCTTTACAAAAATGACCACAGGGTGATATTTGCAAAAAGACATAGAGGGCGGTCTTTGGGGAGGTCTTAGGGGTGGTATTTTCAAAACTAAGGGGGGGGGTGGTCCGCAAGAGGGGGAGGTCCTGAACGGTCAAGATCTACCCTGGGGAGGTCGTAGCTTACGACAACAGGATTTCAAGTACCACATGGTTTTGCTCGCTGGCTCGCCGCCGGCGACTCCGGTCACGGCGGCGCAAACCAAAGGTAGAAAAGGGTTCACAATAGCATTGCGCACACCCTGAGGGTACTTTCAACGTCTGAACCGGCCTAAAACGACGGCGAGCCGGAAAGTGGCGGTGGTGCTAAGCACGGCCAAAAGTGAAAAACGACAACGAGCTCCGCATCGTCTAAAGTAGCGAGTGCCCAAGCATCTAGGGACTACAAGGAAGCTACCTGAGCATAGAGGAGGTTCAAAGGTGGTCGGGGAGCTCTGGCGACGACGACCGGCGCCGGCGCTGAGGAAGACAACGCGGAGAAAGTGGCCTGAGCAAAACGAAGGTAAAAGAAAGGTAAGGACAACTCCAATAGGTCTCATAGATGGTCTATGTCAGAACCCGGGATTACCATCCCAGATCCTCTGTGCATTTCTGAACTAGTCCCATGATCAGTCGCTAGTTCACACAGTAAACAAATATGGTAACAAATTCATATCACAACTTTATTAATAATCAACAGAGTTTATTACAAAAGAGGCTTACAAGCCAACAATAAAGAACACAGCAGAAGACGAATAAGTAGTAGAGTCCAGCAATCTGCCACAGGCAATCGACTGGGGTAGCGGCCTAGTCGTCGAGATCCACACGGGTAGCAAAGTCCTTCTCCTCTGAAATTGGTTTGCATAAAGCAAGTATGAGCACAACTACGTGCTCGCAAGTTACACCGTTAAGTAATGAGAATGACATGCATATATGGATGTAACAAAGGATGGCTTATTGGTTTATTTGCATAAAGCGGCATTTCCTTTAAATACTGGTACTAAGTTCCAAAGCAGTTATTTTATAACTAAAATTCTTTTTTACAAATTCTCAATTTTATAGTCAGATAACATTCACACATGAATGGTGAAGGATACCCTCCTATCACATGGCTTCCTCGCCAATTCCCATTTGGATAAACCAATTTTAAAGAAGTCTTTTGAGACAAAACCAAAGTCTAACTTTGAGTAGTTACGCTAGCATGTCCATGATGTGGACACGGCTATTCGAATAGTTTTACACTCTGCAGAGGTTGTGCGGCTTTACCCACAAGAGATAATCAACTTTAATGTCCGTCGACACACTTCCGAAGGTGTGCGACTAAGTGATTATCACGAGGCCTTTACAATGTTCTGTCTTAATGTATTTATGCCCGCTAAGGTTTCGCTACCATTGACTAACCATCCTCGGAAGCCCCTTTGCGCCGGATGGGTCTCACTGTCGACCAACACCCATACCAACAACACAAAGACAAATGACACTAAGACATCACAAATTATTTAGCCAAGTCCCGCCCACACAGACATGTGGTGGTACTGGTAAGGCGAGCATCATGCGCTCAAGACCGGTTCTTAATCGACTTGGCGACTTTCCATAAAACCCATGGGCCTTAACCCTAACTGATTAAGCCTGCATAAACTCGCACCCACCAATCATCCATTTCGCCAAGTCCAAACCCATTTTTACTTTACTTTTCAAGTCATTTGTAAAACTCCCATGACACACCAATGCCAAGGGTACAATTTAAACAATAATTGATTGTTGGCTGAAATTCCCCAAATCAGATAAGTTTGGTCTGTAAGTATGGCTAAGCAATACGTTTAAATGATCCTAGTTCATACTATCGTATCAACCAGGTTTTATCTAGGGTGTCAATGTGTTTGATTCAATATCAACATGGGTCATACAACGGATTTAGGTATAACTATGAATTGAAAAATAGGAATTTATATTACTAATAATAAATAAGCATGCAGTAATAATTTAAAAACAGAATATAAATAATTTAAAATAATTGGATCAATATGATCAAGGGTATAACTTGCCTTGCTTAATGAGGTGACGTTGTTTTTCTTAACAGATCACCTTCACAGAACGTTTGGTGTTGAGGTGACGTTGTTTTTCTTAACAGGTCACCTAGTACTCACAAGTACTATCTTCAGGTAGTCCAAGTGTACGATTACGATGATCATACAGTCAAAATCAATCCTCTTCTGTTGCTCTTCAATCGGCGTCGAAATCTGATTCTCCGAAGTCGTCGAAATCTAATCGCGAAATAAGCCAAATTCAAACCAAATTCAAATAAATTCAAAAAGACAGATCAAATTAACTCCAAATAGAAATATTTTGGTTTCAATAGCTAGATAATGATTTTATAAAGATTTTGCAACTTGAACCACCCCAATCGGAGTTTGGATGCAAAAGATATGAGCTTCGGAAGATCGGAAATACATGGAATGATAAATTAGGGTTTAAAGGGATTATTGGTCAAATGAACCCAAAATCAAATGATTTTGGTTTAGATAGCTAGATCTTGATTTTATATGAATTTAGTAATTTGAATCGACAAAATCGGAGTTCGTATGAGGGAGAACGAACCCCGGGAAGTTTTAAATCTGAAAAAAACCCTAAAATCAGATTTTCTTGATTTTCTTGAATTATTTTTTCTAAAGAAAAAGGCTTTTATTGCGCAATGATGATGTCAGCAAGGGAATTTGATTTTTCCGGCCGATTTATTTTCCTAAAGGAAAATATTTGACTCACTGACATGTGGGCCCCCAAGTCAATGGACTGGGTCCATGGGTGGTCAAAGGTTCACGGTGGACCCGGCGTATGCTACAGTGTAGCGTGCGGGTGTGCTGGCGGTGTGAGGTGGTGTGGCGCCACGTGTGTGGCCACGTGGGGCTCTGACGCTCGCGTGGCGATGACATGGCGAGGAGGTGGCGGGCCACGTCGGCACGAATGCACGGCGGAAGGGTCACCGGCGATGACGTTAAGCGGCGGCGGCGCGAGGTCGTTGACGAAGAAGGGACTCCGGTGGTGCTCGGGCGAAGTGGAGGCGAGCACCAGGTAGGCGGCGGCGTGGCGATGCCGATGACGTGGTCGGAGTGAACGCGGCGGCACTGGCGGCGGAGCTAGAGGCGGCGGAGGGCATGCAGCCGCCGGTGATAAAAACTTGAAATCCGGCGACTAGAGGGGAGGAGAGGAGGGGTGAATGGTGGTGACGGGGTGAGGAGGACAATGCGCACCCGAGGCTCCCTTAAATAGGGCCGGGGCACGGCCGGAGAAGGGAAATCGGGCGCGGGGATTGCGGCGGCGAATTTTGGATCCCGCGATTTCGCGAGACGGCGGGCAACGGCCGGGAATGGGCGCGGCGTGATTAGGGGCTCTGATGCGCACGTCCGCGAGAGGAAAGGGGGCGAGATTCACGGGCTTGAGGGAGCTGGGCGCGTGCGGCAATGGCGGCGGGATGAGTGCGTCCGAGTGGAGAAGAAGACGGGGAGGAAGAAGGGTGCGGGACGGTCGGATCGTGATCCGAAGGGAGTGGAGAAGGTGGTGGCGTGGGGCTTTCCTAGCCGTCCGATGGGAATCGGGCGGTGAGGAGGTGAGAGAGAGGGAGCGGCGGGAGGAGTGGGCCAAGTGGGCCGGAGGCGCGGAGGAAGTGGGCCGGACCAAGTAGGTTTCGGCCCAAAACATATTAGGGATTTTTAATTGATTTTCTAATTGATTTAATTCCAGAAATTAAAAAGGGCTTTAGAAAATAGCAAAATAACTCCAAAAATTCTAGGAAAATTCACAAAAATTCCTAGAGGCATTTTGGACTTAATTAAAATAGTTCCAACTTA
This sequence comes from Ampelocalamus luodianensis, assembly GCA_036346255.1. Classification (NCBI taxonomy): domain Eukaryota; kingdom Viridiplantae; phylum Streptophyta; class Magnoliopsida; order Poales; family Poaceae; genus Ampelocalamus; species Ampelocalamus luodianensis. The sequence goes on from CM070628.1 coordinate 12,957,967, forward strand.
TAATTGGTTATAGTTTTTGCACATAAATTGTTTTGGCTTTAAATTACTTAGGAAAAAGCTTTTAAAAACCTCAGAAAATCAAAGGAATTAATTAAATTTTTATTTTTCAGATCAAACCAACTGAAATTTCAAGGACTTCAAATAAATTTTAAATTTTGGACTTTTAAAACTTCAGAAATTCAAATAAAGCAATCAAACTCTGGCAAATTATCAGAAAATCCAATAAACAATAACTTTATTTTATTTTTATTTTGGTAACATAACCTTGGGATGTTACAGTCTATGAGCAATTAATTGAAGAGAGGAGGTCCTTATCAGAGTTGAGGACGAAGGGGATGAACTTCGGCCACAACGAAACAAAACCCAATTTTGGTGATTCCTACGAAGGTAATCCAAAAATTAATTAGGGGAAAGGATTGAGGTGATGAGAGGAGCAAAGCGACACGAAAATATGGGTAAAATAACCACTAGAGCGCTGGCACCGAAGGAGGTCCTCCACGGCCAACAATGGCGGCAAATGTGTTCTCTGAGGTTTGAGCTCAAAGAACAGAGAGGAAGCTAAGCGAGCCAAAGTGGTGCTGGAAAAGAAACAGAGAGGGAGGTCTAGGGCTATTTATAGACGGAGAGCAACGGGCAACGTGAACACGAAGCTCAAAGGTGAACTCGGTTCACACACTGCCGAGGACAAGCTGAGGACAACTGGACACTGAGGCGAAACACAAAAGGTGAAGAAAACAAGGGCTAGGAGCAGCTCTCCCCCATGCCCTGTTCTGTCACCCACGTTCGAGGAAGAAGAAGATAACCAGGACCTTGAGGGCCCACCTGTCATTGAGAGAACCAAGGTGGTTTGGTCAAAAGAATAGAAAGGGTTAGGTTCAGTCAAGAGATTGAGTCGGAAGTCTTGGCGTTTGGATCTGAAATGGATGACTCGGATTAAAGGTAACGTTCGGACAGTCCAAACGTTCAAATCAATCCTGGCGGTCCGATAAAAAACGAATGGCTCAGATTGAAGTGCACTTTCGGACGGTCCGAACGTTCACTCATATTAGGACGGTCCAAAAGAAATCCAACGGCTGAAAAGGAAAGCGCCCTTTGGACCGAGCCCGAGTGCGTTTAAGTGGTTGGGCTCAACCACGAGCCCGGGTCTGACTCAGACCCAAACAGCACTTTGACTAAGGTTTGAATTTGGAGCTGAAACCTTGAGGAATTTTTAAATGGAGCTACACAACTCCAAAAATTCCAAATTTTTTACAAGAGGTTCCCAACTCCAGGATTAACCTTGTATAAAATGTTCAGAGGTTTTTATGCAAAGCATTTTTCTTCAAAAATTTCTTAAGGTACAGATCTAGGGTTTGACCAAGAGTTAAACTGGTTTGACTGGCCTCTTAAAATATTCAAACAATTTCTAAAAATTGTGAAATTTTTCAAAGGAGCCACACAGCATCCCTAGAACCAAGGAAAATTATTTCCAGAAGATGATCACAAGATTATCCAGAAAAGTTTTCAAAGGGCCAAGACTTAGGTTAAAAGAGGCTTGTGATTTTGAATTTCCATAATTCCTTTACAAGAATTCTCAGAAAATTCACACAACAACCAAATGCAAGAAAAGTTTTAATTTCTTCACATTTTCTTACATTTGAAACACAAGCCAAGACTTAGGATGTTATACTGACTAAGCCTAACTCTCAGCTGCCTCACTCACTGAGGTAACCTCCACAACCATGATGGCGCTCTTCGTGAATTGATCCTCATGACTTGGAATTAGCACAGCAGGAACAGATGGCTCGGGTGTAGGCACAACCAGCTCCTAGGCGTACAATGTGGATGATATGCTCTAGAGGCAATCATAGAGATGATTGTATCACGTCTATGCTTGTGAGTTATAGAATAAATGCTATTATGTTCCTTGAATGAATTATCAGTTATAAAAATTAACAAGTATGCGACTTGTTGGTGAAGCTCTTTAACTTATATGATGTCATTCTAAATGTATCTCTGGTCGGATGTCACTAGTCAGAACACTAGTGACTTATCGACCAGCACATCTATTGATTGATGACCATGTTTCACCAGTCATGGATATGGGGATATCGAATCAATAATGTGAACACATGTCAGAGAAGATAGTGTTGGATTGACCCACCTTGAGACACTATTGAGATTGTTATGATTTTATGTGTCATCAGTTGGTCTCAAGAATGATGATGTATAATCCTTAGACCTGAGATCAGCATGGTTACCTATATGTGTAATAGTACACTTAGGGGTTGCCAAACGCTACTCCGTAACTAAGTAGTTATAAAGGTAGCTTTCGGGTATGCTATGAAACATGTGGAGGGATATGACTGGTCGGATATAGGATTTGCCACTTCTAACATAACATAAGAGATATCTCTGGGCCCCTCGATGTGGTTAGATAAAGAAAGTGTATGGCCATGCCACTAGTGGTCGAAGAGTCGACCATATAAAGTTATCTGTCACTTGATCGAGAAAGTATTGAATAGTCTGTGGATGACATAATATTTCACCTAAAGTTCAACCAGATATCGTGAGGCAAAGGAAGAATACACAGGCAGGTCATTCAGTTCGACCAGATAAGGACTGGTTGTATGGAGAAATGAGCTGATCGTAGACTAGTTGAACATAATCACTAACTAGTCGTAAGGAGTTACGAACTGGTCATGACTAAATGTAAACTGGTCGTATAATGATATGAGCTGGTCGTAAGTGATCAGGACCTAGTCGTCGATCATATTGCATTAAGGTTTGTCCGATATAATTTGTGTGTATTCAAGAATCGTTATGTTCTACTAGGAACCGCTAACGACTCGTGGTCAGAAAAGAGTTTTCGAGTCACAACCAATTACGCATGAACCTACAGGGTCACACACTTAACGGGTTAGAACAATCGAGTTCGGATAGGATCCATCATGGGCTCTATATAAGGGGAGGCATAATGCTATTGGGACAGGCGACAGACATCGTGAGTTGCTCCACCGAAACCCTAGCCACCATCTTCTGGAGAGCCCTACCGTGCGAGTTGGTGCTAGCACACCGGTGTACGATGTTCCAACACTGGACGTGTGGATACCGTAGAGGCGCTACTGCGGTTACTATTGTGCTGACTGAGGACAATCCTCAACCTAAACAAGGAACGCGATTGGTTGCTGGAGGAGACGATCGACACTGAGGACGTCGGACGATCAACTACGACCATTGTCGGGACCCAAAAATGCAGTTCTGGAACCCTCTGTATATAATGCACTAGTCCGGGATCACGCTAGTGCACACAGTGTCAACATAGGTGAATATCAATCCACACAAGCGAATAGATAAAGTAAACGATTAGTTTGAATAACAAATAAGGGTTTTGACCTTATGGTCGAGTTTACACTTATTGAGCCACGCAGTGCTAACAGACAATAAAATAGCAGCGGAACAGAAATAACTTCAGCGTAGATCCCATCAATTCACCACAGGCAACCAACTGGGATCTAGACCTTAACGATCAACAACCTTCGGCGAACTCCTATTCGAAAGCAGGCGTAGACTCCTCTTCTTCTGTAGGTTTGGGCGCAAGTTTTACAATAAGCGTGAGTACACAACCGTACTCGCAAATCATACCACAGAATGTAATTTATAGATGCAGGCTTATTCCAAAAGAAAAGGTTTCTGTGGTTCTTTTGTATGAAAGCAATATTTGTAATTGAATATCAATAATAGATTGAAAGCATAATTCAAAAACAAATAGACAATATTAATTTAACAGTTATTTTCATAAAGACACAAAGCTAAACAGATTATTTCACATAGCCATATAACTTAGATCACAAAGCTCCCATCCCAAATATTTTATGAAAACTACCCCTCGTGTGAAATCCCCGAGCATGTCCATGACCGCGGACGCGGCTATTCGAATAGATTGATTTAACACTATGCAGAGTTTGTACACTTTACCCACAAGATACAACCAGTGTAGCTAGCACCAATTGTACCAAAATAGTTCAAAAACTTCATCTCAAACATTGACATTCCCAATGTGCTTTCCCGCCAGACCAGCTCACAAAGAATGCTAGTCTTACACACATTGTTGGACAGGGATGCGACGAACCGTCCCGCGATGCAACTACCAGGTAGTCACACCTCCACCCCGTCACACAGCCTAACCTATCCACCTGAACATCAATGCCGAGAATCCATAACCTACTATGTTAGGCCCGTCCCATCAGGCATGTGGTCGTACAGTAAGGCTCAGTTCAATAGCGCACAAAGTTAAGTCCTTAATTGACCAAGGCAAGACTTCCATTTTCTAACTATGCCACAAAGATTATCATTCTCATGCACACAGTCCACCATGTCACACAGTATCCACCACTTGCCTCAGTCTAAATCCTTTACAACCCAGTTGGTTTTAGTGCAACACATGCTATCACGAAGTAATAACACATAGCACACAATTTTACACGAAGTTCCATAGTCACTTAGTCAAACTTAATATTTGCAACTCAAATGCGATGTGAGACTCGTAGCATGGCTAAGCAATTGTACTCGTGTCTAACCAACCAACGTTAGTCCTACAATATTACCAACTAATAAACCAATCTAGGGTGACAAGGAAATATGACATACAAAGCCAAGGTGTTGTAACAGATTGGATAATAACTATACCCGAAAGCAATTAAATAAATAATTAAAGTAGAATGCAAAACGTGAAACAAAGCAGTTTGAAAACTGGGTTCAAGATGATCAAAGGTATGACTTCCCTTGGAAAAGGTCTAGGTATTGATCTTGATCTTGAGGTGCTCCTTCTTCTCCAAAATTCCCCGACGTATCGACGTCTACTCGTAAACGAGATAAATAAACAAAACAAGTAAATAACAGAGGCAAAACAAGCTCTAAAAATTAAATAAAAATCTCATATAAATAGAGCTTGAATTTAGATAAATTTTGGAATTTGAATGGACTCAATCGGAGTTCGGATGCAAAAGTTATGGGCTCTCGAAGTTTCAATCTAAAAGAAACCCTAATTTTGGATTTTCTTGAATTTCCGAATTATTTCTTAACAGAAAAATCGGATTATTGCGCAAGCATGACGTCAGCGTAGGAATTTCGGAAATTAAAAGAAATAAAAAGAAATTACCGACATGTGGGACCCACATGTCAGTGAGACGGCTCACGGTAGACTAAGTCTACCGAGCCTCGCGATCTGGAGACCGGTGGACTGCCACGTGGATCCGATCTGGACCAACCCCGGCGCGACACGTCAGTGGCGGCTGCTGACCAGGACGTTGACTCGGGTGCACACGCGCAAGCTGACGAGGACGCCACGCGAGACGACACGTCGGCGCGGGACCTGATGTGGCGAGCCACATGGACGGCCACGTCAGCTCGGCGGCGAAGTGGCTCGGGAACCAACGACAACGGTGAACGGCGGCTCACCGGTGAGGGTGGGTGCTACCAGCGTGTAGCTGAGGTTATTGCGAACCTCTGGGTGCAACTCCGGGTGCTCGGGATGGACGGTGGCAACCGGCGGCGAGAGTTGAGCGGCGGAGAGGGTTCGACTTTTGTCGGACGGAGGCTCCGGTGAGGTCTAGGCGACGGCGAAGGCTCTTGGAGGTAGCCTGGGTGATAGTGATGACGGTGGTGCAGACCACGAGGGCAGGGCCACGTCGACGGCGGCTTAATTCAAAGAAAACACCAGCGGCGACAAAAACCTAAAACTCGAGTTGCGGCGGCGCTAGGGCCCGAGCGGTGCAATAGGTTGAGGGGTTCTGGTGCGGACGTCAATGCGATCCCGACGGTGCCTTTTATAGGGGCCGGGAGGGGCTAGGCGACGTATTGGCGGCGGAGACCTAAACGAGTCCGAAACGATCTCGCGATAAAACGGAGATAGAAACGAATCCGGGATTTGATTTTTATCTCAAAAGTTGCGGGGAGGTTGGGGATAAGATTTGGCGCGTTTTCTAGAAGGGGGTTTAGTTGGAAACGACGCGTTGTTGTACGGGGCTTTGAAGCTCAGCAATGGCGGACGGGCACGGTCGCGTGCGGAGACGAAGCCGGGTGCGAGGAGGACGACGAGGGCGTGGGGCCCACGCGTCAGCGGGCGTGAGCAGGCACGCGCGGGAGCCGGGCCTCGCGCGGAGCTAGGCTGGAACAGAGAGGTAATGGGCCGTAGGAAAGGAATTCGGCCCGAAGCTCATTCTGAGATTTTAAATAGCTTTTCTATTTTAGAAAATACCAGAAATTCAAATAAGCAATAGAAAATAGCAAATGAGCTCAGAAAAATTCTAGAATAATCTAGAAAATATATCTGAGCACATAGAACCCAAATAAAATAGTTTTGACTGTTGTTCATGTTGGGATTATTCACATTAAATGTTTTTGATTGTAAAGTCCAATATTAAACTTTTGAATCAAATTCAAATAAATCCAAATGGTGACTTTTCTCCCTACTAACTATTCAAAAGATTTTTAAACTCAGAAATTTGGGATGTTACAACCATTACATCGACGTGCTTGACGTTGGATCAGGTTGCTCCAACTCTTCTTTCACTACACTGTGCGTCTAGTGGTAACGATCTATGATCTCTTACTTGCATGACTTCCTAGTTTACGTGGTAGAATTTTTGAATTACAAGCTAGTGTAGCATGCCCGTATCAATTCATACAAAGCTTACTGCAGCTCTGCAATCCTCTTGGCTAGCGAGGGCGAGGTGTGTAGGGACTGCACTGGTGCACAAAGGCTGCAAACATTAGAGTTCAAATAACACAGGTGCTTCCGAGGCATGAAGAATCGTTGTGTTAAAAATTGTAGCTTTTCTTAATTATTTCTAATTTATCTAAATTGTTTGAGATGTTGTCTGTAATACGAATGATTTGTTTTTTTTTTTTTGCTAGTGTTAACCTTTGCTTTTTTCCACTGAATAATATTTTACCAATTCTGAACACCCATGTGGAAATTAATCCTGGGTCCACCGCCGAACTACACTGGATCTCAGTTGATCTTCTTATTGAAGTCTCATGTGGGGTATGCTGCGTCGGGCCAAATTTGTGTGAGACGTTAGACCATCACTCCATGCTAAATGGAGGCTTTTTTGAGGCGCAGCGAGCTGGCCCACGTCGACAAGATTTTCCTAGCCAACGGATCTTCGCTCCACTTGTCCGCGTCCGTCAGATCGCATCGGCTTTGCGTTCGCATGCGTTACCTCCGCCTCGACGCTTCTACTTGCGCGCATAGAGGAAAGGGGATCGGGCGGCCTGCTCCAATGCATCTTCTCAAGCATCGCTTCTCCACCGCAGGCTCAGCTCCCCTCCTCCTTCCGTCGCAGGCCTGCCGCTGCCGCTCCGTCCTCCTCCACGGCAAGTCCTCCTCCTTCACCATCTCCACATCCTTCTTCTTCTCCACGGCAAGTCCACTCTCCGCTCCGCGTGACTACTTCCCGCCTCCGCATCCTTCTCCCACACCCTTCCCTGTGCCCTTCTTCCTCATCCCCTCCACCCCATCCACTCCTTGCCGGCGCGACGAGGAGGAGGTGTTCTCGATGAAGTAGAGGGCTGAGGCGAGCTTGCCATTCCCCATCGGCAAGAGCCGCATCAACCACCTCTCGCTGTCGAGTGAGAGGTGCCTGCCCCCTCGCCATCCTACAGACCATCGGCGTCCTTCTCCGTGCGATGCAAGCTACAGGCCAAGCAAAGAGAGAGAGGAGTACAGGGGTGGTGGTTTTGAGGGGGTGTTCTTCCATCGACCCAGGAAACTTCAAGTGTATGGCACCAGCATAGATCAAAGTAAAAACAGAAAAAAAGGATGAGGTTTTTATTGCTTTTACCAATCTTCTCCTACTTGTGCGAATTATTCTTGGATCTTCTTGTTTGGTTGGGTTCTTGCCTTCTTGGTGGTTTGGTGGGGGGTTGCTTGATCCGGTGGGTTTCTTGAAATTCACACGAATTGAGCTCCTTTCTTAGGTGCAGTTCGGATTACGTTGGGTTTCTGGTGAGTGGGTTGGGGTTTTGCTCCCGGATTTGTGCTTCGAGCTGCGAGCTTGTGTCTCTTGGGTTTGAATTCCATAGAACACTTGCCATTTCAGCGAAAGATGTACACGTGGACACCACGTCATCCAAAACCACCAATGAAACTAGCATAGGATGTAACTTGATCTAGTATTGAAAGTTCGAGGGTGTAAACTGAACGGTTTTGTAGTTTAGGGTGTTTTTTGGACTCTCGTCAAAGTTCAAGGGTGTAAAATGGACTTATTCCTAAATTTTATAATATTCTCAGATGTTTGTGATAGTATCTTCGATTTGATTGGAGTCATGATGCATCGTTCCGTCGTTTGCATCTTTCAGCTAAAGATTGAAGTCATCTTTCAATTTTATAGTATTCTCAGATTGTTGTTCCGCCGAATCCGTTTCTCTCTTCGCTATAGTTATCGTTTCTGTGCATCTGCTGGAAGGAGAAATTCGTCCAGCTTACATATCAGCCCATATTCCTGGGGATTCATTGTCTCGGAAGAAGAAGAATTGGTGTTCTCTCTGGGCGGAGGTCGATGGCCGAGAGAAGAGGGCATTTTACTTGCCTTATGGATGAGCTGCTATTTTGTTTTGTTACCATGGGGGTTCAGTCCTGGCAGGAAAGCCTTACTTTTGGTTGAGCTTCTCGTATTCCATATGTGCAGCAGGACAGAAGTGTTTGTTTGTAATCGTCAGGTTGGAAGTCCAGAGTTTTTCCTTTATCTGCTACCTAAAGCCTGGCCAGAAATTTGTATTTTTTTCTTTTTTTGAAAGTAACCGGCAGGAGGGTTGCCCGTTATATTAATAAAGAAGAAGCGGGAGCGAAACCGCACGGAACCAAGTTTAAAGATACATGACCTTAATTACAAAGCACTGAAAAACTCCAAAGATTTAGCCCTTGCAAGGAACCAAGCTCTTCCCTCCTCCTTGATCTTCGCGATGAGATCTAGGGGCGCGGTTGCTACGTTGTTGAAGATTCTCGCGTTGCGCTCCTTCCAAAGCTCCCAAGAAATTAGGATCATGGTCATCGGCCCGGTCTTCCTACGGGAGCCTGTCACCTTTGCCACATTTGACCACCAGTCAAGAATGTTCGTGCAAGGGGGCCAGGTGGAGGGTTGTAGGTTTTCGATTCTGATCCAGTCCGCCATGAGCTTTCAGATGCGACCAGAGAAACGGCAATGAGCGAAGAGGTGCAAGGCTGATTTCGGAGTGTGTCTGCAGAGGGGGCAAAAATGTTGATTTGGCCGAAAACCAGAATTTTGGGGCCTCTCCGAATAACCAGGCCGAAAACCATAATTTAGCCTTTTTTCCGTCTCCGAGGGAGATCCTTGTTGCCGCCGCGAAGAGGTTTCGATCCGAGTCGTGACAAGGGATTTCCATACCGACCCAGGGTTTAGTTGGGTTCTGCCATTCTTGCCAGAGCCAGCGCAGTCTTATTGCCGAGGAGGAAAGCGGTAGACTTAGGATGCCTAAGCCACCAAGATGGGTTGGCCGACACACTCTTTCCCAATTGACTTTGCACTTAGCACCCGAAAAAGTGTCATGACCCGCCCAGAGGAAGTGGTGCCTCAATTTGTCAATGGAGTAGAGAATCACTCTAGGGATTTTGAACACCGTGAGGAAGTAGATTAGGATCGAGGTGAGGACCGATTTTACTAAAATGGCCCTCCCTGCCGGAGATAGGAGGCGCCCCTGCCAGCCTACTAACCTTCCCGCCACCTTGTCGAGAAGCGGTTGAAAGTCCACTCTGCGAAGCCATCTGTAGGTGAGCGGGAGCCCCAGATACTTGATCGGGAAGGTTGATCGGATTGCCGGACAATCTTGGAGGACCGAGGAGAGGTCTAAGTTGTCACAGCTGATAGGGAGCACTGCGCTTTTCTCTAAGTTGGTGTGAAATCTGGTGGCCTTCCCAAAGCTGAGGATGATCTGGGTGGTTATGAAAATTTCGCTTGGGTTGGGATTGATGAAAATAGCCGCATCATCCGCGTAGATGGAGGTTCTGATTGTGGCGAGGCGATCGCGCAGGGGGGCGAGGAAACCCAAGTTCGTAGCCGCCTCTAGAAGTCTTTGGATGGGGGTCAATGGCCAAGATGAAGAGGAATTGTGACAGGGGGTCTCCTTGTCGCAGCCCTCGCCCGTGAATAATTGCATTGCCAGGGATGCCGTTGAGAAAGACTTTCGACGAGGCGGACCTTAAAAGGGCTGCCATCCAATTTGTCCATCTAAGGGGGAAGCCTCTCTTGTGCAGAAGATCCAGAAGGTAGTCCCAGTGGACCGAATCGAAGGCCTTGGCTATGTCAAGCTTGCGGAAAAGCGAGGGGGTTTTGGAGCGGTGTAGTCTTGTAATCAGGTTGCGAACGTAGAGGAAGTTGTCATGAATGCTTCTTGTTTTTATGAAGACGCTCTAAGATCGCGAGACCAAGCTATTGAGAAACGGGGCCAATCGGCGCGCTAGCGTTTTAGCGATCCACTTGCCGATTCCATGAATGAGGTTGATAGGTCTGTAGTCTTTTACATTGTCAGCTCCCTCCTTCTTTGGGATCAGCACAATGTTTGCTGTATTTAGGAGGTGAAGGTGCGACGTGCGAAGGGAGTGAAAGCTAAAGAAAACTGACAAGATATCATCTTTAATGACTGACCAACAAGATTTGTAGAAGTTTGTTGAGAAGCCTTTCGGCCCTGGGGCTTTGTCTCCTGGCAGTTGGTCGAGGGCTAGACGCACTTCAGATTCCGTAAAAGCGTCCTGCAGAGTGTGCATGTCTAGTGCCTGGGGTGCTGAGCCTCCCAGTTGAGGACCAAGTCGCGCAGAGCAGGTCTGGCCAGCATTTCTTGAAAGTGCTTATGAATAATGTCTTCTTTCTCTGAGTGCAAGGTCGCCCAGCCCTGACCATTTTGAGGTTTTTGGATGTGGTTTTTTCTTTTACGCCCATTTGCTTTGATATGGAAGAATTTTGTGTTTGCGTCACTTTCTCTGAGGTTGGTGATCCTGGAACACTGGCGTTTCCTGGTACGCTCAATCACTGCAAGACCCAGGGCTCTTTTCTTAAGGTTGGCCCTCAAGATCAATTCAGAAGATGACAAGTCCCTACACTCTTGGGCCACGTCGAGTCGGAGTATAAGCTCTAAAGCCATGTGGAGAAGGAGCTTAGGCCGAGGGAAGAGGGAAGAGCTCCATAGTTTGAGGGCGGCAACCGTGGACGCTAACTTGTGCTGCAGTCTGTGCATGGGTTCTATGTGCATGCAGGGTTTTGACTGTATCGAGGAAACCTGGCATCTTGATCCAGAAGTTTTCGAAGCGAAAAGTTTTGGGGCGAGCAAGTCCGGAGATGTTAGAAAGGAGAAGGGGGCAGTGGTCAGAAATCGAAGACGACAGCGCCTGAAGAATGTGATTGTCAAAAAGGGTATCCCAGCCTTCGTTAGAGAAGACTCTGTCCAGCCTGACTAGCATGGGCCTTTGACGTTCGCTGCTCCAAGTAAACTTTCTGTTTTGGAGGTGAATTTCTTTGAGCTCACAAGCGTTGAGTGTGTTGCGGAAAAGCGCCATCCGGCGTGGGTTAATATTGTTATTATTTTTGTCTTGCGCACAGTAGATGAGGTTGAAATCACCTAATACCAACCAGTTAGTGCCTGTGGAAGGTTTTAAGGAGGCTATTTCTTGAAGGAAGGCCGCCTTGTTACTACTTTGGGTTGGCCCGTAAACAATCGTGAGGCAGAAGGAAGAGATGCACTCTTTAAGTAGTATCGTTGCCGACAAGCTATAAGCCGAGTTGAGGATGTCATAAACCTCGACGACCTCAATGTTCCAGAGAAGTAGAATTCCACCCCTCGTACCCTCCGCTGGTTTTTGGGCGAAATTCCGCAAGTTGTAACCTCCTAGAGAGCAAGCAAGGCTTTGATCTACCGTTTCCAATTTTGTTTCTTGAAGGCAAACGAGGTGGCACGTGGTTGAGAACAGGGTCTCCTGGACAAGCGACTTCCTGGCCTGGTTGTTGAGGCCCCGCACGTTCCAGCAAAGGATGTTAATGTTTGGTGTAGACATTATTGTAGGATTTGTGTAGGCGGCGGCCGGTGGGGTGACCTGGTAGGCTTGGTCGGATGGGAGGGTCTGGGGTTGAGAAGTTGTTGTTGTTGGCAGAGTGTTGCTGTGAAGCGGCAGGAGGTGACAAGAGCATGCAAATCTATGGAGAGGGCAGCCATCCACATCCACCAAAGACTAACACTGGAGCACCTCCCACTGGGAGTTCCGACCTTGCGAACGGTGTGGGGCAGCGGCCGCAGAGCAGGGCTGGAAATGAAGGCGAAGCCAGGGGTGGCCGAGGGAACCATAAGGGGTAGAAAAACAACGACAGGCGGAACATTGGCAATTGAAGGAAAGAAAACATCTTGGAAATAGTAAGCGACAATGTAGCAAAAGAGGCAGGACAATGTAGAAAACACTGAAGTTGTTGTATTTTTTTTCTTAATTTGATTACTGAAAGGGGCAGCTGCCTTGCGTCTTTCCTGGAAGGTACATTTCTGAAAATTTTCTCAATAATGTCCTTCATATTGTCCAACCAATTATTTAGAGTAGAAGATTTACTGAGGCAAAATCCCTCAAATTAAAGAATTATGAAATCCTACTAGAGCTTGAAATTGTAACAGCAAATTTTAGTTTATAAAAACTTCTGATCTGATCATCTGAAGAAGAAATTAATAGGCTTCTGTGCCTTGTCGATTTCAGACCTATTCTGAATAGCGAAGTGTGTGTTCAAATGCGGCATATCGTAATTCTCACCATACCTGGACTTCTGCTAATGTTGGCTATTATCATGCAGTATGTGGACCTTCTCTGTACTTACAAAAGATTTAAAATATGTGCTTGCAAGTAGACCTGGGTACATGTAGAGGCCTTTGCTAAGCAATAATGCAGATAATTTCCATTTGCTTTCATATCTTTTGAGTAGAAGATTTACTGAGGCAAAATCCCTCGAATTAAAGAATTATGAAATCCTGAGCTTGCAATTGTAACAGCAAATTTTGGTTTATAAAAACTTCTGATCTGATCATCCGAAGAAGAAATTAATAGGCTTTTGTGTCTTGTCCATTTCAGACCTATTCTGAATAGCGAAGTGTGAGTTCAAATGCTGCATACCGTAATTCTCACCATACCTGCCCTTCTGCTAATGTTGGTTATTATCATGCAGTAAGCTGTTGAGCAATGTCACCAAATCTGGCGGCGCAAACACGACTACAACGCAGACAAGTGATGCTGAGGGATCTGCGATATGGAGACTGAGAACTGGAAGGGAGAAAGGGTTCTTGTTCATCCTCCGGTTGCTGTTGAGCGTCATGGTGGTGGTTATTATGACGAATTCAAACTTTTGGATATGACAGGAACATGTTAATGGTAACAAAACGAGATTTTTTGGGAGGACATGTTAGAGGAGCAGTGTGTGTATGTTTAGTGATTCTTTATTGTTAGATAAGCATCGATAAATTATTACTGCTAAAATTTCATAACATCTGGAGACCTCACTCTCGGTATGAAGTGCTGGCTTGTAGTAAACGTACAGCATAAGTTGTGACTTAAACTCGTCGCTTGAAGAACTTAAAGTGAATGCATTAGTGTAAATGAAAATTTGATAGAGAAGTTAGCTCTATCACAGCAAGTTAGATCACGGCAAGAAACCAAGCAAAAACTCGCGAATCAAAGAAAGATCTCAAATCACCAAATAGAGAGAAAGAAACCAAATAAACTCATCTTTGAGAGAACTTTCTTTGGATTGATTTGATATAGTATTGGTTTACAACCACTCCATCAATGGAGAACAAAGACTCAATACATGAGCACGAAATCAAATCCAACTCTCTAGAACCCTAACCTCCAACTATCAACTCCCTAAGCACAAAAGCAAAACTAGGGTTTTCAATTAATGAAAGGGTTTGAGGGGGTGTAGCCACCTCCCTCCTCTATTTATAGTGGAGGCTTAGACTTTCTAGAAGTATTAACCCTAATAGGCTCCCGTTAAGGCCCACACACAAACGGGTCACACACGCACGTATTTTAAAGCGTCGTCTTCATCTCCTCTTGACCTAATCCGCTTCTCCACGCACCATCTTGCGCCGCGGGTTGGCAAAAGGTAACCAAGGCGGTATTTGGTAAGATTACCAAAATACCCCTTCTCGACCTTTTTTCAAAGAATGAGTCCAATCTTCGTGAAGCACTTCCATGCTTCGCCATGTGTAGGTTGATTCAGCGGCTCTCATCATGTCAGCAAGTCTCTCTCCATCCGGCTCCCACCGAAACCACCATGGCACTTGCACCGATCCCCACGCCGCTTGATCCAACCAGTCGCACCGAACTGCTCATTTGGTCACCTTTGTCCATCTTGTACTATACTTGAGTGCAATGACTTCACCCGGCATCGTCGATCGTTCTGAACCTCAGCTCTCCAAGCTAGTCCCGACCATTCTTGTCGTTGACCGTCGTTGACCACAAGCAACCTGCACAACAATAGCCAAGCAAATCAAAATCGGGAACAAGTTCTTCACAACTTGACCCACGTTAGTCAAAACATGCATCATGCAACACATATGCACTGAAACCCATGAACTTGACCTAACCCAAACCAAACTACGACGAAAACGCGTGTTCAACAAACCGTTAACGACATTGTCAATTGTAACATCATCCAAAGATCATGAGCATATCCCCATGATATCCACAGTAAGCTTAAGATCGGCATTTGCTTGCATCAGGTTGACCGTCTGCTTCCATGGCAGCAGGCAGCACATAACTACATAAGCAATTCAATTGAAAGTAGAAACTAATGTCACTGAAATTCAGAAATGGAATGATGCAATTATTTCACTTGAGACATCTTGTTCGAATACGGGTAGGCTACATGCGTAAACTAGGTACATGGAAAATTATCCTCTTAGTCTTGTATTTCATTTCGTTCAGTTCTTTATATGTTTTAATTAATTTAGTGTTCTCAAGTGGTGCAAATATTTGAATCCCCTACTACGCAGCTGCTCTGTATCCTTTTATAAGGTTCTTGTTCATCTATTACGGTTTCTGATGTTGCATACAGTCATCTCCAATTTTCAGCTCGTCGAGCAGCAGCCCACGCCGTCTGCTAACCAGGCCCACGGGCACGCATAGGGCATCCAGAACATGAGGCCGGAACAGAGGTTGCTCTTAGCGTCTAAAATATATCCTCACTTCAAAAGTATAGGTCTGAGTTTATCCTTCCAGAACATGAAGCTGGGAAAATGGAGATGACCAAGTGGTTCTTTTCAGATGCCTTTCTAATTCTCTGAGCTATCCTATCTGTCGTTGCTCAGGTGTTGCTCATGGTGTCCATGGTAGATGATTACAAATTAGCATATGCAAGTACAGTAGCCTTCCTGTTACTGTCTGTACTGAAGTCATGCAATGTACCTTTGCAGTAGTTGCTTCATAGAACTAGACTCTCAAGCCTGAACATCATATTGCCTGAATAGTTCATGACAACTATACATTGTTTCTTCAAATATTGCCATTTAGATCCAACTTAGAACCATACTATGTGGTCTATCCTTTGCTTTATGTCCCGAATTATAGTTTGCCTTCACATTCAGTTTGCAATTTTCAATCATGTCCCGGATAAAGCAGTATTTTCCTTGATATCCATTTCTATAAGAATTAAGTAAGATTTCCATTGAAAGTAGAATTTTTAGTCTATTCGCTAGGCCCTGTATAGCAGATTACCATCTTTGAGTTAGAAACAAATAATTCCTACAACATGGTTTACATTTGTTGTTTCTTATTGATACATCATTGCTGTAGTTCAGTCAGGTTTTCCTTGGAAATGGCAATTTTGATATATTCATATGCAGTGCATTAGCAGCTCGAGTTAGATCTATTCTGGTTGAGTTGGTCCTGAATCTTTTTCCACCCTCACCGTGTACGAATTTCTTCATGTGTTTTACCAGTTCTTTTTCTTTCCCTTGTTTTTTCCTGTATTATGCAGCCTTTTATTTCGTTGTCTCACTGTTTTTTTTTTTTGGACTCGCTGTGCTTTTCTGCTCCTTTGCCTGCCTCTGCTGCGTTTCCACGGATCTGGCTTGAAATAACCCAAAATTCCGGATTTCAAAATTTCTTTGAAGCTTTTCGTTTGAATTCAAAATCTTTCCCAATTCGGAAACTTCCTTCGAATTTCCGCCTTCCGTTTTGGGAATTCCCGTTTTCTTCATCTGAAGGCGTCTTCTTCCTGGGCGCCTCCCTCCTTCTTCCTCCCTCTCCTCCTTTAAATGCGCTTCAGGCAGCGCCGCCACTGCCTCGTGCCCTCGGCGCCGCCATTCTTGACCGACGACCGCCAGCGCACTACCTCCAGCGTCTTCTACCGCCTTCACCGCCGCCACCTCACCCGGCCACCCTCCTTTCCCAGCGCCGCTCCGCCTCTCCCGAGCGCACGCGTCGCCGCCACCACTACTGCCGCCAGCATTCCATGCTCCCACCGCCTCAACGCCCTATAAGAGGTCCCCGAAGAGCACCCTTCGTCGCCCTTTCCCCTCCGCATCTCCCCTCCACTCCTTCTGCTCCGGAGCCGGCGCATTTTGAAGAAATCGCGCCGCCACTGTTCTTCTTCCCCACCGAAGCCGACGCCGATTCGCCGCCACCACCCACCCAAGCTCCGATTTTCGCCCACGGTGAGCTTCTTCACGTCGCCGCCTACCTCTTCCCCACCTCCCCTACCTCCCAAACCCACCGGAGCTCGCCGGCACCATGCTCCACCGCCGCCGCTTCCACGGCTCACGTCGCCAAGCCGCCTCACTCCACCTCAAGCTCCACTGATGCCACCTACGGACTCCCCTCCACCCACTGATGCTCCCTCAATCCTCCCCTTGGTCGGAGCGTAGCCGGAACACCGCCGCGCCGGCCTCGCCCGGCCGTGTGCGCTACCTTCGCCGCCACCCCATCCCGAGCCTCCTCGCGCAAGCAAATCCCCAAAATGGGACCCCCTCACCTCCGTGAACCTCCCCGCACCACTCCCCGCCGCCGCCGACCACCACCGCCGCCGCAGAAGCCACCGCCGCCGGCTCGGGCAGAGCCGAGCGCGCTCTGGCCTCCGGACGAGCGCAGCTCAAGGCCACCCGAGCTGGGCCGTTAAGGCCTGGCCGCTTTGGGCCGAAGCCCATTTGGGTGTTGGGTTTAACCCAACACTATTCACAGCCCGTGAACAGTGAAGCCTTTACTGTTCATCCATTTCAGTCCATTACTGTTCATCTGCACAGTAAAATATTTACTGTTCATCCGACAAAATCAAAACACTGTTCCAAATTCAGGAAAATGAACAGTAAACCCTAGTTACTGTTCATCACCTGAAAAATAATCCACCACTATTCTTTTCAGCTAAATGCAGTTATTTCCAATCACCGACCATCCCCAACTTTTATTTATAAACAGTAAAATAATGCTATTCAGTATCCGACACCATTATCGCCGAAACCCTAATTTGACATTTCATGTCAAATTTGACCGCTGAACCTAAAACCCTCTCGTTGTTTATTCCTTTAAATCAGCCTAAACACTAGCCATTGCACAAGAAACTCATTCATCGCTCATTACCCAAAATAATTCGTGCTATCCGCTTCGTCAAAGCGAGAAACCCTATCTACTATCCACTTCAAACCGAAATACTAATCCCTCATTATTCATCGATCCATCGTCATACATGAATAGTAAAATAATACTATTCATTATCTGACACCTCTCCCGCCCAAAACCCTAATTCAACATATTATACTCTTTTCGACCGTTTCGAGTCCGTGAATCCAAATCTCAATTTCGTTCAGTCCAAACAAGTGCCAGCTAAATCTCCAGCATCCCACGCACCACCTTACTTTGTGATTCTTTATCCATTTACAATATTTTTGTTGTACTTGATCCGAATCTCAATTCGTCTGAATCAACCAAACACCAAATAATCTCCACCACTCCAACCTACCATTCTCTGTGTTTCTTTTCTGGTTTTACTTACTTGCATGTTGTTCCCAGCTCATTCCTTGTCGAGCCGGATTTTATTTGAATTGTTTTATTGTACTGTTTCGCGCTAGGTCACGACTTCGACGACCAAGCTCCAGAAGACGCAGGACAAGATCAAGATCAAGAAGACTTGGTGCAAGAAGGCAAGTCGCATTCTTTGATCATTTTGAACCTACATTTCATTTATGTATTATTATTTTCATTACTGTATTTGTGCCAATTACTTTAAATATTAAAATAATACTTTTGAATGCCATGACAATTAGTTAAATCCTAGATACCCCACAAACAAGCCCACCCAACTTTTGTAGGCCATATTCACCTTGACAAGGTTATTCCACATAAAATATTATCTATACAAGGTAGCTTTGTCACCAAAACTGTGTTCATCAATCAAAAGCAAGTATTGGCTCTAGGCCAATGGTTTTGGTGGTGAGTTGAGGGTGGATCCAGGAAGTTGGACAACCCAATAGACTCGGGTTAAAAGTGAGTCATCAGTGAGATCCGAGGTGGACACCACGAGTTGGTGTTGGGTCATCGCCACCGGATGACAAGTAAGGACAAGAACCTTGTGCCAAAGTAATGCACATAGAATCCGCTCAACCACAAGCGTGGTCATTACTCCCTAGCTTAGTACATCGCTCTTCCGATTGAATACCTACAAGTATCATCGTTGCTTGTTCGATGGACGATGAACTTGGTGTGGGACGGAATGGCCGAAATGGTCACTCTGGTTTCCGCCTCGGTATGGGCCCATCAGCGTCGGAGTACGAATTCCACGAATGGCGGTGGTCTCCCGAGCTGTATGAATTAAGACCTACCGTGTAGGGACTAGAAAGGTTGAGCGATGAAAAGGCTTTGTTATCTCATTTCCGCACGCTAACGTGTTGCGTGTCTATGTCTTCGACAATATGAGTATGAGATATCTTGTGGGTAAAGTTGGGCAACTCTGCAGAGTGAATAATTAAAGGTATTCGAATACGCCGTGCTTCCGGTTAATGAAGCTGTGTCAATGGGTGATTCCAGTACAAAGGCATAAGTAGAGTTTTGAGATGTTAAGTTGGTAATCAAGGTTGTTGATAAACCCCTGATGCTATTACTTATTATTGCTTTACTGTTTTATAAATTGTTTTAAATCCAAAGTGCATCCACATATGCCAAGTATGGTAAACCCTAACTATCCATTGAACTCCTTGCATGTAATTATTTAGCATTTCCATGCGGCTTGTTGAGTACAGTGGTAGTACTCATTCTTGCAACTTACAAAACATCTACAGAAGAAGATCTTTGTGAACAAGATTTTGGTGGACCCCAAGAAGGCAAATGACATCATTATTAGGTCTCGACTGCGCTCAAGCGTACCTGTGGTTTGTTGTTCTTTTGCCTTGTATTATAGTTAACTTTGGGCTTGGACGCCCGTGTCAGGTCAAAGCAGGTTGTTAAACCTTAGTTTTGTTTAATAAAAGTCTGGTTCCTGTTGCAATTGGAAGCTTGCTTGAGATACTATTTGCCAGAATCGCACATCCCGGCGGTTGCGAAGGGTTTAGCAGTCCCGAGATTCGGGGCTGTGACAGAGTGGTATCAGAGCATAGCTTGACCGTAAGTTGAGACCTTAAGTTGGTTTTAGGACTTAGGAAGTGAAGACCTTCAAAAATCCTAGTTTGAAAAATTATAAAAGAATTTCTGAAAACAAAAATATAAGTATTATTGCTGTCTTTCCCTTCTATTGCTATCTTATCTAAACTTAGATTTACAAAACCCTGATTTGTTTTACAAAAGATTTGTCTCTTTCCCAACTAATTTCAACTTTTCGCCAGATGTTGCAGTATAGGAGAAGCAGTGCTTAGAATACGCTAGAATAGTGTTAAATAGAGTGAACCCTAAGTAGACGATCTTTGGTTGTAAAACAAGTTGTATTATGTACTCTAAGTAGTACGTATACAACTCGTATAGATATTTGAGCTATGTTATTTATTGATAATTTGTTTTTCTATCAGTATCTGTATATCGTCCTTGTCAAAATTCAATTCCTTCTTTTCGTCTTAATCTTACCTTAATCTTTCTCCACTTAACTTAAATCTGGATCTTACTCACCTATCTGTATTTGGTCAAAATCGCTGCAGAAATACATTCCCAAGATGTCTGGAAATAGCAACAACAATGAGGCTGAATCAGCAGGACGACAACCAAGTTTGGCAGAAGTCATGGTCATGATGGAAAGGAACAGATACCAAGCTGAACAAAATCAAATCAGAATGATGGAACAACACACTAGACTCCTGGAACAGATAGCTACCAGATCACCAGCACCATCAGGACCTCATCCCGGAACAATAAATGGAGGAACTACCACAGGATCAAGATGGGCGATTTTCGTAAAACGGCCGCCTAACCTTACAATTGCACGGAACCCTAGCGCAGATGATTGGATACGGGATATGGAAAGAAAGTTAGATACTATCCAATGCACGGATCAAGAGAAGACTCTTTTCGCCTCCCATCGCCATGTGGACAAGCCGCAAAGATGGTGGATGAATCACCAAACACTCCACCCGGAAGAGAGATACCATGGCAAGAATTCAAGGAAGCATTTCATACGACACGCCCCCACCGGCATGCTTGCCTCCAAACGCCGAGAGTTTCTCGCTCTCAAGCAAAGAGGAATCTCGTGATGTAATATCTACATCAATTCAACTACTTGGCCCGATATGCCCCAAATGATGTTGACATCAAGAGAAAAAGATGGAAAAATTTTACAAGGATTACGAAGTCATCGAAATATCATATTTCATTTCACAATTCGAGGACACATCGCCTATGGTGAATAAACTGCTAATATCAGAAGAAGTCAGGATAGAATTACAAGACATGAGAAAAAGAAGAGCAATACAGATGACACCTCAACCAAGTGCACCAGAAAAAGAATAACGACAAAGATCGCAAGACAATCTCAAAGAAATACCAATTATCAATCCAATTCCAAGACCTCAATACAATATGGATCAGTCAGCCACCATTCAGTGTTACACTTGTGGAGAAAATCACTACCAAAAAGATTGTCCACAAAGACCCTTAAACTGCTACCATTGTGAACAACTAGGCCATTTCAAAGGTCAGTGCCCTTTGAGGAGTATGCCATCAGAAGAAGCCAAGACTAAAGTAAAAAGTCAATATCCACACAAATCAGTAACATGTTTCCATTGCGGACAACCAGACCATTACAAGTCTCAATGCCCAATGAAGCATATGCCGCAAGAAGCAGCCAAAGCTCCGAGGAAAAGTCAATTACGGATCAAGAGGACACAACCAATACAAATCAACAAAGGAGGTTTGCTACGATCCAAAGAACAGTTAAGAAGATTAAAACAAATCGCAGGAGAAGGAAAACCAACAAGTCAGGGCAAAATTGATTATGTCACTACCAGGGAAGCCGCAGAAACTGCAAATGTCGATGACGGTATGTTTTTCATATAAGATCAGTATTGGTTTTTGTCTGGAAGCTACTTTCCGAGAATCTTACAACAGAAAGAACAGCATGGAACAAGGAATCGAAAATGCACAGTAATCTTCCAATCATCCCTCGAGCTTTGAGTGAATCTCGGGGTCGAGATTCTTTTTAAGGGGGGTAGATTGAAATAACCCAAAATTCCGGATTTCAAAATTTCTTTGAAGCTTTTCGTTTGAATTCAAAATCTTTCCCAATTCGGAAACTTCCTTCAATTTCCGCCCGCTTTGGGAATTCCCGTTTTCTTCATCAAGGCGTCTTCCCTGGCGCCTCCTCCTTCTTCCTCCTCTCCTCCTCGTCGCTTCACGGCGCCGCCATCGCCTCGTGCCTCGGCGCGCCATTCTTGACCGACGACCGCCAACACGACTACCTCCAGCGTCTTCTACCGCCTTCACCGCCGCCACCTCACCCGCCACCCTCCTTTCCAGCGCGCGCCTCTCCCGAGCGCACGCGTCGCCGCCACCACTACTGCCGCCAGCATTCCATGCTCCCACCGCCTCAACGCCCTATAAGAGGTCCCCGAAGAGCACCCTTCGTCGCCCTTTCCCCTCCGCATCTCCCCTCCACTCCTTCTGCTCCGGAGCCGGCGCATTTTGAAGAAATCGCGCCGCCACTGTTCTTCTTCCCCACCGAAGCCGACGCCGATTCGCCGCCACCACCCACCCAAGCTCCGATTTTCGCCCACGGTGAGCTTCTTCACGTCGCCGCCTACCTCTTCCCCACCTCCCCTACCTCCCAAACCCACCGGAGCTCGCCGGCACCATGCTCCACCGCCGCCGCTTCCACGGCTCACGTCGCCAAGCCGCCTCACTCCACCTCAAGCTCCACTGATGCCACCTACGGACTCCCCTCCACCCACTGATGCTCCCTCAATCCTCCCCTTGGTCGGAGCGTAGCCGGAACACCGCCGCGCCGCTCCCCTGCTCCGGCCGTGCGCCACCTTCGCCGCCACCCCATCCCCGAGCCTCCTCCGCCCCGGCAAATCCCCAAAATGGGACCCCCTCACCTCCGTGAACCTCCCGCACCACTCCCGCCGCCACCACCACCGCCGCCCGCAGGTTACCGCCGGCCGGCGAGCCGGCGCGCGCTCGCCTCCGGCCGAGCGCAGCTCAAGGCCACCCGAGCTGGGCCGTTAAGGCCTGGCCGCTTTGGGCCGAAGCCCATTTGGGTGTTGGGTTTAACCCAACACTATTCACAGCCCGTGAACAGTGAAGCCTTTACTGTTCATCCATTTCAGTCCATTACTGTTCATCTGCACAGTAAAATATTTACTGTTCATCCGACAAAATCAAAACACTGTTCCAAATTCAGGAAAATGAACAGTAAACCCTAGTTACTGTTCATCACCTGAAAAATAATCCACCACTATTCTTTTCAGCTAAATGCAGTTATTTCCAATCACCGACCATCCCCAGCTTTTATTTATAAACAGTAAAATAATGCTATTCAGTATCCGACACCATTATCGCCGAAACCCTAATTTGACATTTCATGTCAAATTTGACCGCTTGAACCCAGAAAACCCCTCTCGTTGTTTATTCCTTTAAATCAGCCTAAACACTAGCCATTGCACAGTAAACTCATTACTGTTCATTACCCGAAAATAATTCGTGCTATCCGCTTCGGCCCAAAACGAGAAACCCTATCTACTATCCACTTCAAACCAGAAATACTAATCCCAGTCATTATTCACTGATCCATCGTCATACATGAATAGTAAAATAATACTATTCATTATCTGACACCTCTCCCGCCCAAAACCCTAATTCAACATATTATACTCTTTTCGACCGTTTCGAGTCCGTGAATCCAAATCTCAATTTCGTTCAGTCCAAACAAGTGCCAGCTAAATCTCCAGCATCCCACGCACCACCTTACTTTGTGATTCTTTATCCATTTACAATATTTTTGTTGTACTTGGATCCGAATCTCAATTCCGTACAGATCAACCAAACACCAAATAATCTCCACCACTCCAACCTACCATTCTCTTGTGTTTCTTTTCTGGTTTTACTTACTTGCATGTTGTTCCCAGCTCATTCCTTGTCGAGCCGGATTTTATTTGAATTGTTTTATTGTACTGTTTCGCGCTAGGTCACGACTTCGACGACCAAGCTCCAGAAGACGCAGGACAAGATCAAGATCAAGAAGACTTGGTGCAAGAAGGCAAGTCGCATTCTTTGATCATTTTGAACCTACATTTCATTTATGTATTATTATTTTCATTCATGATTTGTGCCAATTACTTTAAATATTAAAATAATACTTTTGAATGCCATGACAATTAGTTAAATCCTAGATACCCCACAAACAAGCCCACCCAACTTTTGTAGGCCATATTCACCTTGACAAGGTTATTCCACATAAAATATTATCTATACAAGGTAGCTTTGTCACCAAAACGTGTTCATCAATCAAAAGCAAGTATTGGCTCTAGGCCAATGGTTTTGGTGGTGAGTTGAGGGTGGATCCAGAAGTTGGACAACCCAATAGACTCGGGTTAAAAGTGAGTCATCGGTGAGATCTGAGGTGGGAACCACGAGTTGGTGTTGGGTCATCGCTCACTGGATGACAAGTAAGGACAAGAACCTTGTGCCAAAGTAATGACATAGAATCCGCCAACCACAAGCGTGGTCATTACTCCCTAGCTTAGTACACCGCTTCTTCCGATTGAATACCTACAAGTATCATCTGTTGCTTGTTCGAGCAGGACGATGAACTTGGTGTGGGACGGAATGGCGTAAATGGTCACTCGCCTGGTTTCCGCCTCAGATGGGCCCATCGTCGGAGTACGATTCCACGAATGGCCGGTGGTCTCCGAGTCAGATGAATTAAGACCTACCGTAGGGACTAGAAAGGTTGAGCGTTGAAAAGGCTTTGTTATCTCACTCACCGCACGCTAACGTGTTGCGTGTCTATGTACCGACAAGATGAGTATGAGATATCTTGTGGGTAAAGTTGGGCAACTCGCAGAGTGAATAATTAAAGGTATTCGAATACGCCGTGCTTCCTGTTAATGAAGTCGTGTCAATGGGTGATTCCAAAGACAAAGGCATAAGTAGAGTTTTGAGATGTTAAGTTGGTAATCAAGGTTGTTGATAAACCCCGATGCTATTACTTATTATTGCTTTCTATGCTTTATAAATTGTTTTAAATCCAAAGTGCATCCACATATGCCAAGTATGGTAAACCCTAACTATCCATTGAACTCCTTGCATGTAATTATTTAGCATTTCCATGCGCTTGTTGAGTCTGATGGTAGTACTCATTCTTGCAACTTACAAAACATCTACGTAAGAAGATCTTTGTGAACAAGATTTTGGTGGACCCCAAGAAGGCGACTCATCGTTATTAGGTCTCGATTGCGCTCAAGCCGCACTGGTTTGTTGTTCTTTTGCCTTGTATTATAGTTAACTTTGGGCTTGGACGCCCGTGTCGTCAAAGCGTGTTGTTAAACCTTAGTTTTGTTTAATAAAAGTCTGGTTCCTGTTGCAATTGGAAGCTTGCTTGAGATACTATTTGCTTCGCAACTGTACATCCTGGGCGGTTGCGAAGGGTTTAGCAGTCCCGAGATTCGGGGCTGTGACATGGCTCTATATTGTTTCATCTTTACCTGCTGCTTGTTGGTATCCCGCATTTTTCCCTCTTCCCTCTTCCCTCTTCCTGCCTCTTCAAGAACTATACTGCAAGATGTTAATCGTTGTCGAATCTATCTATATTTATTGATTAAAAGTAAACTATTTGAATAGGGTATACTTGTAACGTCCCAAGTTTGGACTTGTGTTTCAAATGTAAGAAAATGAGTGGAAATTAAAACATTTTCTTACATCATGTATTTCATGTATGTTCTAAACAATTCTTGTACAAGAATTATAGGAATACAAAGTCACAAGTCTTTTGATCCAAATCTTGGCCTTCAAAAACATTCTTGTCAAATCCTGTGATCATCCTTTGGAAATATTTTCCCCAAATTGGATGGTATGTGACCCCTCTGAAAAATTTCACAATTTTTAGAAATTGTTTGAATATTTTTAGAAGGCAGACAAACCTGTTTGACTTTCAGTCAAAACCCTAAACCAGAACCTTGCAGAATTTTTGGAGAAAAATACACTGCATAAAAACCTCTGAAGATTTCACACAAGGTTAATATCTGAGTTAAAAAGTTCCTGTAAAAATTTTAGAATTTTTGGAGTTGTTTTGCTACCTTAAACAATTCCTCAAAGTTTCAGCTCAAAATTGAAAACCATAAACCGGTTTCACTGTTCATTGGGTTCGAGTCAGACTCGGGCTCAAGCCACAGGGTTGGGTCAAACCAACTAACCGCACCCCCGCACCAGTTCTAACACGCGCCTCTTTTCAGCCATTAGATTTAGATCTAACCGTCCACGTTCGTGAGAACGTTCGGACCTCGCGGGCGCGCCAACTAATTGGGACCGTTGAATCAAGATCCAGCCGTCCTGATTGTTTGTGCTGATCGGGTCACCCGATTGTCACTTTTAATCCTAGCCATCCATCTCAAATCTGTCGGTCACCACCTTTTTTTCTGTTCTTCTTCTTCCTCACGTGCACGTACGCGCGTGCGAGCCATGGCAGGGAGAGCAGCTGTGCCTTGTTACTTCGAGCTCGTCCTCGTCAATGTCTCTCTGCGGAGCGTTAAATGCACGTCAGAGCTTCCCCTCCATAGTCGTCGTTCTTCACTTGCCCCCATCATTTCTTTGGTCCATGGCAACGCCATGAACCGAGCTCAGCATTGAGCTAGGTCCTAGCTCAAACCCTAATCCTCCCTCTATTTAAAGCCCCTCAAAACCCCTCCTGGTGTTCCTTTACACCACCCTAGCTCCTTCTCTGTTTTCGGAGATCCAAACCACTAAAAATCTCAAATCACCATTGTTGGCCGTGAAGCTCCATTGTGGACTTTGGTTCTCCAATGGTTCACCTTCAATTCTTCTTGTACCCTTTTGAGCTCCTTAACCTCCCATGCATTTCCCCTAACTTAATTTTGGGTTATATTTACAGGAATCACTCAATTTTAAGTTTGCACCTTTTCGGCTGAAATCACCCCCTTTCTTTCTCAGCTCCGGTAAGTGGTTCTTTTGGCAATTAATTGCTCATGGACCTTCTGTGGGCCTTAATGCAGCCATTTTGACCACCAGTGGTGTTCATTTTTGCTCAGGCCTTTACTTCCACTTCATCTTCATCAACTCCGGCGAGCTCTACCGTGGTCAAAGCTTCTCCGACCAACTTTGAAGCTCTTCTTGGCCAAGGTAGCTTCTTATTAGTCCTTAGATGCTGTGGCACACGCTTCTTTGGACAATGCGGAGCTTTTGGCTATTTTTCATTTTCGGCCGTTTTGGTCATCGTTGTTTAGCTCCGGCTAACCGCCGTTGTGGGCCGCCACCGCCGCTGAAAGTGCCACCATCGTGTGCGCAAGGCTATTGCGGTTCCATTTTGACCCTTGGCCGGCGCCGACGTGGTTCCTATCGCCGGCGGTGAGCCGTGGAGCTCACTGGATTTTTGTCGGGCGAGCGCCTCCCTTAGTTGTTGTCATTTAGGACACAGATCTAGTCATTAATTGCTAATAATTGATAATCATGATTAATCATTGTTTTAGCAGTAAATGATGTACTAATACAGCCTGTGTACCACCAAGTTGTGGGCCCCGCGGGCTCAAACCTCTGTCATGTGGTCATTAGGACACAAATTAGATTCATTAATTGCTAATCATTGAATTAGTAATTAATGTGTCCTAAACTGGCCCACTGTGCCACTGACAGGTGGGCCTAGGTCTTTAAACCCCTCCGAGCGCTGTCGCACGGTCGTTTTCGAACATCATTAATATTAATCATTGCTAATCATTGTTTAGCAATAAATGGTTGTCCTAAAAAGCTTTTTGGGTCACTGCCATGTGGGCCCGCGTCATTAAAACCCTCTGTGCACATAAAAACGCATGTGCGTGAGCGCGCAGCACTTAGGTGATCGTGGACCATCGATCTTGAGATCAACAACCCAGATCTTCGGGAACTCTCGGGTCCCCGAACGTTCAAAGTCGCTTGGGACCGTCAGATCTAGATCAACGGTCTAGATCTGAGTGGCCGTTCGGACCACCCGAGCTCCCCATCGCTGCGGGCCGTCCATCTCGCGATCTGCGGCTGAGATGCGTGTGCTGTTCGGGTCACCCGAAGAGCTCCGCGCTCTGGGCCCTCCATCTTGAGATCTACGGTCGAGATGAGTGCGCCGTTCGGGTCTCCGAACGTCTCAATCTTTGTGGCCCGTTGGATCTAGATCCAACGGTGAGCTTCTTTAGGGTCGCGCGCGTGCGCTATTCTCCATGCGCGTGGGCCGTTGGATTCCGAATCAAGGGCCCATGTTCGTCCATGATGTTTTATTTTTGATAAGTTTGATTATATTTCGGTAAGGCTTTATTTATCAACTGAAAATTGTATTAGACTTTGAAAACTCATAACTAACTCATTTTAAATCCTTTTTGGTTGGTTCCAACTGTATTAAATTCATATTTCACTAGAGTTTAATATAAGAATGCATTTAGACATTGTTCTGTGCCAGAAAATGTTGCAAATGTTATTATCTTGTTTTCAGCCATCTTAGAATATTCCAGAAATTGATTTGAAACTTGTAAAATGCATATCTTTTTCTGTATAACTCCAAAATGTGCAAACTCAAGCTTGTTAATTTCCTCTGTTAACATACTTTAATATGAGATAGGTTTTGCTCAAGGTTTTATTTCTGAAAAATGATTTGTGCTAGTTTTACAACTTAGAAAAATCATAATTAATTCGTTTTAACTCCAAATTGAGTAAACTCAACTTTGCTAACCTTAGGATGCCATGATCTACCTAGCATAAAAAATTTCAAACTTTAGATCATTCTAGAAATTTTCGCCATAAACAGTACCAGTAATTAATTTCATTTGAATTAACAGGTTGAGAGAAATTGTTTTAGCCATAACGTTTTCATACTTAGTCCAAATGACCTGATTCTTGTTTCTAAATTCATTTAAAATCATAACCTTGCTGCTGTATGAATTTCGTAAGATTTGGATGACTTTTGCTGTGGAGCTTTATTTGGTGTTCGTCGTTCTTATTGGTTTTATCGCCTTTTCGCGTTAGGTTCCGAAGAGATTATTGATCTCGAATCTGAGCCACAGCAGTCAGACCCTGCCCTCCAGCAAGGCAAGCAGATGTAGCATCATTTGATCATGTTGATCCTATTATTTTCAAATTCTAATATATTGCTTACAAATTCTATGTATGCATTGCTATCTTGTTTTAACTATTGTCGATAGTTGGCCTATTAGATGCATAATCTGTAGAAAAATGTTTATCCTCTACTACTGAGCCTATGGTTATTTGCTGTGATTTTGGGTTCGTTGGATGAGCCCTTGTCACTTAGTAGTACGAGTTGAAATGCTTAGCCATGGTTAGCTACCGGTAGAAATGGACGGTTATCGACTTGTCGATAACCTTGATCACACAAACTTATTATGATCTCTATATTTCAGCTTTGTGCTATGTTTAAATTGCAAAACTAAAACTGAAAACAAAACAATTTGGACTTAGGCACAATGGTAAGATGGTGTGATTTTGGATGTGACTAGAATGGTGCCCGAGTCGATTAAGGACCGAACATCTTGTGAGTACCTGTTATCCAGGCAATTTGTGCGTGCTAACCACACTAGAGGGTATGAGACCTCTCTTGATTTAGTACTTTGGCGTGTGTTGGCTACGAGTCGCAGGAGGGCGTGTGTGCGTTGTGTTGTGGTAAAATGAGATGATTTATGTGTGGGAGCATTGTAGTTGTCCGAAAAGCTTTACCCCGAGGGGTAGTTGTATTTTCGGCTTTACAATGTGAGCGTATGAGCTGCGGTCCATACGAGCGGCTCGTAGTTGATTCACAATATTGGAAATGTCTCGTAGGACTTAGCCGTGCCGGCATACTATAGGAAGTGTGCTAAATCATGTAGCTTAAAGGTGGTCTGAAGTGTGGGTACATCGGTACACCCCTGCAGGGTTAAAACTATTCGAATAGCCTCGTCCTAGGTTATGGACACGCTTGGGTAAGCTTTTCAAGAGTTAGACTACAACATTTTAATTAAAACTTGATGGGTGGTACAAATCGGGGATTCGTGCTATGTGGTGGTGACTTTTGGGTTAGTCACCTCTAGGTGGTTACTTGTTATTTATTGTTACTCGCTGTTATTTCAATGCTTAAAAACAGATTTTACCAATTGCCTTCAATCTATTACATTATTGCAAATGAAACTTGCTTTATGCGTCCAAATAACCATATAACCATTTCCTTTGATTTCAGCCCGCATGTAGTTATGTATAGGCTTGTTACTCGTAAGTCTTACGAGTACATTATTGTACTCATCTGTATTGCTTGTTGTGTGCAGAGGAAGAAGGTGAATCCGAAGGGTCTCACTTTTGTGAGTTGTGCTGTGGCAGTGTGTGGGGCGACTAGCTTGGCGGTCCGGTCGGTTGCCTTGTGGTTATGTGGCTAACCGGTCGCCTTTTGGTTTAAGCCATCTTATGGCACCTTTTGCTTCCGCTGTTACTTGATACTTATGTCATTTGGCCGGTCGGCTGTTCTGTAATAACTTTATATTAAGTATGTCTTTTGCTAGACTTGTTATATTGATGTATGGAATTGATGCATGTTTTTGTAACGATGTATATGTGCTGCATTTCTGGGAAGCACACGTCCATCGAGGCACGGGTTATTTTGTTTGTGATGCTAGAGCCAGTAAAAGGCTAAGTATTACAAGCTTAATAAACCGGGGTCTCACAATACTTTTCGATTATGTGACTGCTTATTATTATATACTGCTATTCTTTTAGTTATTGTTGAATCAATCTACCTATATCTACTGTGTTCTTATATTGGTATACATCTATATTGGAATACAAACCCATTGATAAGTTATTGATTTTCAGCACTCCATGCATTTGAGTCTTGCATTTGCTTATTACTTGTTTGTACTTTGGCAAAATAGTTGTGTCAATATGATAGCTCACCTGTTCAGTGCACCGATTAGGGAGGATGATACAGCTATTGGAGTTGGAACAATGGGATCCTCTTAAGCAATTATGCTTGCAGGTTTGGCGTTCAAGAGGAAGTGGCAAAATAAAAGGAAGGATCGGGGGAAGCCATGTGGCAAACCCAACATTGTTACTGGTGCAAATGTTCAGGTATTTTTGCTGTATTGTCGAGTAAAATGTTTAGGTTTAGACCACTGTATGTACCTGAAAGATGCCTCTGGTAATCTCTCATCTTCCTATGTTTGCTGGGAAAAAATTGCAAGATACTTCGAAGTAGAATTGAAGGAGGTTAACTGAATGATACTATGCCATGGATCCTATGAAGGCTGTTGAGATGGTGGATGACAACACTATATGTGTTGCAGCCATCTTGGGGCTACTCTCACTGGAGAGTTCGAAGATGTTAGGTTACTGAATAACCTTCTTATGGAAAAGAACAAGGAAACTGGTTATGCAATCTTTTTAATATATTCAATTATCTCCTAAGTGCAACCATCACATTTTATTACTCTATTAACATAAGTTTGTGTATGCTTTGGGTTATCTTTAGAGCTTGATCATTTTGACTAGATACAGTAGCCAATACTACTAACTGTTTCTGACAAGATTGCATACTGCTCCCTACCCACTTGTAGCAGCTCTTTATGATATAATGTTACTTTCAAATTGCCCATATTTTCCAGGAATCATCCAGAAAATATGATTTACTGATTTTCTTGTGGAAGTGGGCTGAGTGGTGAATAATGACCAGAGTTCTTGCTACAGATAGAGCAATGTAGCACCTCCACTATTGTGCTTGCGCTGCACCTTCGACCCTGCCGCCACATGCTACTCCTGCTCTACCGCACTGTAGTGAACACACACTACTGCAGAAAAGGTCATCACAGACGGTTTCGTGAGCTGTCTGAGTTTATGGGTCAGTAATGACATGAGGTTATCACAGACAGTTTTCGAACCGTCTGTGATGCAGACTATCACAGACGGTTTGTAGATAAAACCGTATGTGATACCTGGTGTATCACAGACGGTTTGTAGATAAAACCGTCTGTGATAGTTGATGTATCACAAATAGTTTTTCCTAAGGAACCGTCTGTGATATTCTTTTGTATTGCTAAATCTATTTCTGTTTATTGCCTAGCCTCAGGAAATACTAGCTATACCCTCTGAAACAAGTAGAAACACAATAAGTACATGTATGCATCCAATTCACATTCATTTTAAAAACAAGCATATCCATTTTACAAATCAATTAACTCAAATGAACTAAAATTAACTATTCATGAACAAATACACACATGTACTATTAAGTTCAATCTTATTCCAATCAAGTTCAATCTACATTGTGGAGCTCCCCTTCTGGGTTTATGACCTCACACAATAAGAAGTACGCAAACTGTCCTCGAATGTATTTGAGCTCAGCCTATTCCAATGTAGTTATAGCGATGGTCGCAACCAATCGCGAGGAAGATTAAAGTTGTGTATATATAAAAATTGATAAGTATGAAATAATTATTGCAAGATTAACAAACCTGAAGATCATTGGTTATCACAGAACCTAGGAGTAGTTGCATGTTGTGGCAAACATAATATTCACAGGTGTTGTTCGGCGGCTGCTGGTGGCACTGTAAAAATAGAATTGATTACTTCGAAAGGCATTACTACAAAGTGTTATATAGGATTAATGTGTACTAGCGAATACCAGAAATTTAAATCGCGTCCCAGGGCGTTGATCCCTCCCTTGGATCTCCATCCAGTAGCAATGTACGTGGCGAACAACCTACGTGATTTCAAAAAAATTAGCTTTAGCCATTGCAAAGGAATGAAAGATTACAATAGAGTTATCTATGGAGGAAATGTGTTTACCTGTCGATTAATTGTCGAACAACTGTTAAGTCGTGTTTGGCCCTCTTTAGGGAATCAAGATATATTACCTTGTTCCATTTTGATATAATTACAATTATAATCCAGTGAAATCTACACAGGTATATATATATATATATACACACACACACACAAAAGCAAGGAGTTATACATGACATTTATAGGTATTACATGAATGTAGACCGTGATTGTACACACTTACAGTGTCCAGCATCGCATGAGTAAGATGTCGAGGGTGTCGAGGTTGAAGAGTAAGAACAAGTTCTCGAAGGTCACCGTGAAGACACAGTCTTGAACCTCGTGGTGAACATAATGCGGCATGAACTTGATGTTGACACCCGAGCGTTGTTGTTCATCTGTCTTGTTGGCATATTCCATGTACCATACATGCAATCTCTAGAAAACCAATCCTAGGGTTTGGAGTCGCTCTACCGGGACAACCAACGGCTCACCTAGCACGAATTTTCGGGCCAACGGCAAGGAGATATCATCGGGATCCTTCGATTTGTCCTTGTCGCCTTGCTTTTTAGAGGTCGACTTCACAGGAGTCGACCGGGCACGAGGTGTAGATGCATCTGATGCACCGGGCCCTTGCCGCATCGGTGTAGGTAACTCTGGTGCAGGTAGCTCTGGTGCAGATAGCTCCCATGGACTTGGCACCGTTACAGGACTTTCCCGTGAAGTTGACACCAGTGCAGGTAACTCTGGTGTAGGTAGCTCCGGTGCAGATAGCTCCCGTGGACTTGGCACCTTTGCAGGACTTTTGTACTCTGGCCCGACAGGTTAGCAAGGGAAGTATAATTATTTATGGTGTAGAACAAGGAGCGTAAAGTGAAATTCTCTTGTTTGTACGCATCCTATACATGTACCCTTTCGATCCATAGTATTTTTAGATCTTCCATCAATAGTGTTAGGTACACATCAATATCATTTCTAGGTTGTTTCGGCTCTTGGATAAGTATTGACAGCAAAATATACTTCCACTTTATACACAACCAAGGAGGAAGGTTGTAGATACAGAGAGTCGTGGGCTAAGTGCTATGTCGGTTGCTCATGTTACCGAAAGGATTCATTCCATCTGTACTCAATCCAAACCTTATATTCCTCGGTTCCGCACCGAAGTCTACAAACCTCCTATCGATGTTTCTCCACTGGATGGAATCAACAGGGTGTCTTAGCTTTCCATCCTTTTTACGCTCCTTCGAGTGCCAACGCAACAGTTTTGTCTCCTTTGGGTTCGAAAAAAACATTTCAAACGGGGAATTACATGAAGATGCCATGCCACCTTAGCAGGAGATCCTTTCTTCACCTCGATTCCCTCGCCGTCATCTGATTGATTCTTACGCTTGTATCGGAATGCGTTGCACACCGGACATACATGTATGTTTGTATACTTTTTACTGTAGAGGACACAATCATTCGGACATGCATGTATTCTTTCTACTTCTATTCCCAATGGACAAAGAACCTTTTTGGCTTTGTAGGTGGTTTTGGGCAACTCGTTTCCCTCCGGAAGCATGTCCGCTAAGAGACCTAACAGCGTCGTGAAACTCTTGTCGGACCAATCGTTGTTTGCCTTCAATTTCAGCAATTCAAGCACGGATAACAACCTTGTGTACTTCGACTTGCAGCGTATGAACAAAGGTTTCTCCGAGTCCTCTATCAAAATTTAACATACTCTCTCTCATCACAGTTCCCTTCTGCATTGCGAAGTATCTGATCCGAATAGAAATAAGGTTCTTGATGATGTGAGGAGTAACGAGAACATTATTTAGACAAAAAGAATGAGGAGTAGAGAGGAGGTGCGGCCGATGTGGGTGATGGGAAGAAGGGAGCCATTGCTGACAATGATGTCGCTGGGGTTTGAGGGAGAAGGAGTATGAGCGAAGGAGAGTTTACCGGGCTCCGACGTCATGTGCGAAGACGCACCTGAGTCCATGTACCATTCGTCGTCAGACGGTGGTGTCAACGTCATGGTGTTGAAATTATTGATAAGGGACTTGTGGTCCCACGACAACGACGACATAGAAGAAGGTGCGCTGGCGGTTGCCACAGCGGCGGATGCCATGACACGTACTGGCTTGGCTGCGTCGGGAGCGGCATGTGCTGCGGCTTCATGGTGACGAACGCCTACTGCTGTGGCCGATTGGGGCCGGAAGAGGCACCGGGGCGCGGGCCGAGAAGGCTAGGACCAGCAAGCCGTGAGGCTTGCCCGGGCCACATGTGAATGGAATCAGCCCACGGATGTTGGAACGAGGGCCAAGGTGTGGAGCCCTTGCTGCCCCGTTACCGTTGTTGCTGCCACAGTCACGGCGGCGATTGTTGGAGTAGTTGCCGCCGCCGTTGGAGGACTGGTCGCCGTTGTTGGTGCCACCAGAGGTGCCCTTGGAGTTGCCGCTGCTACCGACGGCGGTGTTGGTGATGAAGGCCGAGTGTTGAAACGACTCGGATCCCATCGTGAGCTCCTCAAGCATGAGTGCAGGTCGCATAGCAAGGAACGTCGGGAACGGCTTCTGCATGGACAACAGTGTCCGCATGTAGCCGAAGCGCGGGCTCAACCCCTACAGGGTGTTGAGGATGAGTATCTTGTCGTTGATCTTGTTGACTATTGTCCACAGCACCGAGGTTGTCAGCCATGGACTTCTGCTTGCGACAGTAGTTAGCGATGGACAGGGTGCCCTGTGTCAGGGCCCAAAATTCTTGCTCCGGGTAGATGGCACGGGTCTTGGCATTGTCATGATACAGACCCTCAATGCTCGTCCAAATGGTGTGGGCGGTGATGCGTGGTCCATGACCATGGCCAAGAGATCGGTAGAGATGGCACCATAAATCCAGGAGTAGACAAGGGCGTCGAGGCGTGTCCATTGAGCGTGAGGCGAAGAAGTGGACGCCACCTGGATGTGATCGTAGAGGGCGTACATGCAGAGCGCAACCTCAAACAAGCTGCGCCATTAGGAGTAGTTGCCGGCCTAGAGATCAAGGGTGAGAGGGACAAGAGTTTTGATGCTCACAACAGCGACGGCTTACGCCCAGAGTGCGGCCTTGGCGACCAGCTCCTCCTTGGCGGCGGCGGCGTCCATGGCGAGCGAGGTGGTATATATGGTACAAGTACAAGAGTGATTAGTGCTAAATAACCAAAAGTGGTTAAGATACATGCCAAGTATAGCATAACAAACTATGGTAGGTATGATCTGCTGTCGTGGCATAGAATCATACGCCTAGACGCGTATATAGTCTAACAGCAACCATGGAATTTAACAAGGTGCTACCAGTGTTTTAGCAAATCTCTACTACTTAAAAGAAGGAGTTTACCGTCGTCCATCCTCCTATCATTGTTTGTGTCCGTCCGATCAACATCATCCGACGACTCGGATCATCATGCGAGGGAGAAATCGTCCCACCCCTCTATCCGAACTGCTCGTCCCTCGCCCAGTGCCCCCCACCTCGCGTACCCCCTCCTCGCGCCGCCCCAACCACCGCAGCCCTACTACACCTGCCTACGCCTCGCCCCCGCCGCTCGTCCTCGTCCGCCTCTGCATCTCCTGCCTCCGCCGCTTCTCCGCCCGCGTGCTCCCAATCCTTGCGCTCCTCGCCTTCCTCCTCTACCCCTGCGCGCCCGTCGCCGACCTCCGCCTCGATCGCTTCCGCGTCAACCCGCTCGCCTTCCCCGAGCACCCGCTCCCTTCAATCCCCTCCTCTGTCCTCCCTCTCTCGTCTCATCCCTTCCACCCCTTCTCCTCGAGACCAACCGCTATCTCTCTCTCCCCCAGAGCATCCGCTCCCTTCGATCCCCTCCTCCCTCATCCCTTCCAGCAGCGGCACACCCTTGTTGCATAGATCCGGCGGCGGCGTTGGATCGTTGTCCCTCCGGTGATCCTCTTCGTGTAACCCTTCACCTTCTGCTCCGCTGCCACCACTGCGGCGAGACGAGACAAGATGTCGCCCGCCACCCGCCGCTCATACCGATGGGTCAAGGAGTGGTTCGTGCCCCCCTGGTTCATGTGATCTCCCTGCCTGTCGCCGACTTCCTCTGGGCCTCCTCCCCCGCCACTGCCACCATCTGGTCCACCAGGCTCGACCTCTCCACTCGCCCCACAACGTTGCTGCTGCCCGTGGCGAAAAAGGTGACCCCTCCCATCTCACTTCCAATGTTTAGGGATATTGGATTGTTGCCTCTACTGCTTCCAAGTGTTCTGTGCCCCTGTAGTGTTAGGGAGTGCAGCTCTGAGCCGGTGAGCTCTGTGGGCTTAGTGAGATCTGGTGGGAATTATGTATACCTCTGTGTTTTGATTGGAAGAGTAGAACATATTTGCTCGATTGGTAACTTTCCCTCGATGGCTCGACCTAATGCAGTTCTAATGAGCAGCCATTATGTGCTAGCTTGTTAGGTATAAACTTAGACAAGAGATGATTTCTCTGTTTGCCAAACGGTAGTGTTGTAACTAAAAGTAGCAAGTTGCCCTATGATTTCCATTTGGCCATCATGTTTGATTAAGTTAAGAGCACCCCTAAAAATAAAAGAATCGGTTTTGTTAGCACTGCTAATTTGTGTTTATCTAGGCATATCCAGCCTTCCCCTACCATTCAATCTGGTATCCTGGTTCTATACATCAGATTATAAACATTGAGCAGCAGAGACTTTTCCTTGGACTAAAGTATTTTGCCACATTATTTATGTTTGGTATCTTACTTATGTCTACATTGCATGAATTTGGCATCAGACTGTAGTAAATGATGTGCAAACTATGTTTTTCACTTGAATGTTTTCCACCCTTCTTGTTAATTTGTTGATTGCAAGCGACCTTATTTTGGTGGTTCAGTTCAAGCATGGTCTTCCTTATTGATATTCTTTGAGTGTCGCTTAAAGGACTGTACTATTATATTTTAGCATGGCCCCATTATAAATATATGTGGTGAAAATTGATATTCTTGGAGTGTCAATTATATTTAGTTAGACGGGACTACAAAATTCACAACTTATTCCTTGTCATGTTGTTTTCTTAATTGCAAAACAGCAGAAGCCTACCATGAGTTATTTCAATATGTCAGGAAGTTACCTTTCGTAACCTTCAAATGTTTTCCATTTATAGTTGCATTCTCATGTGGATATTTACAATTTTTCGGATAATACATGGGAAGAAGGATTTGATATGCCAAAGGAAATGGTACATTCACATCTGGGAATGGTTACAGATGGAAATGGCACATTCACATTTTCGGATAATCCAGGCACCCCCCCTTCTCTTTAATCCAGCAGCTTATTTTCTTATTTGCTCCAGCCCTCACTCACTCTCTCTCTCTCTCTCTTTCACACACACACACACAATCATTCACCCCCTCTATCTGTAGATCTAAGGTGTGCTATTTTTGTTTTCTTCATGTGTAGGAGTTCAGGCCATGGTACCAACCAAAGGAGGAACTCAACAATCCCTAACTAATTGATGGTAGCTGCTGATGTCTTCAGGGATTAGTATGTGCATAGTTAGTTGAGAAGTTATACATGTCTTTCTTAATTCTTCCAACTGTCATTTAATTTCTAAGGTCTGTCATCTTCTTCTCCCATCCTTAGCTCTCCCTCCCTTTTTTTTCCTCTCCCTTTCGCTTTCCATTATACATGCATACAATGCGTTTGAAAGCATGGCTAAGAGTAACAATGCTATTCTATGGTTCATCTTATTGATAGTTTGATGGAATTGTTTCTGTCGAACGGGTCGATGCCTACCACTTATGCAGAGGTATTAAGCAAATACAACCATGTTTATTCAAAACCATATCTTTATTGTCAATTTTTAGGTAGAGAGCATTCCTCAATCAACCTTTTCCATATAGGTTTTTATACATCTTAACTGCATTTTGTTCCTCTCTATGCACAGATAGTTTGTCTGCATTTGCTTGATCACACCTTGAAATTTTCGAGCTTTACCTGCACCGAGATACCGCTTCTTTTGTGCCTTCTTTTGCCATAGAAGTTTTGCGGAATTCGCAGGTACTTAGTTTTTTCATTGCGATTGTGATATATGTGATGTATGCCTCATTGACGGTGTAGTTCAGCTTTGACATTAGATACTTTTCTACTATGTTTATGGTTGAAGTTGTGGTGGTTAGTTGTTTTAGTGTGCAGAGCTTCCACTTTTAGTTTTACCTACATAATTGGGAAGGTTAAAATATGAGGAGTTTAACTGTTTGGATCCATAAAGTTGCTGTTTTTGCTAGTTAAGAAGGCTTAAATGTAGGTTTTTAGCTACCTGGATACTCAAAGATTCGGTCTTTAGGGGATTTTTAAAGGACGAATCTGTGCTAAACTTGCCATTTCTGTGTTTATTTCAGGTTTAGAGGAGTTACAAAGTGGGATTTTGTGGTGATGTGGCCAACTGTGGAGATCACCTGAAAGGGACAATTGTTGTGGCTATTGGTAGCAGTGTTGTGCTCCAATAGTCGTGTGATAGATACAGCATGCCATCTCTGAACCAATTACAAATTCAGTAATGATTTGTTTTCATACAAAGTTCAGCTTTTCATGCCTCATTGACAGTATAGTTCGACTTTGACATCAGATGCCTTTCAGTTATGTTTATAATTGAAGTTGTGGTGGTTAGTTGTTTTAGTGTGCAAAGCTTCCACTTTAGTTTTACCTGCATGAATCAGAAAGTTAAAATTTGAGGAGTTTAACTGTTTGGATCCATAAAGTTGCTGTTTTTGGTAGTTAAGAAGGCTTAAAAGTAAATTTTTAGCTACTTGGGTGCTCAAAGATTTGGTCTTTAGGGGAACCATTCTGCAACTAGCCTGTATGATTTAGTTCTACCTGCATGATTTGTTTTCATACAAAGGATCATTTTGCAACTAGCCTGTAGTCCTAGCTGTGTGCCCATTACTCTCTTCGGATTTTCTTTTCTGAATGAGGAGGGGAACCAGCTCAGCCTGTGAACTATTCTGTTGGCTGATTATATAGCTCCAATTACTGCAAAATAGTAAATGTTCAATATTAATTGCAAGAGATGTTTATTCTGATTGAGATTGAACTTTTAGTTAAATTCTGGGCCAACCCGTAGACTATTAATTGTAAATTTTTTGTAATTTGAATGAGTTTAGAGTCACTTGCAGCTGAAAGACAATTTGAGAGAGTAAGCTGTTGGTATTATCTAAGTGCTAACATAAAACATTTGGTGCCAGTTAAAGTGCTACCTATTGGCTATTGTATTTCCCTTCAAAAAAAGGCAGCTATTGTATGTTTCTTTGCACTTAGCACCAAACTAAGTCCAGTATTACCGTCGCAACGCACGGGCACTTAACTAGTTAGTCCAAATTCAGACTAAGAGGACACAAGGTCAATGCTTATAGGTCCTACAAGAGAGCTTACAGTACATGACATCGACTTTGTTTGTAACTACCATGGAAAGAAAGCTGAATTCTACAAACATGTTTGGAACAACAAGGTGCCGGTGGCTCAAATGCAAATTCTTCTTATGACCACTTTTCAGAGGACGATGAAACAAATGGACAACCTGCAAGGAAAAAGAACAAGCAGAGAAAGAATTATGCACCTTATGCCAACAATCACAAACGGCTATGCATGTTATGGCAGTTTGTGAACCACAGAACTAGCAAAACAGGTCAGTTATAAATTCAGACACCATTAGACCGTAAAATACAGCCAATGTTATGGCATCAAACAAATCCAATGATCTGTAATGCATTGTTCACAGCAATCTGTTCGGAGCTATCGCTCAATAGGAATAATCTTAGCCTTCCGATGTACCCACCCGTGGCTTTTGCATATCATAAAAAACCTATAAGAAATGCTCAGATGTGGAAAAATGGCTTAAACACATCGCCATGAGAATCCTTCAAGCAATGGGTCTTCTGATGGGCAGCAATACTACAGAAAACCAACCATACAATAATATAATTGGACTATGAGTGTGATACTATGTACAACTCACCGATGTATATTTTTTTAACTTATATGTAAGGCTATATACAATAGGTAGGCCCTTTTTCTACGTTAATCTATAAAAATATATCCAAAACCATGTCACCAATCAATATTCTTCTTTTCTAGGTCTAACGCACAAATCTCCCCTGATCCTAAGGCATGCCCAATTGCACATTGCTTGCCATTTGAGCCTTTGAGGCGGTGACATATACCAACTTGGTGACATAAAAAAGAAAGCTTATGCAAACTGAAAACAGAATGAACACGTACTGAAAGCAAGCTGTAAACTTGCACTCATTTTTTTGTTTCAACTTTCATAATGCACCAAATAAGAGCATAGAATTTGATTACAAAGCATGTAGCTAGAGTCATATCAGGAACCAATTGGTGAGTTCTGTTAGGCATTATCAATTTATCATGTTCACCGATCGCAAATCTGTAAACATTGCCATAATGAAATAAGATTTAAGGGAATGACAAACCTCAAAGTTTTTTTTCCATCCTGTGCAACAATCTACTTGTACTTTCTCAGAACAAGTTTTACCATCATCAATTTCAGTCTCCACAGCAAGCAACTCTATTTGGTGCATTCCCAGAACGTCTGGAGGTATAATCATCAGCGAGACCTGGGACGTGATCCTTGTAAGGATCCACAAACTTTTGCACAAACTTCTTCTCCGCCAAAGAGGCTGTGGCATAGTAGTCCAACTCGACATTCAGCAATCCCTTCGCCCTGAGAACCTTGAGCAAGCAATGCCGGAGCAACAACCGCCGCTCAAGGCTATACATGATTAGCACTGGCCTTTGCGCAATGTATGTTGCCTTCAGACCAACATCCTTCATCAAGAACTCTACAGCTCGCCTAATCTTTCTGTCAGATAAACCTAGGACATGCGGCGCCTTCCTCACGATTACCAACACATTGTCCTGTGAAAACCCAAACTTCTCTAACAGCCGTATTTTCCTGGCGACATTCTCCCTGCTCGTGAAAGCGACTACAGCGAGCGCACGGCGGAACATCGGTGAGCCCCGCTCCACACCTAACCCCTCCACTCGCATCACGGCGTCCTGGAGAAACTTAGGGTTCACGGTGAACAGCCGGCAGGAGTACAAGTTTGTTCTGGCAATATCACAAGCACTTATCCCGCATTGCCGGAGGAAGGTCAGGTTGGGCTTGGCAACCTTCTCGAGGTTGATGCTGAGGAGATTGGAGTTTAACTTGGCGAGCGGGAGCAGCTTGTCGTAGGAGCCGAAGACCGCGAGCCAGAAGAGGAGGTTGCCGCGGAGGGAGCTCGTGCGGCGGATCGAGAGCACGCGCGCGATCTGCGGCGGCGAGAGGCCGAGGTTGCTAAGCTCGGTGAAGCGGGGAGCAAGGGTTCTCCCCACGCTGGCGAATAGGATGCGCGGGTCGGCGACGACGACGGTGGCGATGTCCAGGCGGGGGACGCCAAGGCCGGAGAGGAAGGCGAGGACGGCGTCGGGCTTGGAGGGGGACTTGAGGTGGGAGAGCTTCCTGGATGCCCTGAGAGCCTGTGCTCGGGTGAGGCCGCAGTTGGCGACAAGGTAGTCCTCGACGGAGAAGGGTTTGGAGGGAATGGATGCGGCGGCGGAGAGGATGCGGTGGAGGGAGAAGACGAGGAAAGGGAGGCGGGAGGCGGGGAGACGGGATGGGGAGCGGATGATAGAGAGGACGCGC
This sequence comes from Ampelocalamus luodianensis, assembly GCA_036346255.1. Lineage (NCBI taxonomy): Eukaryota > Viridiplantae > Streptophyta > Magnoliopsida > Poales > Poaceae > Ampelocalamus > Ampelocalamus luodianensis. Next base: position 13,000,057 of record CM070628.1, read on the forward strand.
GTTAGGAGGTGGTGGTGGATCATGGCGTCGCGGCGGCGGGCGGCGCAAGGGTAAACGGCGGCTAGTAAAATTGGGTATAGGGCTTGGACAGTTTGACGTCCTTTCCACCAACTGCCTCAGGCGGGCAAGCCGGCCCAGAGTCACAAGTGGGCCAATGTGCGGAGTCGACTCTGCAAAAGATTCAGCCCACCTATGCGAGGCCCACTCATGAGATTCAGCCCACCTATGCGAGGCCCACTCATGAGATTCAGCCCACCTATGCGAGGCCCACTCATGAGATTACCGGACGTTCGCGGTGGTTACGTCCGGGGGTTATCGCACTTCCTCGCCCTTTCGGCTTTCACCAGGGTGAAAATGGATTAGGGTGAAGAATGGATTAGATAGTTTTCGATCGAGACAAAAACGGATTTCGAATTTTTCTCGGATAGTTTTTGGATTGAAAACGAATTCGGATTTTTTTTTTTCGGAAACGGATCCGGATTTCGGCCCAAAAGAGAATTTCAACCAAAAAAAGAAAATAGGATTTTAATTAATTTTCGAATTTCAGAAAATACAACAAATCAAATAATTTTTTAGAAAATAGCAAATAGAGTTAAAAAAATCTAGAAAAAATCACAGAAATTCATTGAATTATTTTTAACTTAATAAAATTAATTCCAACTTAAAGTTGGTTTTTATTTTTGTATATAAATTATTTAAATTTCTAAAAATAGGAAAAACCTTTTTAAAATCCAAAAAAGTCAATAAATTAATTAAAATTTTCTTTTTCACTTTAAATCCAATAAAAGCCCAGAAAACTCAATAAATTTTATTTTTTACATTAAAAAATAGGAAACTAAATAATTGACTTTATTTTATTATTTTTCCTTTTTTAACCAAGAAAACTCTTTTAAATCTCAGAAAATCCAATAAAATAATAACTTTATTAATTTTATTTTTGGTAACATACTTTGGGATGTTACAGTCATTTGCGTATAGATTAACCATCCAGTCTAATCGATGTTAGTGTGAACTAAATTTTATTTATATGATGAACTAAGTGTGAATACGTGATGATTTATGAGCTAAATATGGTAAACTAAGTGTTATATTTGTGATGAACTAGTTAATATAACTTGCTAGTGACAATGTTATATGTGGTTGCTGAAAATATGAACAATTCATCAATGTTTACATCAAATAAATTAGTTATATGTTTTCGTTAATTTCTAGCATACAATTTAAAGAGTTTTCATGTTCCAAAAAATATCTGTGACCGTATTCGTTTCGATTCGTATTCGCTCCGTATTTGTATTCGATACTATTCGTATTCATATTTGTATCCGAGGTATTCGTATTCGGATCCGGGAAAAAAAATATATAAAAACAAATATGACAAAGTCATTATCCGTCCATTTTCGATCCGTTTTCACCCCTAGCTTTCGCGAATAAAAACGCCGCGAAAAAAATTCACCGATTCGCGGAACGGCAGAACAGGGTGGCGCAGCGTCGTGCAGAATTTCAGACTCAATTGATGTCAGCAGAGACCGGGAGAAATTTTAGACGAATAGGGGTATGTGCTTGCGTTGCAGATGCAGCTGTCATCTTGGTAATTCCCATTTACACTCCGGCTCGCGTGGATCATGGTCGCTGGCAGCCGCTCACGTTGATCACGGTCGCCGTCTTGGGTGGTTGTTGAGACGAGGGACTGCCGCAGCCCGTCTCTGTCTCCGAGTTTTTAGTCTAAATAGCACTGTTGATGATATAATTAACAAAAACGGTGCTCTCGCCGTCGTAGTGCCAAAAATAACACAACAGACATATCAACCGTCGACATACGTCCAAATCCAGCCCTCAGGGAACTGCCACGTCGGTGGTGCCGCACCGCTGGCGCCCGGATGAGCTCCTGGCCACTGTCATGCCACCATGGCACAATTTTGTAACACAGTACTATTGTGCGTTAAAGTACGACACCAAGTAGCACAACAAGCAATAAATGGAGTTGCAGGTTACAAATAACTAGAACAAATCTTTCTGCTTTAATTTAGTCCTAACTCGATCTAGCGTACGAATCCAATTAAGTTAATCTCACGGGCCAGCGGCGGCAATTCGCATGGCCAATCAGCAAGCGGCCGTGCGTGTACTGCTGTGCGTGCAGGGAGAGCGTTCTGCAGTTAAACTGTATATATCTCAACCTGCAGCAGGATGCGTCAGCTGAGCTGCTGCCTAGCTTCTTCTATATAGTGCTACTTTGATGGCCACGTAAACTCTAGTTCCAAATTTGATGTGAAAATAACTCGAATTTTATGTATACTATACGATTTTTAATATTGTTGTTGTACTGCTGCCACCAAGGATTCAGTGCATATTTTAAGCGTAGAAAATTAACAGAAAAAACTCATTTCTCGCATGAATATGCAGCTAACTAGGAGCAGGAGCCTATAAAAATAAGGCATAAGTCCATTTTCGAGAGTTCAAAAAACCCACTGAACTCCAATACCGTTCACTTTGCACCATCGAACTGTCAAAACCAGATCAAGTTACACCCTAGACTGATTACATTGGTGGTTTTAGCCACGTTAGCAACCACATCATTGGTTTTAGCTTAGGTGGCATCTGAATCAGCTATAGGGTCCAACATGACAGCCCTATCTCTTCCTTCATTCGTCTTCCTTCTCTCCTTTCTTTTCCTCGCTGGCCCACGCCTCTAGCCTCCATGGCGCTCCTCCTCTGGCTCCTATGGCGCCCACGACCCCTGCTCCCTCTGCTGCTCTCCTACATGTGGCCCCCTAGCCACTCCAGCTCTTCCTCTCCAGCCTCCGATTCCCCGCACCCCCGGCCCGATTGCTGCCGCCGCCCCGACAGCTCGTGGCACCGCCGCCTCCTCCGGCTTTCCCGCGGCCTCCCCGGCGCAGCCTGGTGGCCAGCACCGTCACCCGGCCATCTCTCTCTCCTCTCGGCCTTAAGAAGCCCTTGGCTTCCCCTTGGTCCCCCACCTCGTTCTTGTCTCTGTCGCCAAAAACCACCGCACAAGCCGCCGCACCGCCATTGCAGCGTCACCGTCTTGGTGCGCTCCACCCATCTCCATCCACGTCATATCGTGCTCCGAGACACAAGGTTCCAATCCCCTAAATCAATTTTTCTCATTATCCACAGGGCTCATCGGAATTTCGTCCTCCCCATTTCCGGCCGGATTGAGCTCCACCGACACCCTCTCCTCCTCGGCCTCGACTCAATTGCCAACGCCTGGAGCATCACCTCGACGTCCTTGGCCTCCCCCAACTACCGGCCAAAGCTCCCCGCCACCGCTAGTCGCCCCGCGACGCCCCGGGTGCACGTCGCCGGACCTCTCCGGAGCTCCTTTGCCTCCATGAACCGCTCGATGAGCTCCACTATACCTTCTTAGTGCATGTGCTCCCCTCCCCTTCCCCTCTCCTCCCTCCGACCGCCATTCGCCGCCGTTCGGCCCCTGCGCTTGTCCGCCCCATACGCCGCCGCCTCCCACTCGGTGCTGCCCTGGCTACGATGCCGCCTCCCTCGGCCTCCTTTCCACCCCGATGACTCATTTTGCTGCTCCCCACTACCTCTCCGGCCTCCGCCCGCCGCCGGCAAGCACTGCCGCCCGTGTGCTCCCCCCTGGCTCCCCTGTTCTTTCCCCTCCTATGCTGCTCTCTATCAGTGTGCTGACGAGGCGAAACTGCGCCAGCGTGGATGCCACATAGGCCAAAAACCAGCTAGTTTCGGCTCGAGAGGGTCGACTGAGATGGTATTGGGAGTTTAAGGGTGTAAACCAAACGGTTTTGGAGTTGAGGTAGGATTTTGGACTCGTCGCAAAGTTCAGGGGTGTAATATGGATTTTTTTCCTAAAACTGATGGACACTGTATCGAAGGTATTCAATGTTCAGACAGCTACTCTGGGATTCAATCGTAGAAAGATTACCACATCGCAAAAAACGAAGCAAGATACGCGTTAGGCTACTCCCAATGCTCTACCTTGGCAAGTATCTTAAGACTCCACATAAGTAAAAATCTGATGTGGCACTGTAATTAAGGAAGAGAGAGCAGCCTAGTATCTTATTTAGATACCACTCATACACAGTATCCTAGGTAGAAATAGTGGTAAAGACATTTATATCAAAGGCATAAGATACAACACTCTAGGATACAATGCATTGGGAAGGTGGTATCTAAATACCTTTCATGCAATAAGAAACTGCAATAAGAAACCACTCATTGGGAGCAGCCTTAATTATTTCCATGCATTGGGGGCACTCACCTAGCGACGGCAGGTCAGAAAAGAGTCCGAACTGACGCGCTTTATTAAGGCACAAAGTAAAACTACACGGGATGTTTGTCGTTGTGAGATTAACTTAATTGGATTCGTACACTAGAACGAGTTAGTACTAAATTAAAGTAGAAAGATTTGCATAGTTACTCGTAACTTGGCAACTCCATTTATTACTCACTGTACTACTTGGTGCCGTACGCTAACACACAATAGTATTGTGTTGCAAAACCGTGCCACGGTGGCACCGCAGCGGCTAGGGGTAGTAGACGAGCCACGTGGTGCTCGTTCAGGCTACAAGGGACCGACGGAGGTGGTACTGTGGCACCAGGCCACGGATACAGCTTGTTCGGACGCCAGCGGTGCAGACACGGTTTGTCCGATCGCCAGGGCGCGACACCACCGACGTGGAGGCACGACGCTCGTCCGGGCTACCGGGGAGCGGTGGAGATCATGTCTGGCCCCATGGGGGCCGGATTTGGACGCGTGTCGACGACCGGCGTGTTCGTTGTGCTATTTTTTTCATTATGACTGCAAGAACACTGTTTTTAGTAATCATGTCGCCAACAGTGCCATTTAGGCCCAGAAGCAACTCTCGAGATGCTCCGAGTTTTTGTACTGCAGCCCGCTCCGGCCCTCCCTAGCTCTTTTGGAGCGCCCACGTAGGATCGTACCGAGAATCCGGGAGCTAGAGCCGGGCCAAATAGGGCCTTGGTTAGAGTATGCATATGGGCTTGCCTCTACACATGGATGAGCCACCAATAAATGCATGTTGGCCAATTCCATCTTTGAAACTAGTAGTAAAATACACATTCATGATAACGTGAACAGCCAATGTGGCGAAAACCGCCTATGATACTTGTCTAGGGATGTAATTTGTATGATTTTGATATTTAAGGGACAGATTTTAAACGATATTGGAGATGATGGGCAAAAATTAGACCCCAAGAAGAGTTGAGGAACCAACTATGGACTTTTCCCAGAGAAAATGGTAAAAAGATACCCCAAAATCGTAGAATGACATGTACTGAGTGTCCAAAATGTATGACATATTTGTCTTGCACATAGACCATGAAGACATTAAAAATGACCCGACTATCCTAATTATTATCTCTAAATACTATATTCAATACATGCATGTAAAGAATATAAAGTAAAGCTGGATATTTATTAGGGCTGTAGAGGGAACACCACACTTTGCATTTGAATCAATGTTCACCAAGGCGCCAGGTGCTAGTTGGACGACAAGCTGGCACCTAGGCCTGCTAGGCGTCGCCTAGGCGGCCAACTTGGCCAAGGGGTAGAAGCAAGGTAGTAACTAAGAAGCAGCGACAACACTAAGCATAAGCAGAGGAAGAGGTAGCACCGTAGTAGTAAAGTAACAGAGGGGGAGGGGGGAGCACCTCCAGCGGCATGGAGGTAGTGGTGGTGGTGGTGGAGGTTAGGGCAACAGTGCCACTCCCTCTGTCGCAGCATCACACCTCGCTCTCTAAGGTGCCGAAGGCGGGGACAAGGTATATCCGGCCAACGGCGAGTACCATACTCCTTACGTGTGCGACGACGCAGACCCACGAAGCTCTATCAACGTGTGGCGGCACAGCTCCTTCTCCTGGTGGATGCGGTCAGCAACGAGCTGGATCTGGCCGACGACAACAGGGGTGAGGTGGATCTAGCGTTCGCTGGCTGCTGCATATCATGCGATCGAGTGGAGAGGCAGCAGTGGAACCCTAGGAGTTGGGTAGTTATGTGCTGAAGCCTGGGCCGGCCCAGTTCCATTACTTCCTCTTCTACTATGGCTGCTACCTCTGCTTCTCACGGCTGCCACCACCTCTGCTTCATAGTTGTCGCCGCCTCCTCTACTTCACGGTCGGCGCCAGCGCGTCTCTAGCCCTTTCTCCTACACCCCTACCTTCCTTTCTTCCTCCTCCTCCCTTCCAACATGCCATCCAAGCTTGATTCGACGACAGGGAGGTGAGATCGACAGGCAGCCCAGTGCCGATTTTTTTAAAATAATATTATTTTAAAAGATAATTACAAAAAAATAGTCATCCTAAAAAATTACAAAATGAGTACCTATAGCCGTTTGAACTGGCGACAGGGACCCTGTTGACTCCCTATCGCCAGTTGGACATGTGACAGGAGCCTTGAAACCCTATAAAAGACCTTGAAACCCTAAAATTCGGCATAGGACTCACTTTTATTCAGAAAAAAGAGGAGGGAAGGGAAAGGAGTAGAGGGGAGGATAGAAGCTAGCGAAACGCTGCCCGTCCGGTTGCCCACCTGTCAGATAATTTTTTTAATCGAATGGATTACATAGTTTTAGATGTACGGTTACGTAGTGCAGCATGTTGTACATAATACTTTTCGGTGGGTAATCTAGTTTTGGATATATGGTTAATCGTGGAAATGTTCTTTATAGTGCAGTGCGTCGGATATGTCAGACATCACCAATTTCAAATTTTAGTACGGTTCGGGGACTATTCTAAAGGGTCCCGAGGGGATTTATTTGCGTTATTTCCAATCGTCGACCGTGCGTCTGCCAAGAGCAGAGGGGCGTACATGGAGCGCTGTGATGCGGTAGTTGTTCCACACATTCCAAGTGGACCATGATGTATATGATTTGAGATTGAGTTGTCTTACCCCCCCCCCCCCGAGCAGCACAGCCCACATATTGGGAGTTAGTTTAGCTCAAGGAACAATATCATGGTAGTCATATATACGCATAGCGAGGGAGAGAGGGTGGGATTTGGTCCTTTTGGCTCTGGCTTTTGCCAAACCCACTCCTACATCCGCGGTTGAACAAGAAGGGGATGCTAATGCCGAAGAAGAAGTCGGAGATTCCAGCCACAGCGCGATGCACACAATGGCCGAAGCTCCCGGAGTTGCTGATGCTGTCAATGAAGACCCTGCGGAAGTAGCTCCTTCAGTCAGGCAAGCTACTGGGCTTACTGACGAGGGTGAGAAGATGGAAACCGTAGTGCAAAGGATGGATCTCAAAGACCAGGACTACATGGCATTGTCAGAAGATGAAGGATCCAACGACGAGGATGATATGGACCAGCAGGCGGTTCCATCCGAGTGGAACACATACCAATTTGACAACCTCGTTGTCAACGAAGGCACCCATGTGCCGTGGGAGTACGACCAAAGCGAGGTCAGGCAAGGAGCTACGTACAAATGCAAGGAGGCCGCGCAAGAGACGGTCAAATTCTGGGTCTTGTCGGTGCGGCACACATTCACAGTCGTCAAGTCTAACCTAAGATTCTACGACGTGAAGTGCGGCATAGAGGGATGCCCTTAGCGAGTGCACGTATTTCAACCTAAGTATGACACAATAGTCCCTCACACATGTATCGTCGCTGAGTCAGTGCAGTCCCACAGGAACCTATCATTAGGCTTCATCGCCAACCTCATGTACGGTGAGATCGTGGATAATCTAGATTTTAAGCCACGATCCGTCATTCGGGCGATTGAAGTAAGGTTCCAGTACACAATCAGCTATGCCAAAACTTGGAGGGCAAAACAGAAGGCATTGGAATCAAGATTCAGCACTTTCGAGGACTCCTACCACAACCTCCCCGGCCAACTCCGAGTCATACAAGATAGGAATCCCGGCACTCATGTCGACATTCAAGATTTCACGCATTCGAAGTGGAGCAATAAGAGAGTACTGAAGCGAGCATTCTTCGTCTTTGGTCCATGCATCAATGCATTCCGGCACTGCCATCCAATCTTGTGTGTGGATGGCACATTCCTGACTGGAAAGTACAATGGCCAGATACTGACTGCAATAGTGACGGACGGGAACAATCAAGTTCTTTACGTGGCATTCACTTTCGTTGAGAGTGAGAACACAGACAGCTGGTTGTGGTTCCTGAGGAATGTGAGGGTTTTTGTTGTACAGGGCCCTCCAAACGTATGCGTCATACATGATCGGCATGCGGGCCTGCTGAGGACAATAACTGAGCTACATCAAGGAGAGAACGATCCACTTGCATAGCCGGATCTGCAGAGCAGGTGATGTATGAGGCACTTGGGTGCAAACTTCTACAAGCAATTCCGCAACAAAGACTTGATGCACCTGTTCAAGCGGTTGTGCAACCAGAACCAGCAGCAGAAGTTTGAAGCACTCTGGAAGATTCTGAATGAGCGAACCCAAATGCACAGAAAGAGGCAACGAAAAGGGCCACCCTAAGCGCTGACCAAGCCCCCGAAGCATTGCCACAGCTACCCACAGATGGTCCCAGTGTGACGAGGAAGATAGGGACAGGTGAATTGCTTCTCGGACTGGATTAAGCACGAGCCTAAGAAGAAGTGGTCGTTGCTACATGACAGGGGTGATGCTCGATATGATGTCATGACAACCAATCTAGTCGAGGTGTACAACTGGGTCATGCACGGCGCAAGGTGCCTCCCTTTGGTTGGTATTATGGAGACAATTCTCCAAAGTACCACAAACTACTTTGTTGACAGAAGCAACAATGTGTCGCTCGTTATGGCAAATAACAAAGTAGTCTACTCCGCCATGATCACCACGTACATGGAGGAAAAGAGCAAGAAGGGTGAGATGCACCGGCATTTAAGATGGGCACCAGAGAGCTTCGCTTTGAGATAATGTGCAGGGATAAAGGAAACTGCGGGACGAACCACGAGAGGATCACCCACGAGTGCACGCTACTCCGCGCTAGTTGCGTATGCACTTGCAACAAGCCCCTTCTTCTGCATAGGCCATGCTCCCATGTCATGGTCGTATGTTCGTGGCGTAGCATTCTGGGCAGTACCTCTTAGATTATTTCAACAAGAAGGAGGTGATGCAAACCTGAATGCAGAGATGTATGGTTACGCCGTGGTTGACCATTTCACTGGCCATCCGACCTGAGAGCAACTAATTTGGGCCACGGACATTGATAGGCTAAAAGGGAAGGTTGACTAGCGACAGGTACGGCGCATCAGGAACGACATTGATGAAGCAGAAGCCGGACGGCATACGAATAAGTGCTCCATTTGCAGCGAGTCTAGGCACACCTTCAACAAATGCCCCACGAGAAATCCTCAGGACAAAGGAGACATCGGCACTCCGGACGTCGCCGCGGGGACCTCATCCAGCCACCTGACTCAAGGCAGTCCATATAGGGAACGTTGAGGTCGCAGCCACGGGAAAACATAGACAGTTGTAATATGTGATTACCAATGTTGTGTATGTAGTGGTACTAAGATTAGAAATACTAGCATGTTGTAACTTATACTTTAGTTAGTACTTGCTTATTGTACTAGTATGGAACTAATTGTACCGTAATTATAAACTTTAACTTCATTTGCAGTGTCAATATTTCGTTGTTACCTATCCCTACAAAGCAGGACGTGGTGTTATCGTTGCGCTATTTCTCCAAAATTGTCCACCGTGTATGAATTCCCTGGCGCTTCGCAATATCACTTACCTTCCTACTTACGAATCATTGCCACCTCAATCGTCCTCACAAAATTCTTCAGAAATTTACCGCAGTAGAAAAACATATGACGATCACAAAATGTTATTACGAGTCTAACAGATTCCATACCCTTAAGAATCTATGAAAATCACAAACAGACCAACCAACCTTGCCACCACCCTTTTATTTGCAAAGAATAACAACCCACATTCCTATCGCGAGTTGAACTGGTGACAAGAACACTGTTCACTTCTTATCGCAAGTTGAACTGGCGATAGGAAGCTGACCCGACGACAGGGAGTCAACAGGGTTTCTGTCGCCAGTTCAACTGACTAGCGACAGGGACCTATCGCTGGTTTAAACGGCGACAGAGACCCATTTTTGTAATTTTTTGGGACGACTATTTATTTTTATAATTATTATTTTAAATAATATTATTTTAAAAAAAAATTGCCCAACACCACCTCGGCGCCCGCCCAAGACCGCCGCACCTAGGTCTACCGAGGCCGCCTAGGACCGACTTTGGCCACCTAGGCAGCCTCCCCGCCTAGTCCAACGATTTCCATGAAATCGCGGCACCGCCCAGCGCCTGAGCCCCGATTAATCGCCACCTTGATCCAATTTTTTGAACACTAATTTGAATATGAAATTCGCTCTACATTTGTGAATATAAGACCATTCGAAATGAAGGGAGTATATCCGTAACATCATTTGCAACCATAGAAATAGCCTCCAGTTCTGCTCCATGTACCATTAGGGGCGGATCTATATATAGCTACAGGGGTGCACGGGATACAGGGTCCAAAGTCGTTTTGCCTTATTAAAACTCATATACACATAGGTGTATATCCTGCAAGTTTAAGTCCCGTGACTACACACATGTGGTAATATGCACCATGACATCCGATCAATTTCGTTGTAGATCCGCTACTGTGTACCATGGTCCATTCTGCGTAAATGACAAAGAACTCGTATACAACCTCCAGTTTCTAAATCAGTTCAAACATAGCTATCAACCGATTAAAGCCAGAAGGCCACTTCTATGATGCATCCATTTATGAAGCATAAGTTTAAACTAGACAAAGATCGAAAAGCCCATCCATGATGCATCCGTGTTTTGAATGAGGGAATTACCTAGCCAATCATTCATTTGCACATCAAATATAGCATGCAAAGAGCACAACGTTTCTGATGTAAATGTAATAAGCAAAGAGCACACCATACAGAATTTATACCTTGAATGTTTCATGACAGCACTTGCCAAATAGACGTTCAGCTCAGCGTCAGTGGCAAAGTGGAAAAGGCATCAGCAATCCACTCTTTGGAGCAGTGTGGAACACAGAGGGCGAGGACATTGCCGAAGGCTTATATCAAACATAACTGCAAAAGATATGTAGATAAATTTGAAAACAGTGAATCACATGTTCATTATAAAACTCTCCATGCACTAAATCAATAAAAATGACCAAAGATGAAATGAAGGGTATAGAAAAACATATTACTACATTAGAGCATACCATGAAGAAATGGTTGTCTTTCACCTAGAAGAAAACACCTACTCCATCTCCATCTCCTGGAGGGAGGTAACTCTGGGATTCAGGAGGTGAGGGAAGGACGATGGGGATAATGGCTAGGGAAACACATCGGTTTTGAGAGTTGATAGATCAGATAGTGTGTGCTAAGGAATTTATTCAGTTTTCCTCTCTTTTATTGGCCTTTTAATTAACACATTTTTGAGATCTTTTCTAAATATATAAACCTGACTCAAGAGAATGTAGTAAGGCTGTGTAAGTATTTTTCTAAGAACAACGACACTTTGTTGGCACAACTATATTACAGATTGAGAATTTGAGATTACATAGAAATCCGGGGACCAACCTCACTAGCAATGAATAACCTCGCATCTGCAACATGGAATTTAAACCTTAATCCACAGGTAATGAGATCTGAATTCTGGTCTCCACCAGAGCAACTGAGCATCTAAATAATCATTAGCAACTGAGCATCTAAATAGTCATTCTATATTTCTATATCTGCTAGCTTAACTACTCGCTATAAGTTGGCTTTAAAAAAATGTTTAGCAGTCCAATATTATAGATGCTCGAAAATTCTGGAAATATTTTTTGGAATACAATCAACTATTTTGGCCACTGATTCACTGTTATTTTTAAAATAAGTCTTCCAGATAATCCAACCATTGGTCAAGAGTTGATTTGCTAACCTTCAGATTTCCAGCTTCTGAAAAAAAAAAGTTTCCCGAAGAAGCCACAAATTTGTCCCCAACTTCAGCTTTTCCAAGCAAGAAGCTGAAACTAGGCCAAACACCCAATACAGTAACAAGAAGGTTATTAAGCTCCAAACCCTAGGTTCATAGTATACCACCCATTAGGCCCTTCTGAATAGAAGGGAAACAAGTCTCAGCCATCACTTTGCCCTACATATCTGTCATGGGCAGTGGCCGGTCCAACCGAAGCAAAGGACATGGGTTAGGCAGCAGCACCAGCAGCACATATACGTGCAGAAGTTGAGGAGATCAGCACTAGCGGCTGGCCGGCAAGACGTCCAGGACCATGTGCAGAGTCCACGTTCAGAAGGAATAGATCAAGAGGATTAGGAAAGATGTGTTCATATTTAGTTAGGAAAGCAAGAGTCCAGATAGGTTAGTACAGTAAGTTGACATGCTTGTTCAGGATGTGTTCATACATGCTAGTAGTCGTGTTTAGGACATTAGGCAAGTTAGATGATTCTGTAACAGGAAGGGTCCAATTACTCCTTATAAAAGGAAGGATCCTTGTACGTGGTTATGAAGGAAGAAAGATGAATTAATCTAATCTCCCTCGTAAGGTTCTGTCATCCCAGTCTATAGTCTAACCTCTCATCCCACTAAACCAACGTTGCCTAGCCTTCTTCCTAGCGGTGTTACCCTGTTATGAACTAAGGTTCATGACAATATCAGTGCGGGGCATTGGGAGTTTTCAGGGGTCTTAACAGAAAACATGGAGTTTTGCCATTCATTTTGCAAAACATGATGCATAGAATTCTTCCAAACCCAAACATTTCCCATTCATTCTGCAAAACCTGATCTATAGATATATTATTCTCATGTGTCAACTTATACAGCCTTGCATATTGTGTGAAAAGACTCTGTCCAAATCCAATTATCATCACAAAACCTCACCTTTCATCTCTCTCCTGTCCTAAATGTATAGAGCTGGTTCTGTTAGGCACTATTCAAATACAGCAAGTTCTGCCATTCTATTCTTGCCCCATCAAGGCAACAATAGTCAAATCACAACAAAATTAATTTTTTTTGGAAAGAAGATTTCAGTTCACCATTTTCCAAAATCATCCGTTGTCTCGTAAAATGTTGAATATCTGATTCGCACATTTCCACTTTGTGATGTAGGCTCTAAAGAGTCAGCTTGGTTTGTACAAAGCACACAATTTGAACAGTTGTCAGTTTCTAAAAACTAATCTTAAACAGCTGAAATGAGTCAAATGACTGCCAATATCAATTTATAAATTATCAAATGCATGTCTTCGAGCAAGTCCACATCTAAATATAACCATGCAGGATACACAGATGTCAAGTCCACATCTAAATATAGCTAGTCAGGATACACAATCATGTAATAAGGAAAACCAAAGAACAAGGTTATTAAGTCGTATAGTCGAGTCGAGTCGGCATGCTACCGACTTGCCAATTAGTCGCGACTAGTCCCGACTAGTCGTCGACTAGTCTACTACTACTTGCTGGTTACTTCTACTACTAGCTGCCTTCTACTGCTACTACTACTTGCTGCTGTTAGTACAGTACTGCACTGCCTGCTACTACCCAGGATCAGAGGGGAAGAATAGTCGGATCTTGATCTAGAAGAAAGCAGCAAAACTGAGTCTGATAGAAGGTAGGAAAGGAAGGAAAGAACAGAGCAGCAAAACAGAAAAGAAAAACTAGGATCAAGAACAGAGCAGCAAAACGGAGCAGCACCTGGCTCGATCTACTTCTTGCGAGGGGTGGCGGAGGGGCATTGCCGGCGGTGACTCCCTCTTCGAGGCTGCGACGGCGAGGTTGGCTAGGAGATGGGGAGGGATTGCTCCATGTTGCCTCTGCCCTCTGCTTCACGCACGCCACCTCTGCCCCTCCCATTAAAAGCACCGTCTGAGCCAAGTACATCAGCTGCCTACAAACTTAGGGCAGGGATGCAGAGTTGTGATGCCGCCTCTGCCCTCTGTTTCACGCACACCACCGCTTCCTCCTCCCCCTTACCCTCCTTCCTCGTACCCCCCCCCCCCGGCCCCCGTCCTCCCCCTCCCTTCCAGCAAGTCGAGTGGCTAGCCATACTCGACTAGTCGCGACTAACCACCGATTAGTCGGCAAGTCGGGTAACTAGCCCTCCTAGTCGAGTCGATGGCTCTAGTCAGAAGCTATGCACCGACTTGTCGCGACTAATCGAGCGACTTAATAACAATGCCAAAGAAAAAGTTAAACCCGCTGCAAATGAAGTCAATGATGTTCACACCAAGAAATTTCATTCCACGAGTCCATATATGGCTAGATGAGAATCAAAGTCTGCAGCTCTTCTTTTTCATGAATTAGTAACGCTACAGAGGATCACCTATAGCAAAATTGTACTCCCTCTGTTCTTTTTTAAGTGACGTTTTTTACTTTTCACAGTCTACAAGATGTGACTTTGACCGTTACTTTTTGTAACTTTATCTTATCATATACTAATAAAATTATAATATTATGAAATTGCTTCTAACGACAAATCTAAAGTTCGACGGCACAGATTCTATGGTGTCACTAAAAAAAGAACGGATGGAGTAAATAATTAGAAGAATGGACCAAGAGGGTGGCAAACCTTATAATCTTCCTCCCAACACAGCAATCATAGTAGTACATTATCTAGTTTTGTTTTGTCTTCTCAGATAGTAACTCCATAGGTACTTTCCCAGCACAGCTAGAAGCATAAACATCAGCGAGGCCTGGAACACTCTCCTTGTAAGGATGCACGAACTTTTCAAGAAACTTCTTCTCGGTTAGCGAGGCAGCAGAATAGTAGTCAGACTTGACATTCAGCAATCCCTTCGCCTTGAGAAGCTTGAGCAAGCAGTGCCGGGGTAACAAACGGCGCTCAAGGCTGTACTTGAGCAGCACTGGCCTTTGAGCAATGTAAGGTATCTCCAGCCCAGCATCCTTTGTCAAGAAATCCACATTCCTCCGCAGCCTTTCCTCGGACATGGTCAGGATACCCGGCATTTTCCTCACAGCTATCAACACGTCATCCTGTGACCAACCAAGCATCTCAAGGATCCCAATTTTCTCGGTGAGCTTCTCCCGACTTTGGACCGTGAACGCCACAAGTGCGTAGTGGAACATCCGCGACTCCTGCCGCACCCCAAACTTATCAATGTGCACCAAAGCGTCCTGGATGTGCTTAGGTCTCCTGATGAGCACCCGGGAAATGAAAGGTTCAGAAAAACGACAGGCCCTTATCCCGCATTGCTGGAGGAGGGCCAGGTTGGGCTTGGCCACCTTCTCGAGGTCAGCGGAGAGGAGACTGGAGTTCATCTTCAGGGCCTTGAGGAGCTTTTCGAATGAGCCGAAGACCGAGAGCCAAAAGCCAAGGTTGCGGCCGAGGGAACTGCAGCGGAAGGAGGATCGGGCGAGCGGGATGAGCCGCGCGATCTGGGAGCGCGAGAGGCCAATGTTTCTGAGCTCGGTGACGCGGAGAGCCAGGTTCCTCTCCACGCTAGCGCAGAGGAACCGTGGGTCGACGGCGACGAGGGCGACGACGGCGGAGCGGGGGACGCCGAGGCCGTTGAGGAAGGCGAGGACGGCGTCGGGCTTGGAGGAAGAGCTGATATGGGACAGCTTCTTGGATGCCTTGAGTGCTTGGGCTTCGGAGAGGCCGCAGGTGGCGACGAGGTAGTCCTCGACGGAGAAAGGGTTTAGGGGAATGGATGTGGTGGTGGAGAGGAAGGGGTGAAGAGTGAAGAGAGGAGTGACGGGGGAGGCGGGGAGACCGGATGGGCAGTGGAGGAGGAGAGAGAGAATGCGCGTCCGGAGGTGGATCATGGCGCTGCGGCGGCGGCTGGCCGGCGGAAATGTTAGCGGCGGCTGGGAAATATTGCAGGGCTTAGAAAATCTTGGAATTTTTTCCTTCTCTTTTGGAAAAATTCTTCTTTCCTAAGCCCCAACCGGCCCAGCGTTTACCTTCGCGTGAAAAAGTGGAGCAGATCACTGCAAACCTAGGCATATGTTGGGGCCGGACTTCAAAATATTAGACCCGACTCCCGAGCCATGTCCAAACTGTCCGAAATGCCCAAAGCCCCAAGTGGCGTAGAATATTGTTTCGCTGTATGCCGTGTATCGTGCTTCCTCTCGTTCAAAATATAAGGTTCATAATTTTTTTTAAATTTTGTATCAGTATATAAGACGTGCATAAAGATTTAACAATCATTTCTCTCATTTACCATCATTCATTTTCTCACTCTTCATCATTTATAAGTGAACATTCGCACTAACAATTCTCTCTGTCATTCTCTAGACATTAATACGAGAGAGATCATCGTCATTTCTCTATATCATTCTTTGGTTTTACAACTTACTTAATCTATGTGCCTGATCAAAATTCGTGCAACGGGAAGGGGGCAAAATAACACAATCTAAATAAATGTCTGTAGACAAATAAGCAAGGCCAAATGATGAGGACATCCCTACTACTACTACCTCTTCCACTCCAAGTGTGCATGAAGATGTTTATGAAGCACCAAAAGGTCCAATGACTAGAGAAGAGCTAAACTTCTAAATCAACAGGTGTTGTTGTTTCTTAATGAATTTCCTAATATCTTTGATGAGAATTGACTACTACCTAATACAAAGACGTGTGTTTTCAGGTATGAATATTGTGAGAACTTTGGACCCAAGAGGGAGGCCGGGAGCAAAGTCGTAAAGGAGAGCTACACATGCAGCCAGCATGGGGCCATGACCCATACGGCCAACCAAGGAGGCAAGGTCCATGCGGTCAAGGAGGAAAGTCCGTACGGGAAAGGATTCCAAGCCGTATGGTCCAAAACCAAGCTCAAGCTACAAGGGCAGACCCAACCTCATGAAGAACCAGCCCAAGGTGGAGGGAAGGCCACGCCCAAGCCACGTCCAAGCCCACATCATTTCTGTTGTGCGAGCCAGAAAGAGCAAAAACGAATTGAAGTTTAGATTTGTGAGTCCGAACCAAAGATAGATGTTTGAGTCGGTTGTTTGGCGGAACTAAACCCCCAGCCGCCCCTAGGATGCATACGGTGTGGGAAGGGTACCATAAAAGCACCGTGACCTTCCATGTATCAGGGGACCATATTTTTTGGAGATAATAGATTGATTTCAGTTCTTGTTTCTCCAAGCATGGCCGAATCATGTCCTTGAGGGAAATTGAGAATTCTTCATAAATTGAGATCGTTCAACCTTTCCACTGGGAATTGGGAGCGCGATAGGGCTTCGCTTGGTGGTCGTGAAGTCCGATGCGTGTGTTCTCGCAAATTAAAGAGTATTCGTTCTTGCATTGGCAATGGAGGATCACTACGATTTGAGAGGCTGCACGTGAGTATCTTAATCCTACGTCGAGAAGATCGGGCGACCCGTATCATCTTGGTATCAGAGCGCGGTTGATTCGGTAGGATTATTTATCCCTAGATTAGATTGATTTTATTTGCTGTTCTTAATACCTAGAGTTCATAAACCAAAAATTGCAACACAAAAATTCTAAACCCTAGTTTTTGCATCTGTTATTTCCTGTGAGTTTAGTTAGGTTTTAATCCATTAGAATTTTTGTTTAGTGCTGATCGTAGTATTCTTTTGCATTACTTAATCTTTGTGTAAAAGCGATGCGCTCTGAGTGTGTCACATCTGCGAGGACTCGCGACGCTACAAAGACGCGAACGCTCTGATGATATGCGTCTCGCTACAATGACTGATCGCAATAGTGTTCGCGCTGCTACGATGTTTGACCACTACGATTACATGAAAGTTGTGAACAGTGGCACAAAAAAATCTCTTTCGAGACTAGTCTTTAATAATTGCTTAGGAGCTGTTCATTGAGTTATTTACACTAGCTGAAAATTTGAATTTGTGCAAGGAGAGCTTAAACCCTAGTTTCGGCAACAACAAAAAAAAAGGAAGAAAAGACAAGCCACAAGTTCAAAAAAAAAAACTGTGGTTATGAAGTAAAAAGAAAGAAAGAAAGAATAGAAGAAGATATTAGCCGAAACTTGGAAAAAAGATAACCTTAGTTCATAAATTTCAGATTGTGTATTTAATTTCTTTGAACAATCTTGTTCCCTTACATTTCATATTATTGCAATTGGCTAGCGTCTCTCCTAGTACTTGGTGCAAAAACGAGCTAGTTTTCATCTCAATTTCATATTGTATCTCACTAGCTCATTTCTTTGTTTGCATTGAGTCATATTGATCTTTGCGTGTGCGTTCATATACTTCACTTAAACCTTTTGGATCAACACTTAGACAAAGTATTCTAGCTTGGATTATTACTTAGCTTTACAATATCAAGAATTTCATATTGCTAGGATATACACCTCCATACCAAGCTCCACCAAATAACCGTTGTTGTGCAACTGTAAACACTCTTAAATTCGCTTGATCATCACTTTGTTGTTGCGACTACTACTAAGTGTAAGTTTAGTTTGGCCTCAATTCGCTTCGAAAAGGTAAGAACTTTGCTTGGGAGAGAAAAGAGTGAGATTGAGTGATTTTCACAAAATTGTACATATTCTTTGTTTTACTACTAACCATGGGATCACGAGTATACATACCTTCCCTTCTATGGTAGTAATGACCCAGAGAAGTATCTTGAGTGGGTACAAGACATGGAGTTCGAACTTGAATCTCAGAAGTTCGAGTCAAAAGCCAGGGAAGTGAGATTGGCCACTATGTTTTTTTAGGACTATGCCTCTAGTTAGTGGCAACAACTAAGTGACAAATAACTCACTACATCTTGGGTCAATTTAAAATGGGTCATGAGAAGAGAATTTGTTCCATCCTATTATGAGAAGGAACTACTACGCTATGTGGAGAGCATTACACAAGGATGCAAAGTTGTCCAAGATTACTATGATGAGTTGAACCATACAATGCGCCGTGCTAATATCACTAGTGCATATGAAGAAAAGAAATACTTCAAAGCAGATTTGAATTTTCAGATCGTTGCGACACTTCAAGATAAATATTTTCGTAGTCTGCAAGATCTTATGAAATATGCTATGAAAGTGGAAAAGAGACTTAAAGACATGCAAGCCCATCAATTGAATCTGCGTCGACTCTTTAGTTCTCATTTATCCACTGAAATCATGGTTGATGGCAACTGCACCATTGTTGGCCCACGATTAATGAAAGATGAAATGCTTCAAAACCCATGTGAGAATGAGAGCCACATAGCCAAATTGAGTGAGAGTGATAGTGAGAGTGGGCTATGTGATTCCACTATATGTGAGGTTGAGAGCATCCAAATTGAGTGTGAGAGAGATACACCAAAAGAAAATAGTGAAGTAGATGATAGCCAAAGTGAGGTTGATTATAAAACTAACACATTACTATCTACTTCTAGTGTTGTTTCTCACATTGTGTAGGTTGATATTAAAGAAGATGAGTTCAATGTTCAACAACCGACCCCGTTGGATGTAAAAGATGAGGAGATAACCACGGTTGGGGATAGAGTGCTTGCTGCCCTGTGGTTTCATAATGAAGATTTGATACCTACAACACCTACATCAACTGAGGAGTTCGATCAAGATAACAATAATGGTGTTGAATTGAATATTCATCAAGAAGAGGTAAGTAAGGGTGAGAACTCTAGTGTTCCTTTGAATATTCCATATTCTGAATTTAATGCGCTTACTTTACATAATGTGGAATTGATTACTTATGATGAAGTTCTTACTAGAATATCCCCTAATGATTCTTTATGCTATATCATGTTCGATGAACCCATAGAGCTATCTAGTGTGATTGAGAGAGTTTCTGAAATGGCATGTTCAAAATCACTAGCTAGTACCTACACCACCACTTATACATTTAATTTGATTGGAGATTATGGTGTAAACAAGTTTCATGTTTATCGAATATGTATTACCTGTGATAAGATTGCTGAATTGAAATTGCATGTTTTGGGAAAAAAAAAACCAATCTTTTGTGCCATGCCATGATCACAATGAGATGAGTGTCAATAATAGTGCTTGCTATTTTAAAAGATCTCTTAAGCCTACTTGTTTCTCCTTTGCCGAACAATCATGTACAAGTAATCAGAGTAGCGCAGTTGAAGCATGGAAGGCACTAAGAATTTTCTCCCCTATATTTGAACAACTTGATCTGGTTTGTCCCTCTAATATCTTGTCCGTGTACTTAGAAAAGTCGCGGACAACTTTTTCTCAAGGGGGAAGAATAATGTGGATGAAATGAGTGTTGAGATGAATACATCACATCTATCTAATTGCTATTGTTGTACTATTCATGATTTGCAAAACAAAAGGGATAGTAAAACGGATGATAAATACATATACCATGCATATACGTTATTTTCTTTGTTTAGTACACTTTCAGGTTACCAAAAGCTAAGGACAGTTTTTCTTGAAGAAGGGGAGGATGATGAGGACATCCCTACTACTACTACCTCTTCCACTCCAAGTGTGCATGAAGATGTTCATGAAGCACCAAAAGGTCCAATGACTAGAGCAAGAGCCAAACTTCTAAATCAACAGGTGCTATTGTTTCTTAATGAATTTCCTATTATCTTTGATGAGAATTGGCTACTACCTAATACAAGACTTGTGTTTTCAGGTATGAATATTGTGAGAACTTTGGACCCAAGAGGGAGGCCGGGAGCAAAGTCGTAAAGGAGAGCTACACATGCAGCCAGCATGGGGCCATGACCCATACGGCCAACCAAGGAGGCAAGGTCCATGCGGTCAAGGAGGAAAGTCCATACGGGAAAGGATTCCAAGCCGTATGGTCCAAAACCAAGCTCAAGCTACATGGGCAGACCCAACCTCATGAAGAACTAGCCCAAGGTGGAGGGAAGGTCATGCCCAAGCCACGTCCAAGCCCACATCATTTCTGTCGTGCGAGCCAGAAAGAGCAAAAACGAATTGAAGTTTAGATTTGTGAGTCCGAACCAAAGATAGATGTTTGAGTCGGTTGTTTGGCGGAACTAAACCCCCAGTCGCCCCTAGGATGCATACGGTGTGGGAAGGGTACCATAAAAGCACCGTGACCTTCCATGTATCAGGGGACCAGATTTTTTGGAGATAATAGATTGATTTCAGTTCTTGTTTCTCCAAGCATGGCCGAATCATGTCTTTGAGGAAAATCGGGAATTCTTCGTAAATTGAGATCGTTCAACCTTTCCACTGGGAATTAGGAGAGCGATAGGGCTTCGCTTGGTGGTCATGAAGTCTTTCGGCAGAGTACTCCCAATTCATGAGCCAATTGCACATAGCAAAGACAATTTTGCTAGTCTTCAGTAATCAAATTGATGCGACAAAGGGTGCCTCGATCTTTCGATAAGAAAGATAATTCGATTTAAGGAGACGACTCTCACAATTCGGCTACCAATCGTACACGACCAATATGCTCGACAATCGCTGAACCAACTCCATGATTGTTATCAACCTTGCTAGAAGCACCATCGACCTGACCACGAAGGTCTGTTGCTGCATGCAATCGAAAAACAAGTAAGAACAAGATAATAAGCCATTTGAAATTACAAATAGGATTGAAATACTCAATAAGGTGGGATTTCAAAACGGTATTATGGTTGGTCTAGTCGACACAAGCCAATAAAAGAAATTTCAATATAGCTAACTTTTAACTAAACGAAATCCAAACCCTGAAGTGTCACCCACATGAGTATATAATAAGTATAGGGTGATGACCAGGGTGTGGCAGCTAGGGAGATGGGCGCACGCCCCTAGGGTTACAAGGCCCATGGGCCCAAGTGGAGGTGGCACAACACCCTTTTGTCTCGGGTTTAGAAATAGCATCAAATTGTTTTAGCGTTTGCGGCACACATAAAAGGAATTTGGAAGTGGGCCTGGATCCGTTGAAAAGAGAACAAAATAAGCTTTCCATCAAGTACTCGTGCACCTCAAACGGAGTCTGTATGCAAATTCTATGTACGTTTGAAATCTGTGCTATCTCCGAAAACCGAATTAGATTCCAAAACATGTTCAACTTGAACTAGTGCTTGACTTAGAACCAAAATGACGTGGAGATCTTCCTTATACCATGGCGTAGAGTAACGATCGTATCTGAAGAGTTAATGCCCTCATCACAAATGTTGGAACTTGGAAGTAGGGTTTATATGACCCCTCCCACAGCAGCCGCCGACACAAAGCAGGAACCAGC
This sequence comes from Ampelocalamus luodianensis, assembly GCA_036346255.1. Lineage (NCBI taxonomy): Eukaryota > Viridiplantae > Streptophyta > Magnoliopsida > Poales > Poaceae > Ampelocalamus > Ampelocalamus luodianensis. The sequence goes on from CM070628.1 coordinate 13,022,162, forward strand.
ATGTGCAAACACAACATTGCACAAGCATTGGACTATGGTTTCCAATTTCCATTGGCATTACATCAGATCTTTTGGAGGTGCAGGAACATGCTAAACTATAAAGAAATTGTGCACAAGCATAACATGATACTAGTCAAAACTTAAAAAAAAAACTAAGAATAAACTTATCAAAACATATGTAATCTGTTCTGCTTGAATGAACAAAAGCTCCTGGTTCTAGGTGCTTCATTGGTATTTATGCAAAATTGCTGATGTTAGCTTGGCATTTTGGATCATCCTTCTCCTAGTTCTTAAGGAGTGTCTTCAATAATTCAAGTTGGGAGGACTCCAACCTCCATCAGCAACAAATATATCAGGAAATGGAATAAAATGGAAATTCCATCAGCAACAAATATAACCGGTAAAAAGGTTATGGCAGATTAGTAGACATCCAATGTCCAGTCCAATGTCCAGTTAGGGGGAAAACTATAACAAGTGCACCGGCTTATCACACAACTACGCCAAAATAATGTTCTGGAAAATGCAAACAACCCTCCATAGTCCAGTTTGACGGCGTGAAGATGGAAACTACATAATTCATATGGAAATCATAGTGTCAAGAGAAGACTTGATGATGTTCCTGAATGAAACAGTCAGCAAGTTATTTAAATCTGGCTTTCTGAAGGAGCTCAAATTGAAGGAGGACAAGAAAATCATATGCTTAAACATAAATGATATGCACATTATTTAAACCAAATAGGCAAAAGATACTAAGCGCATCTCTATCCTATGTCCTCCAGGCAGGGAAACCAAGCAATCCACAAGTAACTGCCCTACAGATACAATGAACAGAGGCGCAGAGGTTTTAGATGTGCAGTCATGTTTATGATTGTAACTTCCATCTTGAACTGTCAAATCCAGTTGTTATTCTACCTTCATTAACTCTTATTTTTCCAAAGATATGAGCCAAAGCCATCCAATCCATATATGTTCTGATCACCGATTCATATTGAATAAATTCAGCACTCATTTCTACTTTCTTAAGAAGAAAAAAACTATTTTCTAATCTCTAGGATCATTCTGGACAGACTATTCACCCCTACACACATGCTAGATGTTATGATCCTTAGATCATAATGGGGTAAACATCCGTCGGAAGGAGGTTGGACGGCGACGACTTGATGTAGAACGGCGCTAGGTGAAGGAGGACACCGATTGGGTAGGAATAGATCTAGAATAGCCTGTCAAGGGAACGACCACAGCTGGACTTTAGGGACTAGGAACTTCTCTATTCATCTTTGCTTGCTTGGTAATGGATACATGCTATCTCTTTTATAGGGATGACCCGACTTGACCTTTAAGAAACAATATTTATTTTTAAGAAAACTTATCTCTATTAGATAGAATACATCTCTAAAGAAGTAAACCCAACTAATAAGAAAATTAACTATTCTATCTTTATTTCCTAACTGATGCACCCGTGGGTCTGGCGTGAATAGTGTGTGGTGCTACAGTAGCGTTCGTACTGTTCATGCCATGAACAGTACCTGGCCCATGACATTACACCCCTCACGACGAGGCAGCTCGTCCTCTAGCAGCGGTGGTGGCCACGGTTGAAGTTCTTGGTGGCTCATGTTGATGAGAGGGTACGATGACGACATCGCATCATGTAGACGAGAATCAACGAAGCTCCAATGAACAACAATCATGTTGTCGAGTAAGACCTTCTGCTCTTCGCTGTTAGCCTTCAACTTCTCCAAGAGAAATAGTGCGGTGCACGGAAGCCATGATGAGTGGCTCTAATACCAAATGTTATAATCCTTAGATCATAATGGGGTAAACATCCGTCGGAAGGAGGTCGGACGGCGACGACTTGATGTAGAACGGCGCTAGGTGAAGGAGGGCACTGATTGGGGAGGAATAGATCTAGAATAGTCGGTCAAGGGAACGACCACAACTGGACTTTAGGGACTAGGAACTTCTCTATTCATCTTTGCTTGCTTGATAATGGATACATGCTATCCCTTTTATAGGGATGACCCGACTTGACCCCTAAGAAATAATCTCTATTTTTAAGAAAACTTATCTCTATTAGATAGAATACATCTCTAAAGAAGTAAACCCAACTAATAAAGAAACTAACTATTCCATCTTTATTTCCTAACTAATGCACCCGTGGGCCTGGCGTGAATAGTGCGTGGCGCTACAATAGCATCCATAATGTTCACGCCGTGAATAGTACCCGGCCCGTGACAATGTCACGGGCGGACTGTTCACGTGCTCACTGTTCACATGGGCCTGCGGGTGCGTTAGTAGTTGGAAATAGAGATAAGAATGGTTAGTTTTCTTGTTAGTTGGGTTTACTTCTTTAGAGATATATTCCATCTAATAGAGATAAGTTTCCTTAGGCATGAAGATTATTTCTTAGGGATCAAGTCGAGTCGTCCCTATAAAAGGGATAGCATGTATTCATTATCAAGGAAGCAAGAAAGATGAATTAGGTTCTATCATCCCAGTCTATAGTCTAATATCTCATCCCACCAAGCCGACGCCGCCCGGCCTTCTTCCTGGTGGTGTTTACCCCGTTATGAACCAAGGTTCATAACATTTGGTATCAGAGCAGTCGATCCCTTCCAACGACTTCTGCTACCATGGTTATGGCGACAGATCAGACCATCAGACCTGTCGCCGAGTCGTTGGCTATGATAAAGGCTAACGCTAACAAGATGGTCATTAGTACCAACGACAATGACAAGAATATGGCGGTCATCTTCTTCGACATGCATGCTACTTTAGAGAAGATGATCGCGGATCAGAATGAGAAGAAGGCGCAACAAGAAGCAGCGTTGTTTCCAGCAGCCACAGCGACACTGTCGGAACCTGTTGCGGCGTTGTCCCATCCTACCATGGTGTCGTCGAAGCCTATCGCGGCCCTGCCAAAGTACGTCGTGGCCACTGCGACACTGCCAAGGTTGCTGTCATGCCTGTCGCAGCAACCGATGAGTTTGCCGCAACCGCACGTGGAGGTTCAAGGATTTATGTCATCATCGTAACCTCTCGTCAACATGGGGTCTCCTAGGGCTTCAGCCATGGCCGCCGCCACAGCTCGAGGACGAGCTGTCGCGAAAGGAGGGAAGTAATATCACGGGCGGACTGTTCATGTGCATGAACAATGCGCACGGTACTGTAGTACCGCGCACTGTTCACACGGGCCTGCGGGTGCGTTAGTAGTTGGAAATAGAGATAAGAATGGTTAGTTTCCTTGTTAGTTGGGTTTACATGGTTAGTTTCCTTGTTAGTTGGGTTTACTTCTTTAGAGATATATTTCATCTAATAGAGATAAGTTTCCTTAGGCATAGAGATTGTTTCTTAAGGGTCAAATCGGGTCGTCCCTATAAAAGGAGTAGCATGTATCCATTATCAAAGAAGCAAGAAAGATGAATTAATTTAGTCTCCCTTCCAAGGTTCTATCATCCCAGTCTATAGTCTAATCTCTTATCCTATCAAACCGAGTAGCCGACGCCATCCAGCCTTCTTCCTGGGGGTGTTTACCCCGTTATGAACCAAGGTTCATAACACTAGAGTTGAGACAGTCATTACAGATTTTGTTTTAAAAAAACAGTGTGGAAATCACAATGGTGATCACTATCTCTAAGTCCAAATTTTTACTCAAGTCCTGACACTAATTAAAGCTACCATCCATTATAAACAAAAAAACTCCCACGGTCCCACCAGGACTGCCCTGAATACCAAGGTAGTAGTGGCATGCAGTGTTTAATTTCTGTCTTCTTTGTTGAGTTTTTGGCCTAAATGTCACTATTAGTGCCATGATGAACAAAAAGGCCGCTCGACCCGCCTTAATACCAAAAATGGCACAATGAACAAACCGGCCGCCGACACGCATCCAAATCCGCACCCCAGGGGCCGGACTCATTCTCCACCGTTCCCAGGGGGGCCGGACGCCCCCCGTTGTGCCACGTCGCCGCTGTTGTGCCCCTGGGGGCGGGACCAGGCGTGGCCGTGCCCCTGGGGGCCAAGGCAGCCGTGGCTGTGCCCCCAGGGCATTGCCTTCGCCCTCCCGTGCTACCTGAGCCTGGATTCCCATTGCCGCACCCCCAGGGCACAGTCTTGCGTCCGGGACAAAAAAAATAGCTGTCTTCATCTGTCTTAGGCCTCCGAAGGTAATAGCGCAAACAATTAACCAACACCTATACAAAGGCATGTTAAGTGATATCAGTACAATGTTGCTAAGATGACCAAGGAAGTAAAGATGCTAATAAAGATGTGGCAATACCTGAGATAATGAACTGTTTAGTTTTGCACCTCTGTAACTCACATGGAACTTGTCCTTGGCAACCAAGCCCTGAATAAGACATCAGATATGAACTAAGGGCCTTCACAGCCTGATCGACTACCGTAACAAAGAAATAGAATTGGCATACTTCAGTATCAATCTCAGCTGATTCAACATCAATGTTTATGTCAGTGATGATCTTGATTATTTCCAGAAGTAGGCCAGGCAGATCAGCTGTCTCTATGTAAAGCATGCTGCACATGTTCAACTAAAACCAATGAGGACAGCAGATGATGCACATCATATGAAGAAAAAAAAAGGAGAAACAGAGAATTCAGGTTCTATCAGATGTTATTCTTGGCAAAGGATAAATACACATTTCTAATATATGGAGGTGCATCAAACATGATCCACTCTACTAGGTGCATTGAAATTCATTGATTTAGCAACTCGAATTATCATGGAAAAATTCTAACTATAGGGCAAGTTGGGACCAGTGTGATACACGATGCAAAATTTCAGTGACTAAATAGGTAGAAAGAGATATTTCAAAAAATCAAAAAGAGAGACAGATTTCTGAATTCTGATGAATTTCTTCTACTAATTGCATTTGCAAGGTGTGTTGTCTGGTCCTGGTTTCTGTGGAGAAATTACTAATGATGTTTTGACTTAAGAGTCTCCATGTGCCTATTTTAAATGTATGTGCTCAGCTATCCACTTGAAAAGCCCTTCGAGTGTAACAATTTGGCTAGCCAATTTGTGCACATGTAGCGTCCTACTCCTAGAAGCTCCCATCAGTGGTTTCTGGTAGTGCCCAAAGACGTAAGTTTTGGTCAGGATGGCCACTTACCCAAACACAACCAGGTCCAGTGTAATCTGTCTGATCTGTGTCAGCATGGTTAATTGATTTCTCCCAGGCCGTACGGCTCAAGACCGTGTCCCTGGGGCACTGCGGCGCGCTGAGACCATGCCCTAGGGATGCGGTAGCGGGAATCCGGGCTCAAGTGGCACGGCAAGGCCACGTGGCACGCCAAGGGTGAAGGCAGTGCCTTGGGAGCACGGCCACAGCCGCTCAGCCCCTAGGGACACCCAAGGGCACAACAGCGGCGATGTGGCGCAACAGGGGTGGAGCGTCCACCTCCTAGGGGCCAGATTTGGATGTGTGTCAGCGGCCGATTTGTCTGTTGTGCTATTTTTAGCATTACGGTGGATCGAGCTCCGTTTTTGTTAATCATGACGCTAACGGTGACATTTAGACCAAAGACTCCTTTGTTCTCCATACTCCATATGCACTGGCAGCAGAAAATATAGACAGATGTACCCATTCAGGATACACAACATCATTCAGGAGCTTTCGTTCATTAAACCAACAAAAAGTTAAACATGCTGCGTTTTAAATCAAACATCTTTTTTTTTATCCTGGAAATGTCATTCCACAATCCATATCGAACAAGATGGGAACCACAGACTGAAGCATTGCTATTCATCAATTAGTGACAATACAATGGATCACCTATAGCAAAATTGTAAGGCATTACAACAATGGACCAAGGGGATGACAAACCCAAAAATCTTCCTTAATCCTTCCAACACAGCAATCCTAATGGACTATTGGTACTCTCCCAGCACAAACATGAGCACATTCTCTAGTTCTGTTGTCTTATCAGATAGTAAATCCATTTGGTAACTTCCCAGCACAGCTAGAAGCATAAGCACTAGCGAGGCCTGGAATGCTATTCATGTAAGGATGCACAAACTTGCCAATAAACTTCTTCTCAGTCAGCGCAATAGCTGAATAGAAGTCCAACTCAGCATCCAGCAACCCCTTTGCATTGAGGACCTTGAGCAAGCAATGCCGGGGTAACAACCGGCGCTCAAGGCTATACATGATCAGCACTGGCCTTTGAGCAATGTAAGGTATCTCCAGCCCAGCATCCCTTGTCAAGAAATCCACATTTTTCCGTAGCCTTTCCTCAGACATGTTCAACATACATGGCATCTTCCTCACAGCTATCAACAGATCATCCTTTGACCAACCAAACATCTCAAGGATTTCAATTTTCGCGGCGAGCTTCTGCTGGCTATGGCACGCGAACGCCATGAGTGCATGGCGGAACATCGGCGAGTCCTGCGGCACACCAAACTTACTGATGTGCTCCACGGCGTCCTGGACGTGCTTAGGGGGCCTGCTGAGCACCAGGGACACGAATGTATCGGGAAAATTACAGACATGTATCCCGCATTGCTGGAGGAGGGCCAGGTTGGGCTTGGCCACCTTCTCGAGGTCGGTGGCGAGGAGACCGCAGTTTATCTTGATGGCCTTGAGGATCTTTTCGAATGAGCCGAAGACCGGGAGCCAGAAGCCAAGGTTTGAACCGAGGGAGCTGATGCGGAAGGAGAAGCGGGCGAGCGGGATGAGGCGCGCGATCTGGGAGCGCGAGAGGCCGAGGTCGGTGAGCTCGACGACGCGTTTAGCTAGGTTCTTCTCCACGTCGGCGCAGAGGAACTGTGGGTCAGCGGCGGCGACGGCGGCGATGTCGGAGCGGGAGAGGCCGAGACCGGAGAGGAAGGCGAGGACGGCGTCGGGCTTGGAGGGGGATTTCAAGTGGGAGAGTTTCTTGGAGGCCTTGAGTGCTTGGGCTCGGGTGAGGCCGCAGGTGGTGACGAGGTACTCCTTGACGGCGAAGGGTTTTGGGGGAACGGATGCGGTGGTGGAGAGGAGGAAGCCGTGGAGGGAGAAGAGGGGGAAGATGTGGGCGGCGGGGAGTGGGGATGGGGAGTCGACGAGGAGGGAAAGGATGCGCTTTGGCAGGTGGATCATAGCGTTGCGGCGGCGGCGGAATGACTGCCGGCGGTTGGGGGATGGGGGATCGAGCGTTGTAGCTGTAGCTTTAGGGTTTACAGAGGGGGAAATGATCGTATACCGAACTTTAGATGACACGGAGAATATTTCGATAGATCTATATAACTTTCGACGGTTTTTTTGAAGCTAAAAGAGTTATTTTTCTGTTCGTTAGATGTGTTGTAAGATTCATGTTATTGATATGGTCATCTGAGTTCGAATCTAATGTGTTGCAAGATTTGTGTTATTGATGCAGTCATCTGGGTTCGAATCTAACCTGTTTTGGTATGCAACTCGGTATCGGTTTTACTAAACAACATTCGACTGTTTTCTTTTGTTAAAATACTTGAATTTTCATCCGTCCGATATGCTTTGAGATTTGTATTTTTTCCTATCTCGTGAATTGGATCCGAACTTATTATGATTTTTTTTTCGGAACATAACAGGTTCACTACATTGTCGTATTTTATTGGTATAAAATTTTATTTTTTGTCTTTATTTTTGCTCAACTTCTCAAAGTCCATATGAGATTTTGAATCATGTGATGGAAATGTGAGTTATTAAGACTTTTAATAATAATTACAGTGACCAAGAGCAAAATTATATAAATAATTTACTATTATTTATGTATAATGAAGTTGTAAATGAATTAAAATTTAACTATTTTGGGCTGAGAAAACAGTCGAATCTTGTATAGACGGACTTCATGAATCCAATAAGTTTTGTAGACTATATGTATATATGTATGTATATTTTGTATTATTAGTTGTTTAATCTAGTATGCTGCTTCTTTGATCCAACGGTTCAGAATGTGACAGTTTGTTACAGAGGAAACAATCGAATTCTTGTAGACAAACTTTTTATATTTTGGTATTTAGAATATTATAATGATTTCTATTTCTTTTATTTTTTCTATACAGACCAAATGAACTTCATGCTCTTGCCCTTGCCCATCTGTGTGGTATGTGGTTCGGTCTCGAGAAAGAGAGAGCCATTGACCACATGTAAATCCATTGAAGGAACCAAATACGCAATTGGTAATGAATCAAATAAGGTGAAGGGGCTAAAGTATTAATTGCCAAAATAAAATATGTACTGATATTTAACATCAGAAAGCACACAAGAAACTGACATGAAAACGCTTCTACTTTCAGTTTTCCATGATCTCATCACAGCATGTACCAAGGGAAAAGGTACATCTAACTATGGAACAAGGGTACTAAATTGATGAAATATGCGGTACAATTTTCACCCTCCAAGCTTCATCCGGCGCCGCGAGAAACCAAACATATTCGGCATTGCACTTAATTTCTCTCCAATTCTGCTCAAAATCAGACCACCGGGATGCACATTATCCTGTCACCTGCAAACAAGTCAATGCAAAAAAAAGGGTTAGAAATGTAAGTAAATGGGGGTTAGTGGAGTAGTTGGTCTTGCGCACACCAAATCATGGCAAACAGGGGAACCAGACCAAGAAGAGGAGAAAAATCCGGGCAATTTTGTTTTCTACCTTTAGGATTTGGAGCAAGAAAAACAAATCACAAAAGAAATGGGGGAAAATCATCCATGAGAGACCAATAAAACAGTGAAAGAGAAAAAGAAATAGGCAAGAACAGAAAAAGAAGAATCAAGGAACGCCGCCTCTTGTTTAGGGAGAAACAGCAAGAACTGCCACAATAACTTTCGTTTTTGCCTACCAACAGAAGAAGCACAAATATGAGAGGGAGGGCAGAGAAATGCTGGTATTTTCCTTACAAAAACACCCAAGAAATTCGCTCAGCCAAGCTGCCAAGATCGTCTGGCATCATACAACCAAGAAGTGATAACTAACAAGCATAACCAATGCCAGGGGAGAATCATACACACAAGAAGGACAGGAAGAGAGACCAGGTAGAAGAAGAAGACACGCACTTCTACCTCTCGGGTTGGAGGAACATGAGGAATCACGGCAGAATCTGCAGTAAAAAGGAGGATACGAATGCAAGAATGTAACATCCTGTTTTTAAGACCTTGTAAAGGATTTTTCAAATTTCAAATTTAATTCAAAATGCAAATCAAATTTTCTCAAAAGGGTTCAAAATTTCAAACATCAAAGCCTTTTGGGCTTGGCCCAACCCAGCCCTCTCCCTCTCCCTCCCCTTCTCCCCCATTTCTTTCCCCCCTGTGACCCAGCCGGCCTAGGCCGCGCCAAAGCGCGCTCTGGAGCGCGCCCAACGCGCGCAGCGCACGCTCCCGGCTCCCTCGCCCCCACTCCTACTGTGTCCTCGCCCTTAAATCCTGCTGCGCCTCACGACGGTGCCGCGCCACCCCTCTCCCCTCTTTCTCTCGTGCGCACCCGCCACTCCCACCCCTACCCTAGCGCTGCGCCCAGCGCCGCCTCGGGAACCCGCGCGGCCTTTGCTTGCCCAACAGCTCTCTTCTCCCTCCTTGTGGCTATAAGAAGCCCTTGGCCATCTCCCCTTTCCTCCCCACCCCTCATTTCGCTCAGAGTAACCGAGGAGCACAAGCTTCATTTTCGGCCGCCACACCGTCGTCGCCGCATTCATCATCCCTGGTGAGCCTCTCACTTCGCCACTTGCATCACGTTGTGTTCCAGAGAACGATGATCTTTTCCCCCATCTCAATTTTGCTTTTGGTCCACAAACTTTGCTGGATTTTCCCTTCTTCCTCAACTCCAGCTGGAACCATCTTCATCGTTGCTAGCTCTCCTCTGACCACCTCTGTCCTCCCTCTCAGTCCTGGTGAGTTCCCCGTACTTTGTTTTTGCTCGTGTGCTCATTCTCTAGCTGGAAGCGTCGCCGGGTCTCCTTGGCCGCTGTAGCCGTAGCACCGCCGCCACTCATCTCCAACGCGCCGCCGCTCCGGTCCACCGCTATCCAAGTCACAGCCACCCTTAGGACCGGTTAGCTCCCACGGTTCCATTTTTGGCATCACCGTCGGCCGTCGTGGCTCCCCTCGCCAGCAACGAGGGTGGGAAGGCACTGCCTTAGGGCTCCTCTCTTTGTTGGAAATAGACAACGACTGTAGCGAGTCTTTAAAACAGAATTGCTGTCGTTTAGGGCAAAGCCACGTTTAATTGCTGGTTTTATTGCTGCTAAGGTCAACTGATGTGTGGGCCCTAGCAAATAATTAATGCATATAATTAAACCCTGTTGTTCACCGTAAGTCAATGACAAGCGGGCCCCAAAGCATTAAGTGCATGGTGCACCGAGCAGTGGACCACGCACAGTGCTCATGGGCCTTCGGTCCATGCACTATTTTCGTGGGCCAAGTCTATGATAGTGTACCCCACCTGTCAGTAATGATTTTATTTAGAAATTAAAATAAAATGAGAATACTGCCAATGGACCTCGCCTGTCAGAGAGAGAATTCTCTCTCCTCTGTTATTTTCTGGATTTAATTTCAGATTAAAACTTTAGAAAGCCCGTTCTCACTCGTTTTAACTCCAAATTTAATGAAATTTATTTCTAAAATTTTCTAAATTCAAGATCTTTCTAATGGCAGTGGTTTTATTCAATTTGGAGTTCATTTGATATTTCATTTGTATTTATTTGCTTTGCTCAGTTGTTTGTTCTTTTTCCGATGCGATCGTCCGAATAGAGTTTGAAGACCCAAGAGAGCCCTTGTTTGATCAAGCTCAAGACTTTCAAGACCATCTTTCTTTTGACTCAGGCGAGTCAATACTTTGATCATATTGAACCTACACTTTATGCAAAATTATATTCTTTTAAATTATCAAATTGCATGCTTAGTTCTTTATACAAATGTATGTCAAATCTTAAGGTAGTTAAATGCCTATTTGATACTTTAGTATTATACCATCTTTTGATATTTGAATCACTTAATCTTTGTCACCCTAGATATTTATGTGGTAACCTTACTAGCTATAGGTCGTATTTAAGCGTCATGCTAGTCTTGCTTAAGTACCGGGGTATTAATTGCTCTAATCATCGTCTTTTAATCACAAAACTTATTTTGGGCAGTCATTGGAGGGAAATGACTGTGTATTTGAGATAATTTAGTTTATGCTTCTCAAAACCCTAATAACTTGCTGCTACCACATCTGGGCAGATGGTTGGTGCGGATGTAGCACAGTAAATGGTGGTACGTGGTATGTACCACCCAGATGGTTTTAAGGGCTTAATCCTACGATAACCTCTCAATGTAAAACAGTGCAATCACAAGTCTATAATGGTGTCGACCTGGCTAAATAATTTGTATCCACTAGTGCAAGTTGCACCATTAGAGTGATCCACGAGTCGTGTTGCTGGTTTTAAGCTGTCGTGGACACGGGTCGTGTCACTGGTGTAAGTCGCCGTGTGGCGCAAGCGAGGGTCTAAATGTGGTGGACATAACCACCCTCAAGCGAAACCTTAGCAGGTGTAACTTACACTGGGGGGCATTGTAAAAACCTTTTGATGATCTCCTTGATTCACATGTCTAAGGAAACGTATGTATATATCAAGATGATTATCTCTTGTTGTAAAGTGTACAGTCTCTACAGAGTATAAACTATTTAAACAGTCGTGCCTACAGTTAAGGGCGGGCATGGGAACTTACTCGGGCTAGTTTCTATTCTAAAAATATTTATGGATGGGATGAAAACTCGTCGGGTGGATGTAACCCTGATTTTGGATTTTTCCTGGGTGGATGTAACCCAATATTGTTAATTAGGTGGACGTAACCCTAGTAATCAAAATTAAGCATTGGTGGATGGAACCATGTAATAGGTGGATGGAACCTGCACCGTTATCAATATTGTACAACTTCTCTTTACTAAAATATGTTTTGGTTAAAATCCTAAGTCATAGGAGTTGAAAATATTGCCTTTAGCAAATAAAAGAACCTAAGCCATCCTTGATAAACCCTGCATGTATAAATATTTTATTCTATGTGTTGGCTCGCGAGCATAGTTGTTTGTACTCACCCTCGCTTTCCCCAAACCCCTCAGAGCCTGTGGACCAAGGACATTATGCATACTACAAGGATTTAGAAGTTGATGGCCAAGAAGACGGTGAAGAGTAGATTAGTCTATAGTAATCTAGGTCTCACCCCAGTTTAGCCGGCTAAGTCGGTGCTTACACGCACCAATATTATCTAAGTCTTTAGATAATATCAGCTGCACACAGGTTACCCCAGTCGCTTGCCTGTGACGAGATGTGCCTTCCCCTTTTGCTTCCGCTTATGCTTTTATATAATGTATCCATTTGTCCTGATCAGCCCTATTGTAAACTTGATCAAATGCGGTCTATGTGAACTCTGATGTTTTGTAATTTAATGTATGGTACAATTTATGTCTTGTATGAAATGATTCAGTGATGTATCTGTGAGCACTATCTATTGATCCAGGGAATAGTGCAGAGATTTCACAGAGGATTTGAATTGGCTAAATCTGGGTCTAACAAAGAAGCAGTTGTTCAGTTCAGTGCAAGTCTGCAACTGACATGGTCTGAGGGAGGATACGAATTGGAGGAGGCGTTGGTGGGGGGGTGAGGCAGTGGGAGGAGGAGAAGTTGGCGGTGGCGACAGCGAGCTGGTGGAAGGTGAGGAGGAGGGGAGGTCAGGGAGGGAGTCGCGGAGATAGAGAGAGAGAGAGATTGAGAGGATGGGGTCGGGGCATCTTTGGCTCGATCGAACCACATAAGCGCACCACACGGATGGGCAAGGGCATGAAGGTCATTTCGCCTGTATAGAAAAGGCAAAAGAAATAGAAATTATTAAAATATCCTAGAAATATCAAAATATAAAGATTGCAACTAAAGGTGTGGTATAAGATCTATTGCATTGTTCTTCATGGCATTTTGATGAATATCAACTAAAGGTGAGATATATGATTAATTTCCCCTTTATCAAATATCTCCGTAGAATGACCAAGCAGTCAACTCTTAGCACAACTAGTGCCAGACTCAGACTGGCGGTCATCCGAGTTCTCAACTCCGAAGTCCGAACTCCATTGAAGCTAAGCAAATGTGGATGCCAAATAGTGGTGGCCAAATGGGTCACCCCGCACGGCATGGGGCCGTGCTAGCCCGGGCACAATTTGGGTCATACCGTGTTGGCCTATGGGTCGAAGTGCCAACCCAGGCATGACACGCCAACCTCTCGGGCCATGCCGGACCGGCCCGAGCACGTTTAGCCTGACGGGCTAGGTTGGCCCGTGTAGCCCATCTCGGCCTGAAATTTTTAAAAATCCTAGAAAAATGTATAGAATTTAAAAATAAGGATTAAACTTGTAAAGAATGAGTTCTATTATGGGAAAAGAGACAAATATATTCAAAAAGTAATAAAGAGCTTTATTAATATTTACATGGTTGCCCTCGTCAAAATATTTGCCATGTAAAAACTCAACATGAGAAAACCTTGGCAAAGGAAAAAACAGTACAACTTATAGCTCTGCATACATCCGTGTTGTAAGTGTCGTTGTCTGGGTATATATTTTTGAACACATCCGCCAACTCTAGATTATCTATAGAATGTTGTATTGTGCATCAGCTTGTTATCGGTCCTTCACAGTTAGAAGTATCTTCACCATCTCACTCGTGAGACGTGTTCTTCTCTCCTCCAATATTCTTCTAGAAAGACTAAAAGCAGACTCGGAGGAAGCCATGAAGACAAGAACAGTTAATACATCACATACTAATATGGATAGAACATGATATGTTATCTGATGGTTATGCATTGCAAAATTTTGAAGTCATATGCGTTGAAATCCACCATATTGCTGTGAGGGAGATTGGTCTTGCTTGAGGTGGTGGTGTAGAATCTGAACCCTTGGACCTGAAGGTGGAACCTACACCCCAGATCTTGCCCCACATATTTGTCTTGTTGACTGTGGTGGGTGCTACTAGAGGTTGTTGCAAGCGAACTCCCTAAAACTTACGTCCGTACCTTTGAAAAAGGTCAAAAAATTTAGTACAAATATCTGCAAAATAGTTAGAATAGTCTTACCCCGTAGCATCACTAAGAAGTTCAAGAATATTAGCAAATCCTTGAATTTTAGCTCTAGGATCTAAAATAAATGCAAATGCATATATGAATGGGATTTCTCTCCAATGTTTCAAGTATTTCGATTTAATAGCAATGATAGCCTCTCGTAAGACTATTTTATTTTCGTATATGTCTTCAAGTGACTAGTAGTTTATAGAATACTTTGCATAATAATAGGAGATGTTGGATAATACACAGCGGATAAAGCAACGATATAGTCATAAAAAAGTTCCAAAAACTGAAGTATCTTCTCAACAACAAACCAATGTTGCTCAGTCAATAGTACAGTACCGTCAGTGCTTTTGAATAAAAACAGAAAAGTGCTCTTATATGGTAAAAGACTCTTAAGTATCAAGTAACTAGAGTTCTATCTTATTGGAATATCCAAACCAATTTTTCTTGGATACGCCTATTGCCCTACAGAAGTTCTTATATGCTGTTATTTGTTGGTTACAATAATTTAAGGAAGATATCGCATCGCGGAATGCTTTAACATATGCATCCAACCTCTTCAAACCGCATTTTACTACAACGATGATAATATGACAAGTGCATCACTGATGTAGCAAGAAGGATTCGACGTATGTACTCAACAATAGCGAATATCCATTGTCCTAGAGTTTGTGGTGGCATTGTCGTAAGTTATTGAGAACATTTTGTCTGTAAGACCAAAATCTTCCACGACTTTGATAATACAATCCGCAATATTCTCACACGTGTGTGCTACATCAATAAGTTCGAACCTAATATTTTTTTATTTCCCAGTTATCATTAATATAATGAGCAACTACACTAAGGTAATCCTCCCTAGCCCAACAACTCTATATGTCCGAGGTCAAAGACACCGAAAAACGTATATGTACAAAATAGTTCTTTTAATTTATCATGGAGTTCATTAAGTATTTAATTAGATCTCTAGTTGTGGTCTCTCTAGAAATGGTTGAAATCTAGGATTATGAGCAGTCCTTATGTGATTTTTAAAAGATGTTGACTCCCTAAAGTTTAAAGATAAATCATCTGAAGCAATTAAATGGCAAAGAGATTGACAAGCTACCTCAGGACTGTAGTCTCAGCTACGTACTGTATCGTCGGGGTTGTACTGAAGCTGCGTCTGCCTCATCGTCAATCCTTGCCTTGCTTTACATCTTGCAGCATGTCTAATCAAGTGCCTCGTTCCACCTGAAGACTTTGCAGATAATTCATGTTTACAAATTTTACAAAATAAACATATCTTACCAGAGCTCCTTGTGTGTCTTCCTTGGTTGTCCTATCAAAATCATTCCAGACTCCTAATGTAATCGACCTGGACCTCTTTGCGCCAGTGGTTACAGACGTAGATGCTACCGTAGAGCCTAATGATGGTATTCCTCCTGCTTGCTCTTGGGGTTGGCTTCCTCCTGCTCGCTCTTACAGTTGGCTTGAGGAATCAAGATTCTTGAAGGATGCAAAGATCCTTCGGTGAAATCCCATAATCACCAATAGCAAAACTATCGTAATTTTTCATCACGAAAACTGCAAATCAAAACCTACACTATTAACAATTCATCTTAGTGTAACAAATAATAACAATAAAAATATGCAAAAATAGTATTGTACCTCTTTTCCCGACTTGCTGCTGGATTTCAAATTTCCAAAAATTTGGCATAATTTTTTTGAATTTTGCCAAATTATCACACAAGGAATCTAAATTTGCACAACAGAATTCATAGAAGAGAAAGGAATGGATGGGTGCTGAATGAGGGGGGAACATTTTTTATTTTTTGAAATTTTCTAGTATTTTTAAACCTCCCAATGCCTAAAAATGGTTAAAATATTCAAAATTGCGGCCGTTAACCGTGCCTAACAGGCTAATCGTGCCTAATCGGGCCAGTTGGGCCATGCCGTGTCATGCCCGACATGCCTACGCGGGCCAAATGGCTATAAGCGTGCCCGGCGTGCCGTGCTGGGCTGGCCCGACTAGCATGGCATGCCTAGTCAGGGCGTGTCGTGCCCCAAGCCATGTCGTGTCGGGCCAGCCCACCGAATTGGGGTGCCGACCCAAGCAT
The DNA here is from genome assembly GCA_036346255.1 of Ampelocalamus luodianensis. Classification (NCBI taxonomy): domain Eukaryota; kingdom Viridiplantae; phylum Streptophyta; class Magnoliopsida; order Poales; family Poaceae; genus Ampelocalamus; species Ampelocalamus luodianensis. The sequence goes on from CM070628.1 coordinate 13,038,309, forward strand.
GGCACGACTGGTCAAGCCTTGCTGATTCGGCCCAACTACAGTGTGAGTCGTGCTGTGTCCGAGTTGGGCCAACACTCCCATGCTTCGGGCCAACCCAGGAGGCACGACCCATCTGGCCATCTTTAACTCCAAATATTATTACATCATTGCAACCTCGACGCCGTACTTGATGGTGATGCCGTTGAGCGTGTCCATCCTGGAAACATCATGCTCTAGGTAGTCGTTGTCGCCCGAGCAGCAGGACGGCGGTGGCGAGATAGAGGGCATCCTCTTCGGCGATAGCACGTCACTGTGGGGAGCATCAAACCGATCGGACAGAGGGTGGGAGATCCCCATAGCAACCAAAGCTCCACCAAAAATAGCATGTGGGAGAGGGCTCGATGGGTCAATCTTGGTGAGCAGAGGGCGAATTTGGGATTGGACCGCGGAAGCTTTGCAGAGAATACGGGAGGGGAAGATGTGTGGGTGGGGCGTCGGGGAGGCAAAGTTAGGTGGAGGATAAAGAAACATTTAGAGTCCTGAAATAAATGTGGGGGAGAAGACTCGACCAGAAGATGCCGCTCACAGGCGCGTGTGCTCGAGAGGAGGATGGCATCATTGGACGCTTGGATCAAATATCAACATCGGATGGATCGTACGAACCAAACCTTTGTATCGGACGTCAGCCAGATAGGATTATCCATACATAATATAAATATGCGAACAACAATGAGTTCCAGTAAACACAGAGAAAAAGAAAGTAAGATGTGCTACACATGTATCTCGTTGATTGAGGTCAAAATAGTGCCTGCCCTGGTTCATCCATGCAATCCAAATGACTGCATATTATGTACATCCCTTGACGGCCGTCGTCACCTTGAACATTAGCAATGGAGTCACTGCTAACCTCAGAACTGCTCTGCCTTACCCTAATTCTGAGGCTGGCTTGCACAATCCCCTTCCTTTTCCATGAGTACGGAGTACCAATGCTCTGCAATTGAGAATGCTTCTAGCATTGTGACCACATATGACATCCTGGGTGAAGAGCAAAAAGAAAGGACCACCTATCGCAATGATATTTAGGCACAAGTATAACCAATCCACAGAAGACAGAACGTTAAGAATTAGCCATACTTGCTTTTTTTTTCATTGTAATGAAATATTGTGATATAGATATTCCAAGGTACCATTTCGGTTTATGACAAGAAAATATACTGAAAATACAACATTGTATATATAGAGTTGAAAGGCAAAAAATACATAGACATACAAGTAGAAAGATGTGTTATAATAAAATGCATCTCAAGTACGCAATATATGTACTAAACATTGAACTATATTTCGTCCAAAAAAACATATGATGGAATGAAAATGGAACATTTCAGACGGAATTTGATGTCACAAGAATATCAGGGCTGAACAGGGATGGAGACAAGGGGACTAGTGGGAGCCCTAGTCCCTCTATGGTTGATGAAGTCCTCTATAGAACTCTTAGTTTTTTTCATATAGAATAGCAAAATATTTATATTTGGTACCTCTCGATATTGGGGACGTATCAGGTGGACATGAGCTCATGTGTGCACATATGCACATATCGCATCCGGCCCATTCAGCACGCATCCGACGGCCAGCGAGCGAAATCGTGCACAGGCGAGCGCGGGCGACTGGCAAAATTACGTTTTCCCCGTCGCTCGCTCGAAGGAAACGTTTTCCCCCTCGCTCGCTCGAAGGAAACATGGCGTAGGCGTAGGGTTCCTTCCTCTCCACTGCGTCGCACCGCCACTGCCCCTGCCATTGCCGTCCACCGCACCAGGCTCCGCCCTGCGTCGCCGTCGGAGCGACCAAATCGCCGTCGCGCCCTCGTCGCCATAAGTCGGCCGGCCCGCCTGCGTCGAGCCTAGGCCCGCCTGCGTCGCCCTCGATCAGTCGGCCCCACCTGCGTCGAGCCCGGGCGCGCCTGCGTCACCCTCGGCCCGAGCCGGCCCGCCTGCGTCGTCCTCGATCGAGCGACCCTCATCTGAGTGGCGCGCCGCCGTGTCACCCTCCGCGGCCTCATTGTGTGGTGTCACCCCGATACTCTTTGTTGTGTGATTGTGGATCGTGTTGACTGATAATTCACAATTGATATGAAGTCGTGTTTAATTGTGGATTGCTTTGCTTTCATGTGCATCAAAATGGACGAAATGGAAGATGTAAGCAGCTCTGTGCGGCCACTAGCTTTGCCTAGTCTATAACCACTCAAAATGGCCGATGCACACCCCCTCATTGTGATATCGGATTGTAAAACCCCTCAGAAGGCAGCTAGCATCCCATTCTGCGTGAGTGTGCGCTCAATTTTTAATTTGCATGAATAATATTGCTATAGGGCTAAATCGTCGTTACCGTGGCAGGGATCGTCATCCACACCGGTAGTTACTGACTCTTTGACACCTAAGAAGGGGATGATTTTTGAAGATGAGGATGCAGCCCTAGAGTTTTACAAAGCATACACGCATGTTGCGGGTTTCTCTGTTCATATCAGACAGCGGACGACTGCGAATGGGGTGTTGCAATGGAGGCGGTACTATTGTGCCAGACGTGGGTGGAAGGAAGAAAGAGGTAAGGACAAGGTTGTCGAACCCGGGAGCGAAGGATCTTGAATTCTCTGTGTTTATACACTAGTCCAGGATTTCTAGTGTACACAGTCAAACAAAAGTGATAGCGCAATCATATCACACATTTTATTAATAATAACTCAGAGTTGATTACAAAAGGGGCCTGAGGCCAAATAAATAACATAGCGGAAAGCAATATAGTAGTAGACCACACGACTTGCCACAGACAATCGTTTGGGGGCGTAGTCTAGTCGTCAAGATCCTCACCGTCCTGATAGAGGTCTTCTCCTGAATAAAGATTATTCAGTAAGAGTAAGCACAACTTCCGTGCTTGCAAGTTACACCCAATATTGAAAGGTAATGCATGCATAAGGTAAACAAAGGATAATGGTAGGGTTCATTTCGCATAAACAACATTTTCAGGTTAAATATTCATATTAATTTCCAAGGCCAGTTTTCATACTAACTAAAATTAGTGTTTAAAATGACAGTGGAATAATGGATAACCTCCAAAAAAATAGAATGGTGAAGGATACCCTCCTATCACTTCACTTGGCTAACCGCTCAATTTTTACCATAGGATTAACCATCCTAAAATCATCTGTTGAAATCATTTTATAAACCAAAAACAAAGTCTAACTTAGAGTGGCCTTGCTAGCATGTCCATGACCGCGGACGCGGCTATTCGAATAGTTTCTACTCTGCAGAGTTTGTACAACTTTACCCACACGAGATAATATGCTTTTAATGTTGGCCAAAGCACGCTTCCGAAGGCGTGTGACTAAGCAATTATCATGAGGCCGTTACAATGCAATGCCTTAATGTATTTATGCCCGCTAAGGTTTCGCTACCATTGGATTAACCATCCTCCGGGAGCCCCCTCTTGCGCCAGGTGGGACTAATGTCTGACCGACCCCCACACAAACAACATAGCATAAATGACACTAAGGCATCACAAATTATTTAGCCAAATCCTGCCCATACAGGACATGTGGTGGTACGGTAAGGCGTAGCAAAAAGCGGCTCAAAGGCCGGTCCTTAACTGACTCGGGCGACTTCCAATTAAAACCCTGGGCCTTAATCCTAACCAGATTAAGCCCGTGCATAAACCTGCACCCACCATTCATCCGTCTCGCCCAAGTCCAAACCTATTTTATTTTATTTACAGTAAAATCCTCTTTGTAAACCTTTTGTGGTAAAACAATACCACATCAACAAATTTGAATCAAGTTTGTAAAAGATTTGACTAAACCTTCCCAAATTTACAAGCGTGATCTAAGCATGGTTAAGCATAAGATTAATTTTAGTAGTATTTTACCTAAGGGTGATAAGGCATTCATATTCAATAATCAATTTGGCCATATAATGGAGAGTGGAATAACTATATACAAAAACAGGGTATTTAAACAATTGTATAAACATATGCATGCAATAGAAATTTGAAAACAGAAATTAAATACTTTAAAATACTGGGAACAATATGATCAATAGTGTAACTTGCCTTCGTTGAAGTCTTGAAACTCTAAAACGTCAGAAGGATCTAACTCTCCGGAGTCGTCGAAGCCTATACGCGAAAATACGACAAATTCAAATTCAAATTCAAATAAATTCAAAACCTCAGCTCAAATTACCTCCAAATTGAAATATTTTGGTTTAGTTAGCTAGTTTATAATTTTATACAAATTTTGCAACTTGAATCACCCAATTTGGAGTTCAGATGCAAAAGATATGAATTTTAGAAGTTTTAAACCTAAATCTGCAATTTAAATGAATTTCCCGAATTATTTTTCTAAAAAAAAAATCTAATTATTGCGCAATGCTAACGTCAGTGAGGAATTTCAGAGATTTTAAAGGAATTAAAATAATTCCTGACATGCGGACCCTACGTGTCATAGACACGGTCTATGTGGACTAAGTCCACGGCCTTTTGGCTCGGGAGACAATGCTGACGCGGCCGAGGTGGCCGCCACATGGGCATGCCACGTAAGTGTGAGTGTCTCGGTGGCGCTGACCTGTCGCTGACGTGGCCAGGCCACGCAAGCTCCAATGGACGGCGGCGCTAGGGCTCAGGCTCACCGGCGCGTTGCGCCACGGCGAACCAAATGAAAGTACGCAAATGAACGGGGAGGCTTCACTAAGCATACTGGTATACCTTACGGTGGAGGGGCACTAATGGTTTGCTGGCGACGAGGAGGTTAGCGGCGGCGGCGCGGGGTCGTCGTCGAAGTAGCGGCTCCAATGATCCTCGTGGCGGACGGGTGCGCGCAACGGCTTCGCGGCGAGATGACGATGTCGTCGGTGTAGACGAAGGGGACGGAGAGGGCTTGATGGCTGCGGAATCGGCGGTTGAAGCTCTTCCTGCCGCGACGAAGAACTTCAAATTCTGGCGAATTGAGGGTGATTGGGGAGGAGTGGGTGGTGTCGCCTGGATGAGGAGGTCCTGGCGATCCTTAGGGGCCCTTTTATAGGGTGCTGGCGAGCTCGGGGTGGCGTGGAGTGCAAGATGGTCGTGCGGTGATGTCGGCGATGATCAGACAATTAAGGGCGCGAGGATGGAAAGTAAGGGCCGTGTCGGAGGCGGAGAAGATCAGGGGTTTAAATGCGCACACAATCGCGGGGATTAGACCAAGATTGCACCGCATACGGAAGGTTTCGGATCCGCGTCCATGGCGGACTATGCGGCGAGAAAAAGGAAGGTGGAGGAGGAAGAAAGGAAAGGAAGAAGATGACGGGGGTGCGTTGGATTTTGATCGGACGGTGGACAATGCGGTGTGAACCGGTAAGTGTGGATTGGGCGCAGCCGTTGGATCTTAATCCAACGGTCGCGATAGACTGAGGAGGTGCAGTGACTAGTAAAGTCATTGGTGCACGTGGGCCATTAGATCTAGATCGGACGGTGGACAATCAAAGGGGCGTTCGGTCGTCCGAATGTCACATTGAAATCTGGCCGTTGGATTTCCATTCAACGGCTGAGATGCGGCGGGGTTAAACGCGCGGAAGGAGCGGTCCGAGTGGGCTGCGCACGTGGAAAAAGGCGATGGACCGAGGGAGTTTCGGCCCAAAACCTATTTAGGATTTTCTTTTGATTTTCTAATTAATTAAATGCTGATAATTAATTTAGGCTTTAGAATATAGCAAAATAAGTCCAAAAATTCTGAGAAAATTCATAGAAATTCTCTGGAGCATTTAGGACTTAATTAAAATATTTGCAACTATTATTTGGTAATAGGTTTTGCAAATAAAATTGTTTAGCTTCAAATTGATTAAGTAAAAGCTTTTAAAAATCTCAGAAAAATCCACAAAAATAATTAAACTTTATTTTCAACTAAAATTTGAAATTTGGGCTGTTACAAAGGTGGATGTCAAAGTGAAGAGGACATACGAGTCTAAATTGAGTAGGTGCGGTTATGAGGCCATGTTTGGTATCAAGCGTACTAAGGACAATAAGTTCAGATTAGAGACATTCGTCGAAGTCCATAACCATAGTTTTGCCTCACCTAGTAAGCAGCACTTGATACGGTCTAATAGATAAATGGCGAGAAGGCTAAGCGCCTTGTTTGCATGCCATCAGGCAAGCATTGGCACTTCCGGGGCATTTAGATATCTTCATGTCAGTCAGGGTGAATTTCAGAATGTAGGATGCACAAGGAGGGACTTGCAAAATTATCATCGTACGTTGAGAGAGAGTATAAAGTCATCAGATGCTCAGATGTTTCTTGATAATCTAGCTAGAAAGAACGAGAATAATACTGTATTTTATTTTGACTATGTTATTGACGAGAAGGGTAGATTAGTGCATGTGTTTTGGGCGGATGCAATCTCTAGAAAGAATTACATTCATTTTGGTGAGTTGCTGTCATTCGATACGACATATAATACAAACCAATACGAGATGATATTTGTACCATTCGTGGGAGTGAATAACCATGGGGGATGTGTTCTATTTGGGGCTGCATTGTTGCTCAATCAGACAATTGAAACGTTCGACTGGTTGTTTCGTACTTTCTTAAGATGTATGGGAGGTGTTGCCCCTAGACTTATAATAACTGACGAAGATGCAGCCATGAAGAAGGCAATTGAGCATGTGCTCCCAACTACCACACATAAGTTATGTATGTGGCACATATTGAACAAACTTCCAACTAAGATAAGGCCAGATTTGAGGGATAACCAAATGTTTTACAGTCGTGTCAATTCATGTGTATATCCCTCAGAAACTCCAAAAGAATTTGAGTCACAGTGGGCAGCTATTATTTCTGAGTTTGGTTTGGAAGATAATGAGTGGCTCGTTGGTCGGTATAGGATTCGGGCCTCTTGGGTACCAGCCTACTTTATGGATGTACCCTTGATAGGAATTCTTAGAACAACTTCAAGGTCTGAGAGCTCCAATTCTTTTTTCAATTGCTTTATTGGTTACAAACATGCTTTGGTGGAGTTTTGGATCCGGTTCGACACTGCAGTGGATGAACAAAGGCAAAAGGAGCTAAGAGAAGACCATGCCACCTTTCACACTAAGCCTCAGTTGAAGACACCATGGGCATTAGAGCAGCATGGCAGTGAAGTTTTCACCCATATGGTGTTTACTAAATTTCAGAAGGATGTTATTGCAGCCAGGGACAAGTGTGTTGTCGAGAGCACGGCACAAGTATGCGACCTTAAAGTAACAGCGGTCAATGAGGATGGCAAGAAGGTAAGAAAAGTCACATGTGACACTAACACCATGATTGCCTAGTGCTCATGTATGTTGTTTGTCACTCACGGGATTCCTTGCTGTCACATTATCCTCATATTATGAGGTGCATTGCTGAATGAGCTTCTAAGTCATTATGTTTTGAAAAGGTGGACTACAAATTGTAAGAGGGAGGTTGTGTTCGATGAGAATGGCAATGTTCTAGAGGAAAAACCAAAAGATTCCACAGAGGAATAAATTAAAAAGTTGGCTTCGGAGATGCGCAAGGACTTAGAAGAATTGATACATCGAGCTACACCTTCACTACCTTACATGCAGAATGCGAGGGAGAAACTTAAACAGTTTATGCAAGACATAAACCAGGAAATTTCTGCTTGACCACAAAGTAGAGTAGAGGAGGTTGAAGCATATCTTGGGTGTGGCATCCCTCGTGACATCGATATATTGCTGCCTACAGACAATCTCACTAGAGGCAAATGCAAGAGAAATCGGCCTGGGGAGTGCAAATCGAAGAAGTTGAAGGGAAAGGTAGCTCGCACGTGTAGGACTTGTAATGAGATCAGCACCCATGACAGCCGCAACTGCCCTTTAAGGAAACAAGAAAATAATGATGTAATGTAGCATTTTAATTTCTTTCACTTCACTTGTGATTCCTTTTATTACATACTAAATGTTTGTTTTATGTGGGCAGGCAAACCAGATGACATGAATGTGCTGTTGAAATCTATTGTAATCTGCGACTGAATTATGATGTAATGTGCTACTGAATTATGATGTAATGTGCTATTGAATGAGGAAATACTGAATTATGATGTAATGTGCTATTGAATGAGGAAATACTGAATTATGATGTAATGTGCTGCTGACTGATGATGTAATATGCTACTGAATTATGATGTATTGTTCTGGAGCAGGCAATAGTGGGATGTTTTTATGTTGGAGCCTTCATGCCATGTGTATGTGTGCAATGTTGTTCTGGAGCAATCTTGCCATGTTTCAGGACTTGGCGCTTCAGCATGTTGTAGAAAGGTAAGCTTTTTTTGAAAGGATGGCAAACTTTCAATTCAAATCCTAGAGCTCATTTACTAGCAATACATTTTTGTGATTTCAGACTGGCCATGTATTAGCAGGTTTATTTTGTGGTTTCAGATCAATACGCCATATTTTCTAACTTGTTAGTTCATTTCATACCTTTCAAATGGTACCAAATTTAGTATGAGTGATCAAGAGATCAATTTCTCCATTTCAATGTATTGTCGAAAATGTATTGTCAGAAAAGAATATCTAAGCAGTATTGTCCGAAAGTTCTGATGAAGCAAGCAATTAAATTCTGGAAGCCATTTCAATACAGAAAAGAACATGCCTCTCCAGTTCAATGCCATTTCAATGTATTGTCGAAAATGTATTGTCAGAAAAGAACATCACTTCAATGCTTGTAATGTGCTTCCAGAAACATGCCTCTCCAGTTCCAGAAAAATTCTAGACAGAAACCATGTACATTTGCATATTTCAGACTTGAGCACAAGAAGATTGCCAAACCAATTCTGATTCCACATTCCAGATTTCATATTTTCAGACCCAGAATGTCACATTTCAGACTAACAAACCATTTCACATTTAGAAGTCATTTCAATACAACTCAGACATGTTACAACCTACAACACATAAGACTAGGAATATATCAAAGGGCTAAACTCAGTTGCGAATGTTCCCAATGCACATTCCTAGCAGCAAGAATAAAAAAGCGACAACAACAATTTTTAACTTTTCATCGGCAGCAGTGGACTTCCTGATGGACATGTTCATTTGGTCCAGTGAGGATTTAATCGCAGCTAAATCTTCCAACACACGGTGGTCGACTTGGGAAACCATCTCCATTCCAGTGCTAAACCGCTTCTCCGGTTCCACCACATGCATCCCCTTCAAATGCCTCAAGTATTGATCTTTCCACATGAAAGTCTCGCATCATGGGGAATAGATCTGGACCAATATAAAGCACCCAGTTTCAGTTTCATCACCAAAACCAAGCACCGGGCAATACAAAAAATCAATTTTCAAACTAAAATTGAAGACAAAAGGGAGTGTCCTACACCATCGTTTCTCGGGCATTTGTAGTACTCTTTTCCTTGATTCTTCGAGCTCCCGGACACGGCCCAGATCATCTTGGCGTGGCACCTTGGGCATGGCACGAGAGGCAGCCCACCGCTAGGAGCTGTCACCGACCACTCGGAGTGCGCCTCCGCGCAGTCCTTCATCTTCTCCATGGTGCAGCAACGCGTGGACGGCGGGCGCTAACCCTAGACTCACCCGATGCAGCGCCACGGGCGGAGGCTCAAATGCCCTAACCCTAGACTTGGGGTTTTGGGGGAGGGGAGCCATCATGGGAGCACGGACGGACCACAAGGGGAGGCAGGACGAGGCGCTCAAGGGCGGAGGAGCTGCGCCGCCACGCTCGCCTCGCCGCCTCGCGATTTGGGAGGAGGGCGAGAGGAGAGGACGAGAGGACTGCGATTTGGGAATGCAAAATACAACCGAGCCAGGGGGAATGCAAAATGTCGACCGCGCAGGGAGCACGCGTGCCTCTCCATCCGCTGGCCGTCGGATGCGCGCTGAACGGGCCGGATGCGATATGTGCATATACGCACACATGAGCTCATGTCCACCTGATACGCCCCTCTCAATATTTAGCTCTCATTATATGGTCTTCTGGGTAAAAATTTTCTGGCTCCGTCCCTGTAGCTGAACTCTTGAAAAAAACAAAGCAAGACTTTTCTTTCTGGTTTGATGCAATGGCTGGAGTGCAACGGGTGTTCTACATCTGTTGCATGTTTTCTAGCTTCTTGTTTTCAGGATCCTGATTTCAGTGGAAAATCAGTGCACCCAGGTCTCTAGTTTTTAGAGATCTGTTGAGTTGATCTCAGCTAACGAAACCCTGAGATTCCAGGGGTCACACCCCATTCACGCCCTGATCAGTGGCGCAACCAACGTTATTGGTTTTGGTTTCGGTCCCGAACCCGAAGTCCCGAACGTCTTCTTCAAGAACTCCACCTTAGCAGCGATCTTCTCCTTGCTGAGGAACACGACGCCCGTTAGCGTGTGCCTGAACATCAGGATGCCGCGGGGTACGCCGACATCCTCGGCGCGCGTCACCATCTGCCATACCCGCTCCGGTTTGATGCTGAGCAGACTCGGCAGTCGGCACCGCGTGGCACAGCTTGGCTATATCGCGAGTACCTAGCCCGCACTCCCGCAGGACCGCGACATTGTGCTTGAGCACTCACTCGAGGTTGGAGGTGAGAAGGTAGGAGCGGCGGCGGCGTTTCATCACCTCGAAGAGGTCCTCCACGGAGCCGAAGAGGGGGACGTAGTACTGGAGCCTGGAGATGATGGAGCTGCCATAGAAGCATTTGGGATCGAACAAGACGAGGCGAACGATCGGGGAGGGGGAGAGGTCCAGGTCGCGGAAATCGGCGAGGCGCGGGGCAAGAGTCTTGTCGACCGCAGAACAGAGGATGCGCGGGGTGTATGCGACGACGGCGGCGATGTCGGCGTTAGAGAGGCCGAGGCTGGAGAGGAAGGAGAGGACGGCGTCGGGTTTCGAGGGGCACTTGAGGTGGGAGAGGTACCTGGAGGCCTTGAGGGCCTGCGCCGGGGTGAGGTGGCAGGAAGCGACGAGGTAGTCCGTGACGGCGAAGGGGGTGGGATTAGGCAGGCTGCGGCGACAAACCGGGAGATGGAGAGGAGCCATTGGTGGCGGAAGGAGAGAACGAGGTGTTTCTGGAGGTGGAGCATGGCCGGCGGCGGCGGCGAGGGATGGCTACATCCTACATGGTTGGCTATAGCTTTCTATTTTGAAATGGGATTTTTCTTTTGAAATGAATAATCAGGTTTTTAGAATTTCCATTTTGACTCGGAAAGTTTTTTAGATCATTTTGACCCACAAAGTTTTTTCAAGAGCATTTTGACCTAGAAAGTTAAGGAAATAAAGGAACCACTAAATCTCAATTTCGCACCAAAAATCGGTTGAATTCTCCAACCTACAATCTGCGTCAAGACTCAAGATCTGTGCTCAAGATTCGCCTTCGGCTTGCTTTAATTTCGTGGGGACGGTGGGGGTATGCCAACATATAGAGTTAACAAATAAAAAAAAGGCAGAGTACATTTTATGAGGCCTATTTAGGATATATGAAGTTTACATAATTTTGTTTATAAAATAATAGGAATTCTATATTTTCATTTAAAAACCTCCCATTCAAACATGCACTATACCAATTCACCTTGTAAAAAATAGATAGAATCAGTAACAAATGTGAATATTCACTTGATTTCTTAGACCGAATCGGCTGGCAAGTGGCAACCTTTCCTAGTGTTCATTTTCTTGTCGCGAAAATGCTGTTTTGTGGACATAAATACATGATACTAAAGATCTTATTTATAATATGTTCCAGTAAATAGATACAAAAGGGAAGCAAGGACCTCTAAAAAAAGCGACAAATTGCACCCATAGCACTGAAAAAACAAACTTGCCAAAATATCATGTCTTTTACTTATTAAAATAAAAATCTAAAAACTGACATGTTAGTGTTGTAAGGTCAAAAGTCTAGTTGGCCTCTGGTCTTACAGCCATCGCCCATCGATACACTCGTGACCCAGTGGTATGAAGCATATCTGCCAAAGGTAACATACCAAACTGGAAATGAAACTACCTCGAAGCAACAATATATGGAACTTTTTTTTAGATAATCTTTTTTTAAATTTTATTTTATAGTTAATCTCTCGTGAACTTTATTTCTAATTCTGATATCTTTGGTTACACCACCATCAGTAACATGACAAAACAACACTATTGCGCGTCAGGATAAGTCCGCTAAATAGTATTTTTTGTCACGCCACTAATGGTGGTGTGATCAAACAATATTGTCACGCCATCACTAGTGGTGTAACAAAAGCTTAACAAGATACGAACAGGCGTGACAGTATTATTTTGTCACGTCACTGGTGGTAGCGTAATCAAAAGGGTCAGAATTGGAAACAAAGTTCGCGAGGGATTAACTTTTTTTTAAAAAAAATTCCAACATATGCTACCTGCATCTTGTTGCCAGAGGTAAGGAAACAGCATTTTTTTTTTTTTGCGATTATGCTAAATCTGCAGTTCTGCGCGAGGACTTAAGCACAACAATATGCGCCCGCCCTACGGTCGTCGTCACCTTGGACCAGACAATGTGTCCGGAGGGAGATTGGCAACGGAGTCATTGGGGGCCTCGGATATGCTCTGCCCTTCTTCCAGGCTCGCTTGCACCATCCTCCTCCTTTCCCATGCATCCCAATGCTCCACAACACCGACGCCTTCTAGCATTGCCACCACTGTTGACATCCTGGGACGGTTCGAAGGGGACTCCTGGGTGCAGAGCAGCGCAATCTGCACGAGCAGCCTCAACCCCTCTCGCACTTCTTGTTCTCCGTTGTCGTAGACTTCCCGTAGGTTTGGGTCAATCAATGCCTCCAGCCTGCCCTCTTCCAGCAGTTTCTTGACCTGACAAGAAAGATGGAACCATCTGTTGCCATGAGTTGATATTTGACAGGAACAGGCAGGGTGATGCATTATATCAGGGTTTGTTCTGACCTACTCACATTGAAGCATGCTTCATGATCAGTATAATATAGCATCATTTACAAATCACTTATTAATTCACCAATAAGAAGTGAAACAAGGCTTCACTATCAGTTTATGGTGTATGTAGTTGGACGTTGGGCAATAAAAAATCAGCAGAATACAAATATGTGCATAAGTTGCATATAGTCTTGTTTTTTCATAGATTAGTGAGGTATACATGATTGGGCTTTGGACTATTGAAGAAGTGTGAATTCCATAAGGACTGCTCCAGTTAGATCGGACCTGGTCAGATGAAAGACTAGTTAATTGGTTCATTGGAGAACTGATTGTTGATGACAATAATCTGAGTATGTTGCTCCCTAAAAATAAAAAATAAGACTACGGATGCAAGTTATAATCTGTCAAATTTGAAGCACTGCAGATACTCAATGTAACTGATAAAAGGAAGTAGAATTGCTTGAAAAAATGTATCTCATGCAATGTATAGCTGAAGCCAAGAAAGCAGGACTTACCCAATCATGCACTCTAGCATTTTCTTCATTTGCAAGACCAACAAGATCAATTCCCCTTTTCCCACTAATCAGCTCAAAAAGCATAATTCCATACCCGAAAACATCAGTCTTATCTGAAGTTCTTCCAGCGGTTAGGTACTCCATGGGAATGTGCCCCAGTGTCCCCATCACACCGGTTACCACATGGGAAACCTTGTAATCCATAATTCTAGCCAGACCAAAATCACCAACAATTGCTTCAAGTTTCTCATCCAACAAAATGTTAGCAGCTTTGACATCTCGATGAATAATTTTGGGGTCACAGCCTTCATGCAAGTAAGAGAGCCCTCTTGCAGATCCTAACGCGATATTTCTTCGTGTTAGCCAATCAAGTGGTGGTTGTGAAGCAGAGCACTCTGTATAATTCATATCAAACATATTTCATGTCAAAAGGAGGTTTCTATGATGGCCCGGAACAACACAATCAGCAGCATATGAAATCTGGCTTTCTAAGACAAACTCAAATTGCAAATAGAACAAAATAATCATATTCTCTCACCTAAATAACACCCGCATATTTAAGAAACAAACATTAATAGGCTGAGAAAATTAAGAAAATACCTCGTAAGCATGTCTCAAGACTTCTATTCTCCATGTAAGGATACACAAGCAGCCGCTCGGTAGGTGTCATACAATACCCATGGAGGCGCAGAAGGTTTGGATGCACAGCCATGCTAATGATCTCAACTTCCATTAGAAACTGCCGCTCCCCACTTGCAATCCGATCTTCATTTAGTCTTTTTATTGCTATCAATGAACCATTTATTAACCTTCCTTTATAGACCTTTCCAAAGCCTCCTCTTCCTAGCATGTTATCTGCTCTGAAGTTATCCGTAGCGACTTGTAGTTCTCTCAATGTGAACCGTCTAAGCTGACCCATATGAACTTCTGGAGTTTCTTCATCTGCAGAGTGGAAAGGAATGCCATCAAAGAACAAAGGAGAAGACTATAAATTACAAAATGTCTCACGTAGCACTGACCTAATAAGTCAAAGAATTGGTCATGTGATGGTTTACGTCGCCACCACCATGCGAATACTACAACAGGAGCAGCAAACAACATGGCGGCACCTGCAGCAGCTCCACCAGCAATTGCTCCAATGTTGGATGTACTACGTCCTGAGTGGATAAGTAGCAAATGTAGGATCAAATTAACTGCAAGTCTGCAAACTTTTCAGTTACTTATTTGCTTAGACAAATAGCACCGAAATGTACTGGGATGGGTGCAAAGGCTAGATGCAAATGATACATGCCCAAGCTGCGGCCAAACCTCTGAAACTGCAGCTTCACTTGTAGTGGGCATGGCAAGGCTGGGAAGAAGTCACCCCTGAATCATCATGGAGAGTTGGAGACATGACAATATATGTAAATCCTACTTATGTCACGGACGGGGAGAGAGCGAATAGGATAGTCGCTGGACGCGGTCCTGGACCCTGACGGCGCGGCGGAGGAGCCATTGCTATGGCTGCTGCGCGGCTAGGGCAGGAGGCGCGCACAGAAGAGAGAGAGAGAGAGATTGGATTTTCAGATTTTCTTTCACAATGCATATCGAAACATTGGGGTCTGTTAAATAGAGATTTAGGCCTAACAAGTGGATACTAATTCTATCTCTTAAGGAGAGTAATTGAAACTAACTCTCTGTCTTAAGGAGAGCAATTGGAAACTAACTCTATTTTAAAGAAAGTCCTGAAATAAGAAAGATAGGATTAGGAAGGCATGTCTAATCCTTCCTTGCGCCGGCCCTAGGCAGGACTCCCTGGCTCCCTGCTGCCTGCGCCATCTCCTTCTTGCGTCTGCCATAAGTCAGGCCCCCACATGACAACTTATATGTTCTACAACCATCAGATAATTTTTTGTGGATGTGTTTCAACAGTCAGGAACTCAGGGTAAACTTAAAGCACAACAAGGACTCTTTTCTCCACATAAGTACATTTATGTGCCCCCCAAAACTTAGATGAGTTACTAAATAGAGGTTCTCTTGGGGATAGCAAGGTCACAGACTAAAATACTAACTACTGTGCATTTACTCTTATCATCTTACTTATCTATACTGGTTATATTTGATTGCAAGAAAAGGACACTGCTATTGCAAAACTGGAGGAGTTGAGCAAGTCTTTTGCTAAGAAAGATCATGGCTAGAGAAGCTGGGATTAGAATTGAGAAGAGACAAAAATTCAAGAATAAAAGTAGGAACTAACCAATTACAGAGCATGTAGGCAACTGGTATATGTATGGAAATCTACACACAACACTGTGACACTGCAACAGTAAATGCAATTCTAACTACAGAGTAAGAGACGAAATTGACCTCCTGATGGCACCGTTGCTGGTGGGTTATTTGATGGTGAATCAGAAGAATTTGCAAAAGTACGTGGGTTATCGACGAAACTGCAAAACAGAAGTACAAAACTTCACACTAGTAACATCACATGTTGGATCAACATTACCACTAGATGCCAAACGAACCTAATTGGGGTGAAGCGCGAAAATGAACCATTGGTTGGTATTATTCCTGACAAATTGTTACGCGATAAGTCCCTGCATGAATATATTAGTATATAACCATCTCAACGATAACATTTTGGGTGATTGGGTTGGGGTAGCATAGTACTTACAGCACTTGAAGATTTTGGACTGTTGTCAATGACATGGGAATTGGACCTGACAGGCTATTGTTGTTAAGACGGCTACCCTTGCACACAATTCGAAGAGCAGTAGAGTATTAGCTTCTATGCTTAATTTCTAAAGTTGTCACAAACACTGTGATGTCATAATTCATAAATGCTAATATTTGTAGTAGTCCAACTTTTCACTAACTTCATGCTGACCAAAAAAAATGTACTTTACATGAACTATTTGTCTCAACAGAAAGATGCAAACTCTTAACAAAGAAAGGAACTCAGTTCACATGCATCAAGAAATTAAGAGAAACTACGTGCAGCTGGCATGGTCATGGAATGAAAATACCATATCAAATACTAAAATGATGACTAGCTCCTTGAAAGAAATGCAGAGAGCATCTGGACCAATCTCAAAACTAGCAAGGGAACTGTCAACTGGGGCTGATTATAAGATTGCATATGGACCAAAACAGAAAGAAATTAACAAGAATGAGATAACTGTATGGAAAGACAAATATGGACATCAACTAATTTTTAATCAAGGCATGGATGAGAGTATTTACAGGTTGTTAAGTTCTGGTAGATTTCCCAATTCAGTCGGTATTTCACCAGTGAATTTGTTCAAATAGAGATCCAAAGTCTGCAAACTTGCTAGATCCCCAAGCTCGCTCGGTATTGGCCCACTGATGTTATTGCCATAAAGTTCGCTGCAACCAAAAGATACATTAGTAGTTTAGTGCCAATGATTGATTGATTGTACATAAAAATCAAAGATATCTGATAATAGAAGATAACTACCATTTCCATAAAAGATTCAGTTAACAATAATATACAAATTTTGCAAGATACAACATGCGTTTCTCATTCTAAAGAGTTAATCAAAATGCTACCAAATCATGATGATCCCGGTATACCAAGTTCATTTTTTAATCATAAAGTGCATGGGAGGGACCCGAGGGAGCATGGAAAAGGCCCATATTACATATACCATCATTAGTGGCGGAGGGAGGGTGAGACCAGCAGGAGCCATGGCTCCCCCCCCCCCCACCCAACCCGCAAAGAACTTTTTTACCCCCTTAATTTTCTATACCAAAATAATTTGTAAGATATGTATGACCTCCTCCAAGGATTACCATATATACCTTGTGTTTATATATATTTATTCACATTGGATCCCACTAACGTTTTGTTAGGAGAACTTTGATTTTGTTGTCCCATCTGCCATCCCATGTACTGCTAATTTAGATAAGCCTCTTCTCTCCTCCTTCCAACTGCCCTAATCCTTTTTTCTCTCTTCTTTAGCGCATATCAAAAACTGGTACAAAGATCTATTACCATGAATCTCCTAAATTACAAGTTTATTCTATTTTTCTGCTTGCCCGGTCTCTTTTGTCATAGTTCTATTTGTTTTGGCTTCTTAATTCCCCAAATAGGATGCTATCACAACTCTTTCTGCCAACCAGATTACTGCTTTAGCTAATGTAAGTAATACCGATCTAACATTATGTTAGTTCCTCTATCTTCTATTTGTCTACATTTTGTGTTTGTGCACCATGCAATTATAAATTTTAATGTTATCAATGTTTAATGCACGCCTAATAGGCAAATATTTTATCACAGTTACATTGGATCTCTATATTTTCTTCTGAGTGTATAGTACGAGACAACAACTTGTTCATCCGGCTCCTCCTATATTTATTTTCCGCCTCCGCCACGGACCATCATCATCGATGTGCATACAGGAATAATTCTTCGCTCAGACCAAATTCTTGACCAAAAGCATTCATAGCAGACAATTATTTAGTCAATGAGTACAACTGAAAATTATTGAGTACTCAATTTTTTTCTAAGCATTAATTGGCAGGCATGAATACTGAAGCTGACTATTCAGTGCAAATTTGCCAACTTGGGGGAACTTCTTTCATGGAAGAAACTAAGAAATTACTCATACAGCACAGAAACAAACACAAGCTTACAGGGATTGCAATGCTTGCAGCCGCCCAATCGCGCGGTCCAACTCGCCGGACAGCGACTGATTCCCGAGATCCCTGCGTGAAATGCACAACACAACAGAACCAGTGAGCGCCAGCAAAACGCAGCGAGTAATAAGCCCAGCAGCTTGCTGTTGGCCGGATGCTTACAGCCTAACGACTTGCTGGTTCCCCTGGCCGCAGGTGACGTGGAACCAGGTGCAGGGGGTGGCCATGGTCGTGTCCCAGCTCTGGAACGCCGGGTTCTCGGCGTCGAACCGTCCCATGAACTCGCGCAGGGCATCCACTGCACGCGCGTGCAGCAACCAACCGCGCACGTACGGGAGCAAATCAGCAAAAACGATTAGGCCACGAACAAAGGGATGGGGCGGCTCGTACCTTCGGAATTGGGGACGACCAAGGCGAGGAGGCACAGGAGGGTGCCGAGGAGGAGGAGCGCGGCCGTGCCCATCGGGGTGAGGTGCGGGGGAAGGGGAGGGAAACGCGCGTGCCGTGGCGCGGGGGGTTTTGTGAGGAGCGGCGGCATCGCGGGAACCGGGAGGGGTGGTTACTGCCTTACTGGTGAATTGAGCGTGTCTTCAGTCGAACGCGCGGGTGGGGTGGGGCCTGCACGCACGCCGCGCGGCCGGCCCTGGTAGATGGGTCGTGCCGTGCCGTTTGGGGAGTCAACCTTCCAACCTTGTGAAGTCAGCCAAGGCGTGGAACGCGGACTTGCGTTGTTTATTCGCAATAGCAAGAGAAGCTCTCTTCTACGAAATTGTAAAAATAATATCGAGATAGACCACTGATTGTATTCTTATATCGTAGCAGACCATCTGCCGTGCTTTTAATCCGCAACAGGCATGTGCATGCCTTGGGTGGGATTGTGCCCAAGCCACCTGCCACACTCGCATGCCATCGTGTCGCGGACTAGGAGCATGACAGGTAACCTGCCACGGTCTGGGAGCGGGACATGTAGCTTCCACGGATTGGAAGCGCGGTAGGGGTGTTAATTCTATCATTTCAATGCAAGAGTGCTACACTTACTATTTCGTTTAAAAAAGAGGCTAAATGTGCCAAAAACTCGTGGAAAGCATGCGTGCATTTGCCCCTTGCCGCGGTTGGCTGGTTGTCGTCTCGGTGTCTCGACCTCCACGAAAGCCCTAGTTCACAGGTGATTTTTTAAAATAATATTAATTTAAAAGATAATTACAAAAATAAATAGCCAAAATAAAAAATTACAAAACTAGACACCATTTCAATTGGTGACAGAGGCCTAGCCACTGGCGACAGGGGGCTCAATAGTACCCAGCACCCTGTCGTCAGTTGAATTAGCAATAGGTCCCTGTCGCCAATTCAAATGACGACATAGATCTTTTTTATAGTACTGTTTCTAGGAATTTTTAAATATAAAAAATGAGCTAAAAAATACAAAATTTTATGGAGCCTCCCAACACAATGTACTTGGTCGTGCAATTTTTTCATAAATTTATCTATTTTGATTTTTTTTTCTAAAATTCATTTAAGTATACTGTTTGTAGAAATTTCTAATTATAGAAAACAAGCTCCAAAAATTAGGAATTTTTTAAGGCTCCTTACACAGTGTAATTGATTATGTAATTTTTTTAGAATTTTATATGTTGTAAAATTGTCTAAAAAATTAAAGGTTTAGGTCTAAAAATTAGGATTTTAGATTTCAGAAATTAAGATTTCATGATTCCGCCATCAGGAACGGATCTTTTTTTATTTTAAAGATATCCAACCTAGGACCAACTTACTAGGGCCGCGGACATTGATAGACTGAATGGAAAGGTTAGCTGGCGAAAGGTACGGCGCACCCGTACATATCACCAGCCAACCTTTCCCTTCAGCCTATCAATGTCTGCGACCCAGATAAGTTGGTCCCAGGTGCGCCATACCTGTCGCCGGTCAACCTTTCTCTTCAGCCTATCAATGTCCGCGGACCTGGTAAGTTGGTCCTAGGTCGGATATCTTTAAAATAAAAAAGGATCCATTCCTGATGGCGGAATCATGAAACTATAATTTTCGAAACCTAAAATCCTAATTTTTGAGTCCTAAACCCTTAATTTTTTAAAACAATTTTAGAACATATAAAATTCTGAAAAATTACACAATCAAGTACATTGTGTAAGTATTCTTCAAAAAAACATTCCTAATTTTTTTAGCTCATTTTCTATATTTAGAAATTTCTACAACCAATATAATTAAATGAATTTTAGAGCAAAATTTAGAACGGATAAAATTATGGAGCCCCCAAAGGGGTGGCAATTGTTGTGTGTTAGGAGGTGCCTTGACAGTTGTGAATGCGCACGTTGGTTACGGTTGTTGCCAGAAAGATATTCTCGTGCATGTTCGCCAAACGGTTATGCCAAAGACAAAGTGAACTACGTGCGGTTATGTTGTGGCGCCCCGTGTTATTACCCCGGAAGGTAGTCACACTTAAGCAAATGGATTACTATTTATCTGTCCAGTAGGACACTGCTCTGATGAAAAGTAAGTCTTACCAGAGTCTATGCATCAAAACAATAAGATAGAAATTGCACTTAATTTCACAGTTAGCAATGCAAGGCTATTGTCTTTAATACAATTATTTAATTACACGGGAAACGAATTCCCTCGCTTGCTTGCCTTGATCCACCGATCATCTACTCGTCCCATCCACCGAATAAGGCGTCCGCCTCGCTTTGGTCCTCGTAGTCAACATCCTCGCCTCTTGCGGCCTCATCAGTACCTACGTGCGCTTCATCCCACTCGGGATAGTTCCTAGCTGGACTAGGATCTAATAAAGGAGAATACTAGCAAGTTTGAGTACTAATGTACTCAGTAAGCATTAATAGCAAAAATAGACTGGATGACTCATCTCTGTTCTATCACATTTTCTAATTCATTTCTGTTTCTGAAAATAAATAACTCGTCAAACATTAGGTGGCAAATTTTAATTCAAAAAAGACTACTTGTCACTCGAAGAGAAGATAGACCCACAGCGGTTCCCGTAGACTCCAATCTAGGAGACTGGCATGAATTCATGATTTGTTATAGCACTGGAGAGACTTGTACCACTTTACCCATAGCTATTCTGAGCTCTTTTTGAGCTAGGTCCATCATATTTCCTTTTATGCGACTTCGAGTTCAGAATACAGAACTTTTTCCAAGTTACGTGACTAAGTCAACACCCATTACTTTCTGTCGGTGTCCTGGGCACACCCAGTCCTCCACCGAGTTCCAATAATGTTGGTTGGTGCGGCTCTCTACCCCTACGTCCTACACTCCACCTTGGTACGACTCTCTTCCTACTCCCAACACTCCAACGTGCGCCCGTTGTGGAGAACATAATTATATAACAAGGTAGCATTTTCTGCTCGTCGAAACAGGAAAATAATTGGTACTTAAATACGGCCTCTGACCGAGTAAGAGTTTTGTTGGTCCTTATGTTTTAACCATATGTAAAGGGTTCTCACCTTTTCCCTCATCTTTTCCTGCACCGAGCCCCCTTTACCAGCCATAATATTACTCTGTTATCATCTCATTGCTCATTCATCAATTCTTTCATCTTCTTTTTCTTTGATTTAACCGATTTGAATTTTGAGACATAATTTTATGCAATATATATAATAGTGTAGAATGTAACTTTTTACATTTAATATAACTATATTGATGTTCAAGAAATAAGCTTGCCTTCGGAGCTGTAGAAAAGATCATCGTCGAGGAAATCTGTATCAGCTACTCTAGTCTGTGTGGGCCCATCTGCTGCAATTCACATGACGACACGAATAACAAATAAATAGGTAAATACTTAGTGGTATTTGCGTGCTATTAGGTGTACAATAGTCAGTAGGTTCTCTTTTTGGCATAATTTAATTTAATAAAATTTTTCATGTCCTTCGCTAGGTTGGCACTCACCAATTGGGGTTAACCTAGTCTGTCAGCACTAGGGCCGCGGTTGCCGAAACTCACGCTTATCGCACAAAAAATAAAATAATACTCGTAATCGTATTTTATTAAGTCTATCAAATTTTATTTACGCACATACTCCTAGTTAATTTTATTTAAGTGCGTATGTAGACATTTAATTCTCTAAATAAATTTAGGGTTGATTAATTTAATTATTCTAATATAATTAAATTATTTCTAATGTGTCAGATTATTTGTCTAATTTTTACATGTTTGACACGCCCTAAAACTAACCTTTATTAACAATATTTTATGATATTTTATCTTGTTTCATTTTATTATGTACCGGACTGATTTATGACCACTTATTCCTACGTGATCTAATTAAATTCGCTTGGTCGAATAATTATCTAGTGCCAGCACTTATTAATTTTCATTGCTAACCTACATTGATACCTATATCACTTATTAAGATTTACTGGAATTTATATATCCTCCTGAATTTTCCCAACACCCTACTTAATTCCCTAACCCTAATCCTAACTCCTCCTAATCCCCTCTCACTTCTCTATCCCTTATCTCCTCACCCAACCGAACCGCCCCCCTCTGGCTCTTCTTCCTCCCCATTCTTCTTACTCCCCGCTCTCATCTCCATTCTTGGCACCGCCCCTACGGCTCCCCTTCGGCCGTTGGCCTATGGCTCCTAACGCGGCACTACCTCCTCTCAGCCTTGCCCTGGTGTGACCCGGGTGCTGCGCACGCCCTCGTTTCTTCCTCCCCTTTCGGTCTAACCCGGGGCTTGGCCCGGTCCGCTCCTCTGTGTGTGTGCCTGTGCACCGCCCTGGTCGTACCCGACTCTCCTGTGCTCCGACGCAGCGTTGCCGTTGGTGCTGCCTGCGCCTACTACCACCTTCGACTCCTTTACGCTGCCCCGCTCACCTCCCTCGTGTCGACGGCTCGGCCGGCTGCTCTGGTTGCATCTTCGTCTTTGCCGGTGGCTTGACCATCTGGTCGCTGGCGCCTCGGCTCGGCTCTCCTCCGGCACCTCCTCCCTAAGGCCAGCCCAGCGCCTAGCGCGGCTGCCTATGCGCGCCCCCTCCTGCGCCTGCGATTCCTCCCTCTGCTTCATGGCTCCGCCCCGCCATGCTGGCCCAGCTCTGGCCCTAGCTCCTCTGGCCCAGCGTCGCGCGCTACCCAGCTCAGTCCTCCCTCTACTCCCCTCCTTTCCCTTTTTTGCTACTCCACTTTTTTTTATTCATGTTGAGCAAGATTTAACTTTTGTTGTTTTGATGATTTGATTTGTGATAATAGATGCTCATGCATGCTGAGAGGGGTGCTACTAATGGTATTGCTTTACTGCTAACCCGAGGTGATACTTCCCTTAATCCCTTGCTCTACCCACGGCCCTCTACTGCTCTGTGATGAACTCTGAAAGATGCTATGAGAGCTAAAGTTTTATGTGCCCTGTGATATGCTATATGTGTATGGTAGTACAACCTGAGGTATGCTAGTGTTACCTCTTGTGGGTTCTGGGGTAGGGGAAGAGGATGGCAGTGCCGGTCTCGCTGGTGCTCTCCTCTTCTCCCTTGCCGTGGTTGGCCTACATGTGAGGACCCCGATTTATTTGGCTTGTAATGCTTAGTCTTCCATTGACTCTAGCATCACAAATCAAATAAATCAAGCCCCGAGACATGTATACTTCCCAGAAATGCAGTATACACACCCCGTTACAAAATCACGCATCAATTCCATACATCACATAACATTAATCCTAACAAAAGACATACATAATAGAGTTATTACACAAGAAGGCTGACCGGCCAAACGACATCAAGGTAACATTAACAGCGGAAGCAGAAGTGCCATAAGATGGCTATAAACAAAATCCAACCGGTTAGCCATAACCCACAAGGCAACCGACCGGGCCGCCAAGCTAGTCGTCCATACCGCAGCAATTCTCACAAAAGTCGATCCCTTGGGGATCAACTTCTTCCTATGCAACAAATAAGCAAAGCAAATGAGTACAAAAATGTACTCGCAAGACTGACGTGTGGAATAGCAGACCTATCAATATGCTACATGCAGGCTTTTTAAGTGGAGGTTATATGTCTCATTTTACACAAAGCCAACTTTATTTGTAATAATGTAGTACATTTCAAAAGCAAGTTTGCAATCAGTTTTTATTGAATGAAATAACACGAGATACAATAAGTACAAGAGTAACCACCTACTGGTGACTAACCCAATAGCCACCACACATAGCACGAATCCCAGATTCGTACCACCCATCAAGTTTTAATTAAAATATTGTAGTCTAACTCTTGAAAGACCTTGCCAAGCGTGTCCATAACCTAGGACGAGGCTATTCGAATAGTTTTAACCATGCAGGGGTGTACCAATGTACCCACACTTCAGACCGCCTTTTTGCCAAGCTATTAAGCACACTTCCTTTGGTATGCCGGCACGGCTAAGTCCTACGAGACGTTTCCAATGGAATGCGTTAATTAAGAGTCGCACGTATGGGGTTAACCCTTAGTGACCAGCTGGCGAAATGGGCCACTAGGACCACACGTTGTGGTGGAGTCAAGCAAAGCCGGGAGTCATTAGCCATTTAGGGTAAAGCTAGCCGGACATTTGTAAGACCCCAGTCGGGGTGGAGGACCTAGAAAGGAACCACCCCGGTCACGCCTTTGTGATTCTTTTTCTCTATAAACTACAGCCAACGACCCATTAATTAATGTCTCCCAAAGTACTAATTCAAGAGAGGTCCCATACCCTCTAGTGTGGTTAGCACGCACAAAATGCTTGGTTTAGTGTAACAAGATGTTCGGTCCTTGTTGACTCGGGCACCATTCTAGTCACACCCAAAAGCACACCAACATACCATTGTGCCCAAGTCTAAATCATTTTGTTTCAGTTTTTAATTTTCACAAGTAAACATGGCACAAGGCTGAAATCATAAGTGATAATAAGTTTTATGTGATCAAGGTTATCGACAAGTCGATAACCGCCCATTTCTACCGGAAGCTAAGCATGGCTAAGCAATTAATGCGCACTACTAAGTGACAAGAGTTCATCCAACGAGCTCTAATCACAGCAATAACCTGGGCTCATGGTAGTAAAGGATGATCATTTGCTTAAGGAAATGCATCTACTAGGTCAACTAACGACAATAGTTTAACACAAACTAGCAATGCATACATAGAATTTTGTAAACAACATAATTACTTAAAAATACAGGGATTAACATGATCAAACTGCTTGCCTTGCTGTAGATCACTTTCTTGCTGCAGAGGATTCACTCACGTACTCAATAATTCCTTCGGAACCTAACGCGAAAAGTGACAAAACCAATAAGAACGAGGAACACCAAATCAAACTCAACAGCAAAAGTTTTCCAAAACCTATGAAATTTATACAACAGCAAGATCATGATTTTAGACAATTTTAGGAACAAGAATTACTCAATTTGGACTTAGCATGAAAAAGTTATGCCCTAAACAATTTTTCTTAGCCTGGAAAATCCTAATTAAATTAATTTCGGTTACTGTTCATGGCAAAAATTTCTAGAATGATCTGGAATCTGAAATTTTTATGGTAGGTAGATAATGTCATCCTAAGAACAGCAAAGTTGAGTTTACATCATTTGGAGTTATAATGAATTAGTTATGATTTTTCTAAGTTCTAAAACTAGTACATCATTAATTTCAGTGGCAAGGATCATATTAAGACCTATTCTACCCTATAGTACATTCCTAGTGGGTTTTATCAAAATTTAGTTTGCTCAGTTTGGAATTACAGAGAATAAGTTATGCATTTTACAAATTTCAAAGAATTTTAGACCATATTTTAGGTTGAAACAAGTTAACCTAGTTTATACTATTTTCTGCTACAGAAAAGAGTTCAAAATCATACTCAATTTAAAGTTCATCTTACCACAGAGCTAACACAGTTTGAATTTCTCAAAAAGGAGTTAAAACGAAATAGTTATTCACATTTGAAAACTAGAACGTTTAAACACTTTGAAAATTTGGAGCTCTCGGGAGGTCCAAATGAACTGAAGGAAACGGGGAGGTCGGAACCGTTGATGTGAGATCCAACGGCTCCAGAGCACCGGCGCACAGCGCACCGAAGCAGCGCGCCCAAGGGAGGTCCCGGCCATTGATATTGAATCCAACGGCGACGACCAGTGCATGCACAGCGCATACAGAGGAGGTCCTCGCGCCTAGAGGTGGTCGGGACCGTCAGATCAAGATCTGACAGCCCTGACCTCCGAGGGAGGTCCTAAGGCTAAATCTACAGAGTGAGGTCTAGCCCCTTAGATCTAAATCTAGCGGTTGAGACCTGAGGAGGAGGTCCTAAAGCTATGGATCTAAAGGATGAGATCCTAGACGGTCAAGATCTCCAGGGGAGGTCCTGAACGGCTAAGATATCGCAAGGGAGGTCATGGATGGCCAAGATCTACCAGAGGAGGTCTTGGACGGTCCAGATTTAATCGGGGAGGTCCTAAGAGCAGAGGTCTTCACGGAGGAAGATCTCGACGGTCGAGATAAATCCGGGAGGAGGTCCTAGCGGTTGGAATTTTACAGGGAGGTCTTGGGGGTGAGGATTTAGTGGAGGAGGACCCCGATGGCTAAGATCTCCCAGGGGGGAGGTCTTAACGGCCCAGATTTGCTCGGGGTGGTCTGAGATTCCCTTTACAAAGACCAGGGGTGGTCTTCTTGCAAAGAGGACCTCGGAGGAGGTCCTGCACTTAAGGATTTTACAAAAAGGATCTAAGGGTCCAGATCTACCCTAGAAGAGGTCTTTGACGGCTGAGATTCAAAACCGAAGAGGTCCTACGGCCTAGAGTTTTCATAGAAAACTCCCAACGGCACAGATCTAAACCGGGGAGCTCCTAAACGGCTGGGATAGAAACCAGGAGGTCTTAAGCGGCTAGGACCTGAGTTAGGGGGAGGTCCTAGAGACTGAGGTCCAAACAAAGAGGTCTTGACGGCCCAGATTTGCTCTAAGGAGGTCTTTAACGGTCACGATTTAACCTAAGAGGTCTGAAACATAACGGGACGCACGTTTAGCCGATAGGAACTGTATTGAACGCTAAAGATTAGGCTTTAGGACAACATAAATGCTAATCATTGGCTACAGGACTTGTCCGAGGAAGGTGTGACAAAAATACGAGTTCGGGTTTTAGCTCACCGCCGGCGAAGGGGACCACGCCGACGGGAACCAAGGGCATAGATGGACTCTAAATAGCGAAGAGAACCTAAAGGTGCCAAACACTAGGGCTAAAACACCTCCTACCGCTGCTAGCCGAGATGATGACCGGAGGTACAAAACGACAAAAGAAAAACTAACGTGGTCTAATCGTGATGAGCTCAAACACTTGGGCACTAACCTGAGGACGGTGAAATCAAGGAAACCGTCAGAGGAGCTCCAGCGACCAAAAAGGCTTGCCGGAGATGAGGAAGAAGGCAGATCCGACCTCAAAGAACAAGTTCCCACTTTGACAATCCCTGAGGAGGCCAAACAAGGTAAGTTAGGGAAATGCTCAAAGTGCCCAAATGGACAAGTTGGCATGCCAAGAAATGCAAATGAACCACTGGAGCTCAGATGACCTTGAGGAGCTCCAAGGTCCGACAATGGCGAGGGGGTGCTCTCGGGAGTTGTGATTGGGAGAACACAGAGAGGAACTCGGGTGAGCACAAAGGTGTCTAAAAGGAGCTGAGGATGAGAGTTGAGGGCTTAGATAGCTAGGGGAGCACGGGCTTGACCAAGTGCAAGCTCAAATGGTGAGCTCGGACCATTCCATGGTTCACGACTTTGCCATGGACAAGCTGACGTGATTGAAACAGCTAGGGCACGACTTTGGGGCAAAGCTGACACGCATTTAATGCAAGGTGGCAAAAAGCCGCCGACAAGGACATGAAGTGACAAGGCACCGCAGCTTTATCGCCATGGCTCACGCGCAAGGACGAGACGATGACCCGGCTCAGACGGTCCCACCGCCGAGAAAGAGCTCAGGAGGACCGGTCAAGAAGTATAACGTTGGGGTGGACTTGAGCTCGGTCCGAGATCAGGTGGTTGGATTAGAAACAGAGGGTCACGATTTGAAGAGGTGCTCGGAGGTCCTAACTCACAAGGAGGTCTGAGACACAGATCAAAGGATGGACGGCTCACGATCACCAAGGTGCACAAGGGCGGTCGAGGAGGTCCGAAGGGGACGACCAAGGGTGGTCTTTGCAAGAACACCACGGGAGGTCCGAGGGGGGGTTGTCTTTGTAAAACGGACACAGGGTGGTCGAGGCGGTTGGTTTGAGATCCAAGGGCTGCGGGGGCTGGCGAGGTTGCACGGGCTCGGGCTGGCGCTTTTAGTTGGTTTGACCGAGCTAGTAGGCACGAGCCAGACTCTGGTGCGCACCCGAGGAACAGTGAATCCCAGTTTGAGTTTAAAATAAAAAGCTGAGACTTGGGGACTTATTTGAGGTAGCAAACTAACTCCAAAAATTCTGAAAATTTTACAAGACCTTGCTAACTTTGAGATGGACCTTGTGCAAAATTTCTAGAGGTTTTTATGCTGAGCATTTTCCCCAGAAATTTCCCAAGGTGCTGAGCTAGGGTTTTGACCAAGGGTCCAAAGGCTTGATTGTCTCTTAAAATGTTCAAACAATTTCTAAAAATTGTGAAATTTTTTAGAGGGGTCACATACCATCCCAAGAACTTAGGAAAAATATTTCCCGGAGATGATCAAAAGGTTTGATAAGAATGTTTTTGGAAGACAAGGTTTTCGATCAGAGTGACTTGTGACTTGTAATCCCATAATTCTTTTGCAAGAATTCTTTAAAACATACAAGAATTGCAAGATGTAAGAAAAAGTTTTAATTTCTACTTATTTTCTTACATTTGAAACGCA
Organism: Ampelocalamus luodianensis; assembly: GCA_036346255.1. Classification (NCBI taxonomy): domain Eukaryota; kingdom Viridiplantae; phylum Streptophyta; class Magnoliopsida; order Poales; family Poaceae; genus Ampelocalamus; species Ampelocalamus luodianensis. The sequence goes on from CM070628.1 coordinate 13,067,149, forward strand.
AACCAAAACTTGGGATGTTACACTACAGGCTGTGATGAATGGAAGCTGAGCCTGCCTTTGGTGGTTCTTGCTCCTGGTTGTTTGGCTTGCTCTGTGTTCTTTCTTTGGCTTGAGAGGGATGGAAATCTTGTGAGTGGCTTTGTGATGGTAGTGAGATGGGAAGAGGTTTTACAGGGGGGATGCATTGCTGGGGGAAGGGCATTCGGTTGCCCTTATCCACTACACTGTGCATTCCCTTTTCACATGCTCATATTCTTTTTTACCATGATCCTATCTCTTTGATTTCCTACTGTGAACTGGAAGCTTGAATGCTTATGTTGGCTTTGGAAAGATGTACTGGGGAATTTTATTAGGTTGGGGGTAATCTTGGAAATGTGGGTGTTGCATTCTAATGACGTCGGATGATGAAACCTACTGAAGTAAAAGGTGTCGAATGATCTCGGGTGGTCTGGTTATCTTGATGGTCAAGGGGCCGACTACTCAGGTTATTTCGGGTGTCCTACTACACTATTGGGAAACTGACGGCAACTAATTGAATTCTATCTTATAATTACCGCTTCCTGTTTTGATAACTATTTCTAAGTTTTTGGTTGCGCCAATTGAAAAAGGTGGAAGATAATGGCAAGGATGGCTTTAGTGAAATGGATGCAAGACGATGAATTGTAATTTTATTAATTCTTGTAATTTACCTTTTTATTGGTTGTAAATGATTTTTGTATCAAAAATGAGTTGTAATATATTGACTTCGTTTTGTAAATGGACTATTGTAAAAACTTTAGGGTTGTAAACATTGATGTATTATTCGTTGTATTGAGATGATGTTGTATGGTTATTACAATGCTTTTATATTGTCAAATGTTTAATTAAGCGTTTGATGATAATCGAGATTATGCCTTGATTTTGGTTTGATGAATTTTTAGTTTATGTTAATTACCGACTACTGTTGGTTAGTTAAATCTAATTATGTGGATTATTGTTGGTTTAGTTAAGTCTAAAGATGTGGGTTCTCACATATGTCATAGATAAATAGCACGTGCATTAACTACCACGCGTGAATAAGTGCAATGTATAGAGTCCTTTGTCGATAGGGCCTATATGTCTGTGGGTTTCATCAACTATAAGGTGGTCATGAGTGGACTTGGTCGTTGCAAACCTTACGACCATAAGGTGGTCGTAGTAAACCTTACGACCAAATAGCAAAACTTACGACCGTAGGGTGGTCGTCATAGACATTACAACCATAAATTAGTCGTAATCTCCCCTGGTTGTTGTAGATTCTAAAGACCGGGGATATCTCTGATGGTTGTTAAGGATACCATTATCCATATTAAATATTATATATAACAAACTTTATTAATTAAGGATTATTAAATCCCCGTCAGCTTCAATACTTGTATTGCGCTCGACACTTCGAAGATGTCGATGGAGCGCACATTGTGGTGCCTCTGGACCTCGTCCTTGGGCATGTCGTCCATCATATTGCACTTGATCCAGCCCATCTTGGCATTGTCGGGTAGGCGAAAGTGGCACAGAAACAAACCAAAAATAAATTCTATGGGGAGTGAGGCCCCTCCCCTACAATCGTCTATTCCGTGAGATGTCACTGTAGCGCATTTGTGTAGGTGGGGAGATCGGACAGCTGTGGGGGATATCTCATGGCTGTGGGAGAGGAGGGCCTCCAATAGAATTTATTTCCGAATGAGCCGAAGCTGTGCTCCACGCGGTTCGAGGCGCCTTCTCCCTGCTGATCTTGAGCACGTTGCCGTCCTCCTTCCTCACTGTTAGAATATTTTCACATTTATGGTAGATTGTTTCTACTTCTTATATGCAGATCATACATATTTAGTATTGATAGCTAGCTGCCTTATTTAGCTCCTAGATAAGCTCCTAGTCAATCTCTGTAATTAGCTGCCTTATTTAGCTCCTAGATTAGCTCCTAGTCAATCTCTGTAATTAGCTGCCTTATTTGTACACCTTATACTCTATATATGCCTAGAGCATCAATGAGAATTGATATCGTGGAATTCTCCCAATCATTTCCCTCTTTCATGGTATCAACCAAAAACCGATTCTAGTTTCCTCCTCCTCTCTGCTCCCATGTGCGACAACATTGGAGAGGCCACCACGGCCACCGTTGCTGCTGCTAACGCCGCCGAGCGGGAGGTTGCCATTGCTACTGCATCTGCTGCCAATGCCCTCGTCGTCCATAATCTAGCTTCCGCACTATCCACAATCAACGTGCGCACGCACATCCCCTTCTCCCTCGAGATGAACCCTCCAAACGTTAGCCGCTGGCCCTGAACTCTTCACGTGTCTCCTCGGCAAGTTTGGCGCCTCCAGACACATCGACGGCACCCCTGCTCCTGAGGGCGCCGACCTGGTGTGGCAGGCCACCGACTTCGCGGTGCGCTCACTCCTCTATGCCTCGATCTCACAGGAGATCCTCTCCATCGTCCTCACCCCAGGCGTGTCTGCCCACGCCATTTGGATGAGCATCCAACGCCTCTTCCTTGACAGTAGGGCCTCACGTGCACTCTCCCTGGTGGCCGACTTCCGCAATCAGGTGCAAGGTGACCTCTTGATACTTGACTACTCCCAGCGCCTGAAGAACTTCGCGGACACCCTCACCGACATCAGCCAGCTGATCTCCCCCGACACTCTCATCCTCACCCTGCTGTGCGGACTCAATGAGAACTACAGGCACATGGCCTCCATCATCAAGATGAGGTAACCTCTCCCTCCGTTCCTTGAGGCTCGCTCTCTGCTCCTGCTCGAGGAAGCCGATCTCAAGATCGGCAAGCCCGCGCCCATGACGGCTCTCATCGCCCCCACGGACAAGTCTTCATCAACTCCCTCCATATCGAAGTCCGGAGGATCTAATGGTGGCCAGCACAAGTCCAAGTACAAGGGCAACAAGAACACTGGCGGCAACAGCAACAGCACCAGCACCAGCACTCCCTGGAATCGCCCTGGCCTCCCGGTCAATCCATGGACCGGCCAATTCCAGGTCCGGTCGCCGGGCGGTCCTGGCATTCTTAGCGTCGGTCCACCCTAGGCCTTCATCGCGCTTGGTAGCTTCCAGGGCGTGCCGCCATCATACCAGCCTGCGCCGATGTACCAGCCTACTCCAATCGGGCTGTCCTCATACACACTGTCGTCCACCGTGCCGTCCTGGGATCAAGCCTCATTGACCTAGGCCCTGAACGCGATGTCCGTGCAGCAGCCCAGAAACACTTGGTACATGGACTCCGACGCTTCGTCTCACCTCTCCATCGATCTCGGCAACTTGTCCCATTTATCCCACTCCTCCCCTTCTTCTCATGTCGTCGTTGGTGATGGCACTCATCTACCCATCACTAGCACAGGCAGGAAAACTCTTCCCACCCAACCTCATCCACTCAGCCTACGAAACATCATAATCTCGCCCAAGCTCATTTCAAATTTGGTTTCTGTTTGCAAATTCACAACTAACAATCCGTGTTCTGTGGAATTTGACCCTTTTAGTTTCTTTGTCAAGGATCTCCAAACCAGACATGAGATCCTTCGCTGCAATAGCTCCGACGACTTGTACCTGCTCCAGGTGCCCTCCTCACCACGCGCCTTCTCCACCACCACCATATGGCACCACCGTCTCGGTCACCTCAGTTCCCCAGCTTTGTCTAGCTTAGCATTGTCGTGTGCTATCTCTTGTAATAAACTTGACACCGCAACTTGTCATGCGTGTCAACTCGGGAAACATGTTCGTCTCCCATTTTCCCCTTCATTGTCTCACACAACAAAACCATTTGATAGAATCTATTGTGATTTATGGACGTCCCCTCCATCTAGTATGTTTGGCATTAAATATTATCTTGTATGCTGGGATGATCACTCGCATTACTTGTGGACATTTCCTCTCAAACTCAAATCTGAAACCTTTCAGGCTCTTCAAAATTTCTATGCCTACGTTCGAACTCACTTTCAATCTTCTATTTCTTTCATACAGTGTGACAATGGTAGGGAATTCGACAACACCACCGCTCGCAATTTCTTCCTCGCACACGGCACCCACTTTCGCTTCTCCTGCCCTCACACCTCGCAACAAAATGGCAAGGCTAAGTGCATCATCCACACCACCAACAACATCATGTGTTCCCTGCTTTTTCAAGCCGGCCTCCCCCCTTCTTTTTGGGCAGAAGCTTTACACACAACCACATACATTCTAAATCGAATTCCCACCAAAGTCCTGAACAACAAAACTCCTCACGAATCCTTGTTCGGCTCTCCGCCAGACTACTCGCATATGAGTGTCTTCGGCTGTCGCTGTTTTCCAAACCTCTCCTCCACAGCCAGCCACAAACTCGCACTGTGTTCCACCGAGTGCATTTTTCTTGGTTATCCAACCAATCACAAAGGTTATTGCTGCCTTGACTTATTCTCAAACCGTATCATCATCTTCAGGCATGTAATCTTTGATCAAAATGACTTTCTATATGCTACTCACTCGTCTCCGTAGCTATCCTCCTATCAGTTCCTCGACGACTCGGACGACGGTGCACCAGCCACAACACCTCTGCAGCTTCATGCTAGCCTGGTACCCCCACGGTCACACCAACGCTGCCGGCAGGCTCTCCCCTCGACGACTCCACAGGTGGGCTGCATGGGCACGGGCCGCCTCCCGCCTCTCCCGCCATGTTCGATGGGCGCCCAGGGCCCGCCTGTAACGAAGACACATCCGGCGGCCTGCAGGAGCATGGGCCACCCCACGTGTTCACGTCGCACAGGAGACAAGCACCGGGCGACGAGCACGCCAGGTCCTCCACCGATCCGGTGCCTACCTTGCCTTGCGCTCCGCCCGGCGCCCAAGCTTCTCCACCGCGCCCACCTGTCACGCAGGTGAATTCCCACTGGGAACCTGCTGCTCCGGCTACCGTGACCGTGACTCATGGCCTGAACTCCACGGCAACGACTACGGCTCCCATGGCCAGCGACGGCAGACTCGCTGGCCCCTTCCACTATCCGGTGGAACACGCCCCTCCAATGGTGAACCATCACCCAATGCAAACTCGAGGCAAGGACAGCATTCGGGTTCCCCAGGACCTCCACACCTACATGGCATCAACAACAGACTCCCTTTCTCCACTGCTGAAGATATACCGCGGTGCCCTCACTGATCCGCACTAGCGTGCGGCTATGGTAAACGCTCTCACAGCCAATCAAACTTGGGACCTCATTCCTCCTCCTCTGAACGCAAACATCGTTACTAGCAAATGGGTCTACCACAACAAGCTCAACTCCGACGGCTCCCTAGCTCGGTACAAGGCGCGGTGGGTTCTGCACGGCTTCTCACAGCAGCCTCGCCTCGACTATGATGAGACATTCAGCCCCATAGTCAAGCCTTCGACCATCCGCACAGTTCTCTCTCTCGCCGTCTACAGCGATTGGCCCGTCCATCAACTGGATGTCAAAAATGCATTCTTGCATGGCACACTCGCTGAGACTGTGTACTATCAACAGCCATCTAGCTTCGTCGACTCCACATGCCCGGATCATGTGTGCCGCCTCAATAAGTCACTCTACGGACTTAAATAGGCGTCATGCGCTTGGTACAGCTACTTCCAGGCCTTCATCCTCTCCATCGGCTTCCACGACTCCAAGTGCGACACTTCCCTCTTCATCTACAACAAAGGCTCTGAGGTCGCCTACCTGCTATTGTATGTCGATGACATTGTCCTGACGGCCTCAACATTGGCTCTTCTTCATCGAGTCATTGCAGCCCTTCGGCAAGAATTTTCGATGTCTGATCTGGGCGCACTACACTACTTCCTCGGGATCACCACTCATCGCTCACCTCGGGGCATCTTTTTCTCACAAGAGAAGTACACCGCTGAGATACTAGAGCGTGCCAAAAGGACCCAGTGCAACCTCTACACCACACCTATCGAGGTCCGCTCCAAGTTATCATCCACAACTAGCGATCCAGTAGCTGATCCAACACTTTATCAGAGTCTCGCTGGTGCACTACAATACCTCACCCTCACCCACCCTGACATCACTCATGTGGTGCAGCAGGTGTGTTTGCATATGCATGATCCCTGGGAACAACATCTCTCTCTTGTCAAGAGGACTTTAAGGTACGTGAAATGCACATTGGGGCATGGTCTTCAGCTATCCTGACACACACCGCTCCACCTTCGGCTTCTTTGTCTTCCTCGGCGACAACCTCATCTCATGGTCCTCCAAACAGCAACACACGATATCTCACTCCAGTGTTGAAGCTGAGTACTGCGGAGTGGCTAATTCCGTTGCAGAAGCATGTTGGCTTTGTCAACTTCTAGCTAAACTCCGCCAAACTCTCAAGAAGGCCACAGTTATCTACTGTGACAACATCAGCGCAGTCTACCTCTCCACTAATCCGGTGCAACATCAATGCACCAAACATGTTGAGATCGATCTACACTTCGTTTGCGAGCATGTAGCGCTTGGAGACGTCCTCGTGCTTCACGTTCCAACCTCCCTTCAATATGCGGATATCTTCACTAAAGGGTTGCCGACTGTCGTCTTCACTGATTTTCGGTCCAGTCTCAACGTCCACTCCTCTCTCAGTTTACACTGCGGGGGGTTGTTGGAATATTTTCACATTTATGGAAGATTGTTTCTGTTTCTTATATGTAGATCGTACATATTTAGTATTGATAGCTAGCTGCCTTATTTAGCTCCTAGATTAGCTCCTAGTCAATCTCTATAATTAGCTGTCTTATTTAACTCCTAGATTAGCTCCTAGTCAATCTCTGTAATTAGTTGCCTTATTTGTACACGTTGTACTCTATATATGCCTAGAGCATCAATGAGAATTGATATCGTGGAATTCTTCCAATCATTTCACTATTTCACTCACCCCTACACGCATAAAGAACGAACAAGCCAAAGCTATGCTCCACACGGTTCCAGGCGTCGCCCTTCTCCTCTTCCTCCCTCCCCTTCTCCCTACTGATCTTGAGCACATTGTCGTCCTCCTTCCTCACCCCTACACACATAAAGGACTAAATCTTATGAATATATACTTAGGCATTAATTGACATAGTATATATATATATGCATGCATTTTATGGATAAGCCATTACAGGTTGTAGAGTGGGAGAATTTTTTATTACTAGGGATCTCGGCTCAGAAGATATGCTCCTTATCGATCTCGCGCTAGTCGACATTGGTGTCATCACGGTTGCCGCAGCTGGCGTCCCAGGGCCAGGAGGCGCCAAAGGCGAAGGGGGTCCCAGAGGTCGGAGGAGAGGGGGTCCATCACCTCGCGGCCACAAAATCATGGCATCCGTGACATTGTCGACACAGTGATCGATCGATCGAAGGCGCACACAGATTAGCAAGCAGTAATAGTTTTCACTACCACAACTACTCCCTCTGGTATCGTTTATACTACAATTCACATGGGGCATCGGCTTGACACGTTTGGCATCTACATGCCATTCGCGTGCACAGGTGTTGCCACTATGAGGACTTGTGATGCTTTGGTGTGTCAGGAGGCCGCACTAGCATTGCATGCACACATCCACTACTACAGAAAAGGTCATCACAGATGGTTTCTGAACCGTCTGAATTTATGTGTTTGTGCTAATAGACGGTTATCACAGACAGTTTTTAAGCCGTCTGTGATAAGTAACAACACAGACGATTTTCTTGTATAAACCGTCTGTGCAGACCTACCATCACAGACGGTTATATGTACTAACTATCTATGATTGGATACATATCACAGACGGTTAGTAAAAAATAATCGTCTATGATATCATAAATATCACAGACGATTGTTGGTTCTAGCCGTCTGTGATATTTCTGATGTCACAGACGGTTATTAGTAGTAGCCGTCTGTGATTCAATACATATCATAGATGGTTGGTAAAAATAACCGTTTATGATATCAGACATATCACAGACGGTTATTAGTAGTAGCCATTTGTGATTCGATACATATCACAAACGGTTGGTAAAAATAACCGTCTGTGATATCGGACATATCACAGACGGTTATTAGTAGTAGCCTTTTGTGATTCGATACATATCACAGACGATTGGTAAAAATAACCGCCTGTGAATTCATACAATCACAGACGGCTACCGCTAACATTCACTGACGGTTGATATCACAAATCCGTCTATGATAGTTTGTTCTATACTTAATTTTTTTTTTTTTTTCGGCTAGCCTTAGGTCATGCTAGCCATGCTTTTTGAAAACTAGCAAGCAGAAAACAGATATATCACAATTGATTTGATATAGAACAACTCAAAGTGATTTAAAACTCAAACTGATTTACAAAATAATGTTCATGTATTGTCCAGAGTTATAATTAAACATGTATTAATTATCAATGCCACCGGGGTGAAACTCTCCATTCTGGTTAATGATCTCCCACATGATGAAGATGGTGAGCTTCCCTTGAACATTCGAGAGTTCGTCCAGTACGAATGGCCTGTCATCGATCGTCATGCCCTGTCACTAGAAATAAAGTAGTAAGCATATATTTAAATTGATAATTAGGAAATAATTATTGCGAGATTAACTGACAAACCTATGGATCCTTCTTCTTAGCACCCATGATTTCCTGCATGTGACGACAAACGTTGAATGCACATACGTTGCCTTGTAGTTGTTGGTGGCACTGCAAAAATAGAATGACGTATATAGGTATATTCAGTTCGAGAGGCCAAGTAACAAAGTGTGATATAGGATTATTGTGCTGTAGCGGGTACCGAAAATCACATCCTATGTTGCAGTGTGGCGCTCGGTTCCCTGTGTGTTCCTCCCTCGGCAACATAGGCGCGAAACAAGCTACGTGATTTGAAAAGTTATCCTCAGCCATTTCAAACAAAGGAAGACTACAATAGAGTCATATATGGATAAAATGGGCATACCTGTCGAGTAATTTTTGCACCATGGTGAAGTCGTGGTTTTTGTCATTTAGAGAATCAAGGTATATTACCTTGTTCCACTTTGGTACAATGACTAAAAGGATCTAGTACCACCTACTCATGTCTGCCGCTATAGTCATTAAACCTAAGTTCGTGTTGCGTATAATGTACAAATGAAATTTGTATAGCAATAGTGAAGCACTTACCCCTGGTTATAGGGCACCAGTATGTAGTCCTTGTCTTGGTGAGTAAGCAACCCCTTCGTTATGTATTTCTCGACGTAGGATGCATTAAGGTTGATGCATTGCTCAGAGATCAACTATGGGTCGATGAAACCCACTGATTCTCACCGTCGCTAGGCTTCTTGCATCATGTGTCTATACGTAAGCAACGAGTTATGACATTTATCGGTATTGCATAAATGTAGAACTTGATTGTACACACTTACAGTGTCTAGCATCGTAGAAGTGAGGCGTCGAGGGCCTCGAGGTTGAATAGTTCAAATAAGTCTTCGAAGCTCATGACGAAGTAGCCCGACTTGTGGAGGAAATGGTTCTCTGTGTAGCTGACAAGGAATCCAGTAGGCCAGTCTGTCCTCTCCTCATCGGTCTACCACATGTACCAGGCATGGAAACTCATGCAACCCAATCCAAGGTAGGGTAATATTGTGTCGGGGACCAACGACATTCCGAGGGAGAATGTCATGGGCTCGTGAGGTGCCTTAATCTTCTTCGATTTGGTCTTAGCGCCTCGCGTGCTATTTGTCTTCCTAGAAGATGACTTGGCACGCTTTTCTTGTTTTTTCGCCGCCGTCTCCACGGGAGCCGGTACAGAGGCATTCTGGCATGGGGGTTGAGGTGGAGTTACCATGCTATTTGTCTTCCTAGAAGACAACTCGTCACGCTTTTCTTGTTTCTTCGCTGTCGTCTCCACAGGAGCCGGTACATAGGCATTCTGGCACGGGGGTTGAGGTGGAGTTATCGAGGGATCTGTTGGAGAGGCATGGTCGTGTTCCAATCACGGGACTACAGGGTCCAGGGCGATGTCCCTCTTGGGCCACTGGATAAAAGTGTGCACAACATCCCCTAGTGTTATGATGTTGTTGTTCGGGGGCTTCTCTAGCGGGATGACAATGAAATTGTCATGTACCTTGTCCACCTGGACCTTGGCGTAACCACGCACAGTGGGCAGCATGCAAAGCTCTTGTCCCTTCGACATGGAAATGCCATCCTCGCTTGATCTCAAGAGAAATAGACCCAACCAGCCTCACTTGGAGCGTGCATGGCGTGGGCTCCTATAAAACAATACACAATTAGCTAAGGTGTCCTACAGGTCTATCTTTAGAGCATTCCATAGATGTACATTACTTGGATGATGTCAATAGGTAATTGTACATCGTCATGTTCAGAAAGTGCAGCCGTGGACGCGACGCTACTCTGATGTTGAGAGGGACTAGCTCCAAAAATCACAAGGGCGTCTTGCAACTGGTTGATGAGTTGATTCATTTGTTCATGTAATGATGTTATTTGTCCTTGAAATTGTGCACTAATATTTGCACTAATCTCCTCTTTCAACTGTTCCTCGCGCTCGGCCTTGGATCTCTTCTAACTCCTATACGCCTCGGAGTCGTGTGGGAATCCATGCATCCAAGGTACGTAAACTCTAAGGCCTCACGTGCGACCCGGGTGCTCCTTGTTTTCCAGGGCCGTAGATAGTATATCCTTCTCCTTGACTGCTTCGAATGAGCCTTGGGAAGATTGGGTGCTCCGTGTTTGCTGCAAGAGGTCATAATGTTATTTTAGACCCTATGAAGTTATGGACTTATTAACAACTAGGTAGTTTGACATATCTTACCAAGCATTGGGACACTCCCTCATCTACCGGGTTTGTGAAAGAGATGGCGCCCGATGACGTGATTGAGGCCCTCGCTCTTAACCAGTTTCAAGCACGCTTATTTGTGATCCTGGCAAATGGCGGGAAGACCTCCGACTGGATTGCCTTGTCGTCCTCACTCATCCATTGCTGGATTTTTCCCACGTACCCAGCAGTGCTAAGTTTGTAGGGTGAGTATTTTGTGTCTGGACAGTCTTGTGCTCGGCACTTTGCTGTTGAAATTCGGCCGTCATCTTCATCCGCACAAAGGTGTCCCATGTATCCGACAACACAAAATGATACTTCGTGCAGGGCGTTAGGCCCTTGTTCACGTACTTCATGATAAGCTTGCTCTTGAAGGTCTTCCACGCTTTTCCCATCGCGAGGAATGCTTGCCGTTGCACGAGTCCCTGGACTTCTGCTGGGATCTCGAACGATGATGTAATTTCAGTCCACAGCTGCTCTTTCTCGTCCTCTGTCAGAGACTTCCATTTATCTGTGGTGATGGGGACCCGTTCCCTTCTAAGTATACCGCAGGTGGTCCAAAATGCTACCACTGCTTTCTTGGGAAGCAGAGGGACCCTAGCGGTACTGGCGGCCGTGATGGTCATCTGGCCCTCAGACCTTTTTGATATTTCTCTGCCACCTCGCTTAGGTACCACTTTTCTTGGAGATCCATACACATTCGGCGATGTCGATGACGGTGGTGAAGACGGTGCGGATGCCATCTCGCTTACTTACTATCTATAGAAACTTTTCAGCAAAAGACAAAATAAATTGTTCTTGATTGATTTTTTTTTGTCCAAAACTAGGAACGTAATGCAACTCAACATAGTTAGCATAAGGTAAGTGACTCATTGGCATCACTGTAAGATTAACAAATCAACAAATCAGTACTTCAGTAATCAATGATATTATTGCAAGATTAACAAATGAGTACTGCGTCAATAAATGATATTACTGCAAGATAAACAAATCAGTACTGCATCAATCAGGATAAAATGCTCAAAAGATAGAACTTCACAACAAAATAAATTAGTATAATGCTCAGATTTAGGTTGTTGTTTATTGCTCTCAGATGTCAGGCTGCTCAAGATTCTATCACAACTTAAATACGACAATTACACTGAAATAAATTAGACCTTGAGCTTTACAAAATCTTGCTTTCTCTAATCTGACACTTTAAAACAAATCTTCAGTTGAGAGTTCACTGTCAATATTGCAATTGAACCAACTACACAATATTTCAATTGACATGAATATAAACAATGACTGAACAATATTTCAACGAGCTTTAATCTGAACCCACAACATTACTAAGCAATATCTCCCAGTGCTATAGTCAATCAAATCAGCACAATTTGAAACTTCTACTAGCACAATACAGAGCGGTGAGCTCGTACATTGACGGGAGTTGTGGATGAAGATCAGGAGTCGAGGTTGGGGGCGGCGGCGTCAAGGTTGGGGGTCGCAGAGGGAGGACACCGGCGTGAGGAGGAGGAGGCACGGGGATGAAGGCGGTGTAGGGGAGGAGGACAGCGCGGGGATGACGACGGCGTAGGGGAGGAGGATAGGGTGGGGATGATGGCGGTGTAGGGGAGGAGGCTCGGGAGGAACATGGGAAGTAACAGTACTGGGGAGGCGGATGGGCGAGTAAGCTCTAAAGAGTAAGGGCGCAAACCCTAGTGGGGCCCTACTTATAAAGGGATATCACAGACGGTTCTATTAAAGAACCGTCTGTGATATTCTATATCACAGACGGTTCTATTCCAGGACCATCTGTGATAAGTGAGCATATCACAAACGGTTATATTTGATAACCGTTTGTGATAAGTATCACATACGGTTCTATTATGGAACCGTATGTGATGCTCAACGCGGGTGAGGGGAATTTTTCGACATGTGCGTGGGAGGCAAAATATTTTGCCACTTTTCGACGTGTGCACATGAGGCAAAATATTTTGGTGCCTTAGGAACCGCGCATGTGCTACATATATCATAGACGGGTTGTTCGACTAAACCGCCTATGCTAGTTCCTTCTATAGCTAAAAAATATTCTGTTTTTTGGCTAGCCTCAGGAAATGTTAGCCATGCCCTCTAAAAACAAGAAAGCAGATACAATCACAGATGAAATAATTTCTTAATTAGTAAATTAATTACAATCGAATATTTTTTTAATTACATGCCGAGTTTCTTTATTACAATGGAACAATTTTCCAAATTGGTGTTCACCGTGTGGGATCAGTCCACTTGGCTATTTCGTTTGAAAAAATAGCCCTTCACGATGATTGATGTGTATATAGCTAGCTTCCTTATTGGGTTCTTCCTCGAGCCTAATGCCATCACCGAAAGGAGGTAACTTGTCAAATTGATTGTACTCTTCATCATCCATGGCATTCTCAACTCCGACAATCCTTCTTTTCCATGAAGAACTACGTGACGTTTCTTATTTGCTGGGTCATTTACATAAAAAGTTTAACAACTTGCTTAGCGGGTACGAATGGTTCATCCTTGTATCCGATTCGAGGTCCATAGTAGTGACGTCGTACTTGTCGACCTTCACACCCTGTGGAAGTTTGACCCAATAGCACCGAAATAGGGAGATCTTGAAAAGTACATGGTCGAGCTCCCATATCTCCTCTACGAACCCATAGTAGGAGCTCAACCCAGCGGTATTGAACTACTCGCGAAATGCATTTATGCGGACACCGCCGTTCTGGACTGTGCTCTTCCTATCCTGAGCTGTCATATAAAATGTTTACCCATTTATGTCGTATCCTTGCCATGTCACAATTATAAATTTTGGCCCTTTTGCTAACCATTGTAGCAAATCATCACTTGATAACCTCCTAGTGAATCACAGCTTTAACCATTCATTGAACCGACGGTTGTGCTCTCTCGTGATCCAAACCTCCGATCGGCTTGGATTCTGTTGGCGTACCATGCCTTCGTGCTAGTTGATGTATGGGGACACATCGGTCATGTGTTGCAAGACTGTGAAATGGGCTTGAGCGTACGTATCCAGATCGGGAGTGATTGTTTTCCTTCCGATGGTCCCGATACCCTCCAGCCTTCCCTCATGACAAGATAGAGGCACACCTATTGGTTCCACCTGAGCCATGTAGTCGACGCAAAACTTAATAACCTCTTCGGTTGTATAACCTTCGATGATGCTACCAACCGACCGAGATTGATTCTGTACATAGGACTTGAGAATTCTCATGTACCTCTCGAACGGGTACATATGACGTAGGAACATAGGGCCGCATATCTTTATCTCTTTCACAAGGTGAACAATGAGATGGACCATGATATCGAAAAATGACAAAGAGAAATACATATCAAGATAACATAGAGTCGTCACCACCTCGGCCTGCAGAGCATCTAGTCCTTCGGGATCGATGACCTTCTGAGCAATTGAGTTAAAGAAATAACACAGCCTCATGATTGCCACTCGGACCTTCTTCGACAAAATACTTCTAATTGCAACAGGAAGTATTTGTGTCATCAGGACATGACAATCATGAAACTTTATACCAATTAATTTTAAATCTTCCATTGAAACAAGTTTCTTCATGCTGGCGGAGTAACCGGATAGAACTTTCACACCATGTAAGCTCTGGCACAGTTCCTTTCTCTCGGCCTTGGACAGAGTGTAGCAAGCTGGGGGAAGGTACATTCGTCCTTTATCGGCCTCTTTTGGTGCTAACTCGGCCCTTATGTTTATATCAACCAAGTCATGTCGTGCATTGACACTATCCTTTGTTTTGTCACGAATGTTCAGTAAGAGACCAATCAAGCTATCACGTACATTCTTCTCCACGTGCATGACGTCGATGCAGTGGCAAACTTCTAAGTGCTGCCAATAAGGTAAGTCCCAAAAAATTGATCACTACTTCCAGATATTCTTCTGATGGATCCTCAATTTACGTCCCTTTCTAAGCACAACATCGATATCCTTAACCATATTATAGACCTCTTTCCCTCTAAAAACCATTGGAGTTGAATCATCCTCTTTATTTTTATTGAATTGTTTCTTCATCTTGCGATACGGGTGACACTTGGGAAGGAACCTACGGTGACGTATGTACACAATTTTGTGTGAGTTATTCAGCCACACACTCTTGATATCATGTAAGCAGTGTAGACAGGCTTTGGCTCCTTTTGTACTAAATCCCGATAGGTTACCGAGGGCAGAAAAATCATTGATGGTGCAGAACAATATGGCGCGTAAAGTGAAATTCTCTCGTTTGTATGCATCCCATACCTGCACCCCTTCGTTGCACAGTGTAACAAGATCTTCCAACAATGGTTTTAGGTATACATCAATATCGTTCCCAGGTTGCTTTGGCTCTTGGATAAGTAGTGACATCAAAATGTACTTCTGCTTCATACAAAGCCAAGGAGGAAGGTTGTACATACATAGATTCATAGGCCGAAGCGGCATTGAACATATCACAAACACTTCCAATCACAAACCGTCTGTGATACAAACTTATCACAGACGGTTCTTTTTAGGATTAAGTACATTGTTTGTCCCTCAACTCTTGCCCTAATTTAAAGTTTGTCCCTGAATTGTAATACCAGATAAAATGTGTCCTCCAAGTATCAATACCATACAAAATCCGTCATTTATTCCTTTTGAGAGTGGTTTCATGCTACGTGTTAGTACGGTGAGCGAGCCACGTGGGTTAAACACCGGTTAAAACCGCTCTAAAACAGATGAAGGGGTATCCTTTGCACAGTATTGACAGTTGGAGGACACGTTTTACTCGGTATTACAATTCAGGGGCAAAAATTAAACTAATGCAAGAGTTGAGAGACGAACAATGTGCTTAATCCTTCTTTTAAAGAACTGTCTATGATTTATCACAGACGGTTACATTTAAAACCCGTCTATGATATTTATGAATATCAAAGACGGTTCTTGTTAATAACCGTCTGTGATACTTCACAGATGGTTTTCAACATGAACCGTCTGTGATATTACCTCTACACAGACGGTTTTTAGTGCAGCTAAGTGCAGCCAAGCGCAGCCAATAACACAGACGTGCGATAAACCAAAACCATATGTGATTATATTTAATACTGACGGTTCCAGGGAACAGTCTGTGATGAGATTTCCATTATAGCCCCTTTTGTAGTAGTGATCGAGCCTGCATGCACGCCAGTAGGAGTCTAGGCAGGGTTGCCACTTGGTGAGTTGGAGTTGTGAGATGCGAACTTTTCCTTCACACCAAGCGCATTTCATAGTAGTCCTTGGCAAACGACAATCTAGATAGCGATGTTGTGCTTCTGTTGCACATCAATCGCTATAGTGTCTCACTATCTCTGTGCAGACTCAGAAAATGAGTATTTATCAAGTGTTTCGGGTGCTATGTTTATGAGTTATAACAGCAGTTAGCTACATGTTCTATGCAAAAAACGAGAAAATACTATAGAACCCTATACCGTTCCAACGGTATAGGAGATCCACCACTGATTACATCCAACACACCACACCCTATGTCCCTTTCTCTCACGCACCCCACCCCGTGTCCCCCTCTCTCCATCCTGTCCGCCGACCATGACAGCGAGCTGGGCGCCTTCAGGCTTCGCAGTTGTATGACCGGCACTGCGGAGGTGGCGTTGTGGGCGGAGAAGGGCAGCTATCGGCACAACAGAGGCAGTGTGGCGGAGGGAGTGCAACATAAATCACCAGATTTGGTCGTCTACCTCGCATGACCGCTGACGAGCTTGGACCCAGTTCACGCTCAACCTTTCCTCGCAGCCGTGGCTCGTCCTAGACTCGTCCTCCAGCGGCGTGCTATGTCGATCTGGCGAAGAACGGAGGCACCACCACCTGATCTGATGCCATCGTCTTCTACCTCTAAGGCGCTGTCGCGGATCGTGGCCACAATGAGCTCATCGAAACTCGCCGAAATTTTTGATTGAAACTTGTCAAAACCTAATAAAACTTGTTCAAACCTATTGAAACATTTAGTTGAAACTCGCTAAAACTATTCGGTTGAAACTTGTTAAAACTCTTTGGTTGAAACTTGTTGGAACTTGAGTTCCCAAATCTAAAACTTGTTGAAGCTTTAGCTTGGAATCTTATGGAAGCTATTATAAAAACATATAAAACCCACTGAAACCTTAAACATTTTAAATGTTTTCGTAGAACCTCTCGAAACTTTATGAAAGCTAATGCTATACCGTTGGAACGGTATATCGTTTGCTAGTCACCTTCGAAAATAAATTGTACCCACCGGAAGCCCCATCTTGTTTTGTAAGTTTCAATACAACTTTTCATATGTTACATGTTACTACTGTACATTCGGAGGCCACACGAATCGCACAATGCTACCAGTTTAGTACGTGCCAACACTATTTTTGTCCGGAAAAAAATATTTCACCATGTCCTTGGCTGGCTTGCAAGTCGACCACAAAGCCTTGGAGATGCCTTGTATCTGATACTGATGCCTCGATCTATCTTAATATGCACAAACGATGTGCAACAAGATGCACGAAACGACGTGCAAATTGCACCGTATTGGACTTGGATGCCGCTCGTCCTTTGACATCGGCACAACACAATGCACAAACGATGTACAAATTGCACGTTATTGGGCTTGCATGCCGCTATCGTTTCCGGACAATCACCGGGAGCTTTTATAAGCGTAATCGCGTTTAGTCCCATATCGGGGACTCAAGTATCCTCGGGAGGGGAAGCTGGTTTTTTAGGCGTCACCATGGCAACGTTGGAACATACATACCTGGACTGGGTCGATGGACGATCACGAAGGCTCATGGCCTAGATCAGTGGCCTACATTGCACTTTGTAGGTGTATTGGTTTATCATCTTCCTAAGTGGGAGAGTGGACGTCATAATTTATGGCAAGAGGGGTACGCGTTCGCGGGCTCCACCAACTCTTCGAATCAAAATTTCTTTTTATGAATTTATGACTCTGCCAACACTTCAAGTCAAACATTTCTTTTATGAATTGATTCAACGTATATGAATGGCCAAGGAACACAATCCAAGCTCAGCAGATATCAGTTACTCCATGTTATATTGTGACCTTGTGATCTGTCTGCTGTGCTATATTCTGTGCGGAAAATTAGATGCTCCTTGTCTTCGACGCAGAGACAGTCTCGAATTCGATGTCGATTTGGATTGCAACTCGCGATACACGAGAAGAATCGTTTCTCGAATCTTATGTGCTCTGATACCTTTTATTGTAACTAATGCATAGAAAAATAGGAACATGAGATATAAATTTTATGTGAAAACCCTTTCGAGAAAAACCACAGACGCAAGAAGACAATATCCAGGGGCGGATGCAGCACCCCTCCAGCCCGGGCAGCTGCCCGGGCTTTGCTTCACGCGCTAATGGGCCAGCTGCCTCCGATTGCGTTCTTTGAGCCACGCCGATTGTGCCCGTGCACAGGCTTTGTCCCCTACCTCCCTCAGCTCAGTGCACTTGGCTCCTCTCGGTTCTTCCCCTTCCCCAATCCCCAGTTCCCCTCCCCAATCCCAGTTCCCCAACCAGCCAAATCCAACCCCAACTGGAGCAGCGGCGACCTGCGGGAGCAGCGCGGGCACGAGCGGCGGCCGGCGGGTGGAGCTCCTGCCTCCTCGCTATTTTTCCTCAGCGCCTCCTTCTCTTGCTCTTGGGTTTCCCCATGGTGCCGCCCGGTGGGACCGACTCCACTGTGCTCCGTCGCGCCGACCCGGCTTGGCGGTGCACGCCGCCGCCGCCGCCGCCGCCGCCGCCACCTAGCTGCGCGCCGCCAGTCTGCTCATTGCTCGCCCTCATGCTCCTACCGGCTGCCGGGCGCGCGCCACTGGTGGCCGGCTCGGTGTGGCCTCCGGCGGTCCGGCCTGCCCGCACTCCTCCTCGGCCCGGCCCGGCCGTGCGTCGCCGGTCGCCCCCTACCCCTCGGGCCCGTGCGCGCCTCCAAGCTCCAGCTTGCCCAGGCTTCAAAAAAATTCTGGCTCCGCCACTGACAATATCACTATATAAAGAGATATTTACAATAAAACTCTTATTCTTCTTATAGACTATATGGATATATTTATAATGGTACATAAATGAGTTCGTGTATAAGGAAAACTATGAGTTAAACTAGAAAACAAAATTCAGCTCAACACGGTGAGAGAGGAGGCAAACGCGCGTGCCGTGGCGCGGCGGGTTCGGGAGGACCGGCGGCATCGCGAGAGCCGGGAGGGGTGGTTACTGGTGAGTTATTAGAGTCTTGACTCTTGAGTCGTACGCGCTGGTGTGGTGGGGCGGGGAGGTCAAGGCGACCGGGAGAAGGGCGCGGGTGCAGCGGGACCAGGGGGTGAACGGGGTGGGGCCCGCACGCACGCTGCGCGCCCTGGAATTTTTACACGACCGGTGCTGGTCGACGGGCCGTGCCGTGCGGTTCCGGGGAGTCAACCTTCCACTCACAGGGAAGTCAACCAAGGTGTGGATTGCGTTTCGGCATCTCGGCTTCCGCGAAGGGCCCGGTTCAAGGGCCAGATTCTGGTGCGGGTGGCGTATTTCTTGCCCTACCGCTAGAATCCCAGAATGAATGGTCCGGCTCTTTACCTATTCGGCCTGTCTGGTATCGGTATGCAGAACAGGATGCCGGAAAAGATATTCTACTGCTTTTCCTGCGACTTCCGTCCGTTCCAGCAACGAAGTCATCAAGACATAGCACGGCCGTGCAGCGCCCATGGCTTCTGTTTCCCCGGAATAGGCAGCAGTTAAGACACGTGCGGCACGGCTTACGGCGACCAACGCACAACATGCATGCACCTAGATTAACACGACACACCTAGAGATACATGATCGACACATGCATATGCCACAACTCTACATGGCACGCACACGAAATACTTCCGGAGACATACTACTACACACAAAGGCTACGTAAACACGTACACACCATACGTAGTACGAATGAGGCACCGCTGCAGATGATGTGGCACGCATACTTAGAGGTACGCTTCAGTACTGATATTGCGCTCGCCGCTTAGGAGATGTCGATGGAGCACACGTTGCGTTACTTCTGGACCTCGTCCTTGGGCACGACGACCCTGAGCACGCCGTCCTTCGTAGTGCACTCGATCCGGTCATCTTGGTGTTGTCGGGCAGGCGGAAGCGGCGCAGGAACGAGCCGAAGCTGCGCTCCCTCGCCTTCTCCCCGCTGATCTTGAGCACGTTGTCGTCCTCCACCTCCACCTTCGATCACGTCCTCCTTCCTCACCCCATACACGCATAAAGAACTAATAATGTTGTGAATATATTTTTAGATAAGGGAAGAGAAAACCTCTCCTAACCTCTGTATCCGAGGATACACACAGCCCAAAGTTTATTACAATAACAATAATATTCTTAACCAGATGAAGCAATCGCCCCATAAACCATAACAAAACGGCAAAACAAACGCCGACATAAACCAACGGCAAAGCAAAAGCCGTAAAGGTAGTAAACAACCTTATGAAAATAAACAAAGACAAAGAAGTGTTTCAAACATCTCGAAGCCTATTAAAAAGCTTCCACCCATGCTTGTTGAAGATCTCCCTTGTAATAACCTCCAATGTTTTGCTCCCAGCTACCAAGGCATCCCTCCTTCCTTGGCATTGCAAAGCTGACCAAGAGTGGATCCAATGGATACACCTGAATATAATCTGCAAAGGATGGTCAATAACTTTCTTGTCGAAAGCGACATCATTACGACATAACAGATAGACCAACAAAGTGCACTGTCCCCACCAAAATATTTGCTTTTAAATCAAGTAAGACCTACTAACCGGTTCCCAAAAATATTCCGAACAGTATTAGGTCTGTTAAGATTAAAAGCAATTTGAACTATACGCCATGCAAAACGGGCAAAGCGACAATCAAAAAACAAATGTTGTATAGTCTCCTTGTGATCACAAAAACAACAATTTGTGTCACCTCTCCAGTTCCGTTTTAATAAATTATCCTTAGTCAAAGTAACTCCTCTACAAAGGTACCACAAGAAAATTTTTATCTTAAGGGTACTTTAATTTTCCATAACTTTGACTTGAAAATGACAATTGGTGTCACCCAAAACAGCATACATGGATTTGACTGAAAATTGCCCATTTCTATGTAAATTCCATCGAACAGTATCCTTATCCATGGTAAGATGAGTATTGGCTATTTTCACCACAAGATTATTGAAAGCAAGCAAATTTGGGCCCATAAGCGCTCTCCTAAAATTCAAATTTAAAGCGCGATCCTAAGACATCTGCAACAAAACATGTTTATTAGGACTATCTCAAACAAAGTTGGATAAAGTTCGAAAGAGGCCGATGTCCAACCCAAATGTCCTTCCAAAATCTGATTTCTTTTCCATTCCCAAGATTGAAAGAACATCGTTGAATAAAATAATGCTTTACCTTCATCAATCCCTTCAAAAATGGGAATCCCGTGTTTACTCTCAACTTGAGAGACAGACTTATCATTCAAATACTTATTTTTAAGCAATTGTTGCCAAACCCCTTCCTCATTCAAAAGTTTAAACAACCATTTAGCCAAAAAGCACTTATTTTTTATCTCGAGGTTCTGAATTCCCAAACCAACTTGGTCCTTGGGCCTACAAAGAATATTCCATTTAGTCAACCTATATTTTTGTTTATGATTGTCACTCTGCCAATAAAATATAGACCTAAAAAAATCTAGTCTTTTAAGGACCCCCTTGGGTACCTCAAAGAAAGAGAGCATAAACATAGGAAGGCTGCTCAAAACCGAATTTATAAGTACCAGTCTACCACCAGTAGATAAATTTTTCCCTTTCCAATTGCTCAATCTTTTTTCAAAGCGATCTTCCAAACCCATCCATTCATTATTCCGCAGCCTTCTAAAATGAATCGGAATACCCAAATATTTAAAGGGAAAACAACCATTTTCACATCCGAATATCTCTCAGTATTGGGATTCAAAAAATTTTGCTTCACCAAAGCAAAAGAGTTCGGTTTTATGAAAAATTATCTTTAAACCAGAAAGTTGCTCAAACGCACAAAGAATAAGCTTCAAATTTTTTTGCTTGATCAAAATTGTGATCCATGAAAAGAATAGTATCATCAGCATATTGAAGGATAGAAAGACCATCATCAACTAAATGTGGTATTATCCCACTAACTTGACCCTCATTCTTAGCTCTTCCAATAACAATAGCTAACATGTCCGCAACAATATTAAAAAGAATTGGAGACAGAGGGTCCCCCTGTCTAAGCCCTTTCTTGGTTTGGAAATAAGGCCCAATACTATCATTAATATTAATCCCCAGTTCCCCACACTACCCCCTACAATGAAATTTTCAATCCAAGCACACCAACTTGGAGAGAAACCCTTCATTCTAAGAGTTTGCTGTAGAAAAGGCTATTTGACCTTATCATAAGCTTTTTCAAAATCAATCTTAAAAATAATTCCATCTAATTTCTTCTTATGAAGCTCATGAATTGTTTCATGCAAAACAACTACCCCTTCCATGATATTTCTCCCTGGCATAAAAGCTGTTTGAGATGGACGAACAACCTTTTGAGCAATACCCATAAGACGATTAGTACCTAACTTCGTAAATATTTTAAAACTCACATTTAATAGGCAAATCGGCCTATATTGCTGAATTTGTCGTGCTTCATCTTTTTTGGGGAGTAAAGAAATGACACCAAAATTGAGTCTAAAAAGAGGTAAATTGCCTCTATGAAAATCTCGAAAAAGAACCATCAAGTCATTTTTAATAATGTTCCAAAAAACTTGATAGAATTCAGCAGGAAAGCCATCTGGACCCGGAGCATTAATTGACACAGTATATATATGTGTATGCATTTGATGCATTAGCCATTGCAGGTTGTAGTGTGGGAGAATTTTTTTGTTACGAGGGATCTCGGCAGAGAAGATGTGCTCCTTGTCGGTCTCGCGCTAGTCGACATTGGTGCGAGCCACGGCGGTGGTGTCGTCACGGTTGCCACCGTCGCCGTCGGCGTCCCAGGGCCAGGAGGCGCCGAAGGGGTCCCAGAGGTCGGAGGGTAGGGGGTCCATCGCCCCGCGGCCTCCGAACCATGGCATCAACGACATTGTAGACACGATGATCGATCGATCGAAGGCGCACACAAATTAGCAGGCAGCAGTTGTTTCCACTACCATAAGTCCACAACCACTCCCTTCACCGTCGTTTATACTGCAATTTGCATGGGGCATCGGCTTGACACGTTTGGCGTCTACGTGCCGTTCGCGTGCACAGATGTTGCCACCGTCAGGACTAGCGATGCTTTGGCGTGTCAGGAGGCCACACCTGCATTGCATGCACACATGGAGCCCGCATGCACGCCAGTAAGCGTCCAGGCAGAGTTGCCACTTGGTGATGAGTTGGTGCTATGAGATGCTAACTTTTTCTTCACACCAAACGAAAATTCATAGTAGTCCTTGGCAAATGACAATCTAGCTAGCGATGTTGTGCTTCCGCTGCATGTAAATTTTTTTTAGAAAAATAGTATAGAACCCTATACCGTTCCAACAGTAGGAGATCCACCATTCGTTATATCCGACGCACCACACTCTATGTCTCTCTCTCGCACACACCACCCTCTCTCCATCCTCTACATCCATCCTCTATATCGGCCACTGAAACCTGAAACTTTTTAAATATTTTCATGAAACTTTACGAAACCTACTGCTATACCGTTTGCTAATCGCCTCCGAAAATAAATTGTAATCACCGAAATCCTCATCTTGTTTTGTTAGTTTCAACACAACTTTTCATTTTCTTACATGTTACTTCCGTACAGTCAGAGGCCGCACGAATCGCACGATGCTACCAGTTTAGCGCGAGCCAACGCTATTTTTCTCCGAATTTTTTTTTCACCATGTCCTTGGCTGGCATGCAAGTCGATCACAAAGCATTGCATATGTCCTGTATCTCTGATACTGATGCCTGGATCTGATAATCTTAATATGCACAAACGATGTGCAACAAGATGCACAAACGATGTGCAAATTGCACCTTATTGGACTTGGATGCCGCTCCTCCTTTGACAACGGCACAACGCAAAGCACAGAGGATGTGCAAATTGCACGTTATTGGCGTTGCATGCTGCTATCATTTCCGGGCTGCCTTCTGAGGGCCATCTTACAAAGGAAATAACGGGCCTAAATTAGCATATTTGGGTGGCCCTAATTACCTCAGACGTCATTAGCACCCGACCTTCAAACAATCACCGGGAGTCCGGGAGCATTTATAAGCGTTTTCGCATTTAGTCCCATATCGAGGACTCAAGTATCCTTGGGAGGGGAAGCTGGTTTTTTAGGCGTCACCCATGACAACGTTGGAACATACTTACCTGGACGGGGTCGATGGACGACCATGAAGGCTCATGGCCTAGATCAGTGGCCTACATTGCACTTTGTAGGCGCATTGGTTTACCATCTCCCTAAGTGGGAGAGTGGACGTCATAATTTGTGGCAGAGGGGGTACGCGTTCGCGCGGCCCCTGCCAACTCTTCAAATCAAACTTTTCTTTTATGAATTGATGACTCTACCAACACTTCAAATCAAACATTTCTTTTATGAATTGATCCAACGTATATGAATGGCCAAGGAACACAATCCAAGCTCAACAAATATCAGTTACCCCATTGTAGGATTGTAGGCCTGTGGACATCATCACCGGCGATCTTCTCATTTCAGATCTCCAGGTCCAGGGTGGTAACCATTGATGGTTCGGAGGACTGGACGACACGTTCTGCCCTGTCAAAGCGTATGCTTGTTGTACCAACAGTAACAAGAAACTTTTTTTTTTTTTTGAAAAAGTAACAAGAAACGTTCACCGACAAAAAAACATCTAATCATCAACATTATCTCACTATGTACAATTCTTAGGGCGCTTTGAACGAAAGTTTGATGCCCACATGAAAAGGCTGGCGATGCCGAAGGCTACTCCAAATCCTGAGCGGATGTCTGCAATCAACTCACGGAGTTCTCTCACGGTACTAGCCAGCAACGGCTCCCCTATCGATTTCTTCCGATTTGCAACCGTCAATGCGATTCCTAGTCAAGGGAAAGAAACAATCAGGTAAAAACCTTGACCTGGTTGCTTAAACCACCTCAGAAGTTAATGTCATCAAAGGAGAGATCACCTTGTGGAGCTGAGGTTGTCAGTTGATGAAGCTGAGCCTCGGCTGTATGAACAATGCTCATGGAACTTTTGACACCCTTCCTCAATTCTTGACTGATCTACGAAATGATGGCATAGTAGTTTTATTCAGAAACATGTAAAAGGGGGAAAGGGCAAGTGATGACAAACCACAACCCCTAGTTCATGAAATAACCAATAAGTGTGAGCAATTATGATTGTTGACACTTTTTCCCTTTCAGAAAATTCGGACCCTTTTAGAGAATAGATGGCCAATTTGGTTCCCGCAAGAAACAGATATTGCAAAAGCTGCTATTTTTGTGCACAAAGTAGCATCCAATTTATCAGAATACAAGTTGAGTCTGTTGAGATACAGCCATGTAGATGTACCGTGGCTACAACAATATCTGTAAGTAATTACCATAGCCAAAAATAGTTGCATTTTGTATAAGAGTGAAGAATCCAATTTACAGGGAGAACACAATTGCATGTATCAGATCCTCTAACAATAAAATAAAACAAAGGGAAACAAGTGAGAAGTATCAATTACTCGCCTTAGGTCACTGAGATCCATGGTCAAGTCACTGACCTCCCTTCCAACTAGTCTAAACGAAACCATGGTTTCAGGAAGCTTCTCTCTTGTGGAATCGAAGGACTTCTGAAGACACTCTGCTGCCCTCTTACAGTCCTGAAAATGGTTGGCATTTAGATATCAATAGTAGTTACCTTATTCCATTTCAGAAGTTGTAATGAATG
This sequence comes from Ampelocalamus luodianensis, assembly GCA_036346255.1. Classification (NCBI taxonomy): domain Eukaryota; kingdom Viridiplantae; phylum Streptophyta; class Magnoliopsida; order Poales; family Poaceae; genus Ampelocalamus; species Ampelocalamus luodianensis. The sequence goes on from CM070628.1 coordinate 13,092,811, forward strand.
GAGCAACATACCAACATGGAGCGAATCGCCGAAAGGAATATAAAGCTTGCAGAGATTGCAACCTATATAAGATAGCAACTGTGATCAATAGAAACAGTAGGCTTCTTAAATTATGCATACCAAATTAAAAATACACGTTGACACGCACAAATTTAAAATGGAATCCAAATTACCCATAAGTAAACCTGACAAGATGTGAATCTGTATAAGGCGTATTCTTTAGTCTTTACTATTTATCCAAACGCATGCCCCAATAAAGAAAATGGTTGATTCCATAACAAATACATTTTAAATTTGCATTGATTTTGAGAACGATGCAGCGACAAGCTTGTATGTATTTGAATACAACTACAAATTTAATCGGCATTTGAAGTACTTAAATCATACCAGAAATATGTTATTTTCACTTTTTCAGATTGGAAAATACAGAACTTTTGACTTCCCTGACATGTGAATAAAAAACCTAAGTATTCATAGTAAAATTCAATGGTACACAAATACAACCCATATCTGTACTCGGCAACCATCTAATGCATGATTGAACTTCAGCAGCATACAAAATGCAATTCAAACATGTCTTCAAACATGGGTATAGTATGACCCGTTCCAAATCGGATCACTTTTCGGTTCTAAATCCACCTTCCAAGGACACTCAGTTGCGCACAAATGCATAGGTTGGCTAGGAACCCTGCTTCAAAGGCCTGTTACAAACGATAGGCTTTGGACAATGTGCTCGCGGTCGCCGCGGCCACTCGCTGGATTAAGACAAGCCTGAGATGAGATGGGAAGTCGGGAGCACGGGGGCGGGGACGTACCGCGGAAACAGCGACCGTGAGGACGAGGAGGCCGCCGCCTGACCGTGGGGTTGAGGCGCGCGGGGAGGGGGCGGCCACGGAAGCGTGGCGGCAGTAGGCGCGGCCCGATGCACATGGGGAGGCAGCCGCGATAGCCTTCGCGGCGGCTCTGCAGGAGACGAGACCGAGACTGAGACGGCTGCGCGGGCGGAGGAGGCAGGCGGAAGAGGTGGTCGACAGTGTGGGAGCTTCGGCGTGGCGAGGAAGAGGAAGAGACGACGACATTTGGGAATTGGGAACGTCCGCGAGTCGCGAGCTCCAGGTGGAAATGGAAGCTTACTCGCTTAAAAGATCCAAAAAGACCGATCCTTTTGTTGGGCAGGCCCAGCTAACCACAGTTGCAAGTTGCAACCCCCATCTGCTAGACAAACTCCTCACACAAAAAAAGAACAGAAAAAGAAGACAAACTCCTCTCAATTCTCTGCCTTTTAAAATCTCTCTCAGGGAGGCCGAAACTCGAGGGCTTCTTCCTCACTGTGGGATGAGCGTTGTGTTTAGTGAAGTTACAGCCCCGGCGAGGATTCCAGTCGCCACCGTGGACTTCTTCACCACCCTTTTTGTGCGATGGCTTCTTGGAATATCAAAATAATTTTGTTATAATTTTTATTTTCTTATAAGTCATATCACGACCCCGGAGGTAGAGGCCCCCGGGATCTCACTGTGTAAACCACACTAGGCCCATGATCAATGGTTAGTGTACACAATCAAACAAGAGATGATACAAATCCATACCACGTCACTATATTAACAAAATTTTGAGTTAATTACAAAAGGGCACAAGGCCAAGAGCAAATACAGCGAAAAACCAAAAAATGATTGTGGCCACCTGATTCGCCACATGTTATCGGCTGAGAGCGCATCCTAATCATCCAGAACCTTCTGGTCCTCTGCGTAGGCCTCTTCACCTGCTTGTCAACAAGTAAGACTGTGTATAACAATCATACTCGCAAGTCACACCCGTCAAGTAACAGATTAGTATATGCAAGGATTAGCAAAAGGAAGGCTTATAGAATTGTTTTCCATAAAGCCAAGTTTATTTCTAATTATTTGTACTAAATTCCGAAACAGTCTAAACTATAACTAAAATTCGTTTTCTAAACACAAGTTTTATAGTTAGATAACATTCATCAACAAGTGGTGAAGGATATCCTCCTATCACAAGGCTGTCCGTCGAAAACCCATTTAGATAGAGATCCAAAACCATTTAAGCAAGTCTTTTGAAAACAAAACCAGAAATCTAACTTGGAGCAGCTTTGCTAGTATGTCTATGACCGTGGACACGGCTATTCGAATAGTTTTACACTATATAGAGGTTGTACAACTTTACCCACAAGAGATAATTAATTATACTGTCCGCTCACACACTTTCGAAGATGTGCGACTAAGAGATTATCACAAGACCTTTACAATGCGTTATCCCACCGTAGTTCTGCCTCGCTAAGGTTTCGCTTCCATTGGGCTAACCACCAGCCGGATTCAAGCCCCCTCTTGCACCATGTGGGAATACATGAAAGTAGGTCGTAAAAGACACCCATACAACCGGATGGCACGACCACGGTGAGACGTTGCAGATTAGTTAGCCAGGTTCTGTCCATTCAAGACATGTGGTAATACGGGAAGGCATAGCAAAATACACTCGAAGACCGGTTCTTAACTGACCTGAGCGACAACCAAACGAACCTGGGCCTCGACTATAGAAATAGATTGATCCCGTGTATGAACATACACCTATCCAAACATCCATTTCGCCCAAGTCCAAACCAGTTTTCACTTCAATTTACCACATTTAAAACATTTCAGAAAATCTTCATGGTACTCACCATACCATAGCATTATTTGAAATAAAGGTTGAGCTTTTGGATAACTTTCCAAAATCAAAGGTTTTTGAGCTAAGCTTCGGCTAAGCATGGAGTTTTGCAACACGCTCTAGTTCATACTAATGTACCAACTAGCTTTTAACTAAGGTATCAAGGGTGGTCCGAAAGATATTCAAGTTTTGGTGTACAAAGGAATTGAGAATAACTATCAAGTTAAAACAGGGATTTAAAGTACTTGAATTGAAATATACATGTAGTAGTAATTTAAAACGGAAGGTACATAATTTGAAATACTATGTGCAATATGATTAAGAATATTACTTGCCTTGGTCGAGAGCTTGAGGATCTACTTCGTCGAGGTACTCTGGTCCCCGGCATCGTCGAACTCTACACGTGAGAATGGAGCAAGATCAAATAAAGTCCAAATAAAGAACCGAAAGAAAACTAACTCAAAAGCTTTAGAGAAGGAGGTCCAACAGAAGGAGGTCCAACGGTGGAAAGCTACAGGACAAAAGCAAGAAAGAAGAAGTGTTGAGATGAAAATAGATGGAGTGGAAAAGGGAAAAGGCTCCCTGGTATGCTATTTATAGTTGGGGTAAGAGAACTGGGTGACAAGGATGTAGCGACAGGATTCACGGTGACGCAGCACAGGCGCACGACCGGTAGGTGAGCAAAGGGATGGGAGCAGGTAAGGGAGGAGACAAGAGAAGGAGATGGGTACAACAGAGGTGACAACATTTAATGCGACACAACAGTATTTAATGCTTGAAGACTTCTGCAGCAAACGTGTAGGAAGGAGAAAGTGAGCAGGACAAGCTAAATCCAAGAGGTTGGTCAAGGTCAACGAGGAGGTGTGACTAAGATGGTGGTCATGACTGAGAGGGTGATCTTTGCAAAAGGGAGGTCGTGATCAAAATGGTGGTCATAACTGAGAGGATGGTCTTTGCAAAAGGGGAGGTCGTGACCACAAGGGCGACGAGCTGGGTAGAGAGGAACACAGAGTGAATCAGAAGAAGGAGATTTAAAAAACATAGGACTCTAGCAAACTCAAAACCAACTTCGGATTAGTTGAAGTTTGATTTAGTCATTTAAATCACTTTTAATTCCGAAAATCTCAAGTTAAGCTTTAACAAATTAATAAACCAAATAGTTATTTTTATTTTGAAAGCTTCAAAAGGCTCAGAAAAATAGATGTTACAAGTCATTTCTATAAATTTGTGGATGTACAAACTTTTCTTTTGCTATGAATGCAACTAGAGTACTCTAGGCCCTTCTAGGCCGACTAGCCTTAAAAATCTATAAAGAAGGACAACTTCATCTCAAATAAAATAAAAATGCTAGACAAGTGCCCAATTGGTGATCTTGCCCCAAGGAGATGGTGTGATATGGGGCATGCTCGATCTTAGTAGCAGGGATGTCCTTATCATACTATTTGCTTGTAATTTTGTCTTTAGAAAAAAAATGGTGGAAACCACTGATGCATGTTGTTAAAAGAAAAACACGGGAGATCCCTGCAAAAAGAAAACCATCGGAATGAAATATGTAATTGCAATGATCTTTCTCAAAATGCTACCAAATCATGATCAACCCGACACACCAAGTTCATTTTTTAATCATAAAGTGCATGGGAGGGACCAAGGGAGCATGGAAAAGGCCCATATTACATATACCATCATCATCGATATGCATACAGGAGTAATTCTTTGCTTAGACCAAATTCTTGGCCAAAAGCATTCATAGCAAGCAATTATTTAGTCATAGAGTACAACTGAAAATTATTGATTACTCAATTTTTTCTTCTAAGAATTAGTTCGCAGGTATGAGCAAGGTTGTTAGAATTGTGGGACCGTCTGATCATACGATCTCACAGAGCTAAAATGACACGGATCGGTATATAGATGGTTGGTCTCGCACCAGTCGACATTAGTGCAAGCCACGGCGGAGATGTTGTCACGGTTGCTGCCACCACCGCACCCAACGTCGTAGGACCAAAAGGCATCGAAGGGGTCCCAGAGGTCAGAGGAGAGGGGTCCCTCGCCCCGGCCTCTGAACCATGGCATCAATGACATTGTCAACATGGTGAGATGCTAACTTTTCCTTCACAACAAGCACATTTTGTTTTAGTCCTTAGCAAATGGCAATCTAGCTAGCGATCTTGTGCTTTTGTTGCACGTTAATCGTATCTCACTATCTCTATGCAGACTCAAAACACGAATATTTATCAAGTGTTTCGGGTGCTATGTTTATGAGTTATAACGATAGCTAGCTACATGTTCTATGCAAAAAAGAGAAAAATACTATAGAACCCTATACCGTTCCAATCGGTATAGGAGATCCACCGTGCATTACATCCAACGTACCACACCCTATGGCCTTCTCTCTCACACCCCACCTTGTTTCTCCCCTCTGTCCATCCTCTCCGCCGCCATGACGGTGGGTAAGGCGGCTTCAGGCTTCATGGCTAGATGATTAGCATCGTGGAGGCGAAGCAGCAAGTGGAGGTGGGGGCTATCGACATAGCGGAGGCAGTGTGGCGGAAGGACTGCGCCAGCGATGGGATCCACTGGATCCGATCATCTTCCTTGTAGCCTAGAATCTTATGGAAGCTACTATAAAACGTATAAAACCCACTGAAACTTTTTAAATGTTTTCATGAAACTTCACAAAACCTACTACCGATAGAACGGCATGTATACCGTTTGCTAGTAGCCTCCAAAAATAAATTGTAATCACTTGAAGCCTCATCTTGTTTTGTTAGTTTCAATACAACTTTTCATTTGTTACATGTTACTATTGTACAGTCGGGGGCCGCACGACTCGCACAAACCAATTTAGCACGAGCCAACACTATTTTTCACTAAAAAATATTTCACCATGTCCTTCACTAGCATGCAAGTTGATCATAAAGACTTGGATATGCCCTGTATCCTTGATATTGATGCCTAGATCTTATAATCTTAAGGGACGGACTAGCGCTCGGACGTCCGGAGCGAGTCAAAAAATCGGACGCCTTCGACCATCGTCCGATCTCACTTAACATACCAATCTCTGTCGTTTGATCTACTGCAACAAAAATGCATGAAACACAACAAAAAGTTATCGATCCTACAACAAATATTAGATTTCGATATCGAGCCTACAACAAATATTAGATTTTGATGCAACAAAACCAAAAAATACCAACAAAATATGTAACAAATGAGAATCATTGAAGCAACAAATACAACAAACTATTGCAACAAAAATTAAACATTTGTTGCAACAATGAAAATCCATTGAAACATCTACAACATGAGTGTGTGGTACTACAACAACTAAACTTAACAGCTACAACAACATGAATTACGGATTGCAACATTGTTATAGCGAGCGAGCCCACACCACCGTCTTGCCACCGGAAGGCTCAAATATGGCGGGGCAAGGCCAGCCTAGCATCACCGCTCATCGTCTGGATCGTACCGTCCTCCGTTCGCTATCCACGTCACCCCTCCTTCGGCATCGGCCTCGCTCAATCCGGTGAGCTTTGACGCCGCAACGGTACCAAATCCGACAAGCTCCGCCATGGTGGATGATCTTCCATGAGCGCGAGCAGCGGCGACCAGTGGTCAACTGCAAAACACAGGACACGGATGCTCGTAGAGGTGAGCAATCATGGCTAAAGTGGTAGGGGATGTGAGGTGAGTAATGGGTGTTTAGCGAGCAATCATGAGTCCGACGGCAAGACCGGGCCACCGGCGAGCCATTGGACGGAAGAGCAAGTGGGGAGGATGTTGGACCCAGATTTCATAAATTCAAATCCTCTGTGAAAACACTGTGCTATTTCCTAGATCAGTAGACATGATGCAACTGAATCATACATTAATTTAACACATCAGAGTTTACATAAACCACATCGGGTCGGGTTTTATAATAATTGCCGAACAGGCCAAAAGATTACATTACAAAGGTAGCGAAAGCGATAACGGAAGCAAAAGGGGTGAGAGCACATCTCTTCACAGGCAAGCGACTAGGGAAACCCGTGTGCATCCGATATTAGCCAAAGACTTGGATAATATTGGATGCACGCAAGCACCAACGGAGTTAGCTGTACTAAAGCGAGAACTAGATTAAAAGAACTAAACTACTCATTAACTCCTTGGCCTTCAACATCTGGATCCTTGTAGTAGTCGTAAGCTCCAGGATTTCCTGCTTCTGAGAGATGTGGGGTAGATAGCGAGAATGAGCATAACTTTCGTGCTCGCAAGCCAACACACAATGCAATAATATATATAAGGCTTAACAAGGATGGCTCGGGTTCTTTTATTTGCTAAAGCAATGTTTTCAATTATCATATTTACAAATTCCTATCAATTAGCATTTTAACCCAAATTGCATTTTATTAAAGAGAGTAATTGTGCAATATTTATATCAGCAGAGGCTACCTCAACCTTATACTTATTTTATTGGAGCTACCTCCAATTATTAACAACGCTGGGTTCGAAGACCCAGGAAAAGTCCAAATCACGGGTTAGGTGAGCCCACCACATTTTCATACCACCCATAAAGGTTTTTGAAATAGAACTAACTCTAGTTAAGTTCCTATATCCGCCTTTGACCGTAGGCATGACTGTTTAAACAATTTATTTCTTTGCAGAGATTGTACACTTTACCCACAAGAGACAATAAACTCGTTGCCCTACACGATTCCTTAGTCATATAGTTTAGAGATCACCACAAGACCTTTACAATGCATCCCTCAGTATTAGTTACACTTCGCTAAGGTTTCGTCTGTGAAGGTTTACGCTCGTATAGATCCGTTAACCTTTACTCAGACCCCCTCTTGAGCCATCACGACTTACGTCGTGCACCCTGACTCTTTCGCCGCGAAGGCTTACAATGTTGCGGATCATCGATCTGATGCAACTCGTACTGATGGATACAAATTATTTAGCCAGGTTGTATTTTATAGACTTATGGTTGTACTTATTTTACACAGGAGGTCATGACAAGATTAAGTCCTTAGGGTTATCTGGGTGGTTCATTCCACATACCATCCACGAAACAACAGTCTTTGGGCTACATCAGCACCCACTGTCGTGCCATCCATCATACCAGCCGCTCAGATGGTAATAGCAGGTTATTAGGGTTTTGAGGAGGAAAACCAAATTATCACAACCATTTCAGCCATTTGCCACAATGACTACCCAAAACCACATTTATGTTTAAAAGAGATGATGAATAGGACATTTTAATGTCCCAGTACTTAAGCAAGACTAGCATGTCGTTTAAGTACACCCTATAGCTACTATTTACCATATAGTTACTAGAGTGACAAGGATATAAGGGATTAAAATTATCAAGGATGGCATATTGATTACTTAATCATCAAATGGGTATTTATATTGATTACTTAATCATCAAATGGGTATTTAACTACCTTAAGTTTTAACATACATTTGCTTAAAAAATTAAGGTATGCAACTCTTGGTAATTTAAAGGAATATAATTTGCATAAAATGTAGGCTCAATATGATCAAAGTATTGACTCGTCTGGATTATAGGTAAGAGAGTCTTGACAATCTTGCACTTGATCAAGTTGGAGATCTTCCGCGTCTTCGAATCCTAATCCAACGAACGTACTAGAAAAAGACACAAACAAGCCAAGATAGCAAATAAACACTAAAGCAATAACAAATAAACTCCAAATTAAATAAGACCTATGCCATTAGCAAGATCTTGAATTTACAAAATTTTAAAAACAAATTTCATATTTTTTGGAGCTATGACGAGGGAGAGATGAATTTTTGAAGCTTTACTTTTGAATTAAACCCTACAAGAAATAACAGAAAAAAGGGAGAGAGAGAAAAGAGTCGTCGGTGGGGCCTACGGCTTAGAACCGGTGCACGGAACCCGCATGTGGACTTGTCCACACGCGGCGGCATGTCGCGCCTGGCGGCGTGAACCGAGCGCGGCCGGCCCGCTGTCACCAAAAGAGGGGATTAAAGGGTGGTCCAACTCGGGCGAGCGAGGGAGGACAAGGGCCGCGCACGACGCGGGCTTGCCACCGGTGGAGGGAGGCGCGACGGGGTGGAGGGAAGCGGTGGTATGGCGGCGTGGGGAGGAAGTGGTGGCGGCACCACGGGAGGTGTGGCCAAATGGCGGTAGGGTGGCCCTGGGGCTGCGGCCACGGACCACGAGGTGGTGGCGGAGACAGGGCTCACCGGCCGGCGAGGAGAGCACCGAAGCGGCGGCGGCGACCCCGAAGGTGAGTTCTTCGGTTTTCTCCTTTGCTCGGGGATGAAGAGAAGGTGAGGTGGGGAGGGCGAGACGGGACGGGGCCGAAGAAGGGGAGAAGTGAGGGCTATTTATAGCTGGGGAGGAGGGGAAAGGGATCGTTGAAGGACCGGGGCGCACAGGGTGCCGGCGGGAGTGGAGCCGTGGGAGCCGGGACAGGATGGGGGCAGACGCGGCATTCCGGGATGGGACGCGCGACGAGCTACAGGCATGGTGACGGACGGGATTGTGGGAAGAGGACGCGCACTAGGGCGAGCAAGTGGAGCAGGTGGGAGTTGGTGGCGGCAGAGGAGTGCTATAGGCGGGCGCGGAGGATCCGGGATGGGACACCCGTTGAGTGATGGCGAGGGAGCCGAAGCCGGGATGGGACGAGCGATGGCAGGCGAGCGCGGAGGCGGGGAACCAGGATAGGACAGTGAGGCGACGGCGAGGACGGGCAGGTGAGTGGCGTGGGCGCTGCAGGCGCACGTGACGCCCTTGACCGGCTCGACCAGGGAAGAAGACAAGGGGGGCTGCTCGGGTGGGGAAGAAAGTAGGAGGGGAGGGAACTAGGCCAAGATGGGGAG